>CAWUFW010008018.1:0-600000 GCA_963921515.1 Calotriton arnoldi | reverse complement strand
ACCGTTTGCGCTCACAAAAACCTTTGATGCATGTGCCCCTTAGTCCCTACATTTCTCTCTCCTGCTAGCTTTGTCCATTTGTCTTTCTCTCTCTGTCCTTCTTTTCCTATGTTCAACATTTTCTTCTTCCATCTACTTTGCTGTACTTTTCTCATTTGGTAGTCAGCTTTCAGGGCATCCTTCAGCTCTGTCAAATAGGGTTATCTATAGCTGTAGTCTGAAGGCAAAAGAGACCCATGAAGGATTAAATAACATTTCAGAAGTGGCCTGCTTGCCAAACCACTGGGCCATGTGCAACCCTGCTGTAGATGCGAGAGTGTAGACTTCACTATGCCGCTGACCATAACCATATATTTTTAACATCTACACATCCTAAGATTTTTTTCACTGTGAGCAAGACCTCCCTTACCCCATTTGGCTGTCTGGGACAATGCTCCGAACAAGATGCTTGTCGATCTGCAGCATTTTTGTCCACAAAGCATGGAAGTGTCCTTCCGCCTTCCTCACAAAAAAATATCTCAAGCAAGACTTGACCCATATCTGTGTTCCCCTGGACTTTTTCATGTGGAATTATCAGACATGCTCAGCTTTTCCACGGGTTGGAGAGGTAATCCATATACCAGACACCTTGGAATATTTTTGGTGGGGGGAGATTCCATGTTTGCAGCATTTGGTGGATGTTTGCAGTACTTGTGCTCTCGTTTGCCCAGCACCACAGGTAGCCTACCAACTCCAGACAGCTATTAAAATTAGAGACCCACGGGAATGCAGGGTGATGCAAATGTCAAAGTATGAGCTAAAAAAATCAAAATCTCTTTAATTATTTGTGAAAGACAACTCCAGGACTTTAGGCACATGGTATATGTCCTGCAATCCAATGTTCCTGCACTTTTCTAAATAAAAACAGCTCCCAAGTAGGTGGGTGGGCCTACTGCATGGGACAGGGCTAAGTCAAAACAGTGACCATCTGAAAACCAAATTTACTGTATATGGACTTCACCCTGTCACAGATTTGGCCTGTTGCTATTATTAACAATAGTCCGACCCACACAAGTGAGCTGCTGTTTTCTTGGTAAAAGTGTGGAAACTCTAATCAAATGGAGTTTTGCTATTCCCCACTAATTCCAGAACTTCTGTCACAGATAGGTGCACAAATTCTGTTTTTTGTAACAAAGGTTTGATATTTGCAGGGCATTCTGAGTAAGACAACATGGCGTGCATCTCCGCAAACACCACCACTTAGGACTTCTACAGTTGTTTATTTTTCAAAAATGTGTGGGGGTGGTAGATTTCCTAGGTTCCAGTCAACCCCACAACAACCAATTGGTGGAATAAATAGGTTTGGTAGCGGGGTTTGTGGGCGCCAATATTTGCATCAAAAACCATCAAGACCTGACAAAGCCCTAATTTCTCCTACTTTGAAAGGTCAGTAAGATTTGTTGTACCAAAATACTCCTGCTAGCGTAACATAATAATATTATGTTAAGATACAGTATGAGATTTAGTTGTCCTTCCAAGAAATTTGGTTTTGAATGAATGTAATGACATCTCTGGGGCTTGGGGGAGGTGTGTTGATACCAAATCTATAACTGTCCTGGCCCCTTTGTGCTCTATCACTGGGCACAACACCAGCTGGAAAAACAAGCATTGGCATAGCCAATAGGTCTCGCTTTTGGGACCTTATAAGTATTTAGTTATGCAGCACAATATCCTTGGTGCATCAACATCAACTGTTGCATGGCTAAACACTTATAAGGTCCCAAAGGCGAGACCTATTGGCTATGCCAATGCTTGTTTATTTTACTCACACTGCAAGAAGGTCTGATGGAGAAGGGAGAAAAGAAACATGAGGGCGGTGATCCATCCAAACTCCTGTTTCCCCCATAAATTGTAACACTAAAACAGTCCTGGATGCTGCAGTCCTGCTTTCCCTGGTAAGTGCTGCAGTTCCCGGCATTGTTTCCTCCCCATCGCCTATAAAATCTGGCTGAGTGTAGTCACAACAAAGTGAGTTCAGAAAAAGACAACACTGCAAGATCAGCTGGCTCGATGCACGAGTCTGGGCAGGAGGTGGGGGTATAGTGGTGAGCTGGTGTTGACGTCTTTCACTTAAGCATGGAGTGGCAAGGACAATAGCGGGTTAAGAAGAATTGATTGCCTTAAGGGACAACAACCTTCCCTTATTATCACTTTCTAAACATTGTTCATTTTCGCCTGCACATTTTTTCCACTGCCCTGCTCTATAGAATGGCTGAGTCCAAAGCTGTCCCGGTCTTGTTGGAAGGGTTATTGTTGTGGTTCTGCAATTGGGGCTCCCAGACGTCAGTTGCGTGTTCAGTGGTGGTGGGATCTGCTGTGTTTCTTTTGGCCAGATCGGGTGGCAGTGATTTAACCCCATCAGCGGCCTTCCTTGACAATTTCCACCCCCCCCACACACACACACACATGCGTGCCACCTATTTCTGCAAGCGCCAATATGGTGGGAGACATTTTTACTCATAATGAAGAGTACTTGCTCACCATTATCCTTTCTGCTGCTTCCCACATAAGTTTTACTTTTATATAACAATAGTTTGTTTCAGGGAAGCATTGATTTACTTACATTTCGCCGGTGCTCGTATGTGGCATTTTTCCCCTCTGATTTTGCTCTCTCGATGGCCTCCCAGTGATTAGGTCTCGGCTCTAGAGGTCCTTTGCAGTTGATGCGTTTTGAACTCACTCTCTCTGCTTTTGAAACTGTCTCTCACTGCACGTTTCTCTCAATAGCCTACGCAACGAGCGCTGTTTCGCTTATGTGCCGAGGGAGTGCTGGTCCGGCACAGAATGTGGAGACTCCAGAACCTTATAGGGAGATGCAATCCTCGCTGTACTGCCAGACACTTTCTATTATTACTTACTGTGGAATTGGGGCAGTTTTGCCACATGATCTTGTAACAGCCATGTACATGAAAATGGTAACACTTTGTTAACAGTTACGGGATGAGACAATGTACCAGCCGGCAGTGGTGGTTTTTGGCATGAACAACCCCAGAAGCTCATAGCTCGTTGCTGATTGTTGTGGCAATCTGGCATTCCCTCTATCCTCGTGATACCCTGGACGGATTTCCATAGAACTTTCCCTAGTGACAAATGATTCATTTATTAAGATGCAGGCAATATTATATGTTTGCTTTAGCCGGCAGAATAAATGTTTTTCTAAGCTCTCCCATCTAGTCCAATTATAGTTGCAAAATCGTGATTAAACAAAAGAGGAGCGGGGAAGAGAGGAGCGGGGGCGAGCGAGCGTGACAGCCTGCTGAGCTGACCACACGCTTGTGCACCATGGCCTTTTGCTTGCGGTTACCCGCACGGCCGGCATGTGTTTCCAATTATCGCGCCCGAGTCTGGGCACGATAATTGGAAACAGATGTCGGCCGTGCGGGTAACCGCACAGAAAAGGCCATGACGCACGAGCGTCTGGTCAGCTTTCAGAAGCCCCTACAAGAAGTCTTGCGCTGTGCGAGCAGTGCTTCGCAATGCAACGCTAGGCGCGAGACCTAAAAACGACTCTGCCATCTCAATCTGGGAACAGCGATGTTGTTCCCCTTTACAGTTCACATTTTACTTACTCTTGCATTCCCCAAGAGTATTTGCTTTTTACAGGATGTTACGTTCCTGTTGCTTTCACATGGAACATATTGCTCATATATATAAAGTACTTTGTGGAGTTGCCTAAACATGTATGTGTGAGTTCAAAGTGTGTGTGGGTGTTTATAATGGGCCATGATTGAGAGATGTGGAGTTGAGGCCAAATGGAGTGTGAATTTATCACAGAGCCCATCATTGTGCGATAAAGGGTCACAGAATACTTGCTCTACCAGTCCTTTGCCTTTCTGCAGAGTACACAGAGCAATGGTTATTTAGGTGCACCAATTGTAACTGAGATTCTATGCAAATATGTATGAAGGAAGTTCACAGCTGTCAAATTATTGGCAGGGCGAAAGTTAAAGAAAATGCAGCTTAGAGGTGAGTGGGTGCACCGAATTTTGGAGATGCAAGGAAGAAAGTGTAGGCTAGGGGTGGACAGAACATGCGGACTTTCACATCGTGGAATTATGTGGAGTTACTTCAAAACTCCGCTGGAATGCAGCAAGTTCCGCGAGTAGGCGGAATTTGGCACATCGCACTGCTCGCACTGATTTTAGCGCCGGGAGAATGATCAGCGCTGTAAAATCAATGTGAACAGCACCACGCACCATGCCAAAGGGCGCTGCTTCTTTCTGCCACTCAATTAGATTTTCTACTCGAGCGGCAGCTTTCTCAACGCGAACGATCGTGACCGGATGCGATCACCTGCATTGAGAAAATCTCGCCGGGTGGCGTTCTAGAGCCCGAAAATCGCACTAGGGGACTCAAATTCTCTCTCGCACTCACCAACTTAAAGTTCGCGAGCGGCCCGCGACAAAAAATTCTGGCATAATTTTCGCCCACCCATGCTGCAGGACAGAGAGAAAGAGGTGTGTTAAACAGGAAACAGGTGAGATAAGTAGTATACAGTCTTTAACAAACAGGCGCTACTACATGTTACATTTACAATGCTGCCATTACTACATAGGTAAGTACCACACATGCCATTTCTGACACTTTACAATGCAGAAATTTACCACAAAGGCAGGTGTTTTTTTAATGGATTTAAATGAGGAGAAGTAAGTGGTGTAAGGGGTTTTAACAGTTCAGGGATGGTGACTGGTACTGGGCTGTGAGGGTTTTTTGGGTTTAGGTACTGGTAAGGGTAGTTAGTAGTAAAGTTAGTAAAGGACTTCTAGGGTTCAGGGATGAGTAAGGGTATGGGTTGTATGGTTTTTGAGTTCAGAGATGGGTAAGTGTATGGGGTAGTGAGGGGTTTTTAGGGTTCTGGTATTGGTAAGGGTACAGGGTTTTAAGGGTTTTATAGGATTGAGGGATTTGTAAGGGGGAATAAGGTTTTCTTAGGGTTTAGGGATGGGTAAGGGCACAGGGTATTGAGAGGTTTGCAGGGTTCAGGGAGAGAGGGAACTGGGGTTGTAAGTGTTTTGTAGGGTTCAGGGATAGGTAAGGGTAGGAGGTAGTAAAGGGTTTATAGCATTCAGAGATGGGTAAGTGTACAGGGTAGTAAAGTGTTTATAGGATTTTATGAGTTGAGAGATGGATAAAGGTATGGGTTTTTGAGGATAGTAGAATGGGGAGGAGGAGTTTATAAGAATTATAAAAAGACAAAAGATATATATATACATTTAAATATCAGTTGTAACCATGATAAATGTGTGATAAAGACTCATAAAAATACAACGTGTAGTAGAAGTCAAAGTGTCGTATTACATGCTTGGTACATGCTTGTACGTGCGTGCAGTAACAAATGATATTCAGAAAAGCAAATGAAGAGTTTCAGAAAGATGTGAGGAGAAAAAGGGTGTAAGCATTTAACCGAGATGCACACATATACATACATATATTACATAACTATATTATAAACACACATTCACAATACTCATGATTGCCCATTGTAGGTGGCCCCACTAGTTTTATCTGTGGCCTGTTGTGTGCACCCGTCCCCCATAAAATTATTTCTAGAGACGCTACTGAATTGATGATGAATAATATCATCAAATGATAATTGTATTTAAATATATATTTTTTTTCCTCATTTTGCTTGGATTCAATTTGAGACATTTTATGAGTTATATTAGCCAGTGTGTCGACATACGGTGCATTTTATTGAACTCTCTCCATTGTGATTGAAGTGAGACAAAAGAATCTGGAGCACTTTTTTCTATTTGTTTAAAAAATGAAAAGACATTTTGGGCCCTATTTATGTGAATCTAATTTGGCGCAGTGCCGCAATTCAATTTGCTGCACTGCGTTAGTTTCGAGGCACAGGGATGCGACATATTTACAAGAACATGTCGCATCTCTGTGCTTTTCCCTGCGCTGGTGCACAAACTGCTGCCATGCGCCGGAGCAAGCACCCTTGCACCATGGTGCAAGGATGCCTGCATCATGGGGAAATTGTTTTTGTGCAGGAAGGGGCACCTTCCTGCCCAAAAACAATCAATTGAGGTGATTTCCTCTTTCAATGCATGCTGTAGAATACAGCACGCATTGAAAGAGGAAAAAAACGAGGAGAAATGAAAACATTTCTTCTAGTTGTGCCTCGCTACACCACCCCTGGGGGTGGCGTAGCATTCTAACGCATTTCCAGGTTTACGATTGCTTGTAAATGTGGAAATGCATCAGTGGACATGGGTGGGAATACCCACAGCAACACCCATGTCACGCCCCTAACAAGCAAAGTGTTGCGTAAAAAGGGGAGATATTTACAAGCGCACGTAAAGCCACGCAGGGTGGCTTTACGTGTGCTTGTGCTATCACGCAGCAGGTTGCGCCGCCGGTGCGTCACGCAACATGATGCACCGGCGGTGCAAGGGGCATGTAAATAAGCCCCTTAATTTTTGATGTGCAACTTATCCACTCTGATATAACTGTGGAATTCTTCTGGTACATTGTTGGAAAATATGCCACACAGTGCCGGACTGGCCGTAGCGGGCACCGGGCGTTTCCCTGGTGGGCCGCCTGGGTTGGGGCCGGTTTTGGGCCCCTGGGGGGGGGCGTTTTTGTTACCAGGGGCCGGCAATATCGGCCCCCTGTAACAAAATTGGCCGAAACCTGCCCCCGCAAACAGCTCGGCCGCTCCCCCCCCTGCCTCCCAGGGGGGGGGGGGCGGCCGAGCAGTTTGCCAGGGCTGATTTCAGTTCCCAGTCCGGCCCTGATGCCACATCTAATCTGTTGAATGAAATAGCATCTCTAGTATTCTGTTTTAGACATGTTATTATGTCTCATGTGTCACTGTAGTTCTGTTGTGTGCTTAACATAATTCACATTGCAATGTTCTGAAAAAACTGCAATAACGACTTGTAAATGTTAAAAACAGACAACGTGCCTAACCAGAGCACTTGACCAATCCATGCACCTCTCTACCCACAATCTAAATTAACACATTTTCTGTGTTACTCAATCCGTATCCCCCTTCTATTGCCCTACTCCATCCACTGTTGGCATGGAAAATATAAGAACATCAATGTGATTCAATTGTTTTCCTCTTTACGAACTACGGTCTCCACTGGGTAGTTATAGTCAGGACAATGTTTCTATAGGAAAAAGATTTGTTTGATTTGCTAATAACTTTGGAATGAATCCAAATTTGCCAGAAGCCTAGACCTTGGTCCAGAAAGCTTGCCTTTTGTGTAAATCCGTTCTGTAGTTTTTGAGAAATTAAGGTTGGGGAGAGGATGTGGCCTAACAGGCTAGGGTGGTCGATCTCAAATCTGGGGAACCGGGTTCGAGTCTCTGCAATGACGCTCAACATCCTGTGATTCTGGCCAATTCACTTAATCTTCTCGTGCCTAACAAAAATGCATGTGTCCTTGTGTAACATAACTGGTGCTCATGTAAAGCGCTCTGATACCTTCGGGTCAAGTTTGCGCTATATAAAACTTCCCAAAAAAAGGTTAAAAATATTTGTATATTTCACGCTGTGGAAAATCTGTGGAGCTGACAGATCTAGAGATAAGGTCTGATTGGCTGCCACAACATCAAAAGGGATGTGGTGGCACCCATTTTAGGACTCAGGGATTCAGTCCCATGTCCTGAAAATAAATTACAAAAAATAGATGGTGGTAGGGAAGGGATACCTTGCCCCCTAGGCAGGTCGCAGAGAGCCAAAAACATAATTTGTTTTTATTCGTACTGCGGATCTGTGGAGGATCCACGGCGCCAATAAAAACAAAAAAGTCTGTTTTCTGCCTTTTTAAAACTAACCCCCCACCCCCGGGAGGGCCAGTAGCCCAGGGGGCTTAGCACATTTTTTTTAATTTGGGGAGGGTGGCATGCGCCCCCTCCTTCACCGGGCCAATTTTAGACCCTGAGGACCACATCCCCTGTTGTGCGTTTATATGGGTTGGGGGAAGTGCACCCCCATGAACCTTTAGAAGGCCTCGAGGACCCCTTCGCTCTGTCGATATTTTTATAAAAGGGGAGGGGTTGTGTAACTCCCCTCCCTGAGCCTTTCAAAGCCCTCAGGGACCCCATCCCAGGGATCGACTTTGTTACTTTGGGGAAAGGTGTGTGCAGCCCCACTCCCCGAGCCATAGCATCCCCCAGAGCCAATGTTTTTTTGGGGGAGGAGCATCGGGACCCCCTCCCTGAGCCGTAGATAGCCCTGGGGCTGATACTGCTGTAGTGTCTTGGGGACCCCATCCCCTGGGGCTCTGGAGTTCCCTGCCTGGGAGAGTGCGGGCAGGGAATACTCTTGGGCATGGAGCACAACTTTGCTCTTGCCCAGGCAGGAGCAGAGAAATAAGCTGCTCCTGCTGAGGTGGGAGCAGAGTAAAAGACCCAAAATGGGTGCTGGATAGGAAACAAGCTGGTGCTGCAGAAGCATTGGGGCTCCCTCCACGGCCCCCAATCATTTTGAAAGTTTGGGTGGGCACCGGGGCAGCCCCTTTCAAAAAATAGATGGCTCTGCCAGCTGCTGGCTGGGGAACTGGCTGTGCTGGGAAGGCATTGGGACTCCCCCCACGGCCCCCAACCATTTTGGTTGTTGTGGGTGCCCCTGGTGGGCACCTTGCACGCACTTAAACAAAATGCATGGCTCCCACTGGCACACACTATGGATGCTGTCTGGGGTACCAGCTGGGGCTGCGAGGACATTGGAGCTCCCCCCGTGGCCCCAACATAAAAAAAGATATGAGTGTCCCGGGTGGGCACTAAAACACCCATAAAAATATATATTTGTTAAAAATAAATAGGAAATGGATATCAGGAGCCACTGATTCATTATTCACTGCTCCTTGCAAGGAGTGGCCCATAATGTCCTAAGGGTAATTTCAATTTTATTTTTTTATTCCTGGTGGTGCCCCTAGAAGAGGCAGGGGAATGCAGGGATTACAGCAGCCCCCACAACATTTAAAAAAACCACAGTAAGTGTCTTGGGTCATTGCATCCTTACTATATTTTTTTAAAGCACTCTGATCTGTTAATGTATGCTCTTCAGCTGGAGTGCAGAGACCCCTTGTGGTTGATTCTATGGCTGTATTTTGTGATCTGAAAATGTTCTTAAAAAGTTGGATGCAGGCCAGGCCCAGACGGTAGGGCCCCTACAGGGGACTGGGTGTCAGTGGGGGATGGGGGATACGGCCAGGCCCTGTGTCCAACCCTACGCTGCTCACAGTGATGGACATCTCACTTTACATTAAAAAATATAGAAATTCACTGAAAAAACGAAAGGTTTGCGTTTACATTATAGTTAGGAATTATAATAATATCTTGCTTTAAATTTTAAAAAAGTTGAAATTCATTGAAAAAGCCAAAGGTTAAAGGGATTTTATAGTTAGGGGAAAATGTCAAGCAAAATGTTCCTTTTTAAACGTACAAAATGAAAATCACTGGTTATAGTTACCTCAAGTAACTGTAACTCATGCTCTAAAGTAACTATAACTCGCACCCTCACGATATACTGCTAAATACCTCACATAATACAGCACTCATGATGTTCTATGACATCAATGATAAAGCAATATCTTAAATTATATCATTGCTTTAGAGCACAAGTTATAGTTACTTGAGGTAACTGGTGAATGTCAGTGGTGTTGTTTGTTTAAAATAGTGTGTTTTAACTGACATTTTTATCTAACTATAACGCTCCTTTAACCTTTGTTTTATATATATATATATGGCGAGACTGTTTGTGCGTGAATAAACACAATCTGCACAATACCTGGGTCCACTCTCGTTTGTTTGGAGTAGCAGATGTGAGCGAGGAATCTTCATATATATATATATATATATATATATATATATATATATATATATCCCGATGTTCCTTCTTCCGGATAGCAGACACCCGTGGAAGGTGGCGCACACGCTAGCGGAGCGCGCTGGCAATTTAATCCACTCGAGACAGTCCAAAGTACATGCGCTCTCAGGATCAAAAACACACAATCCAAAGTAAAGATGCAACCAGGTTTATTCCACAACGCGTTTCGACTGCGTCCGCAGCCTTGTTCACGTGTACTACGTGCACGAAAATAAAAGGTGTCTTATAACATCAGAGAGGAAGTCTGCAAAACAAACAAAGGACACAATAGTAGCTTACATTGGCAGCCATATTAGAGTGGTAAATACGAACCACAAATGTTGTGATACATCATAGAATCCAAAATTAAGTAAATGGGATGGTTCTCACAATATCATAATTGAATTGATGCGTAGCGAATAGATATATATCTCAAAACAATACCCTTTCGTGCTTAGAGGGCTGCATAAATTATGAAAAAAAGGAAGCAAAGAACTCTGGGTAGTTCCCAAGTTTAGGTGGAGAGCAGATCCTGTATAGAGCACCCTGCAACACCAGCAACACTCTGAATATGTTCACCTCAAATGCCTGTTTTTCTAGCAAAGTTTTTCAGCATAGGATTAGCACAGTGCCATGCACGTTGAGCTACGAAGGGCCAAAGTCTTTTGACATTTGTACAGCAAAGTCTTTAAGCATAGGATTAGCTAGTGCTGTCCTGCTGTGCTGTAAAATGACAAAAGCCTTTTACCACTCCAGGCACAGTATTACTGCTTTGGATTGATAAAATACCATCTAAGGTAACCTGGAATTGATAAAATCAACCCCTGACATGTGTTTTACTGTCATTACAGCTCTTTAGAGAGGTTTAGCTTTGTCCAAACACAAGGAAGCATCCATCATAAGTCAAACCAATACCCTTTATGGCTTAGAGTGCCCCATAAATTATACAAAAAAGGATGCAGAGAACTCGGGATAGATCCCAAGTTTAGGTGGAGAGTAGCTCTCTCTCTCTCTATATATATATATATATATATATATATACATATATATATATATGTCCAAATGTCAGTGACGCCAAGGACTCCCAGCCTTTCAGGTCGGGGCCTGGCCGGCTGTGTCGAAGCCCAACACATTCCAAATGAAGAACATGCACCACTTCAGTGCTGCGTAACCAGGCCCACCAGACGTGCTTCAATAAAAAGGTGCTTTATTCCAGGCAAGGTAAAAAGTATAAAAGCATGACATGTTTCGGTTCCAGCGAACCTTAATCATATGCAACTCAGTGGCAGTTTAGTTCAACCTTTTTTAAAATATATACCAAACAGCGAAAAAGGACCAGGTTTCTTGCTCAGTGCGATGTTTAAAGTGGCAGTGCCAAAATTTCAGAATTTCTTTCAAAATAATACATTCAGACAGTGAATATTTCCATTAATATCTGTATAGGATAATCCTTCAAAGTATAGTACTTTGCAAATTCCACTCATGACACTGTCAATAATATGCATGTTATTTCATTCATCGGGACCACAATGCCCATAATTCTTTGTTCCTGCTTGTTTGTTTCAATACCTGACCCTTCTTTCGTTTGTTACTTTTTGGTTTCATAGACTGACTCAAATTACTTTTACTTACTCATTCAAAGGAAAACTTCCGTGTATGGCAAAGTTATTTGATTTCAGTCAATAGTAACCGAGATACTGCTCATTCATACAAACTTCAATTTGGATCCATTTCTTACTTGCCTTTCTTCTGCAATTTAGTCCACACGCTGTGCAAGGAAGAAATGCCCCTACAAACCCTGGCAAATCAAGGTTTCCAAAGTTGGGGCGGGCCTCTCAAATGTGGCCCTGCCACCCATACTCCGTTTCTCGTCCTGATTCTCGCCGGCAGGCAATCCTTTACCAATGTCCAAAAGTCAGTGACGCCAAGGACGCCATATATATAATTTATATATATGGGATATGTGTAGAACTTTCTAATATGGACCCGTTACATAGACGATTTGTTTGTGTTGTGGAACGGTACTGCAGAAAAAAACAATTTGGAATATGTGACAAAACGGAATTACAGCCCTTTTAACCTGAAATGAGTTCAGAGGAAATCTCCTTCTTTGATATAACATTAAAAGTACAGGAAGGGAGAATACATACTTCGGTTCGACGGACGTATACAGCAGGAAACAGTACATTGTACTTTAAGAGTCAACATCCCAGAAATCTGGTAGAGAGCATCCCTTACGGAGAGACCCTGAGATTAAAAAAGATCTGTAGTCATGAATAGGAATTTGTAGAACAGGAATCTCAAATGAGAAATAGGTTTACGCAAAGAGGGTATACATCAAAAGTATTGAAGACTACTGCTAATAATGCTGAGCGCCTAACTAAGGCCCAGCTTCTCTACCCTAATTCTAAGCCAGATCTTAAAGATCAGAAGTTATGACTAATTACATGCTTCAGTTCTCTGTCTTGAAAGGTAAGGAACGTACTGAGTAAACATTGAACTATCATTAAGAACGATACAGTGATAGGCCCGGATTTGCCAGTGAGATTGCCCATTACATATAGAAGAGGCAGGACCCTGGGTGATGAGTTGACACATAGCTGCCATACAAAGGCACGTAGGGTTAATACCTGGTTGTCCACATCAAGGGGGTTCTACATGTGTAGGCATTGTAAGGCCTGTAAAACCATTATGAACACTGTTGAGTACTGCTCAGATGGGTATACAAGGAGGATAGGTAATTTTTATATTTGTGGTTCAGACCATTGCATTTATGTACTGGTCTGTCCATGTGCCTTAATGTATGTGGGCAGTACCATCTCTTCTTTATACAAATGAATATTGGAGCATTAAAAAGCCATACGAATTGTGGATTTTGCATTTACAATAGCCCAGCACTTTTTTGATAAACACAATAGCGGCCCAGGGAAACTGATGTTCTTTGCCGTAGACAGGATTGCTCAGGCCCAGTGAGGGGGTAATAGAGTAATGCAGCTGAGGCACCTGGAATCGAGATATATTCTGGAACTTCATACAAAATTTCCAGCTGGGCTAAATAGGGATGAAGAGATGGAGGTAGATGTGGGTTAAAATAGGCAATTAATAATAATTAGATTAACAGCTGTCATTATTCAAGGGAGTCTGCAATTGAGAAAACCTAGTTTTTAGTATAAGTTTTTATTGTCAGTATTTATTACTTATTTATGTTTTCAGATTATGATGTAATATGAATATTAGAATTGGGTTATTTATATGCTGTTAATTGTGGAAACCTTTTGTAGTCCTGATTGGGAGTTTTTTATGACAATTTTACTATTTATGCCTTTTATGGCCAATTGTATCCCCTGATATGATGAAGTACCCACTGTCCTTATGATTAACATGCTGCTGATTATCTTAGTACTGTACTTTTGGATGAGGCTGCTATTTGGCAGCTGTGATGCTATGTAAGGGTGACTATGACTCTGGTGACTTATATTGTTTTAGCTGCTATATTCCTATGCTGCTACATCTTTTGGACTGAGTCTTCATACGATCATTTATCTTGTGATTGCACTGTTAATCTATTTTATTGTGGTTATGATTTAATTGAGATAAAGTTAATATTCCCACATGATATAGTGGGAACTAATGACGGACAAACCAAGTACAAAATGGGGCACTGGCCTGAGAGTCTTTGGATTTTAACTCCAATATATAATAGAGAGGATGCTAATGAGTAATTATTGTTGGAATATAGAGTTATAATCCACATAATTGGCCTCCATTTTTGTTTCCTTTCCTCTCCCATCCCATTGCTTCATCTCATTTCACCACATCACCCCTTATTTCGAGTTGTTTTTTTTGCACATAGAGTGCATTCTAGGATTCATGCAGGTACTGGTAGTTACTCACTAGATGAGTCAATTAAATTTAGGAACTTCCCTGAAAATGGCATTAATTGGACAAAGTTGGATATTTTGGAATGTCCCGCTAAGTATTTGCTAATATGCCAACTAAATGATTTATAGGGCAATCTTTTTAACAAGTGCTGACATAATCTTCAATTTATCTTTTGTTTTTTTAATTTGAATAATTGGAATGACTTAGGACTCATATCCCGACAAAATAAGGGAAATGAAGGTCCGTAGAATATGTTGTTTATGTCTATGATAGACGGGGCATATGTTTGGTTAGAGGTGGTTGAGCACGTACACTTTGAAAAAGTCTTGTGATAGCTGAAACGCGTCAGTGTCTGGATCTGCTGCAAATAAAGAAATAAAGTGAATACACGCTACCTGATGTGCCCACTTCCTTCGGCTTGCCGAGTGTTGCTGCACACATACATATATATTTTGTTAAGCGGCTAGTCCAGCCGCAAAGATGCCCCGCCGCCGGAAAGGCGGATCTTCAATGCTCGGAACCGCGAGCTTGACAAGGAACGAAGGGGACCTTTGCTGCCGGTACATATTGGCATCAGTACAGTGATTCCCGTATTGCTTTTACCCACTGGGGTCAGTTATTTTTGAACATTTCACTGCGGCAGTGATTGTGAACACGGAGCAGTGACACCCACAGGGGTTAAATGAAAGGACTACAAGTTCTGTGGCAGCAGATTATGGGACTACCAGAACCATGAGGCCATGTGTGTTAACGCCCATCGGGGCGGGACTTGTTCATTCATTAAACCAGCTGTTCCCAATAGCTCTGTATCTCCGTGTTTGAAGCCAGAGTGAAGCCAGTGATCAAGAGCGTGATATCGCTCGAAACGCGTTTGGCATTTTGCATTTTAATGGAAGCAAGTGAGCGGGAGTGATCCAGCGCGTTACTAGCAACGAGCATTCATACACCAAATACTCACTTGGGCCCATACATTCATACTACGCTAGCAATTTCCGCTGGTGGGTCAGTTGTACTCTTTATCAAATCCCTGCTACCAATTACTTTTCTGATTGAAGAGTAATGACTTACCAATGGACCTTTTGCTAATTGGGAAGTTTAAAATGAGTGACATTCATTACAATTCATAATCCTGAAATAATCACTGAGTCAGGAAGTTTTAAAATATTTATCTAAAGATTTAGCAGAGTAAAATACAGAACCACATGATACTTAAATCGTATATCAAGGATGAAGCATAATAATCAATTATCGATCAATGACGGTCCCTCAGAAAGGAGAAGATAGAGACAGCAGCACAACTAAAGGTGCATTTATATTTACCTAAAGGTGAGAGAAACCAAACCCCTTGGCCAAGGAGTTGGAAAGATAGGTCTCAGGAAGGATGAAGAGCAAAGACCTCCGGACCAGGTTCGGGACAGGACAGGTGACCTCTCTATAAACGACGCCTGCGTCGTTCCCCTCTCTGGTACTTCGCTTCTCCTGGATTTCTCCCGTGTCTTCCTTCTAATGTACTCCGCCGCCCCCATCTCAGGACCTCTCTGGACAGCGGTTCAGTCTGCAATCGATCAGCTCGTCGAGCACCAAAGCCTGATCTCTAATTAACTAATTCTAATAGCTATTATACCCTTCTACGCCCATGTACCTCCCATTAATGTTGCAAAAATATGGGCCCACTACTTCTGATTGGACAGGGACAGGGGGTTGATCCTCACACCATATCACTTTTAGTTCAATTTCTTTAAGCCCATTGTCTTTATAATACCGCCCATCATAATTAATACATTTGCTTTATTTCCCACCCGTTTCCCATTGATTCAGCAACATATTTTATATACATTTGTATCGAGTGCAGGTACATTTCGAATGAACTTGTGAACCAGGCTTCGCGACCTTGGAGAGCTTCCAAGTTGACTTCATCGCATTCTCTGGTCAGCCTTTCAGGGAGCATGTGCAGAATCAATGTCTCTCGAGCTGCAGTTCAACCAACCCAGGCCCATTTTACGAACTAATAAAAGTCAAAGAAGAAAATATTAAAATCACAATATAAATGGTTTCACTGTATACCCACTTTGCCTACTCTATTCCCATTTATTTATAAATCTATCCCGCATTAATAGCGTTAGAATACCACAGTTTAATTGCAACATGTGAGCAAGCTGCAGCACGTGAAAACATTAAGCAGCCATTTTAATACACACTGCGCAGAAGCAAGGATTTCCCTCCAAGCAAAGAAAGACATCACACCATGTGATATGGTTGACACATGCGCAATAAGTTTCCCGCGCTTTTGCGGCCATTTTAGATTAGACAAGCGTTATTTGTTAGTTTAAACACATAAGCAAGCTTCTTTCTACTTGTATTCGTGTGTGAATTTGTTATTACAGACATTACAAAGTTTAATAAATTAATACTGTGAGAAGATTGCTTTCGAGCAAGTCTCATTGTGAGTCCTTGCTCCATCAGGAGTGCTGACACTGCTGCCGCCAGCGGTGTATGAGTCTGTACCCTTCGTGTGTGGCATCTTCAGTGGGGCAACCTTTTTTTCTGATGTTAAGCAGCTAGTCCAGCCGCGAAGGTGCCCCGCCACCGGAAAGGCGGATCTTCAATGCTCGGAACCGCGAGCTTGACAAGGAACGAAGGGGACCTTTGCTGCCGGTACATATTGGCATCAGTACAGTGATTCCCGTATTGCTTTTACCCACTGGGGTCAGTTATTTTTGAACATTTCACTGCGGCAGTGATTGTGAACACGGAGCCAGTGACACCCACAGGGGTTAAATAAAGGGACTACAAGTTCTGTGGCAGCAGAATATGGGACTTCCAGAACCATGAGGCAATGTGTGTTAATGCCTATCAGGGCAGGACTTGTTCATTCATTAAACCAGCTGTTCCCAATAGTTTGTGTCTCCGTGTTTGAAGCCAGAGTGAAGCCAGTGATCAAGAGCGTGATATCGCTCGAAACGCATTTGGCATTTTGCATTTTAATGGAAGCAAGTGAGCGGGAGTGCTGACACTGCTGCCGCCGGGGGGTGTTTGAGTCTGTACCCTTCGTGTGTGGCATCTTCAGAGGGGCAACCTTTTTTTTCTGATGTTTATCAGCTAGTCCAGCTGCGAAGACGCCCCGCCGCCGGAAAGGCGGATCTTCAATGCTCGGAACCGCGAGCTTGACAAGGAACGAAGGGGACCTTTGCTGCCGGTACATATTGGCATCAGTACAGTGATTCCCGTATTGCTTTTACCCACTGGGGTCAGTTATTTTTGAACATTTCACTGCGGCAGTGATTGTGAACACGGAGCCAGTGACACTCACAGGGGTTAAATAAAGGGACTACAAGTTCTGTGGCAGCAGATTATGGGACTACCAGAACCATGAGGCCATGTGTGTTAACGCCCATCGGGGCGGGACTTGTTCATTCATTAAACCAGCTGTTCCCAATAGCTTTGTGTCTCCGTGTTTGAAGCCAGAGTGAAGCCAGTGATCAAGAGCGTGATATCGCTCGAAACGCGTTTGGCATTTTGCATTTTAATGGAAGCAAGTGAGCGGGAGTGCTGACACTGCTGCCGCCAGGGGTGTTTGAGTCTGTACCCTTCGTGTGTGGCATCTTCAGTGGGGCAACCTTTTTTTTCCTGATATACTCTGCCTGATAAGTGGGACAAACGAAGGACTTTACCTGCTGTATAGCTGCAACGGCGAGGGAGCACCATCCAACACTGTTTGGTGGCATCACGTGATGTTGTGGAAGTCCCGTCACTGCATTGCGCTCCATAGGTGAACTCCAACGCCCAGAATGCAGTATAACAGCAGGAGTAGCGTGAGGTGCCTTACAGCTGTGAGGCATAGGAGGAGCCAGCGATCACGTGATGGGGTGTGATCGTTTTTAAACAACAGAGCGGCGGATCTCCTGAAACATTGAGGACACTGAAATGGGGCACTGAGGAAAGCTTATTGAGGCTGAAACGCGTCTGCCCAGCGTTTCAGGGACCCTTGGATTGCTAACGCTTTTTATATCAATAAAGCCCTCTTTTTGAACCCCGGAGCTGGTCACCTCTTTTCACTTAGGAGAGAGACTGGTAGTGATATTATGCCAGCTTGCAGGTGCTGGCTTTGTGACCACCCTCTCGGTTTGGAGCAACGCGTTTTCCTGCAAATCTTGGGTTTGTGCATAAAACTGCTAACGCGTAGCCCCCCAGTGCTCCACTTGGTGGAAATTGTTTCATTGGGGAGAGAGTAGGCAGAATTTACTCTGCCTGATAAGGGGGACAAACGAAGGACTTTACCTGCTGTATAGCTGCAACGGCGAGGAGCACCATCCAACACTGTTTGGTGGCATCACGTGATGTTGTGGAAGTCCCGTCACTGCATTGGGCTCCATAGGTGAACTCCAACGCCCAGAATGCAGTATAACAGCAGGAGTAGCGTGAGGTGCCTTACAGCTGTGAGGCATAGGAGGAGCCAGCGATCACGTGATGGGGTGTGATCGTTTTTAAACAACAGAGCGGCGGATCTCCTGAAACATCGAGGACACTGAAATGGGGCACTGAGGAAAGCTTATTGAGGCTGAAACGCGTCTGCCCAGCGTTTCAGGGACCCTTGGATTGCTAACGCTTTTTATATCAATAAAGCCCTCTTTTTGAACCCCCGGAGCTGGTCACCTCTTTTCGCTTAGGAGAGAGACTGGTAGTGATATATATATATATATATAAATATATATATATATATATATTTATATATATATATATATTTCCTACTCACAGATGCCGATTCTCTCGCCGCTTCAGACGGCAGCCCTCAGCCGGGTGGTTAGCCCCTTAACAACATTTCCAAAGTCCTTTCTATCTCGACGATGTCACGTCACCACAATCGAAAAGACAGCTAGATCACAATTAATATATGCGTGTTTATTTTATTTTTAAGCAACAAAAGAAAAACGCCTGACACGTTCCGAAGCATTCGCTTCTTGGTCACGGGTCGATTTCGTTTACCATCATACACCATAAATACATGTGACCTCCCACCACCATAGAAGTAGGACTACATGGTGTACTTATTTCCATCATTTTACATGATGGCCATCTTTGAACAATATTGAAGTTACCTATCTTGCTCAGTTTCATTAGCAACCAGATATTCTCAGGCTCTTACGAGGCATAATTCATTGCAGTTTATCTAATACTACTGTATGTGATTCAAAGTGTAAAATTAACAATATCTAATGGGTGAAATTCATTTGTAGTATATTAATAAATGTATCTTCCTGTAAAGGAAATTGTGACAATTCCGCCCCAGTGGGCAAAGTACACAATATTCATATTTCCATTGGAAAACATTTTGGAAATCCTATTTTTTTGCCTATGCCATTTGTCCCCCTATCAACTGTATTTCTCATGTTTTCCCCTTTGGAGTAGGGCTTCTATGCCTCCTACAGTAATGACTTCTAGCTAGGTGGCCCACTGGCACAGTTACTATGCGGGCTCCTAACGCTCACCTCAAGGTACTCTTGTTTTATTGTGCCACCTGGGTGCTATTTTGATTGTGCATGGGCCAGTGGGAGGATGGCACTGATTCATGTTTCTTGCATGGTTTGCAAGCACGGGCGGAGTTCGTAGAGTTTTGCTACGCGGAATTCCGCGAAGTGACAAAAAAACTCCGCCGCTATACACAGACTTTTGCAAGTGGCGGAGTGCGTTAGTGTCATGTAGTTCGCAGTGATTTTTAGTGCTGGGTGTTTGTCCCGTGCTGTAAAATCATTGTGAATGGCACCATGCGCAACGCAAGAGGGCGCAGCTTCCTTTCTGCTGCTCGAGTAGATTTCCTACTCAAGCGGCAGCTTTCTCAACGCGAACGGAGGTTTTCTCAACGTGAATGGTTGCTACCTGCCGCGACCACTCGCATTGAGAAATCCGACCAACCGCGTTGAGAAATCTCACCAGGATGTTGATTTTCCTTGCTCACACTCGCCTACTTGACGTTGAAGAGCGTGAGTGAGGAAGAAAACTCCGCTCCGCGGAGCGCGGAGTGTGGAAAACTCAGCAAACTCCATGAACGGAGCAGAGTTCACCACCTATCGTTAGTGGTTTGCACTAATCAAGAAGCATTTTGTTTGATGGGTTCATTTTCTGATGTTTTGGGAATTCAGTGTGGATGGGGGCACATGTTTGGTGTTGTTTATCATTTGTTTCTGTCTTTATGGTGGTATCCTTTCTACATTAGGCGTAGGTTGACCCCAGCTTATGGACACACCGTAGGTCCTTATGGGCCCATGCCCACTGAGACATCAGCACCCAGCATACCTCATTATGTGCCAAATGCATCCTTTAAAATCATCTTTATCACCTGAAACATCCATGGCCTGCTGACCCCCAATAAGTGTTGTCTGCTCCTTGCTTATTTGGAGCGACACAGTGTCGAAATTGCACAGCTTTAGGAAAGACATATGGTGGAACTCACCTATTTGCTGATAAATGAGGCCCCTATAACTACTTTATATCCTACAGTACATACTCATGCAGAGTTGCAATGTTATACAAACCGACACATCACTACATGATGGATTTCTCCTTCATCTACCCCATGGGTCATTACATCTACTTCTCCGGGTCCCTCTGTAGCTGTCCACTTGATCTCATCAACTCGTACACTCCAAACATAGACTCCCCAGAAGTTTATTTCCACATTGCTCGTCATTACCTTAAACATAATTAGTCCCATGTTATCTGCGGCAGTGACTTTAATTTGACCCTGGACCCTACTCTGGACTCCACTAACCCTGGAGTGTGGATAACCCAAATGCTGCGTAGTCTTATAAACAATTAATGTCCATGGATGGCCATGTGGATGAGTGGCGGGCACTGCAAGATGGCACCTAGCCTTTTCCTCCTATTCCACCATACCCTATTCACACTCTTGTTTGGATCTGTAGCTTCTCTCCTCTGACACTCTTCCCTGGCTGCAGAATATTGCCCACAAGCCGGGCACCCTCTCTGACCATTCCCCTGTGCTACTCCAGCTTGAGATTCCTTGCCTGAGGGTGCCTACCAGACCCTGGTGTTTTCCCTTGGTCGCCTTCTTAGATCCTGCATTTAAATCGGACATGACACATGCAATTGAAGCTCTGTCCCCTCCTACCTGATGGTTTGGGAGATATTCATGGTATATAACCGGGGGATCGCTCTCTCCAAACAATTCGGTGTCCTCAGGTCCCTCTGAACACCGCTCAATCTTTGCAGACTCCATTGTCAGCCAATCAACGACAATGTGAAACTTCCCGGCATTGTGTGTTGCAGGCAGCTCTGCATGGGCTGCTGGCCAAGTATAGACAGGCAGTGGATTGTGAGATGGTCTACTTGAGGAAGCATGCTCTGGTGTATGGTGAGGGGGAGAAACTCAGCAAGACTCTTGCTTGGCTTTTGCGAGGTTCCCACCCACAAACGTTAATCCAGTGGTAGGCTTGGAGTCCAATTAGCAGACATTTCATGCTTTTTATACAGATCTGCACTCACTAAAGCTCTCGTGTACCACTGATCAAATGGAGGCTTTCCTTGAGGACATTACTTTTGCATGGGTGGAGGGAGGGATTAGGGAGTTTCTCTTGACGCCGATTTCATTGTAGGAGGTCCTTTGTTTAGACCATAGATATCTTTTCGGACTGTAATGTGCCCAGGTCAGATGGCTTGACTGTAGAATTCTACAAGGAGTCAAAGACTTCTGGCCCTTCGGCTCCTGGAGCTCTGTCATTCAACCCTTGAGGCCAGAAACCTCCCCCCTGACCAGAGATGCCCTAATTTCCCTCATTCTGAAGATGGGAAAGGATCGCTGGGAGGTCGGCTCTTATAGACTGATCCATCTTTTAAACCTTGACAATTAGATCCTAGCTTGAATCCTGGCTTAACTACTTAATCCATTAATGCCCTATTTAGTTTGACGAGATCAGTCCGGCTTTATACCTGGAAGCGCTTCCTCCAACAATCTCTGGACAATATTTTCCATGTTACATTGCTTAAAGCCTGAGCCACAGCTGAATTCAGTGTTTCTCAACTCAGAGAAAGCATTTGATTCTTTAGAATGCCCCTTTTTGTTCCCAGTTCTCCACCTGGTGGGTCTTGCACCCTATTTTCTGGGAATAACGAAACTACTGTATACGGACCCGACCACCTGAGTTTTGGTCAATGGTCACCTTACTAATCCACTGGAGATAGGAAGGGGCATGCAGCAGGGATGTCCCCTGTCACTTTTGTTATTTGTCTTACCTATTGAGCCACTGGTCTCCACGCTCCGGGAGAAACATCTCCATAGGGGCCTAGTAGGTGCTTAATTGAGCCGGTGCTTTACGGTGCTCACCGGGGCTATGACAGTCTGCCACATGGTGGCACTGTCATGCTAATTTTGGTATGAACACAACAACCGCGTTTATTTGTTCAATTTGCATTAACAATGACTAATACCTGCCTCCCAAGCCTGGAATAGTCTTACTTGTCACACTTGTAGGAGTGTGAAGGTTGGTAGCTGTGTACGTACTGTCATTGGCAGCTGGCATGGGTTATGTGAGGTGCAAGCTGCAGTGGCTTCCCAACGAGAGCCCCGGTACTTCTCATTTGACAAATTAAGCACTGGCCCGGCCTACGTTTTCCTACGCAATGATGATGTGGTACGTTTCGTTCAAGATCCTGCCATTAACCTTGACCCTATTAGCCGCAAGTCATTTACTTTGGAGATTTCGCTGGCTTGCGTATTAACTGGACCACGTCTGATATCTTTCTGCTCACCGATGTTACTGCTCCAGTCCCTTTGGACTTTCTGGTAACATGGAAACTTAACACAGTCCACTACCTGGGTATACAGATATCAAGGTCGTGGCGGATCTATTCTCTGTAACATTGCAATCCGAAGTTGAATGCCCTTGCATCCCAGATTGAGAGCTGGCTCGCCTACCCCTGTCCCTGGCTGTGAGAGTGGCGGTAATTAAAATGCGTATTCTTCCCAAACGTCTCTATCAGTTTATAAATATCCCTATTCCACCTGGGAAGACATTGTTCACCCAACTCCATATGCTGCTGACGAGACTTTTCTGGAGTGGGAGGAGCCAGAGAGGGAGAGACACACACGTGCTTACAAAAGGGGTGGATTTGCGGTCTCTGAACTGGAGTGGTACTTTCTTTTGGCGTAGGCTCACTATGCCATTTATTGGCTTAGTTCAGGACCCTCGGTCCCTCAGCTTCCAATTTAGCGTGATGAGCTAGATGCAGGCCACTTCGATACTGTACTTGCTGCGCAGCAGACACACCTGAGCAGCTCCATTGAATTGATTTGGTGCACGCACCGTGTCATGGGGACATTAGCACTAAGTACTGGACTCTTGCTGCTTTACTCCCTGAAGATTGGACATCCTGGCTCTGCCTCCCACACTGGAAAGGTTGGAGACATGTTGCACCAGCTGGGGATTGCTGGTGTAGGTCTAGCTCAACTATGTTGAGGGGGACAGTTCCTTTCCCTTAAGCAGCTCCGGTCGCTAGGGGAGCTAACTGCACTCCTCCTACCTCTGGATGTGTCAAGCCGCGGCGGCTCAATGGCCCGACTTCCCCTGCGAACCGCAGGAGTTTACACTCCTTACAAGGATGTACACTTCTGCTAATGCCAAAGTTTGGGTTTCCTGACTGTTTGAAGTGATGGGGTCTGGCCCCTTCGCCGGATGCAGTTCCCCGGGAGAGTGGGTGGAAGACTTGGGGGCCCTCCTTGTCAATAAAGTTTTGACCCACTGTTGTCAACAAGTGAAACGTGTCTTGCCAAACTACAGACACAGACTCTTCCACTCCAACTTCATGAATCGGGTATATTAAAGCCCACTTAGCATACTTCAGATTGATCCCTCCAGATCCTCTACATGTGGCCGGTGCTCTACAGATCCTGCAGACTTCCTGCAGCTGTCATGGAGCTGCCCTCCAATACTAGCATCCTGAGAGGACATAGCGGACACCTTTTCTGGCATAATACACACACGCTTCCCTGTGTCTCGCTCCTGCTTCTTCTTGGTTATGTCACCAATAAATCCTGCACCAAGAGATGACTAGTGGCCCTAGTGTTACTGTGGTCCGAATCCAGGTGGCCCAGGCGCGGTTGAAGCGTTCGCTCACCAGACTGGTTGAGGGATGTGACCTTTTATAATGAAAAACATGAAACAAATGCCTCTCTGCAACATCTGCGGCTGAGGCCAATGGACATTGGGGGGCCTTACCAGGAATATATGCTTCAACTGGCAGCTACTGAAGGGATACCCACTGCACTTTCCTAAGATGCCCAGCCCGCTCTGGATCCCAGTTGACCTATACACATCCCAAATCCTGCAGTCAGCTTCGATGCCTTCTTTTTTTAATTACACGTTCTTTGGTTTTACTGAGGTGTTGCACTTTCCCCACAAGTACTCCAATATGTCCTAATTCCATGTGTTTGATTACGACTCATTACTCTTTGGTCGACTTTTGTGTTGCTGCTTCTGACAGGGTGTGGATTGTACTGTCGTGGCCTATGTTTTAAAAAACTCAGTACAAAGATTTAAAAATAAATAATATTGTTAGAAGTCAGAACTCTAGTCCAGAGGCTCGTAGAGACTTCTGATATGCACTGTGTTTTTTAGTTTGTGGAGTATATTTTTCTTGTATTTAAGGTACTTTTCTTTTATAAAGTAAAGTTCTGACTGGATATTAATGTTATTGGCCGGTATCACGGTGTAAATTGTGTTATGAATTTCTAACCCACCTCACCTCCTTAAGTAAGCCTTTGACTGCTCTGTCCTGCTACCTGAGAGAGTCAAGTACTAGAGTGGAGTACGTGGTTATGCAGTTTGGGGTCCATTAGTACCATGGCCACTGGACACCACTGGTGAATGACTCCAATTGTTGCACCTGGATCCCAGTAACACTGGACTACCCTGATGACCCAGGAAACTAGTTGTCTCATACGCCAAATATACGATCTAAATTTGGGCAAAGCCCAGGGGCAGAACATCATCTCTTTTTCAATCACAGATGACTGCATTTTGAGTCCTTTTAGCATACGTAATGCAAAGGTATAGTTGCTTCCTCCCCTTTTTCATTTACACTTAACACTTGCCCCCACACCATGTTTGCATGAATCCAGTGTTATATATACACCATTCCATGAAATAAGTGGTTGAACTATCAGCGACTTTAGTAGCAAAGGTTTCAAATTCGCAAAGGCTTCAGACTGATCCTTCGCCAAATAAACGTAGCCCCTTTATGAAAAGCTTAGTCAGATGCTCAGCCTCATCAGCAAATGTTGGCACAAATTTGGAGTAAAACTCACAAAGTCCAAGAAATGGCATCCCTTGATCCTTGTTATCTAACTCAGTAGCTTTTTACATAGCTCTTAGTAATCCAGGTTGTGGCATAGTAGCATCCTAAGAAATTTCATGTCCCAGATACTATCTTCTCTCTTGTCTAGTTCAAACTTGTCAATCCTGAGTCAAACATCACTTTACTCAAGTATAGCAAATGTTTCTTTCCATATTCCAAATATGCCCCACCTCAGGTCATCCAAATACGAGAACATCATCTGAAATGGCAATATTCCATCCATCCCCTTGAACCGTTGACTCTTAATATGCTGGAAAACAATAGCTGAAGCTAATCTAAGATGGCACTCTTCCAAATTGGAAGACACCCTCCAGAGTGATGAAAGACATGTGATGACAAGACCATTATGCCAATACTGCCTGATGATAGGCTGATTTAAGATCCATTTCTAAAATACAGTTTCCTCCCCCCAACAAAGCCATCATGTCATCAATTCCGGGTAAAGGATTATAATCCTCCATGTAGCTTTATTGAGGTATCTTAAATCTATCCACATGTGCAAGTCTTTATTCCTTTTTCATGCTTTGATAGTGTTGTATTCCTCTTAGGGTGTCCATACACGGGCTTTCCTGTATCATGTCCTTATATAGGCACAATTCGCCCTGCCCTTATATAGGCATAAAATCCCAGTCCTTATTTAGGCATTAAACCGTGCACTCCAAATACAGGCATGGTCTCCGACATCCGTCCACCCTAACGTCACAACGAGTTCTTGAAGAACAGACCCTTAGGCTTCGGGAGTTTCCCTAGCACAGGACTATTGATTTCTTCAAGGACTCATCTATTATGCATGAACCATTATACCTTAGGAGTTCATTCATGACGTCTTCCGCTGTCCGATTCACGTCAATGCTAACATTCTGAGGTACCTCTCAGGTATAAATATACCTTCCCTAGCCCTTGTAAACTAGAGGAGACCTCGACTTCAGAGGAGCCCGTTTCCCGGCCGGGCGCACTGAGAAGACGCTGTCATCCCTGCATGCAGAGAATCCAGCTTCCAGTGATCCGACTTCCGTTGCGGGGTGTTGGAGTTCAAATCTGGCAAGAGATTCCCACCTCTCTCATTCTTAAGGTATGGAGCTGACTAGAACCTAGAGGGACTCTTGGCATACTAGGCATACTAGGCATACTAGACTTAACATACTCTTAGTATACCATAGTAAGGAATACTTCACCTACTTCATACCCCTCCCTACACCTAGGTTAGGTTAGGTACATTGGGGTAGAACTAGCTTAGCAACGCATCGTATGAGTACTCGCATTTTTAGTCTGTGTTATTTATGTAAATGAATATCTGCTAAAGATAATCATCATCATTCATACTTTATTTCGGCCGCTAGGGCCATCAAAGTGCATCAATAAAACAAACAGTATATACATCTGTATTAAAAAACAATAAATACTCACAAAGGATTTCATATACAATGATCAACCCACAAAAGAAAGTAGAGACAAAAACACATAGCACAAGCTTCATAGATACAGCAGGGATGAAAGTTGTATATATTAAAACATAAACAATTAAAATACAACCAGCCAGATAAAAAGACATTAAAAAGAATCACATCGAGTGCATAAAAATATCCAGACAGTAAAATCTTATACTAAAATCTTATGATAAAATAAAACTGTGGGACATCAGTGCAAGGCCTAAAACCCAAACAGAGACCTACTCACCCAGTCACCAGTTCCCCTAAACCCCAGAAATCACTTTATGTAAGCCCGACGGGTGTGCCACATACAGTTTAAAAAGCGTGATACGGCAAAGACAATTGGGGGATGAGTGTCATATTTTAGAACTCTATAAGCCTCTATGGCGCGCACAAACCCTAAATTTTTACATAGTTGGATTAACCAACGCTTACGCGGCAGCCGATAGGCGGGGCAGAGGAGCAGAACATGTATTTCAGACTCCACCTTATATTTGCACGCAGGGCATTCACCAGTTTGGTCTCTCAGCCATTTGCTGGAATATGCTGCAAGTGGGAGGGTCCCCAACCTCAATTGCATATACAATTTCCTTGCAATTGGGGGTTCAACAAAATCTAAAAAGGTTTCTCTGCTATATACATCCTTTATCGCTAAAAATTCTACAGTTAAACGACCACTTGAGGTACTTTCTCGGATGGCCCTTAGCTTGACTACTCTGTAAGAATTGACTAAGTCCAACCTTGAGAGCTTGGCACACGATGTCTCAGGCATGCTCCAGAGGTCCGGCTTGCCCATCTTGAGGACAAGGTCCCTTATATGGCAGAGCCATGTAATTTTCTTTATATTACACATAGATAAAAACTCGGAGAGTTCATCCCTAAAAACAGACAGCTCTGGAGTCACCCACATCCTCCGCCAAAAAGCTAGGGGTCTTATAGCAATTTCTTCATCCAGCGGCCTCAATCCGAGGTCCATACGAAGGATAAAGATAAAGATAATGCTATCGCAGTACTATTTATTTCTACTGCTTACGCTGTACATTATTTATCTCGCATACTGTCTTGTGATCATAACAGCACATTTAACTTACACGAGAAACAAGACTGTTCAATAAATCTTTTATTGAAACGCCCGTCTATTCTTTCTGTGTAACTTTGAGGAAAACTAAGCATGCACGATTGAGCTGAGTGAAATAGTTATCTATTGTTTCCACGACTCTGGGACACGTTCTGATTCTAAAGGAAACAAAGTTGTCATGTTCTTGCGGCTGCCAGAAACTACTCCCTTCTTGTTATCCAAGGAGTCTCTAGTGGCCTCTGAGCTAGCTGGCACAAGTAATTAAGTTTCATATACTCGATAGGGACATACTGGCCTTAGTCCTATGTCAAACCTATAGGGGATATTATTCCAATGCGCAGAGCCTATTAGGGAAATAGGAGCTACACTACATGGCGCCCAACATTTGGTAAGGCGGTAATTTAACGCTAGATACTGAGTAACTCAGCCGTGCTTTTTCTCTCAGAGACCCCTACCCATATACTCCAAAAGACGTCTGGAGTGGGCAGGGTTAAGTATCCACCATGGCTACATAGGGAAACACCCTATATATTAGCTGTTTGGTTTGCTCAACGTTGAAGGATACAGTGTTCCAAAATATTGTGCACCTTATCTTTGTTTCCTTGAAACTTGTTCTACATTTTTCAAAGAACAAAATGCCTGGCTCCGACACTGAAACCGGAAACGGTGGAACTGCGGAACAGCCAGCTGCAACAACTTATAATATCACAGGTTTTATTGAAACCGAGGAGGGTGTTATAGACATCCCTCAAAACTTAAGAAGAGCCATCACTCTAAAACTTATAAAACACGGTCTGCCACCAAGAGGTGGTAGAGCAGTTTTCGTGATAGAGGCACACGAATCCTTTCAGACAGAGGTATTCTATTCATGGGTAATATTTCCTGAATCCAATCCAGTAACACACATGTTTCACTTCTACAAAGAAAATGATCCACCAGAGGAATACATTCATTTCGAGGATATAGAAATTCCATTAACATACCAAGAGCATCAGCTCTGGTTTAAAGGCGCCCTAAAACATCACAGAAACATTACCAGGCTCGTCCACTAGGTAGAACAGGAGCAACATGGCTGATTCTAGCCGGCTATACACCTCATCCCGACATTGAAGAAATGTCAGACGAGGAACTACTTGTTCAACTACAAGAAATAATAAAAATCTACAGACAACTGGTCCAATATGTCATGCGGACTTTCACAGTCCAGCAACCACTGACACTTCCAAATCCAACTCCCCAACAGGGGAATACACTAAAAATTACACCACAGACTCTCTACGCAGTCATGGGTAAAATGCCCACAAAACGTGAGCAAATTCCATTCTGGATAGCTCAAAAAATTACTCAAATTGAAGCAGTATTTCCAAATACTAGCCCGTATGAGAAACACAGAATCCTAACAATCAGTTTACCGATGGGGATCACACCACAACTGGAAGACTGCACCACCTGGGGCTCAGTCTTTGCTGCCATCTATACTAAAACACATGGTATTCCGTCAATTGCGGTAATCCCAGATGTCCTGAAACAAATTCAAAACGAATACGGGGCAGAGCCTGCTCTAAATTTAGGTATGAAATTACTGAAAAATTTCGACCAGGTCTCAACAATAATATTATCTAATATTAAAGGGAGGCAGCAGCAGTGGCGATCCGCCAAAATTAAGGGAATTCGATGTTACAGAACATCAAACTGAACTACCCAGAATAATTGAACAATCCTATGCAGAATTAGGCAGAGATAGTTTGGGTGGAAGACCAGTGAAGCCGAAACTATCTGAAAGTCCTGAGAAGGACTCTATTAAACAAACTCCTACCTCTTCTAAAAAGAAGTGGGAGACTAATAAACAAAATTCAAACGAGAAACGTTCTCAATCCCGAGGTAGGTCTCCTCAAAAGGAGCCCTCTGAAAGGAGGTATAACCTCAGGAATAGGGATAATTTGAGAAAACCTGACAGGTATCAAGATACTGATACACGTTCCTCTCGTCCCTTTCAGATCTCATCACAGACTTCGGAAAGAAGAGGACGATCAGAACATAGAGAAGAACGCGTGAAATCCAAAGAAGAAAAACACGCTCCAAAAAACAAAACAAAACCTCAATTCTCCAAAAGAAAGTAGCAGGTCTGAAGATCAGACATGCCGAGAATACTGAGAACACAACTCAAGAACGGAGAATGGGCTCAGACAATGCTGGACAGTGCAGCAGAAGTCACAATAGCTCGCCAGAACCTGAAGGAACTTCTGGAGATAGTGGACTTGAATGAGTACATTACAGTTGAGACTGTAGACACCAGGGTTAGTACTCCACAAAAGTTATATGAAATAACACTCCGGATGGAGGGAGACATACCTAGACAGGTGAAAGCACCTTTTTGGGAAAGACTATCAAGGGGCTATGACATACTTCTAGCAGAAAAAGACTGGCCACCACAATTTGTCAGGGAGTGCCCACACGGCGAGGACATTATTATGCCTGCCTTCTCCAACCATATTCCAATTCACCTAAAATATACATATGCCAGGAAATGGGCAGTAGCCCAGGCCCCAGCATTATATAAAAATCATGTAGGATGGGATGAGGACTCACCTCACCATAAAATACATCTGAAACATGAACCAACTGCACAAAGGCAGTATCCAATAAAGCAAGAAGCTAAAAAACAGGTCAGAAGATCTTAGATCAACTTGAATACCAAGGGGTGTGAAGAGGTGTGCCTCGTAGTAATGAGTAGAAAGAGGCGCTTGAGGTGAAGATGAAGTTTATTGCAGGTTACATATCAGAAGACCCCATCCAGCATTGAGTCAGGAGCAACTGCCACCACACATTCGAGCAGTGCTAGGTAACGAACACCACATTCCAAGTTCTGGAACTAAGACCAGCTTACAAAGCATTTGCTAGTCTCTGCTTAGGAATGCTTGAGAACACCACATCACCTCCCCCTTTATAAACAAAACAAAACTTTGTACATCACAGGAAGGTTTGATAACACACACAAAGGAGAAACGCTTACAAGTCTCAATCTTGGAGACGAAGATGAACCCGTTTCACCCGTATGGGTCTCGAACTGCAACTAGATGATTGAAGATCACTTTCTCTTGAACATCCCACACAACTCGCCCCACATTTAACTACCCTTTCTAAATTCCAAATTTTGTGATCACTTGTCTTCACCGCATTTCTAAACACCTTGACCACCTGAAATGGTCGACTATATTTAGATATTCCTGGTGTTTTTCTTGGTAACCTGATCTTGACCCAGTCACCAACAGCAACAACGGTCTTTTTCACGGCCTTCCTTAGATCGTAGCTAATTTTCCTTCTCATCATACCAGTTAATTCCTTGTCCTTCCACCCATCTACACAATCAAACTTCTCATCCACCAAAGCTCTTTGCAGGAGATCCACGCTGGAGAGATCTCCACATTTGCTAACCTCCCTTGAAAAGGCGAAAAGGAGTCACCCCGTAGAAGAGTGTGGAGTGAAGTGATACTCTCTCACCTTTTTCTTTACTGCCGCTTCCCAGCACACTCCACACGACCTTGCTTGCTGTATCGCTTCTTTGAGGACGCGGTTAAACCTCTCAACCACGCCATTACTTTGTGGATGATAGAGAGAGGTTGTTTTGTGCTTAATGCCCCTTGCAGACAGGAATTCCCCACCGAATGTGAAGTAAACTGCACCCCGTTGTCGGACAGCACAGTGGAGGGAAACCCTTCACGCTCAAATAACTCATCTAGGAACTTTATCACCACGTCAGATTCAACTGAATTGACAAACTTTACCTCTGGCCACCGTGAAAACATGTCAACACACACAAGGAGATAACGAGTCTGGGCTTTCAGATTGATGGGACCTAAAATGTCTAAGGCGATGTCAGACCACGGGGCAACAGCTTGTTCTCTCACCACCATTGGTTGAGTTCTGCATTTGTAAGACTTATCACTATTTGCGCACTCAGCACACTCACGCACCAGCCTCTCTATTGAAACATCCATGGCGGGCCACCAAAATCCTTCTCTGACTCTTCCCTTAGTCTTAGCTATACCCATGTGTGAAGCATGGGCACTCCCCACCAACTTTTCTCTCAGGACCAGTGGGGGAATGAGCTTGCTCCCACGCATAAGCACGCCATCAACAACAGCCAACTCTTCTTTGACATGCCAAAAACCTCTCATGTCGACCTCACAGTCTTTCTTTTCACACCAACCATTCTTCACCATTGCAATCACTTTTTGCAAGATCTCATCATCCAAAAGGTGCTCTTTCCATTCAGATTCCGAAACAACACCTTCACTAATTGTGCAAACGTTGACATCTTCTTCCAAATCTTCACCTCCAAAATTGTTAAAGTCCTCAACCGGGTCAACTTCATTGCTACCCAACCTTGACAAGCAGTCTGCTAGTACATTGTTTGAACCAGGTATATACAAAAGATCAAAATCAAATTCTTGCAGCGCTACCACCCATTTACGAATTCTGTGTGACACAAAATCTATTCCCTTCTTTGTGAACACCTCTTTGAGTGGTTTATGATCTGATAAAATTGTGAACTTCTTCCCCCACAAAAATTTTCTCAACTTGCGTACAGCCCAAAATACTGCCAACGCCTCCTTCTCAATTACAGAGTAGTTACACTCTGCACCCCTTAAAGGCCTGCTCACGAACAATATCGTCTTTTCCACACCACTTGTCTTTTGTAACAGCACAGCTCCTAAACCAGTGGCGCTTGCGTCAGTCATAAGAGTAGAAGGTTTGGATGGGTCAAAACTACTGAGGAAGGTGGCACCATTGAGTTCATCTTTTATGCTGATGAACTCCTTTTCACACTCCAACGACCATGAAAACTCTGACCCCTTTTTTAACAACAGTCTCATATGCGAAGTTTTCCCTGCAAAGTCTTGAATGAACTTGTGGTAAAACTCCGCCATACCCAAAAATTTAATGAGCTCATCTTTACAGGACGGAGAACGCAGACTCAGAATACAATTCACTAGAGACTGCTTAGGTTTAATTCCATGACCTGAGACTGTGTGCCCGAGATATTCAATCTCTAGCACATTGAATTTGCATTTATCGGCCCGTAGAGTTAGACCTGCTTTCTCTAGCTTACTTAAGACAGCTCTCAATCGCAGATTATGTTCGTCTGCGTCACCTCCGAAAACTAGCACGTCATCTTGGTAGACCTTCACACCACCTAGGCCTCTGAGAATGCCCTCCATCACCCTCTGAAACACGGACGCTGCAGAGATAAGGCCAAAAGGCATCCTCAGGAACCTAAAGGTGCCAAACGGTGTGACAAATGCCGTGTAGTCTTGGGAAGAAGAGTGCAGCTTCACCTGGTGGTATGCGGAGCTCAGATCTAGCGAGGAGAAGTGCTTGGCCCCTTCCAGGGAACACAACATCTCAGCAATGTTGGGCAATGGGAAATGATCCACAACTACTGATCTGTTGAGCTCTCTCAAGTCCACACAGAGGCGTGCCTCTCCGTTGGCCTTCCGTGCCATGACGACTGGACTGACCCACTCTGTCGCTTCTACCTCTTCGATGACACCCTTTGTTAGTAGTTTGTCTAATTCTTTTTTCATATTATCTCTCACCAGGAGAGGTACTGATCTGACTTTTGCAACTTTGGGAACGACATTCTCTTTTAGTTTTATCTTGTGTACATAATCCTTACAACATCCTAACTCATTTGCAAACACAGCAGGGAATTCCTTAACTAACTCATTTTCAAAGACATTGACCACTTTTACAGAGGTAACTTCTTTTAGACGGACTTGCGGAATTTCATTTGGATCCAGAAAAACGTTAAGGTCCCTTTGGTGAAGCCAACTAATGAGAGAGTCCCTTTCATGGACACATAAATCTTTCCAGAAACGACTCTCCCTTTGTAATTTATCACGCCCCAAAAGTACCCAAACAAATCTATCGGAACCCCTCCATAACCTTTGGGCCTAATGTCGGGTTTCTCTAGAGCAACCTTGCCAAGTAGGTGCTCAACATAGAACACCTTTGGAACCAACGTGATTTTAGCACCCGAGTCAAACAGCATGTTGACTACAGCATCATTTATCAAAACATCTTCATAGGGACCATCAGGTTCCTTTCCCTTGACTTGACTAATTACAAACTCATCAGAGTCATACACATCAAAGTCAACTTCCTTCACAGTCTTGTTGGCATTAAAGTTGCCAGAGTTACAACATTTTGACACATGACCCTTTTTCCCACAGACTTTGCACGATGCTCTCCTACCCGGGCAATTTTTGTAATCTGCCATGTGACCAGAGTCCCCACACCTGTAGCACTTCCCATAGGATTGTTTCCTGGTCCATGGTTTTTGGTTGGTTTTATGATTGTCATATGTGAACCTCTGAGGTTGAACATATTGTCTTTGATCAGCAAGAACCTTAGGCTTAATTGACTTCTCCGCCACGACTTTAACGTCGCTCTGATCACCTTTCACCAGAGTAGTATCTTTCCTTATGGTGTCTATACACGCTTTGGAGTGTTCATGACTCTTGGCTATTGTGATGACTTCATGCAGCGAGGGATTGTCTTTTTGCCAAAGAGAATCCCTTGTCTTATCTTGCGCACACCCTAACATGAATTGATCCCTAAGACGCTCCTCCAGGTTAGCCCCAAAGCTGCATGTTGACGCCAATTTACGTAAGGTTGTGACATATTGTTCAACGGATTCATCTTCTCTTTGCATCCTCCTTCCAAAGTTCCATCGCTCCAGCACCGTGCTGACTTTGGGTAAATAGTGAAGGTCAAGTTTCTTTAGACAAATTTCATACTCATTGAGGGACGCTGCTTCACTATCCGCGAGGTCTGGAAGGTGTTCGAACACTTCTTGCCCCTCCGACCCTAAGCAATGCATTAGAAGAGAAGATTTGCGCTCAGCACTAAGAGAGGTACCACAAACACGTGCGTAGTGATTGAAGACCTTTTTCCACTTCTGCCACAATATTGGAGGGACGCCTGGCGAAGAAAGGAAAACGGTGGTGCCGGGACATTTTGCATTATATGACTTTAAAACAAGTGTTTTTATACTTGTTAACCTTAATGAAATGCGTATAATAATTACCTGCGTGAATTAACCAAAATTTTATCAAAATGCACTTGTAAGTGCTTTCATACAACCAATTTTTAAGTAGAGCAAACTGTGCACACTGGAAACTCAAACAGTATTGTAATAAACGTGTAAAGATGAAGCTGTGTGCATCAGCGTGTCATAATCACATGTGCACTGTCATTTGTGAATCACAGTACTCTTATGTAGTAGACAGGATGCCCAGCTACAGGGGGAGAGGTGCGGGGCACTTCTACCTAGATCATGAGCAAGGAAGAATGTTGACAGCTGATGGGGCGAATTCTAAATGAATTTCAGGCACAGAAGAAAGCTGTGCGCATCAGCGTGTTGTAGACAGCTGACCAGCTGAATAAGTGCTGTGCGCAGAGGAGTAGCAGAGGAGTAGGAAGCTGTGCGCATAAGCGCGTTGTCGACTGCTGCAAGGAAGGATATCTTTACAGGCGTCTTGCGTTGCTAGGTAACGTGGGAAAGCCTAGCAACCTTGAGGTGAGCAAGATCTTGGACGCACGCACGCAGCGTTCAACTGCGTCACGTTGCTCCGTCGAGAGTCAGGCAGGACAGGCTGGGGAGGCGCGCGCGCCTGCACGCGATCCGCTGTGGAAAGCGCGAAATTGGAGGAAGCTGCCACCACCACGGGCCAGAATAAGGAGACGCAACAGGGGCCCAGGTTTGGGTAAACTAACAGGTAGGGGTCCTCCTTCCCCCCTTGCTCCTTACTTGAGTCTTTTGGTGGTGGTCAGTCCTCGTTACTCTCTTTTGCTCCGTAGTTGACTCGTGTTGGCTTTGTGTAGACAAAGCGGGTGACGATGCGTTGTTCCTTTAGCTTTGCACAGGTTATCGACGGTGTGTTGGTCCTTCGTTGATTCTGTGGTGGTCCGTTTTTTTTGACGGTAGAGGTCGGTTGAGTTTTGTCTTTTCAAGCTGGGGAAGTGCTGTTGGGGTCTAACCTTGGAAGTTGCGTGAGTTCTGGGTCGTCGCCAAAATGAAGAGGTGTGCCTCGTAGTAATGAGTAGAAAGAGGCGCTTGAGGTGAAGATGAAGTTTATTGCAGGTTACATATCAGAAGACCCCATCCAGCATTGAGTCAGGAGCAACTGCCACCACACATTCGAGCAGTGCTAGGTAACGAACACCACATTCCAAGTTCTGGAACTAAGACCAGCTTACAAAGCATTTGCTAGTCTCTGCTTAGGAATGCTTGAGAACACCACAGGGTGATTGAAACATGCACCTCCTCAATGAACAATCCTTTGTTTCCTGTCTCCAAACCAGACAATACGTATTGTCTAGTTTTGGATTACAGACACCTAAACACTTGTTCTAAAACCTTTGCAGTGCAAAATGCACATAGCACAGCATTAATGAATAACATTGTGCGTAAAAATACAAAACAACATTAGACATCTCAAATGGTTTCTTTTGTCAAAACATAGCACCTGAAAGTAGGTACTTAACAGCATTCTCCATAATGGGGACCCAGCGTCACTTTTGTCGACTCCCACAAGGGTTCAAGAACAGCCCAGGTTTATTCTCAGCGAGGGTAACGGAGTTACTACAAATTTATGACAATGAGGCATTGTCCTATGTCGATGACATCTATCTGACAGACGATGACCTGGACAAACACTTGAACAGGGTGAGCACCATTATACTGGGCTACGCCTCTGAGGGCTATAAGTTCAACTTTAAAAAGTCCCGAATTGCCCATCTCATTGTCCTATTTCTAGGATATGAGCTTTCAAGTGAAGGCAAGAGCTTGGCAGCTAACTTTCTAGAGAAATGTGCGCTGCTCCAACCTCCAAAAACGCAAAAAAACTTACAATCCATTCTGGGTTTCCTAAACTTTGGCAGAACATACATTCTAAATTACGCAGAAAGGGTTAAACCTCTCTACGCATTAATCAAACCTGATTTTTCAATAAAAAATTGGACAAACGAACACACAGAAATCTTGCGTTCGCTCCAGGCTAACATGTTAGCAAAAAATCACTTACAAACACGCGTAAGTCAACGCAATTTGGTGATCCGAATAATTTCGGGTCAATGCGGATTCACCTACTTAACCTTCAATGAGGGTGATAAAATACCAATTGCATACAAATCTCATTTGTACACACAAGCGGAAATGCGCTTCAGTTCAACTGAAAAAATTCTAACAGCAGTTCAAACCGCTGTAGCAAAAGAAAGAGCCTTAGCCCAAGGGAAACGCATTATTGTCGTAACCCCAGTACCAGCTTTAGAAGCGGTCACAAAAGCAAGCATTCCAAATGCTAAAGCATTACATCCAAGATGGATACAATGGGTTAATTCTCTTGCTGCAACAGATGTTGAATATGTTTTTGATCCAGATTTAAAAACACAAGCATTCCTGCAATATGAACAAGAATGTCCTCTGCCCACTGAGATTCTGCCTCTCGATCAGTATGAATTCATAATTTACACTGACGGATCCGCACAACTCCGCAACAGGGAGTAAGCAAGCTTACAGTGCAGCGTGTGCAATCGTTAAAGGTCGCATGCGAGATGGCATCTTCAGACCTATGGTCACAAAAACCCAGTTTCTAGGAGATTGTACAGCTCAGCGAGCTGAACTACAAGCATTCAAACTGGCACTTGAAAGTACAGATCGAGAATTCCCCACACTGATAGTGTGCGATTCCTTTACTGTGTTCAGTCGTATAATGAATATATACAAAACTGCCTTGAAAATGGTTTCAAAGATGCGAAAGGTGGCACAATAAAGCACAAAATGCTTTGGGAACAAGTAGTTCAGTTAAAAAACGAACTACCAAAGGTTCACGTGATCCACACACTGAGTCATCAACATGATGGCATTCACGTTGCAGGGAATTCATTGGCTGACGAAGCCGCAAAGGGGGCTGTTCAGACGGCTTCCGTAGCTGCGATCACTCGTTCAAAAACAAAAATAGACGGTGAGATAATGTTGGCTGTCAATGCTTCAAGCAAGGGCAGCAGTGCAGCGTTACCAAAAAAGCTCCACTCAATTACTCTTATGTAATTGATGCGAACAACGTTCCTTTTGCTCGAATCCCTGGAGTGGGGGATAGGGTAATTCCAAACAAGGAACGCAGATTAGGACTAATCCTAGCAGCACACGAAGGGATAGCTTCTGCCCATGCAGGTGTTTCTGCAACAGTATCTTTACTCAAGCAAAGATATTGGTGGCCTGGCATTAGGAAACAAACTAAAAACTATGTTTTAGAATGTGATATTTGCCAACAGATGAAAGTCTCAACAGTGAAACGTCCTGCGCAGACACCCCTGTTAATTTCAGACAAACCATTAGCTTGTGTTTACCTGGACCACTGTGGTCCCTTGCAAAGGGACGGTAACTATAAATATATCATGGTTGCAGTGGATTCATGCTCTAGGTTCCTATGGATATGGCCTCAGCGCTCGGCTGACGCTCGAACTGTTATAAAAGATTTGCGAGTCTTTATCGGCACATACGCAATAGGCACGCTACATTCTGACCAGGGCCCTGCATTTAGCTCTCGGGCTTACAAAGAAGCCATGGCCAGTCTGGGCGTTGCATTGCGGTACTCCTCTCCATTCCATCCTGAGGGAAATTCGGTTGTGGAAAGGAAAAACCGGGACATAAAGCAGTCTATAACAGCTAGGGTATTAGGTTCGGGTGATGGGTGGGTCAAACATCTTTATGGGGTCCAACGCTCATTGAACAACCTGCCAAGAAGTTCTCTAGGGGGTCACTCCATATGAGGTCCTATTTGGGACAAGAATGTGGGTACCAGATCTCGATGACGTAGGCACAGTGGTGGAAAATAAAACGTTTGATATCAAAGATCGTTTGGCTGTTTTACAGGAACTGAATGAGTTAAGAACGAAACAAAGCAACGTATTCCTACAGCCATCCACCACTGGGGAAAAACCGGCGGTCCCAGCAAGGCCTGTCTGGATTCCAAAAGTTGGGGATCTAGTCAGAGAAAAAATTGCGGACAAGAAGGAATTTGGACCTTTTTATAGACAGCCAGTACCTGTCCTAGCAGTTCAAGGAACAAGAACAGTACTTCTGCCGCCCCTTGCTGGAAGAAAGGAGAAAAGATTTGTGTCCATCGACCTCATCAAACCACAGTATGTGGCCAATACTAAATAGTAGGCCTCGTGGACTCCGACCTAGTAGCAGACACACTCCTCTCGCTACTATCCAAGAGGTTCAGACTGAAAGACTGATAACAATCGAGAATTCAGCTGTAACAGATGAAGGACTAAGCAATAATGCAATGGAACTCATCCCTCTGGAAAACCAAGTAACAGTACATCCAAATACACCAGTCTACACCAATGTAGCGAGTGATCAACTGGGTCCAGCGATTTCTACAAATCCTGATGCAATTCCAACAATTGATAGAACTGCTTCTGGCTATTTCATTAACTTTGATACGTTCTCAGAAGATCCGAGTGAACCTGAAACGACGCCAGCATCATTGAAATTCAAGCAGCAAGTACAAGACTTTCTTCGCTTTCTGAAAAAGACTTATTTGGTTTCTCCATGGATTGAACTCTGGATTACATCTGGACTTTTTGTTTTCCTGCTCTGGCTAGCTTTGGTTACAACTGTGAGCGTGCTTATAAGTGGCAGATACATCCATGTGAATACTGAAGGAAAAGACGTGAACGTACTTTTGAAACCTCATAAATCTTCCCATCGTGAAGCAAGAGACTTGTCATCAGTGAACATCACAGCTGTTCCTATACAGGATGGTATAGTGTGGGACAAAACAGATTTTGATATCTTCGGCCCGACGGAACAATTGAACGTTCCACATTTGTTTAAAATTTCACTAAGTGATCTCATTTCGTCCAGTACCTATTCTGATGATTGGGACTTTGAGACTGTTAACGACATAATGTTTGACCTAGAAAAATCTGCTGCATTTTCTAAAAATGAATATTTAGAGGGTTCATCAGACTATGAAAAGCTGTATTGCTATAACCACTATGGTCATCATTATTTGAGTAAATCTGCATACCCTAGAAATGTGTTTATGTTTAACCAATGGGAGCATTGTCCTACACCACCACAAGGTAGTTCAAAAACATTTGCTAACAAGTTTCCATATTTTTCAGGGTACAATACAACTGATCCAGAAACGTTTTACTATAAAAATGTAAACAAAACAGGACTGAAAATTATGTTAACCAATACGAAACAGATTTACTCTGCAATATTTATTGCCCAACTGTCTAGACAGGGTTTCGACTTATGGAAAGACACAATAGACACAAAAACTGTGTAGGGTACTAAAGATTGGCAAGTGCAGGGGATAGAAGCGTTATTTAGAGCCTGTATCATCCCTGAACAAATAATGTTTTTGAATGAAACTGTCCAACAAACATCTTGTCTTGGACTAGCCAAGATCAAAGAGATGAAGACACCTTCTGTACCAACACCTGCCAGTGATAATAATACACAGGCAGTGGTGACAGTTGACAATATACTACAACTCAACAGATCTAATCCTGATTGGAAAAAATGGTTGATCTGGCCCACAGACACGAACAACTGTCAGGAAAGATTCCTGAATAAAACTCAGGGCGTTACTATTCATAGGCCAGACCCAAGATACGTCCAAAGACAGCATCCGGGGGTAGTAACAACATACAGTGTAGGTAAATTATGCCTCGATTGGCTGCAGAAATCTACACTACAGGATGTGAAACAACACTTATCCTTACTTAAAGAAGACGCAAACCTTAGGGAATTCTTGCTTGGACCAAGAAAACCGCGTCAAAAACGTTTCATATATGCCGGCATTTATGCTGCCTATAATGAAGCATGGAAAGTGTCACAGATGGAGGCCGCAGAACGAATACGTGAACTTGATCGTATTAATTTAGAGAAAACCCTCTCTGTGGTCGACAATGGGTTAACAACTTTGTCCTCCAGAATATATTCATTGGATGGCATTGTATCCTCTGCTATCGACATACTAGAACAAGATTTGGCGATGTTACAGCAAGGCCAATCTCAATTACGTTCTATTGTGTTATTAAGCTGGACGCTGCAATCTTTGCGAGGGGGCTATGTGCCTTGGCGTTTCATCAACACATCGGCTCTGTTTGCAGAATACAATATAACTGATAAACAGATCGAACTGGCACAAAGAGGAGCAAAGTATACAGTGCTGAGCATTGAAAAACTGGAAAAGTTACCATTCACAGTGGCAGAAAAACCAGCTACAGAATGGCTCATTCATGGCAAAATCACATTACCTGTGACTACTTTTCAGTTTCAGTATTGCCTCAAACAAATGCAAGCAGGCAAATATGAAAGGTTGGGTAAGGAATACATTAAGACATCGTGGGATTTACCGTATACATATAGATGTTGGAGTGGGGATCGTGAAGTGTTTTTGAGCGGTACACACTGTAAACGTGCACTGAGCGGTTCACTTATATGTCAGGACATTTCTTTACACGGGGCTTGTAATGGTTCTGTGGCAAATTTGTCTTGCCATCAGCAGGGTACACCAGCTGCTGTGATTAATCCAACGTTTGGACAACTTTCTAATGGGAGTTACCTCATGTTGAATGATCAGAGTTGCTGCGGCATGTTGCCAGGCATCCCATATCTAGTAACGGTTAACTCCAGGGTCACTTGCTGTATGCAAGTATTGTTTGACCCAATAGACACAGTCAGGGAGTCGCCTCTATGGCCTTCGCTGAACGTCTCTTTTATAAGATTTGATACTTTGAGCAGAATGAAAGCCATGCTTTTACAGCAAACAGTGCCTTTGACCTCGGCCAAAGAAACCTATGATCTACAAGTAGCAAGGACTTCGGCTGAGATACAGACTTTAATACGTACAAACTGCCCTATACATTTCGTGGAAATGATAGGACGTATCTTTAACATGTCTGATACAACCGGAATTGTACATGTATTTAAGAGCCTCTGTTCCGGTCTGTTAGCACCTTTCCAGGCAATACTCGGAATCATCCCGAACTTTGCACATTCGGTGTTTGGTGGCATACCGTTAATTCTAGCACTTGTTGCCGGAATTCTATTTCTCTTCCTGCTATTACGCTATGGCCAGCCTATTCGCAGCCATCACTCCGAGCGAAATGGAGAAAGCTCTCCTTGAACGAAAGTGCCGTGAGCGAATAGTACAGCTTTTGGGCATGACTCGTCTACGAGACCTTAATACCACGTGGTTCCTGTCATTCAGACCAATCTGGCAAGATTGCATCTTACCTGTTCTATGATGCCTGCTATGCGGTGAAGAATGCGTGTTGGACACCTGTCTAACATTTCCATCAGCAACGCCAACGGATGTCGATACTCTGCTGGTCCCGATAACGGCCCATGCTCTGTGTTGTCCCCAGAGGCTGCCAATCCTGATGTCAGCATTCATTGAGATCTCACAGACGCTTTCGGCTGCTGCTGAGGTACGAGAAAGATCTACAGGCACACAGGTAACAACGGACGCGAACATTGCTGCGGCAACCTATGCTGAAAGCGATGCTTCCCATCTCTGTGCAATTAATCTACTACACGAGGTGTTCCAACTGACACCAACTTCAGTGGATGATGTTTTGTCTACGGAAATAGATGATCTCATGTTTACACCAGACCCGTAAACTGACTCTGATTCAGCCCACAGTGTTCCAAAATTGAACTTTTTTCCATTTTTCAAACTAAAATGGCACTTCAATCTGCTTAAAGTAGAACTAGCCTTATAGTATAGACTTCGCGGTACTTCCACAGACACTTAGTCATCTTGTTTGTCTAAAAAGTTCATTCATTTCCATGACATGAAATGACTTTGATTTTTGAACAACTTATCGATCATTTTCTGTCAAATGTAAATATTACTGTAAATTTCATTCATATTGTATTTTATTTTAAATATATGCCTGAAATGAAAAGCAATGCTTCAAATGTACAGTACCTTTTGCATTCTAATAGGTTTTTAAAAAAATGCCTTTTAAATGGTTTTATGAAATATTTTAGCAATATGCGGTACTCCATTTAATGTTTAGCATTTTAAATGTTTAGCATTTTAGTATTATCGTACACACGAAAGTGGAGTGGGTGTTGTATTCCTCTTAGGGTGTCCATACACGGGCTTTCCTGTATCATGTCCTTATATAGGCACAATTCGCCCTGCCCTTATATAGGCTCCTTGCTCGCCCAGACCCCCCCGGCAACTCACCGCAATCCCCTCCTGCCCCCCCACCATAACTAACCCCAAGCCCCTGACATGCATGCTAGTGAACTGCCGCTCAGCCGTTCGTCATGCCACAGAAATTTCCGAAACCATCCTTGGTGAAGATATAGACTTGGCCTTCCTCACTGAAACTTGGCTCAACGATCACTCCACACCCATCCTAGACTTACTCTCTCCCCCCGGATACTCTATCCTTAGAAAAGACAGACCTAAAAGAATAGGAGGAGGTCTAGCAATAATCTTTAAAAACGAACTCCAATTATCCCTAGCCAAAAACTATGACTTCAAAACTTTTGAATACCTTGGAGCAGAACTTAAAATGCAAGGCACCCCCCCAATACGACTACACAATATCTATCACCCTCCAGGTGAACCTCTCCCCTTCGCCAAGGAGATATCTGAACTTCTCTCACAATCGTCCCTTTCGAACTCTAAAAGCCTCTTTCTAGGAGACTTTAACCTTCACTGGAACTTGCCAGACGACCCAACCATCAAACTCCTCAATAACCTCCTTGAGATAAATGACCTCAAGCAACTCTGCCTTACCCCAACCCATTCTAAAGGAGCTACCCTTGACGCCATCATTACTAGCAGTAATCTGGCATCTCTTTCCAACATTATCCCTATTGACTGGTCTGACCACCACCTCATACTGTTCTCGATCTCACCCTTAACCCAACCCGCCCCCTCTAAATTCAACAAAACCACAATATTATCCAGAAACCTTAAACGTATCCCTGCAGGTTTACTGGAGGCTAAACTCCAAGATCAACTCAGTCGCACTCCCCTTCTCTCAATACAAACGATCTCACTGAACACTACAATAAAACTATCTCTGAGGTTCTAGATCAACTTGCCCCACCCAAACCTAAAACCCTTAAAAACATCCCTTCCAAAACTTGGTACAATCCAGACCTAAACAATGAAAGACGGGCTCTTAGATTGTCAGAAAGAACCTGGAGACAACACCCTCCCCTCCAATCTGATCCTACTTCGAACTGCTAGATCCGTATACAAGAAACACATCTTCGCCGAAAAGGCTTCCTTCTTCCGAGCACAGCTCTCCCGAGCAAAAAACAGACCCAGAGAACTGTTCAGCATTATTAGAAATCAAACCTCCCCAGCCCCACCCAGCATGACGGCCACCACTAGCAAATGCGAAGAAATAGCTAACTTTTTTTCTGAAAAAATTGCCAAAATCGACCAATCCTTCACCCTAACCCAAGTCCCCCCTAACCCCCTTGGTTCCCCTGACACCACTTCAACACCTTCCCCTCTGCTCACACCCCCCTTATCCTCCCCACCCCCTCCTTCTTTAACCCTGTCTGAACTTCCCCCAGTCAACACTCAACCCAAAAACAATGCCTCCTGGCTGAATTTCCACTCAGTCTCTGAAATTGAAGTCTATAACATCCTGTCCAAACTTAAACCATCCTCCCACACTAAAGACCCTCTCCCATCTTCCCTCGTCCAAAACCTAAAGCACGTCTTTGTCCCGTACTGGACCAATATCATCAACTCATCCCTTTCATCGGGATGTGTCCCAGTCCCCCTCCAACTCGGACAAATCACACCCATTCCAAAAAACCCTAAGGCCGACCCTAATGACTCGAACAACCTCCGCCCCATCTCTAACCTCCCCTTTCTCTCTAAAGCCCTTGAAAAATGTGCCCTTCAACAACTGGATAAACACATTGAGACCTACAACCTACTTGACCCCCTACAATCAGGCTTCCGTAAAGGCTGCAGCACTGAAACTGCATTGCTTAATATAGTTGATGACATCCACCTTGCCCTGGACAATGGCGAGACTTGCCTACTCATTCTCCTTGACCTCTCAGCGGCATTTGACACTGTCAACCATTCAACACTACTCTCCACACTTAAATCTAGATTTGGTCTTAATGGCACCGTCCTCAATTGGTTCAAATCCTATTTCCAACACAGAACCCAACAAGTAAAAATCCACCACTGCCTATCTAGCCCCACTCCAGTCTCCCTTGGTGTCCCCCAAGGATCCATCCTCTCTCCTGCCCTCTTCAACCTTTTCATGGAACCCCTTACCCTCATTCTCAAACAAGCAGGCATTAACTATCACCTATATGCTGACGACACCCAACTCTACTATAAAATCAAATCCCACTCTGATGTTCTGCACCTTAACACCGCCCTTACTAACATACAAAACTGGTTCCATTCCAATCATCTCAAACTCAACCCTAACAAAACGGAAATCATTCTATTCTCTCCTAAAAACAACCCTCTCCCCATCCATACATGGATCACTGACCTTACTGCCCTTAACTGTTCACTCTCCCTCTCCGAATCGGTTAAATCCCTTGGCATCACCCTCGACAGTAAGTTTACGCTCATCGCCCATGTAAAAAACTCGGCCAAAAGCGCACTTTTTATACTCCAACATCTCAAAAAAATCAAACCTTTCATTCCAGCGGAAGATTTCAAATCAGTTGTACAATCCCTAGTCCTCTCGAAAATTGACTATGGTATCGCCCTTCTCATCGGCTCTCCCAAAACTCACTTGGCCCCACTTAAATCTGTGCTAAACCTAGCGGCCAGGATTACAACTGGTTGCAAACGCTCTGACCACATCTCGCCGACCCTAAAGTCCCTTAAATGGCTTCCTATTGAAGGCAGATCCTCCTTTAAACTAGCCTGCATCACTCACAAAGCCCTTCATCAAAAAACCCCGATCTACCTTTCAAACAAACTCAAAAAAGCTAGCAGTAGCCGTTCGATGAGAAGCACTCACTCTCTCCTCCTCGTCCCCCCTTTGTTAAAAAAGAAAGCCGCACAATCTCGCTCCTTCTCTGGTAAGGCCCCCAGCATCTGGAATGCCCTCCCCAAAGACCTACGACTGAATCCCTCATACGTCAGTTTCAAAAAAGACCTTAAATTGCACCTGCTCAACAAATATTGGGGCCCATAATCACTCTATGCCCATACTTGCTGTTCGATCTCTTTCCACCTTAAATCCCCAATGATGCTCCTCTTTCTCCTACCTCTCCTGCACTCCACTAACACGTAATACCCCCCCACCTTTACCCTTCCACACCTCTAGCATCTCCTCAGTTCACCCTCTACTTTAATTTAGCCTCCCCTCCCTCCACTCTGGTCTAACCCTTCCGTTTTCATTCAAAATATGAATCTAGCTTCTTTCTACTGCTTAAATATTTGTAAATGTTACCAATATACTACCTCCTTTCACTTTGTATCATAACCAAGATATGTTATTTACTTTGTTGCTTAAGCCTATTATCTCTACGCTTATTCTCGTTGCCATGTGTTTTTGTAACCTATGGTCTATCACCTTCCCAATTGTAAAGCGCTCTGATACCTAAGGGTGAAGCCAGCGCTATATAAAACCTCGTAAATAAAATAAAAATAAATAGGCATAAAATCCCAGTCCTTATTTAGGCATTAAACCGTGCACTCCAAATACAGGCATGGTCTCCGACATCCGTCCACCCTAACATCACAACGAGTTCTTGAAGAACAGACCCTTAGGCTTCGGGAGTTTCCCTAGCACAGGACTATTGATTTCTTCAAGGACTCATCTATTATGCATGAACCATTATACCTTAGGGGTTCATTCATGACGTCTTCCGCTGTCCGATTCACGTCAATGCTAACATTCTGAGGTACCTCTCAGGTATAAATATACCTTCCCTAGCCCTTGTAAACTAGAGGAGACCTCGACTTCAGAGGAGCCCGTTTCCCGGCCGGACGCATTGAGAAGTCGCGGTCATCCCTGCACGCAGAGAATCCAGCTTCCAGTGATCCGACTTCCCTTGCGGGGTGTTGGAGTTCGAATCTGGCAAGAGATTCCCACCTCTCTCATTCTTAAGGTATGGAGCTGACTAGAACCTAGAGGGACTCTAGGCATACTAGGCATACTAGGCATACTAAACTTAACATACTCTTAGTATACCATAGTAAGGAATACTTCACCTACTTCATACCTCTCCCTACACCTAGGTTAGGTTAGGTACATTGGGGTAGAACTAGCTTAGCAATGCATCGTATGAGTACTCGCATTTTTAGTCTGTGTTATTTATGTAAATGAATATCTGCTAAAGATAATGCTATTGCAGTACTATTTATTTCTACTGCTTACGCTGTACATTATTTATCTCGCATACTGTCTTGTGATCATAACAGCACATTTAACTTACACGAGAAACAAGACTGTTCAATAAATCTTTTATTGAAACGCCCGTCTATTCTTTCTGTGTAACTTTGAGGAAAACTAAGCATGCACGATTGAGCTGAGTGAAATAGTTATCTATTGTTTCCACGACTCTGGGACACGTTCTGATTCTAAAGGGAAACAAAGTTGTCATGTTTTGCGGCTGCCAGAAACTACTCCCTTCTTGTTATCCAAGGAGTTTCTAGTGGCCTCTGAGCTAGCTGGCACAAGTAATTAAGTTTAATATACTCGATAGGGACATACTGACCTTAGTCCTATGTCAAACCTATAGGGGATATTATTCCAATGCGCAGAGCCTATTAGGGAAATAGGAGCTACACTACAATAGGGGACAATGAAAATGGACTTTCTGTTGGTTCAGTTGCTCCCTTCCCACACATATTGTTCAGACAATTCTTTCCAAATATTTACAGGAACTCCTCATGTTTTCTGTTTGATCAGCAGAATCCCTCCTTTTCTCCTAATGACATGTTCATTGTTCTTTAACTCCCCTGGTTCATTCTTGAAATCACAACTGTGCCTTAGCTGAGCCAAAGCCAACTAGTCCTTACCTCTTCCAAAGTTTCACATTCTCCACCAACTACACCCTCAACTACCATAGCCTCATTCTTGCTACACAAACACAGTTCTGCAATCAACACAACGTATTCCCTCCTCCTTGGTATTAATACTATCCATAACAATCCTGGATGATACCAACCCAAAATAGCTTGTCCCTTGACTTGCACATAAACCTTTAAAAAAAATGTGTTGCCTTGGAATTCAACTGTGCCTTCAAAATCTCTAATTAAATCTATTTTTCAACTGCTGTATGTGGTAGCTGTAACATCATGTTCCTTTAAATCTCTTGAATTCCACAATCAGTTATAAGTAGTTTAAGAAATTATAGTGACTCTACAACCGGATTCCATTAAAGATTAACATTTTCCACAGCAATTGGTATGCATCCCAAGGCATCCTGAAACACAATACTAAATGCCCACAAACTACTTTTACAACATCAGCACACAACACCATATCATCCAACCTCTTTTGCAAATGATCTTACTCAATCATTAACTGTTCTTTTTTGTTTACATTTTTACACACTCTGCTAAAATAATCCTTCATTCTATTGTTACTGCACATTCTCTTAATGGCCGCGCAATATTTAAATTTAGCTATGTGCCTGATTGATCTAAACCGCCTTTAGTGCTCATGTTCACTCGACTGTTAGTAATTCTTTTCATCAGTTTCATCAGTGTCCAACTTCCAAGCCACTATGATTTTTATAAGTGATTGGATGAATAAAAACCAACTGAAGCTGAACCCGGATAAAACTGAGCTGATCCTCACGGGTGGGTCCGCCAATCCGTGGCACTCCAACTTCTGGCCTCCCTTACTGGGCAACTCCCCCGTGCCGGCAGGTTCTACCAAAAGTTTGGGTATAGTAATCAGTAATGACCTGTCCATGAAAGCCCAGATCAGTTCAGTTGTCTCTGCCGGCTTCTTCCAACTGCGGAGAATAAAGAAGATTAGCAGATTCTTGAGTAGGGAAGCTCTGACCCTAGTCATTCTAGCCTTGGTAATCTCCCGACTGGACTATGCCAACTCATTGTATGTAGGCATCCCTGCGTACCAACTGAGACGCCTTCAATTGGTTCAGAACCAAGTTGCCAGGCTGATTTTTCACCAACCCAAGTGGCATCACGTTAGGCCACTTATGAAAAGCCTCCATTGCCTCCCAGTGGACAAGCGCTGTGCCTTCAAGTTGGGATGCACTATTTTTAAAGCTCTTTATGGCAATAGTCCAGCTTTTATCTTGTCTAGGCTTCAACGCTACATTCCATCTCGAGACCTGAGGTCTTCCCATCTGAACCTGTTGGCAACCCCTTCCTTCAAACGTAAGAAGCATGGTGGTCTAAGGTTTTCAGTTTTGGCCCCACAATTCTGGAACTCCATCCCTGTGGAGATGAGGTCCTTGACCTCTTTTGCACAGTTCAGAAAACAGCTTAAGACCTGGCTGTTTTCCCAGGCATACAATGACTAAGCCATCCTCCCTGCCGCTGCCTCGCCGTGACTCTAGCACCATGAAACTGTTTGGTGTACGTGCGCTTAATAAGTGATTTTAACATAACATAACATAACATCCCCTTTCACATTCTGAATGACAACAAACTAAGTAATTCCTAGATTTGTCAATGTCTTGGCATTTCCTTTTGATTTTGCTACAATGTTGGCATTCTTCACTGCTTCCAGAAGAGTAGGTATTTTTTACAAGTAAGCAAAGGTTCCTGAATCTTTTGTAACATTTATTTATTAACCTGTTGATGTCTGATTAATGGAAGTTCTTATTTATCCGGCCGCTGACCATATAAAACATCTTTGCTATTTATCCCTCGGCTTCCAAAATAGTGCATAATCCCTGCAGCCACACTGACATTTTTGTCACCTGCTCAAGGTATCCTGGGATTTGTAGATTCTTTTTTAGCATGCTAAATAGTGTTTTAAGTGGACCTCATTACTGTCCTTGATAGTGTTGGCTCAACTAAAGAATTCTGGAAGCCCCCAAAAAAAAATCTGAGTGAAAGACTTGGAGGCTGAACCCGACTACAAACCTGTGCAAGGAAGTAAGAGGATGATGGCCAGCAGGAGGATAAGGACCAGGAACTGTATCACCAGGACGGCTAGGTTGACCAGAACCATGAGGACCAGGACAAGAAGAACCAGGAGGACCAGTGCCAGGAGTAGCAGACCCAGATGCACCCAGATTAAATTTGAGACTTCATCAGTGATGTCATCAGTGATGTCACTGACCATGTCATAAGTGAGGTAATGTGTGAGGTCATAAGCAGTGCATAGCGGGGGCGTAAGTTATAGTTAGTTTAGGTAACTATAACTGCTAAATGTGTATGGTTTTGTGCGAGTGGAATCTGAGCCGAAGTGTAACATCCTTCTAACCATTTTTTTCCCAGTGAATTTCTATGTTTTTTAGTGTCATTTCCTAACTATAATGTCCCTGTAACCTTTCATTTTTTTGTGAATTTCGAAGGTTTTTTAATTTTATCTCCCAACTGTAACCTTTGAGAGTGAGTGTGTGAGTAGCTGTATATGTCAGTGAAAAAGTGTGTGAGTGGTTTTGTGGGTGTGGGAGTGGGTTTGTGAGTGCCTGTATGGGTCGGTGAGTGGGTGTGTGAGTAGCTGTATGGGTCTGTGAGTAGGTGTGTGAGTAGCTGTATGGGTCAATGATTGAGTGTGTGAGTGACTTTATGGGTCTGTGAGTGGTGTGTGAATGGCTGTATGGGTGTATGAGTAGGTGTGCAAGTAGTTTTGAGGATGTGTGAGTGGATTTGTAAGTCAGAGAGTGGTGTGTGAGTGGCTGTATGAGTATTTGAGTGGGAGTAGCTGTGTGGGTGTGTGAGTGGGTTTATGAGTGACTGCATGGGTCTGTGAGTGGGTGTGTGAGTGACTGTATGAATCTGTAAGGGGGGTGTGAGTGACTGTATGAGTGTGTGAGTGGTTTTGTGGGTGTATGAGTAGGTATGTGAGTGACTGTATGGGTATGTGAGTAGGTGTGTGAGTGGGTATGTGGGTATGTACGAGTGGGTGTTTGAGTGACTGTATGGGTCTGTGAGTGGGTGTGTGAATGATTTTGTGGGTGTGTGAGTGACTGTATGGGTGTGTAAGTGGCTGCGTTAGTCTGTCAGTGAGTGAGAGTGGCAAAATGTCTGTGTGAATCAGTGTCTGAGTGTCTGTGTGGGTGTGTCAGTAGCTGTGTGAGTAATTGGGCCAGAACAGAACCTCACCTGCCCCTTTATTAACAAAACCACAGTTTTGCACAAAATGTCTACCCAACTGGATTACTTTCAACTGGGTAATCACTAAGTACTAACTTGTTGGGTAAATGTCTAGTGCATATTCTTCACTACAGCTGCATAATGGACCAGGAGGAAATTTCTGCAGTGACTTTCTGTGCGTTTAAATTCAGCAATGTGATTGTTCCTCATGCGTCTTCTTCCAGTAATCTGTGATAACATGAATTCTCCTATAGAGAAGATGATGAGACAACAAAGAGGTGAATCTCCCCAAACAAGGGTACTTCCTCTTAAATACATAAAGTAAGTGCTTTTTTGTTTGGTGGAGATGTCCTCATATTCTTTGGCTTCAAGAATGCGTCATCACAATTGGTTGGAAGCACGCAGGGATACTTTTGGTAAGTTGTCCATCATCCTGATAAGAGGTGGAAAGACCTTTGTATACTACTATGGTGGACGGGGCGGGGCGGGCCAAACTGGCAAAGCTTCAAGGTGATTTTGCACATTTGCATACTCGCCTTAATTTAAAGGGAGAACCACGGACTCACCAGGAGAGGACAAGAATGAACCTAATCGTCACAGTAACTACAGATTGCGATCCAATATATCAACTATGCATTGACCTCCACTAAGGACTTCAGATCATTTTTCATTGTGGAATTGCCAAGAAAACACACTTGCTTTGCCTTTCCCAAGTCCAGGAAGTTAGGATCATTTGTCCTTAACAAAAGGGGAGGGTGGCCCCCCTCCCTGGGCCATTTTTGGCCCAGGGGACCCCATCCCCCGGGGCCCACCAAGAATTGATGGGGGAGGGTGGTTACGGACCAATTTTGGTCCAGGAGACTACATCCCCTAGGGCCAGCCAATTACTAGAAGGTCCACGGGACCCCCTCCCTGGGCCAATTTTGGCCCTGGGGACCGCATCCCTTGTGGCCCAGCCACTTGATGCTGGGTGCCCTAGAGCCCACCCAGAACAGCCAGAGTGCACTGTTGAGGAGTGCAGGGGGAGCCTCAATGTCCCTTGCAGTCCCTGCTGGCTCCTCCCCTCCAGCAGGAGCTGGCATTGCTCCCACACGCACGAAGCAGCCAAAAATGCTGCTCCCTGCGCGTGAGAGCAACTCTTTCTGTTTTCCTGCCCGCTTGACATTGGGCAGGAAAACAGATGAAAAGTCTGGGAGCGGACGTACTGTTTGCTATCACTTGGCAAGCGACTGCAAACTGTCCAGAGGGTGGGCACATCATGACATAGGGAGCTGGCCCTGGGGGGATAGTGGTCCCCAGGGCCATTAAAGGCTCCAGGAGGGGGGCCGCGCTGCCCCCCTCCTTTCTTATTGTAGGGCCTGCTCCGGGGAGGTGGTGGTCCCCAGGGCTAAAAACGGCCCAGGAGGGGGACCGTGCACCCACCTCCCCATTAACAACACGGCCATGCCCGGGAAAGTGGTGGTCCCTGGAGCCAATAATGGCCCTTTTTGTAATTGGGGATGGCCCTGGAGAGGTGGTGGACCCTGGGGGCTGTAATATGCACATGAGAGGGGTCCGCACAGCCCCCCTCATCTATATTGTTATGGCCTTGCCCCAGGTAGGTGGTGGTCCCCAGGGTTGATATCGGCCATGAGTAGAGGGGCTGCATGCGCTCCCTTCACAAACTACATATTTAAATATGCCCCGGACCTGGCCCACCCAGGGGCTCAACTAGAAATAAGTACAGGAGACAGCATTTGTTTTCTTTTTTTCAATTTTGCAGTGAATTTGCAGACCCACACGTGATATCGTGGCAAAATTAGAAAAAAATATTTTAGCCCTGGCATGGGCCCTGGGGGACGCCACCACCAGGCTTAGGGTGTCCGGGTATTTCTTCTCTGCCCCCTTCTCTTTTTATTTTTTTTTACTTTTCTTTGGGGACTCATCTGAGTCTAAGTCCAAAACGGCTACCAACACTTCCTGGTTGAAGTGTTGGCAGCCAATCAGATCTCAGCATGAGATCTGTTGGATACTCAGAGGATCTGCATCCCAAAATATACACATTTGTTTTTCCTTTCATAACTCCACAACTACTGAACGGATTTATACCAAATCACCACAAGGGCTCTTTCTGGACCAGGAGTTACCTCTCTGCCAAATTTTGGTGTAATTCCGTCCAGTAGTTCGGGTTGCAGTCATGTTAAAAATCCTCATGGGAAATGCACATTTTTTGACACCCTTCTTTTTCTCAGCCCCCACTTGATGGATCACTCTGAAACTTTCCATGCAGAATTAGACAAAGTGGGTCACTTATTTGGAAAAAGTTTAAGAAGATTCATCAAACAGAGGTAAAGTTCTAAGCAAGACAAAAAATGATTTTCCTATGGAAACTATATCCTAACTATAACTACCTACTGGCATCCACCAGTAGGTTTTATATATATATATATATATATAGTCATGACTGAAGTAATATGTGGGGTAATTAGCAGGAAATGGCAAGGGTGCAAATTATAGTTACCTTAGGGCATGACTTATAGTTACTTGAGATAACTATAACTACTGAATTTCTATGGTTTTGTGTGTGTAACATCTGACCCTATCTATAACATCCCTGTAACCTTTGTTTTTTTCAGTGAATTTCTAAGGTTTTTTTAATTCTATTTCTTAACTATAACTTCCCTGCAACCTTTGTTCTTTTAGTGAATTTCTATGTTTTTAATGCTATTTCCTAACTATAATGTCCCTGTAACCTGGGTGTGTGAGTGGTTCTGTGGGTGTGTAAGTGGGTGTGTGGTGGGTGTGTCAGTACGTGAGTGAGTGGCTGTGTGGGTCTGTGAGTGGGTGTGTGAGTGGTTCAATGGGTGTGTACGTGGGTGTGTGAGTGCCTCTGTGGATCCCCTCTATCCTATGAGCTGACCGAACAGCTTCTTTGAAGGGTTAAATCAGGCTCCCCACTTGAACCTTGCTCTCCCAAACTGATGCAGTTGGGAGGGGATATCATTATTCTCCACCTCACAGCAACTATCAAACAGGTTATTCCCTCTGGGCAATGTCCCAGTCCTGCTGACTCAGCAAAGAATCTCGGTGTCCTAGTTGACAACAATCTGTCCTCTAATCTTTAGGTCAGTAGGACAGTATCATCATGTTTTTGGGTGATTAAGACCCTTAGGAAGGTGTTTCCGTTTCTCTCTCTCCCTGTATGTAAACAAGTGGCTGTGGCACCGATTATGTCCAGGATGGATCATTGAACCACGCTCTACCTGGACATTTATAAGACAGCCGTTGACAAGTTGCAGCTTGTCCAGAATGCTGCAGCAAGACTTGTTTTGGATCTTCCTAAATATCATTCACTCCCTGCTGCTAATCAGAAACTGCATTGGCTCCCTGCCACCAAACGAATTGCATTCAAGGCCTTATGCATTGTTCATTAGGCACTTCACAGTTCAGGCCCTGAGGGAGTTAAGCATCTCTTTCAACGGTATGTTCCTTCTAGACAGTTGCGTTCTGCTTGTAAAAATCTATTGTTATTCCTAGGTTTCGACTGGCAATATGGGGAGGGAGAGCTTTTGCGGTGGCAGCATCTAAGCTTTGGAATACTCTCCCTTAATCCATCTCCTGCCTGGAAGCCCATTTTCCTTTCCGTAAGTCCTTGAAGACCTGGCTTTTTGCCTTGGAATGTCTTTTTAGTGTAGGGATGATGCTCTTGCCCCTCAACAGACGAACTGCATTAGCGCTTTGATGCCTTTGAGCATTTGTTCATGCTTTATAAGTTGCCAAATCAAATCTGTGAGTGGTTTTCTGGGTCTCTGAGTGGGTGTGTGAGTGGGTGTGTGAGTGGTTGTGTGGGTGTGTAAGAGGGTGTGTGATTGGGTCTGTGAGTAGGTGTGAGAGTGGTCCTCTGGGCCTCTGAGTGAGTGTGTGAGTGGCTTTATGGGTATGTGAGTGATTGTGTGGGTGTGTAATTGGGTATGTGAGTGTGTGGTGGGTGTGTCAGTGCATATGTGACAGTCTGTGAGTGGGTGTGAGTGGCTGTGTGGGTCTCTGAATGGGTGTGTGAGGGCTATATGGGTGTGTGAGTGGTTGTGTGGATGTGTAAGAGGTTGTGTGAGTAGGTCTGTGAGTGGGTATGTAACTGGCTGTGTGGGTCTGTGAGTGGGCATGTGAGTGGCTGTATGGGTATGTGAGTGAATGTGTGAGTGGTTGTATGGGTGTGTAAGTGGGTATGTGAGTGGGTGGTGGGTGTGTGACTGGCTGTGTGGGTCTGTGAGTAGGCGTGAGCAGCTGTATGGGTCTGTGAGTGGGTGTGTTAGTGGGCGTGTGAGTACCTCTGTGGGTCTGTGAGTGGGTGTGTTAGTGGTTCTCTGAGTAGATGTGTGTGTGGCTGTATGAGTGTGTAAGTAGGTATATGAGTGGTTTTCTGGGTGGGTGTCTGGGTGGTTGTATGGAAGTGGGTGTGTGAATGGTTGTGTTGGAGTGATTGAGTGTTTAAGTGTGTGTGACTTGCTGTGTGGGTCTGTGAGTGGATGTGTGAGTGTTTTTGTGGTTCTCAGAATGGGAATGTGAGTGGCTGTACAGGTGTGTGAGTAGGTATGTGAGTGTTTGCATGGGTGTGTGAGTGCCTGTGTGGGTCTGTGACTGGGTATATGAGTGGTTCAATGAGTGGGGGTCTGAGTGGCTATATGGGTGTGTGAGGGAATGTGTGAGTGGTGTTCTGGGTCTTTGAGTGGGTATGTGAGTGCCTGTATGGATGTGTGAGTGGGTGTGTGAATGGTTGTGTGGGTATGTAAGTGGGTGTATGAGTGTGTGGTGAGTGTGTCAGTACGTGTGTGACTGACTGTGTGGGTCTGTGAGTGGGTGTGTGGCTATATGGGTGTGTGTGAGTGGTTGTGTGAATATGTGAGTGGGTGTGTGAGTGCATGTGTGACTGGCTGTGGGGGTCTGTGAGTAGGTGTTTGAGTGGTTTTGTGGGTTTTTGAGTAGGTGTGTGAGTGTTTGTGTGGGTGTGTGTGTAGCTGTGTGGGTCTACGAGTGGGCATGTGAGTGGTTGTGTGATTCTGTGAGTGGGTTTGTGTGTGGCTGTATGAGAGAGTGGTTTCCTGGGTCTCTGAGCGGGTGTTTGAATGGCTGTATGGGTTTGTTTTTAGGTGTGTGATTGGTTGTATGGGTGTGTGAGTGGGTGTGTGTGGGTGTGTGAGTGCATGTGTGACTTACTGTGTGGGTGTGAGAAGCTGGCCTGGTATATGATGATGTACACTTATGTAAGTGGACACCTTGCACCAGTCCAGACAACCCTTATGGTGATTTAAGAGGTCTTAGACAACCTTAGACAGCTCTCTAAGTGGTAACTGTGGAGAGCAGCCTTCAGGCTTAGTCCAGAAGGGTTGTAAAGCAGTTTGTTTTACCATAAAGCAATCTTATAGTATAGATTAAGTGAAAAGTAACCACACAAGGTATTTATAAAAATATGTATGTATTATATAATACTCTCTAACACATACAAATATCTCCTACCCGGAGGTATGCACAATTCATACAATACTTTCCAAAGAAATCACAGTATATAGCACGACCAAACCATATACTAAGAAAGTGGTATAAGAACCACGACTGGAGTCAAGACAATGTCGAAAGGACTTAGAAGTCCTGGGGACCCAAGGAACCACCCGAGGTGAGTGACTAGGAACCCCATGGAGAGCGTGTGCAGTGTGAGTACACAATCGCGTGCTCCGTACAAGTCTACGTGTAAGTCGCGGTTGGATTTTTAAAGACTAAGGACCCTTCCTGGTGGACCCTGAAGAAACCCCGTGGAAGACATAAGGTTGAAGAGCCACCCCACCCGTGGATACCCTAGTACCCATGTTACCTACATCAGGGAAGCCGGGTGCATACGAGTGAAGTGGTGGCGGAAACCGCCGTCGTTTCCATTGGAGGACTTCAGGAAAGTGCAGCTGCTGGAAGAGGAGAAAGTGTCCGGTGGAATCCGAAGGTTGATTCTAGACGAGAAGTACCTGCAAGCAGAGGGGACAGAGTCTATGTCACTCAGGAGTGACCAGGAGACTTGGAAGACGAATGCCCTCTGATGTTGGGTGTTGCAGGAGAGTTGATGAGGACCTTGACTCTGCAGCTGGGAGGACCAGGCGATGCTGAGGAAGACCAGGAGCTGTCCAGGAGCTGTCCCACGAAGGATGTCGAGTGCTGAGGGGCCGGTATCCGGTGGGAGCACAAAGAAGCCTTGGCAAATGCAACCAATGCAGGAGCTGAAGAAGGAGCAACGTCAGAACCAGCAAGTTCCAGGGGACTCACCAAAAGCAGGGGAGTCAGGGCAGGCCCCAAGCAATCAGGGGAGCCCAAGAGAAACAAAGGTGACCCTCAAATGGACCCACAGGTCGGAGACACTGGAGTCGTGAGAGGACCTCTAGCAGCTCACCAAAAGATGCAGGCCACGATGCCGTGTGGCTGAAGATTCTGGTCACAGGAAATGCTCGAGATTGGGGCTACTTGGAGCCCGAAATCTTCTTGGAGACAAGTCAACAAGCCTTTCCAACTGCAATTGATGCGGTGCACAGGGGTCCGGTTATTGCAACCCCCACGAGAGATACTGGCCTCAATCTTGGTGAAAGGGCAGGGCAGGGCAGGCCTCGGAGCTGTGGAAAACCACCACCTGTGTTGCAGAGCAGTTCGGAGTCCAGAGGAGCTCAGGATCAGCAGACCGGTCGACTTAGTTGCAGTGCCTGCGAATGTAGGGGAGTGAATCCTTCACTCCAAGGGAGATTCCTTCAGGTATCTTTGATGCCCACAGGCCTTGGAAGGTTCTTGTATGGTGCACAGGCACAGACAATGCAGCAGACTAGAAGGGAGATGAAGTCAAGCCCAAACGAAGTCCAGCGAAGTCCAGAGTGCCCAGACAGTAGAAGAATAAGTGGTGTCTGATTTGAATCTTATCCCACAATGAATCTAGGGACCTACACCCAGGTAAGCCCTTAAGTACCGTAGGGAAAGCGTTGGGATGATTCAGAGGACCCTCCCAGGGGAGGTTACTCCCATGTCCTTTGCCTAGTTTCACTTCAGAGTGGGGCTTCCAGGAGTGGTTTGAACTGGACTATGCATGGGGACACCAAATGTGCCCCACATGCAGACTGAGTGGCACTGGCAAGCACACCCACCCTGCCCCAATACACTAAATCCTGTCTGGGAGTTGGTCACACCTCCCTGTGACAGGATGCCTATTGTTCTGCCTTCTCCTGCTCGGGTTTGGCTCAGCAGCAGTAGGTCAGGATCGTGTCTCTGGTCGCAGCAACCATTTTGTGCTGTCCCGGTCTGGAAGACTGGTACCGGGGACATGGAGAGCCTAACGGAGGGCTCTTCCAGTGCTTGGAATCATACCCCCACACCGTTTACGGTGTGGGGGTATGACTCCAACATGTTTGATACCAAACATGATAGGATTTGTTGCAGCCAGTTTCGAAATGGTCATCGTGTATTTACGCGGTGCCCGTCTATATAGTATATGGCTGCTTCACTGACAACCCGGGAGAATGGACTCCGTTGGCTGTAGGGTTGACCTGCTCACGCAGGGGCACCCTGTTACTTAGAACCAAGCACCCTGCCTTCAGGATTGCAAAGGCCTGCTGTAGGGGTGACTGATAGGTTTTAAGTTCAGTGACCCTAGATATAGGAAACCTATATCTTTAGTAAGTGGTGCTAGCACCATCTTACACAGGCATCTTACATAGTTCCATTTTGAATGGTCTCCCATGGGTGGCATAATGAATGCTTAAACCCATGGGAGACCTCTGGGGTACCTATGCCCTGGGTACCTTAGTACCAAATACTAGGGACTTATAAGGGTACCCCAGTATCCAATCTGGGATGTACCTAAGTACTGAACATAACAATTTAGGGAGAAAGCAGATAGACTGGGGTCCTGATTAGCAGGATCCCAATCAGACTAGTCAGTAATAGCTTAGCATCAGGCAAAAAGTGGAGGTAACCATAGAAGCAGATCCTACTTTCCTACACAACCCCCCCCCCCCAAACGTAAGGAGATGAGACTAACCTTGCCCAGTTGAGTCTTCATTTTCTAAGTGGAAATATCTGGAGAGTCCATCTGCATTGGCATGGTTACTCCCAGGTCTATGTTCCACTGTATAGTCCATCCCCTGTAGGGAAATGGACCACCTTAAAAGTTTGGGGTTTTCACCCTTCATCTGTTTAAGCCATAAGATGGGCTTATGGTCTGTCTGAACAATGAAGTGAGTGCCAAACAAGTATGGCCTCAACTTCTTCAGGGCCCAGACCACAGCAATGGTCTCCTTCTCTATAGCTGACCAAAGTTTCTCTCTTGGGGTCAACCTTCAGCTGATAAAAGCTACTGGTTGAACCTGGCCCTCTGCATTAAGTTGTGGCAACACAGCCCCTACCCCCAACTCAGATGCATCTGTTTGGACAATGAATGTTTTAGAGTAGTCAGGAATTGCAGAATGGGAGCAGTGCACGTGGCCTGCTTGAGGTCATCATATGTCTTCTGACAGCTAACTATCCACTGAACTTTCTTGGGCATTTTCTTTGATGTAAGATCATTCAAGGGAGTCACTATGGACCCATATCCTTTGACAAATCTTCTGTAGTACCCAGTCAGGCCCCAGAAAGCTCTGACCAGAGTCTGGGTAGTTGGAGCAACCCATTCCATTATGGTCTGGATTTTGCTCTGTAGTGGTTGAACCAGGCCTCCACCTACCAGGTGGACCAAGTACACAACCTTACTCTGCCCTATCTGTCACTTTGTAGCTTTGGTAGTGAGGCCTGCCTTCTGCAGAGCCTCCAAAACATTCTTCAGGTGGAGCAGGTGATCCTCCCAGGTGGAGCTAAAGACAGCTATATCATCTAGATATGCTGCACTATAGGCTTCCAGATCTGTGAGAACTTTATTCACCAACCTTTGGAATGTGGCAGGTGTATTCTTCAAGCCTAAGGGCATTACAATAAATTGATAATGCCCACTAGGGGTTGAAAATGCTGTCTTTGGTTTGGCATCCTCAGCTAGTCTGATTTTCCAATAGCCAGCAGTAAGGTCAAATGTACTTAAGAACTTGGCTGAGGCCAAAGTGTCAATAAGCTCATCTGCCCTAGGAATTGAGTGAGCATCAGTCCTAGTGACTACACTGAGTCCCCTGTAGTCTACACAGAAACTCATCTCTCTTTTTCCACCCTTGGTGTGAGGTTTGGGTACTATGACTACTGGGCTAGCCCAAGGGCTAGATGAGGGATCAATTACTCCCAACTCCAGCATCTTTTGGACCTCTGTCCTGATGCAATCTCTGACTTGGTCAGGCTGCCTGTAGATTTTATTCTTAACAGGTAGACTCTCACCTGTGTCCACTTCATGGGTACACCAGGTGGTTTGACTGGGAGTCAGAGAAAACATATGCCTGTATTGATTGAGGACCTTCCTGCAATCAATCTGCTGCTGATCAGTGAGGCTGCCTCCCAAGGCTACTCCATCTACTGATCCATCATCAGGGTTTTGTGAGAGGAGATCAGGGAGAGGGTCACTCTCTTCCTCCTGTCTCTCATCAGTTGCCATGAGCAAGCCCATGTCTGCCCTGTCAACAAAAGGTTTCAGCCTGTTCACATGAAACACCCGGTGGGGGCTTCTGGGAGTGAAAAGGTCTACCAAATAGGCACCCTTTTGTTCAAGTATGGTGTGGGGTCCACTCCATTTGTCCTGGAGAGCTCCTGGGGCCACAGGCTCCAACACCCACACCTTCTGACCTGGCTGATAAACAGTCAGGACAGCCTGTTTGGTCATGCCAAGCTTTTTGGAGTTCTTGGCTTGCCTCAAGGTTTTTGCTGGCCTTCTTCATGTACTCAGCCATGTGGGAGAGCAGACCAAGTACATAGTCCACTATGTCCTGTTTGGTGGATTTGAGAGGTAACTCCCATCCCTCCTTCACCAGATGCAAGGGACCCCATAACTGGATCCCCAAACAGAAGTTCAAAAGGGCTGTAACCAACCCCCTTCTGAGGGACCTCTCTGTAGGCAAAGAAAAGGCAGGGTAGTAGGACATCCCATTTTCGCATAAGCTTTTCTGGGAGGCCCATGATCATACCCTTAAGGGTCTTGTTGAATCTTTCAACTAACCCATTGCATTGAGGATGGTAGGGTGTGGTGAATTTGTAATTCACTCTACACTCTTTCCACATTGCAGCTATATAACTTGACATGAAGTTTGGACCTCCTTAGGGAAGCCCACTCTGGAAAACATTCCTAAGAGGGCCCTCGCCACCACAGGAGCTGTAGTGGTCCTAAGGGGAATAGCTTCTGGGTATCTAGTGGCATGGTCCACCACCACTAGAATATAACTGTGCCCAGATGCTATTGGGGGGTTCATGGGACTAATAATATCAATTCCAACCCTCTCAATGGGAACCCCAAGCACTGGAAGTGGAATTAAGGGGGCCTTTGTGATGCCACCTGACTTACCACTGGCTTGGCAAGTGGCATAGGAGCGACAAAACTCCTAAGTGTCCTCAGATGTATGGGGCCAGTGAAAGTGAGGGACAAGCCTGTCCTAAGTCTGGCTTTGCCCTAAAAGTCCTGCCAGGGGAATATCATGTGCAAGGGTGAGTAGGAACCCTCTAAACGTCTGGGGTATAACCAACCTCCTGGTAGCACCAGGCTTGGGGTCTCTACCCTCTGAGTACAGAAGTCCTTCATCCCAGGAGATCCTATGGGACCCACTGATATTCCCAGCAGCCTCAGCAGCAGCTTGCTGTCTGAGGGGGTTCAAGAGAGGGGCAGGTTTGCTGCTCCAAACTCATATCTGCTCTGGAAGGGCCCCCTGCCCCCAAGAACTCAACCTGATCAGGTTCAAGCTCATCTGGGGCCGTACATTCACAGATGCTAAGGTCATCTCCCTCAAGAGATTGATCCTGACTCTGAGACTGGGGGAAAGACACAGCCTTACCCCTCCTGCTCCTTCTCTTGGAAGGCACCTGGTCCATTGTTCCAGGATCCAGGGCCTGTTCAGTGGAAAGCTGTTTGGCTTGTGATCTGGTCACAGCAAACACACTTGCAGAGATGCCCAACATTTCTGCATGAGTCCTGAACTCAACCTCAGCCCAGGCTGATGTTTCCAAATCATTGCCCAACAAGCAATCTATAGGTAGGTCTGAGGATACCACAACCTTTTTATGTCTAGTTACCCCTCCCTAGCTGAGATTAACAACTGCCAAGGGATGGTCAGTCCTGACATTGCTAGCATTGGTCACTTGGTACACTTGTCCAAGTATGATCTGGTTAGGAGACACAAGATTCTCAGTCACCATAGTGACACTGGCACCTGTGCCCCTGTAGGCCATGGCCTCTTTTCTATTTATCAAAGGCTGTTGCCTGTACTTGCGCAAGTTAGTGGGCCTTATTAAGGTGGCAAGATCTATGCCACCATCACAGCCTGAGCTGGAGTTCTGACTAAGTCAGAACCCACCTCAGAACCCAAGTTTAACCCCACCAATCTCTTGTTTCCTGTACTACCACTTGTACTTGTGCTAGGGGGAGCAGTTGCCTTAGGGGCAGTGTTGGTAGTAGTTGTCTCCTTGTCTTTTGGACAATCACTATCCTTTGTCCAATATGTTTATACCTTACAGACATAACACGAAGGTTTCTTCTTGCCTCCCCACCCTTATCCTGGGATTTTGAAGAATCCTGTTTCTTCTGGTCACCACCATTGCTCTGATTTTTCTGCTTAACCCTGGTTCTGACCCATTTATCTGCCTTGTTTCCCAATTCTTGGGGAAAAGTCAGACCTGAGTCTACCAGGTATTGATGCAAAAGCTGGTTCTGACAATTATTAAGGATCTGCTCCCTCATAATCAAACTATACAATCCTTGATAGCCATGCACTTTGCTGCCAAGTAACCAACCTTCGAGAGCCTTAATGGCACTATTCACAAACTCTACCCAGGCCTGGGTTTGTGCTTTCTGGGTATCTCTGAACTTTTTTCAGTATTGCTCAGTGTTTAAGCCAAACCCATCAATGAGAGCACTCTTCAAATCTGTGTAATTATCAGCATCCTCTTCTCTAACAGTGAGGAGCTTATCTCTACGTTTGTCAACAAAGGAGAGCCACAAGATAGCTGTCCACTGCTCTTGAGGGACCCTCTGAACTTTACAGGCCCTTTCTAAAGCAGTTATCCATTTGTGGATGTCATCCCCAACATGGTAGGGAGGGACAATCTTGTTCAGGTTCCTATGTTCAAAGGAATGTTCCTTATGTCTAGGGACACTGTTGCTGCCAACATGGGACTCTAGTCCCAATTTCTTCCTTGCCCTCTGGACCTCTAGGGACTCTCTGTCAAGGGCCAACTGCTCTTGCCTGAGTCTAAGCCTAGCTTTCTCAAACTCAAGAAGTTGGCACTCCCTATCCAAAGAGTTCCCCCTCTGATTAGAAATGGAGGTCTCTACTGAATGTCCTGATGCATTGGATTCTGCAGAGGAGGATCTAGAACTCCTTGGTCTACTCTGCACTTTCCCAGGAGGAACAAAGGGGGCTTCCTCAAAGCCACCTGCTGTATCCTCTGGGAGTTCTAAGTTCTCCAGGTGGGTGCCATAAAGCTCCTCCTGGTCAAGGTTAGATTCAAGGTCAAAGAGGGACTCCCCTCCTGGCCTATCCTGATGCCTTTGTCCACCCACTCTTTCCTGTTCATCTGACCCACTAGTTTTCCTACAGTCTAGGAGGCATTGAGTGTCGGCTCCTTTCCATGTCTTCAACTTTCTAGATGCACACAGTGCTGTCAGTTCTTGGAACGAAAGTTCACTGTATCTAGCAGTCAGAGAGCCACTGGAATCTCCTTTGGTAGACATACTAAGTGTGGTGTGGTGTTGCACCTACCTAACCTAGTGGGAACTAAACTCTCTGAGGTTAGAGAAAGGGTGTGCTATACCCTTAACTACCCAACCCTAAGTTCAGTAGAACATACTATTCTAAGCTTGTACTATATGTGCCTAGTGTTAGTGATAACTTTTCAATTAATCAACACAAAGATTTATCTGGTAAAACAATGCAGGCTTGAATCCCAACCACTGCACACCAATGTGAGAAGCTGGCCTGGTATATGATGTAGACCTATGTAAGTGGACACCTTGCACCAGTCCAGACAAGGTCTTAGACAACCTTAGAAAGCTCTCTAAGTGGTAGCTGTGGAGAGCAGCCTTCAGGCTTAGTCCAGAAGGAGTGTAAAGCAGCTTGTTTTACCAGAAAGCAATCTTTTAGTATAGATTAAGTGAAAAATAACCACACAAGGTATTTATAAAAATATGTATTTATTATATAATACTCTCTAACACATACAAATATCTCCTACCCAGAGATATGCACAATGCACACAATACGTTGCATAGAAATACAGTAAATAGCACGAAATACACAGTGGAGCCCCAGGGGGGGGGACCAAACCATATACTAAGAAAGTGGTATAAGAACCACGACTGGAGTCAAGACAATGTCAAGAGGACCTAGAAGTGCTGGGGACCCAAGGAACCACCCAAGGTGAGTGACTAGGACCCCCACAGAGAGCATGAGTAGTGTGAGTACATGACCGCGTGCTCTGTACAAGTCTACGTGTAAGTCGCGGTTGGATTTTTAAAGATTAATGACCCTTCCCAGTGGACCCTGAAGAAACCCCGTGGAAGACAGAAGGTTGGAGAGCCACCCCACCCGTGGATAGCCAAGTACCCACATTACCTACACCAGGGAAGCCGGGCGCATACGTGTGAAGTGGTGTCAGAAACCGCCGTTGTTTCCAATGGAGGACTTCAGGAAAGTGCCGCTGCTGGAAGAGGAGAAAGTGTCCGGTGGAATCCGAAGGTGGATTCTAGAAGAGAAGTACTTGCAAGCAGAGGGGACAGAGTCTATGTCACTCAGGAGTGACCAGGAGACTTGGAAGACGAATGCCCTCCGATGTCAGGTGTTGCAGGAGAATTGACAAGGACCTTGACTCTGCATATGGGAGGACCAGGTGATGCTGAGGAAGACCAGGAGCCATGCACAAGCTGTCCCACGAAGGATGTCTAGTGCCGAGGGGTTGGTGTCCGGTGGGAGCACCAACAAGCCTTGACAAATGCAACCAATGCAGGAGCTGAAGAAGGAGCAACGTCGGGACCAGCAAGTTCCAAGGGACTCACCAAAAGCAGGGGAGTCAGGGCAGGCCCCGAGCAATCAGGCGAGCCCAAGAGAAACAAAGGTGACCCTGAAATGGACCCACATGCAGTAGGGACTTGAGTTGCGAGAGGACCTCAAGCAGCTCACCAAAGGATGCAGGCCACGATGCACACGATGTGGTGTGGCTGAAGATTCTGGTCACAGGAGATGCTCCAGGTTGGAGCTACTTGGAGCCCAAAGATCTTCTTGGAGAGAAGTCAACAAGCCTTTGCAACTGCAAGTTGACGCGGTGCACAGGGGTCCGGTTATTGCAACCCCCACAAAGGATACTGGCCTCATACTTGGTGAGAGGGCAGGGCCGGCCTCCAGAGCTGTGGAAAATGACCATCTGTGTTGCAGAGCTGTTCGAAGTCCGGAGGAGCTCAGGATCAGCAGACTGGTCGACTTAGTTGCGGTGCCTGCGAATGCAGGGGAGTGACTCCTTCACTCCAAGGGAGATTCCTTCAGGTGTCTTTGATGCCCACAGGGCTTTGAAGGTTCCTGTATGGTGCACAGGCACAGACGATGCAGCAGACTGGAAGGGAGATGAAGTTGAGCCCAAACGAAGTCCAGCGAAGTCCAGAGTGCCCAGACGGTAGAAGAAGAAGTGGTGTCTGATCTGAATGTTATCCCACAATGAATCTAGGGACTTACACCCAGGTAAGCCCTTAAGTACCCTAGGGAAAGCGTTGGGATGATTCAGGGGACCCTCTCAGGGGAGGGTCTGGACAGAGGGGTGGTTACTCCCATGTCCTTTGTCCAGTTTTGCACCAGAGCGGGAGCCAACGGCTCCCAGGACTGGTTTGAACTGGACTATGCATGGGGACACCAAATGTGCCCCACATGCAGACTGAGTGGCTCTGGCAAGTGCACCCACCCTGCCCCAATACACTAAATCCTGTCTGGGAGGCGGTCAATCCTACCTGTGTCAGGATACCTATTGTTCTGCCTTCCCCTGCTCGAGTTTGGCTCAGCAGCAAGAGGGCAGAATCGGGTCTCTGGTCGGCAGCAACCATTTTGTGCTGTCTGGTTCTGGAAGACTGGTACCGGGGACATGGAGAGCCTAACGGAGTGCTCTTCCAGTGCTTGGAATCACACCTTCACACTGTTTACGGTGTGGGGGTATGATTCCAACATGTTTGATACAAAACATGATAGGATTTGTTGCAGCCAGTTTCGAGATGGTCATCGCATAATTACGCGGTGCCCCTCTGTATAGTATATGGCTGCTTCACTGACAACCTGGGAGAATGGAATCCATGGGTTGTAGGGGTGTCCTGCTCACCCAGGGGCACCCTCTCACTTAGAACCAAGCACCCTGCCTTCAGGATTGCAAAGGCCTGCTATAGGTTTGACTTATAGGTTTTAAGTGCAGTGACCCTAGATATAGGAAACCTATATCTTTAGTAAGTGGTGCTAGCACCAACTTACACAGGCTGCAATGGCAGGCCTGTAGTTCCATTTTGAATGGTCTCCCATGGGTGGCATAATTCATGCTTCAGCCCATGGGAGACCTCTGGGGTACCTATGCCCTGGGTACCTTAGTACCATATACTAGGGACTAATAAGGGTACCCCAGTATCCAATCTGGGATGTACCTAAGTGCTGAACATAACAATTTAGGGAGAAAGCAGATAGACTGGGGTCCTGATTAGCAGGATCCCAGTCAGACTAGTCAGTAACAGCTTAGCACCAGGAAAAAAGTGGGGGTAGCCATAAAAGCAGATCCTACCTTCCTACAGTGGGTCTGTGAGCAGGTGTGTGAGTGGGTTTGTGGGTCTCAGAGTCAGTGTGTGAGTGCCTTTACAGGTGTGTGAGTTGTTGCGTGGGTGTTTGAGTGCCTGTGCAGATCTGTGAGTGGGTGTGTGAGTGGTTCTCTGAGTCAGTGTGTGAGTGGCTGTATGGATATGTGAGTGGGTGTGTGAGTGGTTTTGTGGGTGTGTGAGTGTGTGTGAGTGTGTGTGAGAGTGTGTTAGACCTGTCAGCCCTAGGGTGGTCTTGCCCTGTTTTTTTCCCTTTTGCGCCTCATTTTTGCCATTGTATTTTTACTGGACCTAGGTCTCCGGGCGCCTTACCACTGCCAACCAGTGCTGAGGTGCAGGTGCTCTCTCACCCAAGATGGCTGCCACAGGCCCCTGCTACTGCAGAGTGGCCTTGCACACATACACATACTAGTAGCCAGGGTCAGGCTGGGACATAGGGATACAGTATCCATCCCGTCCCGCCTCTGGGCCTCATAGCCAGACATGGTGGAAGGTTCCAGAACCTTCCGGGCTGTGGGAGGAGTTATGTTTTGCCGCCTTTAGGAGGGTCACCTGACCTAGGGGTATAAGAGGTTTGGGGGGAAATCTTTTAGTCAGTTGGGGCACCACTGATCCTGGGAGAACCTCTGCCGGAGTACAGGCTGTAGGGCCTAGGGGGGAGACCTACACTACTGCTACTGACAGGGCTAAGGCACTGCTGTAATAAGTTAGCTGAGGAACGCCCACCACCCACTGACCTTGCCCAGCGTGAGGGGACCCAGGGAACCATCTTCAGCGTGCTGGAAAGTACCATCCCGCACCCCAAGAACCACCAACTCATTCCCTCCCCCATAAGGAGAAACCCCCAAGAAGCAACCAACCAAGAACTGCCGCAAGTAACCTGCAATTACAAGGCCTGACAGACCCAGCAAGGCCAGAAACCTGAACTGCCAAACTGGGGATCACCAGGTAAAGCGCCGTGCCCTGAAGCGCTAGACCTTCACCCCCATCCACTCCTAGCTGCTGCTGGGCTGCCCAAAGCCCTTCTGTGTCAGCCCCCCTGCCAGCCTGCTGCCAGCGCACCCCGCGCTGTACCTCCACGTGGGAGGAATTGCCCCAAGCCACTGACCGCGTGGCTGGAATCTGCCCGGGCGGCCGCCGCCGCGTGTGGAGAGCTGTGGAGGCGAGCGTGGCCTCTCCGAGGCCTTGGTGGTGAGGTGCGCCGTCCGCGCCCTCACCGAAGCCTGAGAAGCTGCCCCAAAGGTCACCGCCGGGCCCGGGAGCCCCGCCGAAGAAGTTGCGGCCTGGAAATCACCACCGCGGCCCAGGAGGAGGATCGAGGCCTCAGCCCCCACCGACGCCGTCGCTACGTGACCGGGGACGCCGACCGCGTCATCGGCCGCGCCCCCGGGAAATGCCGCACTGTGATTGGGCGCCGGCTTCCGACGCGCCCCCAACGCCGACGGAGGCCGGAGAAGAACGCCGCGTAGGCAGAGGGAGGCGGGAAGCCGGCCGGAGAGGACTGCCGGCTCCCGCTCCCTTCCCCGCATTACCCTGCTGATCACGGGGGCCGGAGGAGAGTGATACCGGCCCCCCAACGTCCCGCAATTCCAGCCGGAAGGCCGTAGAACCCAGTCCGGGCCCAGCCCTGCCAAACATGGGCCGGCCCGGGAAGAAACCAGTCGCTGCGAGGAGCGACCAACGAAACGTGCACAGGTGAGCCCAGGAGGCCCCTAGGGCCATAGAAACGCCCCTGGGGGCCGGGGGCCAACAGTGACTCGCTCTTTGGAAAGGGGGAAGCCCCCAGTAATTATACTCACAAGGCGAGGCCCCGGAGAGGAGTGGGCCTAGCCTGATTTAACCCCTAAGCAGCCCCTGAGAACACAGAATCCCTAATTGACAGGGAAGCCCCAGAGAGAAGGACATGTTGAGGGGTTCCCTAAAGCTGTTCACTAGCCTAATTGTTACGCCTGCTTTAATCACTGTTTAGGCCTAATGCAGATCAGCGCTAATGAAATGTCTTTGCCTAGTGTAAAGGTGCTTAACTGAATTGAGCTGAAGTGTACACCGCCAAGAGTTGAAGTGTTTTATGTTGCAGGTGTACCGGAGTTGCGACGCCCACTGTACTGAATGTGGGTGCGCCTAGATTAACGCAGGCCCTGTTTGAAATGTAATGTAAAATGCCTATTTACAAGTGATTTGAATATTCATGAGGTGAACTGCATGTTTTAGGCCCATGTTTTATTCTTGCACCCTGTGATCATTATTGGTGCTACGTTTAGGAGATGATTCCTGCGGCCTTGTAGTGGCCTACAATGTTGATGAGCTATGGTGCTTTAATGAAATTACGCACCAGTTGAGTACTGCAATGAATTTAAATGTTGACCTGAATTAATCTGCCTCATCTGATGCTGCATTGATTTATATAAAAGATCTTGTTTTTAATACACAAGCCTGGTGTGGTGTCACGTTATTGAGTCCGCATTCCTGAGTCAAAGTGAGTGTGTGCTGCACAACTGCCTTACACATTGCCTTCGGGTGCTTTCCCGCCTCGCGCCATGCTACCGTGCCGGACTCGGTAACCCCGTTTCCAACAGAGTGGGTCTGTGAGTGGGTTTTTTTAAATTGGGATCTAGATCCGCGGATCCATTGTGGATTCACACAGGGGGCGCACCGAGCACTTCGGTGGACCTGCAGGTCCTCACGTGCCCCAAAAAAAAAATCATTTTTGGACAATTTCTTTCTCATGAGGGGTCCTAAACAGACCCATAGGGTCATGATACCTCAATCCTGACCCCTTATATCCTATTTCTACTTAATTACCCCCCGAACCCTGTCTAAATTAACAAAATGGTGGCTGCAACTTTTCACCCAGGTTGCGGCCAGCTGATTACGGCATTGCTGTTGGCGCGTGGAACCATAGTGGATCCACGTCTCTAGATATGCATAAAACTTTTTTTTTTAATAACTCCAAAACTACTGAATAGATTTACACCAAATTACAAAAAGCACTCTTTCAGGACCAAGATCTAGCTTTCTGCTAAATTTGGTGTAATTCCATTCAGCGTTTCGGGCTGTAGCTGTGTCTAAAATCTCTATGAGAATTTGCATGGGGAAAATGCGTATTTTGGCCGCCCTTTTTCTCCGATCCTGCTTGACGAATCACCCCGATACTTTCCAGACAACAGCTAAGTGAGTGGCAAACTAGTTTTCATCAATTGGCGCCAAAGTTATTAGCAAAACAAAAAAACGCTTTTGCTATGGAAACTCGGTCCTAACTATTCCTACTGGCAACTCACAGGAGGTATATGCATACATATACGTATGTGTGTGTGTGCGTATGTATATATATATATATGTTACCAGCTCCGAATGGAGTTCTGAAGTAGACACGGAACCAGAAGAAGGTGCAAGTTCTACAAACACTGCAGAGAAGCCAAGAACTGTAGTGGAAGAGTTTAGTTTTTTAGGGTGGGAGCGGACCCTCAACGCAAGACAGAAACCCCAAGGAGGGGGAAGAGTTCGGGGTTACAGAGGAAACGCCCAAGAAGGAGGCGAAGGAATGGAATTATGCTCAGGGACCACCACACAGAATCACAAGCGGAACAAATAAAAACACCAGTATCTACTACCGTAGTGAACCTCTCCAATCTAACATTGACTGAGGATGAAACCAATTGTTTGGCATTGGGTCTATCTTTCTGCAAACAAATGAATTTTAATTATGCGCAAACGCATATTGATTTCTATAAATACATGCGGAAATTAAAGCTAAAGAAACACTTTGTGAACCAGCCCTACAGGTCCAACCAAGAGAAATTGAGAAAAGAGGATCAATCTATAGGATGCTTAGCAATTGAGGATTTGAACATACTCAGGATTATGGACGAATTGGAAAATAACAATGACCAGGAGGTGGAAATTGAAATGTCAAACACAGAAATAGCTGAAAAATACGGCATGGATATATACAGAGCAAGCAAAACTAGTTTCAAGAAAAAGTCATGTTTTATACCCATTCTCCCAAAAGACTCTTTAGATCTATATGCAGAACGAGTGATCAAGGACTTGAAAGAGATAGCTAAAGATTCGAGTAAGGAGTTCTGCGGCAAAATCAAAAAAGATGAAAGAAATTACCAAAAGGTCATGGAAAAGGTAAAGGCAAGAACTGATATCGTGGTGAGGCAATCTGACAAAGGTGGGAACGTGGTCCTGTGGCCACTAGAAAAATACAACGAAGAGGCCAAATTCCAACTGAAAGATATAACATGCTACCAAAGAGTACCACAGAGTAACATCCTAGAGATAAAAAATAAATATCATAAGGAGTTATCAAGGTGGAGAGGCATGGGCTTGTTATCGGACGCAGAATACCAATATCTGAAGGTGGAAAAACCGGTAATGCCCATCTTATATCTAATACCGAAAATTCACAAAAACAAAACGTCACCTCCTGGCAGGCCGATTATCTCTGCTATTGTTAGTCTTTTTGAGACATCATCACGCTATCTGGACCATTTTCTGCAAGATTTTGTGAAACAACTGCCATCACATATCCAGGATACGGGAGACTTTTTGAAAAAACTGCAAAATGTCCAATGGGAGACCCAGAATCTGTTGATTACCCTTGACGTTGCCTCGTTGTATACGAGTATCGCCCATGAAGATGGACTTAAAGCTCTTAGGCATTATTTGAGCGGAAGACCAGGCCAGATGTGTCAACATTCCGAAATGCTGCTAAAAATGGCTGAACTATGTCTGAACAACAACCTGTTTCTTTATGGAAATGACACCTACAGACAACTCATGGGGACGGTGATGGGCACCTGCTTCGCCCCCAGCTATGCGAATCTTCACATGGGCTGGTGGGAGGAGCAGGTGCTCAAAGTCCAGTATGCAAATGAATGGAAAGAAAATATAAAAGTCTGGGTCAGATTTATAGACGATCTTTTTATTATCTGGAATGGATCAATAGAGAGTGCCTCCCGGTTCATTGAATCTTTGAATGTGAATAATCTTAACCTTAAATTCACTAGTTCCATTAGTGAGTCAAATGTACACTTTCTTGACTTGGAGGTTTTCATTAACAGAGATAAAATACACACACGTACCTTCAGGAAGCCTACAGCTGGGAATTCCATTTTACATTGTAAAAGCTTCCATCCTCAAAGTTTGAAATACAGTATCCCTTATGCCGAGCAATTGCGGATGAAAAGAAACTGCAGTGAGATAGATTCTCTACAAGTAGCACAGCGAAACCTAACGGAGAGATTCCGCGAAAGGGGTTACAGTCAATCAGTATTAGATCAAGCAGTGAAAAAGGTTGACAAATTATGCAGGAATGATATCCTAGTGAGTACCAGGAAAGAGAAGGAAAAATCAGCACAAGATGTAAGGATGATTACGGGGTACAATGCCTATCATGCTAGTGTGAGAGACTGCATGAATAGGCATTGGCACCTGGTTAAAGGGGATCCTATGATTGGGGACATGGTCTCCAGAAAGCCGCTGATATCCTCCAGGAGGGCGAAATCTATGAGAGAAGATCTAGTGAAGAGTAGCCCTGAGATAATTGAATCAAAGAATTGGCTCACAGATATTCCAGGTTTCACGAAATGTTTGAAATGCAAGGCGTGCAAACATGGTGTAAATACTAAAGTAGTACGCTTGCCTTTCATGCACAAACCGTGGAGGATTCCACGGTTTTTAAATTGCAGAAGTGACCATGTTGTATATGTGCTGCAATGCACATGCCCACTTAGATACATCTGCAGCACTATACACATGGCCCACGTCAGGATCCTACAGCACCTTAGAGCAGTAAATAAGAAAGATCAAACGTATCTAGTTGCTCGTCATATAAATGAAATACATGGAGGAAAGAGTGAGGAACTAACTTATTTTGTAATTGATTCGGTCCCTAAAAGAAGGAGAGGGGGAAACCGAGAAAGGAAATTGAGGCAATTGGAATCAAGGTACATTTTAATGTTTGACTCGAAGCCCCCCAATGGTCTAAATTCTGATGAAGATTTATGTGTACATTTGGGATAAGGGATGGAGAATATGAAAAGTAAAATGAACTGACTATGAATGAAATTGAATACTGCAAGGAGGATGTTACTTGAAGGGATATGTTCTAGGTATATATTTTGGTGTTTAGAAAGAGTTTTTAAAGTATTTTATTTAGACTTTTATTGGTACCATTAGTCAAACAATCTTATGCAGAGGGGGACCGAGATTTACAATCTATCAAATCATGACGGGTGTTGTCATATAGGAGTCGGTTTTATAACATTTTAATCAATTGCCTTTTTAGTGGAAGCTGTTGAGTATTTATATTTTTATAAGTATATTTATGTGGTTTGAAGCACTGGAATTTTGGCAAAATTAGGAGCTGCTATTTGCAAAATTTGCACATATTAGTGTACTGTATTTTCAATCAGGCATTTGGGTTCAGGCTGGTATTAGAAATGTATATTTTGTTAGGTATTTTAGCTGTTATTATATTTTTTGCACTATGTCTAGGGGTTATTAAGGCATTGTTTGTACAGTTAAAAGAAAGCACTTGCACCTACCATTATTTATTTGTATATTTGCACATGCACACAAGCTGACCTGTAGCCTAAACTGCATACTAATAGGATGATACTGACAAGTACGAGACATACTTCAAAAGCTACTAGTAGTCACTATTATGCCACAAAAGATCTATCTGCTGCTATTGCGAAATTTGCACAAAAGAATGCTGCTAAAAATTGTATTCGCTCTGGCTATAAATTTGCAATTTTTGCACATAAATATCTGCTGCTATATTGCGTAAATTGCACAACTATATGAAAGCACTTGCACTTATAATTCAGCCAGTAACAACACCGCGCAATAGGATATGAAGTATGTAGCCTAAACTGCATACTAGTAGGTGATTACTGACAAATACAAAATACACTTTACAAACTATTAGTGGTTATTATTTTGTTATAGAAGACCTATCTGGTGCTATTGCGAAATTAGCACAAAAGAATGCTGCTAAAATTGTGTCCGCTCTGGCTATAAATTTGCATTTTTGCACATTCATATCTGCTGCTATATTGCGTAAATTGCGTAATTTTATGAAAGCACTTGCATTTTTAATTTTTAATTTAGCCAGCAACATCACCACGCAACACAATATGCAGTATGCGTGTACTTCCACTCGTATAGACACTATGCATCCCCTTGTTGAGATAAAGGTAAACAACGATACAACAGTAAACCGAAAATCCGGACATTTATTATCGTAAAGTGTAAGGATGACAGTATATTATAGAGATCGAATAGTTATGAAATACGTGTCACTCTGCATAGACAAAATAAAGACACTCACGGGCTCGTGGATGTGTCAGAGAATGGTACAATAAAGTTTAATTAAGAAAAACAGAAAGAGAGAAAAAATATACACTCGAGGAAAAATTTAAAAAAATAGTAAATCACAAAGTACAAATAAAGTGATATAATTATATATATAAAAAAAAAGGTAAAAAGAGAAAAACAATGGAAAGTAATGTTCACAGAATTTGAAGGAAACTTTGAGGGTGTGGAAAATCTCATAGTTGAACGGAGTGTTTTTTCTATGTCTATTTTCAGAAGGTCATGTGATGTGACATGTTTTAACTTTAAAAGTGTTTCTGTTAATATTCTCCGAATGTGATCAAGGCAGGGGATCCTGCTGAAACGCGTCATGGCTCGAAGCAAACAAAAATAAAAATCCTTACCTGAGAGTTGGAGACTGCTGTGTCGTCATTCCGGTGCAGGAAAAAGGCACTGGATTTGTTTGTTGATATATATATATATATATGCATGCGAAAAAGAAGAGGTGCCCACTAGGCGAGATGCTCTCACAGGTAGGTTTTATTGGCAAAGCACGGAATTGCTTAGTGAACAAACAGTCCATCAGTTCTCAGCCGACACGTTTCAGGCTTTATGCCCTTCTTCATAGGCGAACTGCAGGAGTGACGACAAGCAAGTACTGCCCAGTATATCCCCAAAACCTGCGTAATCACTCTCAGGTGAGTTGCCGTTCACTTTGCATGCTGGGACTGGAAGCTGGGACGACAGCGACCCACATGGCGGTGTATTTGGACTTCCAGCCCCAGCATGCAAAGTGAACACGAACTCACCTGAGAGTGATCACGCAGGATTTGGGGATATACTGGGCGGTACTTGCTTGTCGTCACTCCTGCAGTTCGCCTATGAAGAAGGGCGTAAAGCCTGAAACGCGTCGGCGGAGAACTGATGGACTGTTTTGTTCACTAAGCAATTCCGTGCTTTGCTAATAAAACCTACCTGTAAGAGCATCTCGCCTAGTGGGCACCCCTTCTTTTTCACATATATATATGTATATCAGGCGTACTCCACCCACCACTCTTCGATTTTCACAAGGACTGGAGCACGGACCACCAATTCGGTGCTGGTAAAGTTTTCTTTATTTTCCGCTCAACAAACAGCAGCCATATATATATACATATATATATATATATATATATATATATATATATATATATATATATATATATATATATATATATATATATATATATATATATATATATATATATATATATATATATATATATATATATATATATATATATATATATATATATATATATATATATATATATATATATTTTGGGCTCTGGGTTTTATGGTATTTATTTTTTTAACATTTCCGTCTGTATTTATCCATATTTATTTTTTGCTCATTTCTTCTGTATTTATCCCATTTATCCATTTTTATTTTGTTTTTTCTGTATAAATGAAGCTGCAATGGGTATTTTTCCACATTTATTTGATTGATAAATGTATACTCAGATTTGAATGTCCAAAAGGTTTCAGCAGTATAGAGTGCAATAGCGTTATCTGAAAACATTTGCATTGTAAAATACCATAAATAACTGTAGTTCTGCACTTAATTAAGCTTAATAAGGAAATATATTGTCTTTTTTCATCTTCCTACCTCTCAATCAGTACACCAGTCATGATTGACAATAGAAAAAATAATCCAAAGAAGACCTATTTTCTGTATTTTTCTGTATTTAAAAATAAATACAGACAAGAAAATAAATAGTTTTCTGTCTGTATTTATCTGTAAAAATCAGTAAAAATGGAAAACTGGGAGCCATAACTATAATACACCCACACTGGGTAGCCATTTTAGGACTCAGTCCCATGTTTTGAAGAAAATAAAAACTTAGAGGGGGCAGGGTAGGGTTAGCCCAGAGAGTAGATTTATTGGCCTCCAGAACAGCAGCTGAGTGATTGCAGGCCAAGTCCCTAGCACCAGTGCTGCCATGTAAGCCTTTGTGTTTTAAAGCTTGTTCTTTCCTGCAATATGTGGAGTGCAGGGGATAAAATAAAAAAAAACCTTAAGGTCTGCTTTTCAGCCATACCCTAACAAAAATTCCCCTTTCCTGTGCTTTTGCAGACGAGCTGCCAGGTGTGGGAAGTAAAACAGAGCCTGAGCTATTTGAGGGGTGTAGCACTGTAAGAAGGAGAGAGCTAGCAAACACATGCACTCTCATGGACTGCTGATTAAAAAAGAAATATTTAGCTCCTAAAGGAGAGATGTGGAAGGATATAAGTCAGCCAATGAAAAGGATCGTAAGGAGGCTATAACCCAGGGCAGGGAAAAACAAATGTCAGCAAGCCAGAGAATAAAAAACAAGCAAATGGTTGTGACAGTAAGGCCATCCAGCAGTAAGCAATGGGAAGGCTCTAAGCCCACTGTAAGCTAACAACAAATCTATCACAACCAGGCCAAGGACCACATATGATAGACAAAGTTTTAGATCCGCATGTGAACCATTCTTCAGTATGCATTACATGGTTTCTCAGAGACATGGGCTGCTCTGCATAGAATGTTGAACTAGAAATATGTTTCGCAAGGAAAGTCACTCGCTACTTCTGCATTGCATCTGGTATCCTTTCATATTTTGTTACAACAAACACTCAAACAATAGTTTGGTCTGTCTTTGACTGCTATTTTCACGGTGAACAGAGCATTTGGGCTGCAAATGTGCATTAGCTAATATGTTGTGCAGCTTGGGAACAGCACAATCCACAGCCCTAGGAGGTTAACAACTGTAAGCGATGCAAGGCAGTGTTACAGCCAGCCAATGTTGCTTAGATGTCAGTGCACAACAGGGGCGGCTCCTCCACTAGGGCGGAGGAGCGTCGCCCCACTGCTTTCTCGCAGTGCGAGAAAGCCAAAACATAAAATGGTGGGAACTAAAAGCTATTACCATTTTATGTTTCCGTTGCGCATTGCGGGTACTGCTTTTTAAGATCAAGCCTACTACACAGTGCACCATGTTGGCTTAGCAAGTAGATTCCCAAGAATGTATAGAGGGTTTACCAAGAACATAGAGGGGCCTGCTCTTTGCTTACCTTTGGTTGGCTTCCCTTGTCACTCTTCTTTGTTTCTTATTCATGCCCCTGCTTGTGAAACTTGCGTTGGTCCCTTCCATGGAGCATTGCCTCTTTGCCATTGCTCGATTAGCTCATGTCTCTGCTTCCACTGCTTGCTTTTCAAGCACTACCTTTTTCTTCTGTGTGAAGCACTTCATGAGAGTGCATGTGTTTTTGATTTCTGCCTTTTGTATTTCTCTCTGTTGCCCGAGTGCTTTGACACACCCCCACCCTAGTTCGCTGTCCTGCTTGCTTCTCCCCAACTGCATCCTCCATGTTCCTTTCCAACAGACCCAGTGATGCTTCCCCATCCCTTCCGTCATCCCCTGTGATGCTTAAGCGTCGTCCCTTGCTGTGTGGCTTCAGCGTTCCCCCCTGTGTTGATTCGTTATTCCCATTGAGCCCGTTTTTCCCACCCCTGCTTTTGCGCATTTATTTCCTTTTTAGTTACTGATCCAACTTAGATCAGTAACAACAAAAAAAAGAAATACAGCCGTATAATTTTGTGGGTGGGCGCATGCCTACAAAATGGCGAGGGCAACTGTGTCATAGATTATTTATTTATTTTTTAAACTATAGCCACATTGCACATCATCAGGAATAATGTGCAGCATGGGTAAAAGCTAATGGCAAAGCCAGAAGGTCACAAAAGCCAGCAAATGCTTGTCTGATTCGTGTTAAGTGATGCAGTTGCAGTCTTTACAAGAAATGGTTTCTTCTCTCGTAAAGGTCATAGGAGCATCCAGCTACCCAATACACCTGCAACTCCTTGATGACTACGGTGCTCGATTAAACCTTCGTAGTGGTGTGCAAACTGTCGCCAAATGAAGTAAAGAGACAGATAGTCAAATCCTCTTCAGTGCGATCCACAGCAATAACCACTGTTGGTCTATACAATTTACAGCAGCCACTACTAACCCTTTCCTCAGTGCATTTTAATAAGTGCATGTGAATTCCTTCATGCACGCTCACACAGCAGAAGTTCCCCCTTCCTGCACAAAAACAATCTCCCCATGACGCAGGCATCCTTGCAAAATGGTGCAAGGGTGCCTGCGCCGGCGCAGGGGAGAGCACAGGAATGCGACATATTATTGTAAATATGTTGCATTCCTGTGCTTTGAAAGTGCCGCAGCGTGGCGCAGCCAATGGGCTTGCGGTGCTGCGCTACAGCACTTTCTTGTAAATCTGCCACTTTGTTTCCATGTTTCTGTTCCCCACTTCTTTCCCCCTTTTTTTGTTTCTTTCTTTCTTGTTCTGCGTAAAGGTCTGATGAGGAAAAATAAGTGCTGATCCCAAAAAATGGGTGCTGGTGGGCCCCACCGGCTCTAATTAGGCCCTGGTCGACACTACTGGGAATCAAATGTGTGATCTACTGCGATCACAGCTAGGTAATGTAGGTGCTTTTTATATACTGTACAATGTTAAGTTCTATTAGGTTATGTATAAACCCCTCTAACAAGGAAGGGCAACGCAGAAAATGTATCCAAATAGCAATATGTCTCTCTAAATCAGTTTACTACTACCTATCACTGTCGTTATTTACTTCTTCTGATCTGCCGATGTCAGTAGTGGGAGGGCAACTCACTGAACTAACTTCTCAGTTTGACAACATATCTACCATACAGCACTTCTGAATTCCTAGTGTTCGTGCAGGTTTCCTGCCACACCCTTTGTGGGTCGTTTTACTTTAAACCACTTTCTAAGCTAAGCTTCCTGCAAGCAATCTGTTTGTGGGTGTTAAAACCAGTTTCTGACCAATCAAAGCCAGCTGGAGGGCTAGACCTAATCCAGCCTTATTGAGTAAGATATCTGATATTCATTCCCGTGAAGCCATACACCCTACTCGATGCTTGCGGCGGTCAAAACTCTAAAGTGTCAGAATTCATGAGCTGTTTGTGGTCAAAAATGCCAAATTTAAGGATTTGCCCTTGCATTCTTCTCTTTTATTTAATATGTGCTTCCACGGTTAAAGCAATATTGGGGAACAGCCAGAATAGGCCTTATATCTTCCTAGAGTGTTGTAATGCAGAGCTTGGTATGGGCCTATAGGCGTTGTCCTTCCCCCCTTGCGTGGGGTTCTGGAATCCTGCAAAGCATGTTATGGCCTACTTATTGTTCTTTGTTTGTGAAATGTAACTTTTGAAATATTACTAGGGCTGCAGTTCACACTACAGCTTACCACATCTGCCTGATGCTTTCACAAATATTAATTTGATAGATTTTGATTGTACAAATGAATTTTTAAAAATCATTTACGTTTTACATCTAATCCGAACTAAATGAACTGCCCATAAAATTGGCAAACGCTCAAAAATCCCATTACCACTAAACTAAAGCTGTTTTGCAACTATAACACTCATGAAGTTGACAGTCGAGGTGAGTGCATTGGTATAGCTGTTTAGCAGAGGGGTGTCGGTGTTTTCCTAGTTCCACTTAGTCTTAGTGGAGGCATAAAGCAGCATTGGTTTTGAGAGTACATTTTGTCATGGTTTCATCTGGTGAGCAGCATTTCCACTGCCAGCTAGAACTGTAGCATCTAGTGATGTCATCAGTGGAATGGTCTGGTAAGTGCTTTGATGAAGGAGAATGCTTGTAATGATAAATTAGAATTCTGTGTTAAGAGTAAGAATTTGTGGAGAGATGAGTCAACATGTGAGGTTGCTATCTGCTGGTGAAGAGGCCAGGACAGGAGTTGTATACTTTGTAAAGAGAGATCCAAGCCAGGAGCTTTATAATTTGTAAAGAGGAATTCAAGCTAAGGGCTTTATAATTTGAGAGGAGGGATTCACATTTGGAGCTGTATACCTTATAAAGAGGGATTCAAGCTAAGAGCTGTATACTTTGTGAAGATGGGTACAAGCCAGGAGCTGCAGAGTGTGTAAAGAGGGATTAAAGTCATGAGCTGTATATTTGGTGAAGACGGATTCAAGCCAGGAGCTGCATACTTTGTAAACAGGGATTCAAGCCTAGAGATGTACACTTTGTGAAGAGGGGTTCAAGCCAGGAGCTGTATACTTTGTAAAGAGGGATTCAAGCCAGGAGCTGTAGTCTTTGTGAAGAGGGGTTCAAGCCAGGAGGTGCATACTTTGTAAAGAGGGATTCAAGCCAGGAGCTGCATACTTTGTAAAGAGGGATTCAAGCCAGGAGCTGTATATTTTGTGAAGAGGGGTTCAAGCCAGGAGCTGCATACTTTGTAAAGAGGGATTCAAGCCAGGAGCTGTATACTTTGTGAAGTGGGGTTCAAGCCAGGAGCTGTATACTTTGTAAAGAGGGATTCAAGCCAAGAGATGTACACTTTGTGAAGAGGGGTTCAAGCCAGGAGCTGCATACTTTGTAAAGAGGGATTCAAGCCTGGAGCTGTATACTTTGTAAAGATGGATTCAAGCCAGGAGCTGTATGCTTTGTAAAGAGGGATTCAAGCCAAGAGATCTATACTTTGTAAAGAGGGATTCAAGCCAGGAGCTGTATGCTTTGTAAAGAGGGATTCAAGCCAGGAGCTGTACATTTTGTACAGAGGGACTCAAGCCAGGAGCTGTATACTTTGTGAAGGGGGGTTCAAGACAGGAGCCGTATACCTTGAACAGGGGGGTTTCAGCCAAGATCCGTATACTTCGTAAAGAGGGATTCAAGCCATGAGCCGTATATTTTGTAAAGAGGGGTTCAAGCCAGGAGATATATATTTTGTAAAGAGGGATTCAAGCCAGGAGCCGTATACTTTGTAAAGAGGGGTTCAAGCCAGGAGCCGTATACTTTGTATAGAGGGATTCAAGCCAAGATATGTACACTTTGTGAAGAGGGGTTCAAGACAGGAGCTGCATACTTTGTGAAGATGGATTCAAGCCAGGAGTTGTATATTTTGTGAAGAGGGGTTCAAGCCAGGAGCTGCATACTTTCTAAAGAGGGATTCAAGCCAGGAGCTGTATGGTTTTCCAAGGTCCTTGGAAGTCTTCGCACGCGTAGCCCCTGGGATGGCTCTTACGTTTATAGCACTACCCAGAGACTCTCTCATGCATGTCCTGGGAGATGTTCCGCACTCTTGTAACCATGGTCTCAGTTTGGTGAGTCAACTTCCTTCCTCTGTGTACACTCTTCTGGTTAAGAGGTGGACCCTGCAGCAACTAGTGCCCAGCTGTAGCATGAGGAGTCTATATTTAAGTTACGGTGTCTATTTAAAGTAGGGTGTCTACATCTCCACTGAAACAGATTCTGTGCAGGAAAGGTTGAAAGAAAGTGGGTAAGTGAGTAGGGACCGAACACATGGAATGTCTGGTAAGGTCAGAGAGGTACTGTAAACTACCAGAGCATATAGGCAAAGGTACCAAACCTCATGCACTAAAGTGTAGAAATAATTCAATGACTATAAATATTTACTGACGTTCTAATGGAAACAAACATATATTTTTTTCATATGAGTGGTTCTCCAAAGAGATGACAGTGATGTAGACAGTAATGGTAATTCAGAGATCGTACATTAGGCATGTCATAGATTTTCAGTTCGGATGTGCCTAACTGCAGTTATGTACCCTCACAGGGTACACAGAGTTACATTAAGTAACAGGATACATAGGCCCTTATTCCGTGTTGATCGAAATGCAAGTGCTTTTTATTGCACCAGATAAATTACATACCCTTGGGTACGTTAGTTATCAGGTTTGATAAATAGCACCTATTATGAGCTGCTGGGATATAACGTGTGGATTTTGGGCCAGATGTATCAAGAATGTATTTTGCGCTTCTGAAATAGCGAATTTTACGGATTCATTATTTTGGAATCGCAAAATGCAATGTATGTAGGATTTGCTAAAAAAATAGCGATTCCTACACATTCCCTAATAGCGAATCGCAATTTGCGATTCGCTATTAGGGAATGCATTCCCATTCATTCCTAATAGGAATGAATGGGAATGCATTCGCAAATTGCGATTACCAAATTGGTAATCGCAATTTGCGAATGCAAATCCAAGGGTGCTATGGGGCCTATGGGCACCCCTGATGCACCTCCAAATAAGGTAAGTGAGCACATATTGCGCACACACATGCCCTAAGGGCATGTGTGCGCGCCACATGGCACTTTGAAAAATGCACTTTTGTGCATTTTTCAAAGGAATTGCAAATTACCATCAACTTGAAGTTGATGGTAATTTGCGATTCCTTAATGCAAATTTGCATTTAGCGATTGCTTCTTGCATTGCACTTAGGGAATCACAAATTGCGATTCCCTAACTGCACTCGCAATTTAGGTAATCGCAAAAAATTGCGATTACCCATATTGCGAATGCCAAAAGTTTCATACATTGCAAAAGGCATTTTTGCATTCGCAAACGGGCCGAATCTGCGAATGGGCCCGTTTGCGAACGCAAAAAGCCTTGATACATCTGGCCCTTTGGTACTTAACGCACCTGGTGCGGTAAATACAGTACACTCTTTCCCTGTTAGATTCTCAGAAGGTTTGACCTGTTGAAGCTTAATGAAGGGTGAGATATTTAATGCCCATTGTAATTACCGGATTCAGTAAATACCACATCATTTCGACCCTGTGCAAACGGGGATTTATGCAAAGGTCGCAAAACATTGGCCCACTTGTAATCAGGGCCATACCTAATTTGTAGGTTTGTCCAAAGTGTATAGATTTCTTTTTAAAATGAAAATATTGATTGATCCAGCAGATGCTTTGCCCAGTCTGTGTTCAGAAATGAATGTAAAAGAATCGGTTGATTTAAATCCAAATCCAATGTTAGGTTTGGACAATGTTTTTGTCTTTTGTGCACAATTTGAAATTGAACCCAATAGTGGAATTTAGCCAAAGCAGAGGTATTTGATTTTATATTAGTTAACACTAGAATGAAATCTCTACTGCTCCTTGACATACATTGCGCAGGGTTTCTAAGAGATCAGGTCGACTTAGCCTCCAGCAACAGAGAATGCAGCCACTCTCAGGTATCACCCAAAAAAATCATGTGTCTAAATGGAACGCGAGCCTTGGTTAAATAAAGTGATTGCTGCCCAGCACATGCACTGCAATGTGAACTCAGTGCAACTTCCGAGTAATGGGCAGTGGCTGATGTCATTTTTGTTCCACTTTTTTAAACAATGCAACACGTTAATTCCACTTGCTCCAACCCTCTCCAAAATGTGTATATCGTATTACAGGTAAGATAAACTTTCCATGAAGCACATGTGAAAGTATAGACCTGCTTTAAAGGTCTAATGGGCTAATTTCAGATTCTTTTGATAAAGGTGCACTAATCAGTGGCGGCTCCTCTGCCAAAGCGGAGGAGCGTCGCCCCACTGCTATTTCAGCAGTGCAAAAAATTAAAATAAATAGATAATAACAGGACATTATTATCATTTTATTTTTCTATTTGGGAGTCGGGGCGGGCCTGGGCTCTGACGCCAGAGCTGTGGAGGAGTTGTTTGCACTCCTCTAAGTGCACTTGACAGTTTGGCCGGCCCTCTAGGGCCAGCTAAACCGTCATGCGCATTTGGCATGTTCTCTATTGGGCTGTGTTGCACAGCCCCGTGGAGAACATGCCCTGGCTCCCAGGCACTGCCTGAGCGCCCAAACAGGACACTCAGACCAATCACGACGCTGCTTCTCCAGCGTCGTGATTGGCTGGGAGAGTCTGGAAGCATGGGTGCTCCCGCTGCTTCCAGCAGACCTTCCTTCCAGGACGGAGGAGAGACGTGAGACGGCGGGAGAGGGGGCACGGCGGAGAAGGTAACTTTATTTTTTATTTTTTTTAAATCCATCCCCCCCACTCCCCTGCCACACCTCCCCCATTTCGTGACAGCCGCCACTGGCACTAATGGAGGTACCATGCACATATTTCCTGCTCTGCAAGACTTTGTGGTGCTTCTTGCCACCAGCAAAAGACTTGAGGTAACATTGAGGGGAAATAGCGTGCAATAACTTTCAGTAACTATATTGCCACAGGTTGGTATTTGTTTCCATGGCAATCTTCAGTCTAGAAGTAACGTTATTACTGCTTCTTGGTATTAGCTCAACATTTAACATGAATATAAAACGAGCGCTTCCATCCATGAAGCAGATTTTATTTTCATTAGGCCATGCTGATTCCATGTGTTAAACTGAGTTGATTTCCCCCCACAAAATCCCATTAGAAACGATACAACAAATTACTTTAACTAATATTATTCAGTATCAAAACTCTCACGTGTGTATTTTTAGTTAAATATATATAATGTCATTACCCTTGTCAATTTCATTACTTTTAGAAACTCTTTTTCTGATAATCTCGTCGTTCTTTCTTCCAGGAGTTTGAAACAACCTGGCATCCACTTTAACTGTTTCAGATACACTCCACCAATTTCAACCATTCACACACACTGCACTGCCACAAATGTTATCAATTCTTACTGATTAAAAATATTTTGATTCTCCTTTCTTCACAAAAGCCATTTCTTTTACACAGATAACATCTCCCACTGCAAAATATTTCGTAGACACACTTTCCTTTGTATCATATAAAACCTTTTGCTTAGTTTGAGCATCCTCAACTTTGTCACTGACAAAAGAATTCAGATTGAACAGTGAAACATTCTGCTTGAGCCATTTAGACATCCAAGCTGGTTTAAATTCAGTTGAAAGTTTCCTACCTCTAAACAATTCAAAAGGTGAAACATTAGTTGAGGAATGAGGCGTTGTTCTGCAGAACCAAAGCATGGTCCTGACAGCTACTGGTACCATACACCTGGGCTGTAAAGCCCAATGTATGCACTCCCCCGCCACCCTGTTGAGGCTCTTCACTAGGCCATTCATTTGTGGGTGATAGAGTGCATTTTTAGGATGTCAGTAAATCTAACACTGCTCTGTAGTCTGCTTCTCCAATGAATTTTACCTCTGGCCATTTTGAATAGTAGTCAGCTAGGACAAGAACAAAACGAGAATGATAAGGTAGTAAGTTAAACGGTCCCATGAGATCAATGCCCAGTTTTACCCAAGGTCCTAAAGGTAGAACAATAGGAGTTAGCTCCTTGAGGAAACTACGCATTCATGGACCATGAAATCAATGTCTTTGTCCATCTGTGACCACCAAAAGTCTTTATGTACCCTGCACTTGGTAAGAGTAGTTCCGGAATGTCCTTCATGTGATTTTTTTAAGCAGCATGCTTTTCACACTTTTAGGAGGAATTCATTTGTCTAATCTCATTACCAAACCATCCTCTAATGATAGTTCATCAGCCACTATTATATAAGGTTGAATCATAGTCTCAACATTCTTTTCCTTGGGCCAGCCTTCAACAAAGTATTGAGCTGCAAGTTGAAGACATTATCCTGTTCAGTTGCAACTTTCCACTGCTTTTCGGAAAGTGCAGAACATTTTTCACCTCCACTGCTGCCACCATACAATTTTCCAAATCTTCATCATTATGAATTCCTAAGTCACTGTTTTGACATCCTTGACCATTTTCACCTACTGGAAAGCATGACAAATAATCAGTCCTGGTATTCTTCCCACCAGGAATGTGTTCCACATTGAACTAAATTTGAAGTAATTTAGTGGCCATCTGGTTATATGGGGAGTACTACCGCTGCTATTTGTCACTCCCAGTATATACACTAAGGGCTTGTGGTCTGGCTGCAGGATGAATCTTCTATCTCATTAGTAGCATTCGAATTTCTCAATCGCCCACCGACATGCCAACAGTTCTTTTCGATTACTGAGTAATGTAACTCAGCATTGCGAAGTACCCTTGATACAAAACCAATGATTCATTCTTCTCTGTCAATTTTCCGGGAAAGGACAGCACCTAACCTGTGGTTGCTTGCATCAACTGTAAAAAAGCATGGAAATTAAGTATTGTAGGCTTCAAAGCTTTGAACTTGACCAATTGTTTTTTCACCCATTCAAAAGCTTTTTGACAGCTCACATCCCACAGAAGCTCTGGGCCTGAATCACAAAGGTTAAGTTAGACCAAAAGTTTAATTTTAAACTTGAAGTCTAATTTTACATCTGAAGACTAACTTTGCACCTGAAGTCTAAGGGGCCGATTCCGATGTCGGACGGACTCAGGTCCGTCCGACATCGGTCAGGAGCCGTAACCGACCGACCTGCTGTCGTCGGTTACGGCCCTGCAAGTACGATGCGACCGAACCCTGTTCGGTCGCACTCTACTACTACACAATGGGAGCATGCATTCTGAGCGGAATGCATGCTTGCATTGTGGAAAGCAGGGGTGCAGTTCATCCCTGCACCCTGTGGCCGGCACCCCAAGGTGCCTGCCACCGGGTGCAGGGATCAACAGAGGGGCACCATAGGTGCCCCCAGGCCGCCAATCGGCGGCCTCGCCCCCATGGGGGCCCTACTGGGGGCCCCCAAAGACAGTTACCGACTGCCTTTTCGTGCCGGAAAGACCGGCACGTAAAGGCAGTGAAATACTGCCATCGTACTCCCTCGGTCGTGAAGAGGCGGCCGGGGGAGTACTGAAGGATTTCCGGACGGCGGACGGGCTCTCCGAGCCCGTCGTAAGCCATCTGGAAATCCCAGTCGGATTCCTTTCTGACCGAGCCCATCGGAATGGCTCGGTCGGAAAGGAATCCGGCCGGCACGTTCCGATTCGGTCGGAAGGGCTCCGACCATCGTTCGGTGCCCTTCCGGCCGAAATCGGAATCGGCCCCTAAGTTTAGACCAAAAGTCGAACTTTACTAATTTTCAGTCTTCACAATGGTAAGTTACTAGTAGTAACTTTGCAACTAATAAGTTTACAACCAATATGTTTACTAGTAGTAAACTTATTAGTAGTAACTTACCTTTGTGAATATCGAAAAGTAGTAAAAATAAACTTTAGGTCTAAGTTAGACTTTAAGTCTAATCTTAGACTTCAGGTCTAAACTTAAACTTGAGGTGTAAAGTTAGACTTCGGGTGTAAAGTTAGACTTTAGACCTAAACTTAGACTTCAGGTCTAAAGTTAGACTTTTGATCTAACTTTACCTTTGTGAATCGGGCACTCTGTATGTTTTTTCGATAGATTGGAGATTGGTCTGGCTCTGGTTGCATAATCAGATATGAACTGCAAATTAAATTCACTTAATCCAAGAAATTATTTTACTCCAACCTTATCATTTGGAGAGGGGGGCCTGTATTATTGCATTTACTAATCCTGGTCTAGGTTGGACACCACTGCTGGAAATCGCGTGACCAAGGTATTCCACAGATTGTTTTAAGAATTCAAACTTTTAATGCTTTAAGACTACACCTTGGTTCTGGAATATAAAAAGAACTTTGTGCAAAATGGCATCATGGGTCTGCTTATCATGTGCAGAGATTAAAACATCATACTGGAAAATGGGCACATTCTTCACACCTTTTAGTAAATTTACCATTAGACGTTGAAATACTGACATGGGTGAAGCCACACCGAATGGCATATGACAGTATTGAAACGTTCCAGGAGATACAAATGCAGTCAGGTGTCTGGATTCATGATCCAAATCAACCTGATGGTAGGCAGCAGTCAAATCAAGCTTTATAAAGAATCTTGCCCCAGCAACTGTTGCAAACATTTCTGTGATATGTGGGAGAGGGTGAGAATCTACCCAGATCTCTTATTGAGACTGCAAAGGTCCACACAGACCCTGAACTCTCCATTTTCTTCTGTGCCACTACCAATGGGAAAGCCAAATTGAAGATTCTATTGGCTCAATAATACCTCTGTCACACAATGATGAAAGTTCTCTTTCCAAATCTTCCCTGACACTAAAAGGAAATCCCTCAATTTGTGCTTGACAGGAATAGCACCATCCTTTATTTTGATTTTATGTCTAAAACCTTTAATTTTCCCCAATTCTCCTGAAAAAATGTAGGGAACCTTTTTAACATTTCCTCCACAAAACTGGTATTTCTTATGGCCAGAACCTGTTCCTTCGCACCTGGTTGCAATATCATGTCAAACAATCCTTGATGGAACATCCCAGAATTTTTAGTTCCTTGACTGTAACATAAACTTTGCAGTGACTGCCTTTACGCTTGAACTCCAAAATGTCCTCAAAGTATCAAACAATCTCTATTTTGCAGCCTTTGTAGGACACCGGTGAGCGATCAGGTGGCAATGACTGTCCATTATTCCAATTCGCCAGAATAAATTCTTGGGTGATCATAGTTATACGTGCCCCAGAATCCACCAGCAAATGCAATGTCTTGTCTCCCACCAAAATATTTACATAAGGATCCACAGATTTGGAAGGGTCCCCTGTTCTTACACTTTCATCACAAACAACCAACACCATGTCCTGCATGTTGCCAATCAGGACTTCTGAATCACTCCCGTTATTGTCCAAAGGACACTACTTTTGTTCCAGTGCATTTCACCTCTTCACATACTTTGGCAAAGTTGCCTAATTTGCTACAAATTCTACATGTTACTTTCTTAGCTTTGCTAATTTTACCCCCTTTTGTGTTCAGGTTTTACCTGAAACATATGTCTGTTCATTTGAAAAAAATACTTGATCGGCTTTCCTTCTTTCTTTTGTAGTGATTTGTACTTTATTTACCTATTCAACTTCTTTATCATCCAGTTCCGTTACTGATTTTTATGATGTTTCTATACTCTTGGCTATCCTAATACTTTCTTCTAATGTGAGATTACCAAGAGATAACAACTTCTGTCTAATGCCTTTATCTATATTGTGGCTAATGAAAAGGTCATGTACCAACTGATCACTGAAATTGTGAAATTTGCATTCCACAACCAATTTTCTTAAAGCAGTAATGTATGTATCAACATCTTCACTAGACTTTGAACCCTTTCAAAAAATGTATGCCGCAATACAACCAAACCCAGCGGCACAACAAATTTAGTTGCAAGCTTCTTAACAGTTTCCTAAAATTCATCAGGTTCTTCACCATCCCCTAATACTAGATCAGGAAGATGCTTGAACGTTGATCTACCCTCAAAACCCACTTTATGGAGCAATAAACATTTCTTTCTTTCAGGTCTAAATATAGATGCCCCTGTAGCCCCTAAGTACGTTTTAACTGCATCTAGCCATTACCTGCATAGAACAGGTGGATCTCCAGGCATGTCCAGAAATGGAAGTGGTAGATTTACTGCCTTCATTGTGAGTTCAACAAAAACAACTAACTAAAATAGTTAGAATCACTATTGCTCACACTGGCACAAGTTTGTGCAAAACACCACTAAATACTTAAAACTAAAAATACTTTTCAAGGTTCTAGTATGACACAATGTGCAATATATACTGGTATTAATGTATGGAAATTTCTGCAAATACTAATAACTTATCAAGAGCTCTATTAAATCACAATGCGCAATGTTATCACGTTTCATGGTGTGGGCATCACCATGCTGTTTGAAACACTTTGATATAGAGGTGTGCGCCTCACCGTGCTGTTTGTGGAATGAGAATGAAATGCACTGGCTTGCGCGACGCAATGCACAGCTTCACGTATCACAGCGCATCTTGCTATAATTACAGTACCCAATGCATTTGTCAGCGCGCGTTAATTGTAAGCAAACGTATACTTTAAAGTAGTGTGCACATCACCGCAAGGCAAATCCAGGCATACGTGCACTTTTACGTGCACGTCACCGCGCCAATCACTTTGATCAAAATTTTGACTAATCACTCAAACTGTGACTTTCTGGTGTGCATGTCACTGCACAGTTCAATACAGTAGAGTGTGTGCTTAATCGCTTGTGGTGTGCACGTCACAGCGCCGCTAGTTTAATTAAATAGAGTACTCACTCTTACCACAGCTGCCCCATAATCCTGCCAGCGGCGCACACAATACACAACAACCATACCATGTTGTGTGGCTTAAAGGCTTCCAATCGCTTCTGTCTTTCACAGCATTTTTGTCATGTTGTTAGTGGTGAACCAATCCCCGTACACTTCAAGAAAACAGAAGTGAAAAATCTACCGAAATTTGGAAAAGGAGGTAAACAACACTCCAATTCCGACTTCTTCGTTGTTCCGATGCCAGGGGCTGGGTTACGATGCACGGACAAGTTTCACGGCATTATGCAGTAAGTCTCCCAATGGCTGTACTTGTGAGTTCGTTTACGTGTGAGGTAATAATAATGCTCGTCGACACATCTTTTGTGCAATGATCCGCAAAACTGCATGAAGAGTTTCGTCAGTAGAATTGACTCCGCAGCAGAACTTCAAATGACTTTCTAACTGTTAATTACAATGATCTCTAAAATCTGTATCGCATGGAGCCTTGAGGCATCACCATGCCAACCGGAATGTCCATGAGTTGCTGATTAACAGCGCAAGGCTGATTACTTCAAAATCTCCCACTGGATGAAGACCAACTGTCTAAAGCTGAACACCGATAAGACAGAATGACCTTCGGGAAGAGCACATCACTGTGAGACTCTACCTGGTGTCCAACAGAGCCAGGATCGACTCCACCCCCACCACCCATGCCAAACATCTCGGGATCATCATCAAGAGCTAACTCAACATGACAGCCCAAGTCAATGCCATCCCCGCCTCATGCTTCCATATCCTGAAGAAACTGCAGAAGATTTTCAAATGGCTCCCGATCAGCACCCGGAAAACCATCATGCAAGCACTGGTCACGAGCAAGCTAGACTACAGGAACACCCTCAATGCTAGGATCAACAAAAAAACTCACCATTCAGAACTCGGACGCTAGAATCACCCTCAACCTCCCACGCCACACTCACATCACACCACACCTGAAGGAGCTCCTCTGGCAACCAGTTCTCAAACGAGCACACTTCAAAATCCTCACCCACACTTTCAAGGCACACCATAACACCATAACACTGGCCCAGTATACCGCAACATTCGCATCTGCTTTCACAAACCTTCCAGACAGGTCCGCTCGTCCGGACTCCTGCTAGCACACATCACACGCATTAGGAAACCAGATTCAGTGGTCAAGCCTTCTCCTGCATTGCTACTAAAGCGTGGAATGACTTACCGCTACACATAAGAGCTTCCTCCTCTCTTTTTAAATTTCACAAGAAGCTGAAGATTTGGCTTTTTGAGTAGTCCAACTAGGCCTTAGGTGGGGCTAGACTTACACCTGCGTTGAGCCAGTATACCCTCCCGGGTGATTGTGCGCTCTACAAATCTGCATAGCATAACATGGTTTGCATTGAATAGGCCTATAGTTGTACATTCAAAAGTTTTATAAAAATGAGTTAAATTTGGGGGCCATGATGACAGTTGATTTAACTTCATTTGGCTCTACATTTTCTGATTAAGTATGCTGGTGTAATATTATGAAGACCGAGTTAATCCAGTGCCTTTGCAGTTTACACTACAGACAAACTTCAGAAACCCAATATAGCACCAAACCAGAAGGCATTACATCACCTCTTGCAGTATTCATAGATACTTAATTGTCAACGTTTATGGTAATGTCCAGTCATGAATGATAAAAGTCAACAATACAAACCTGTTGGCCTTCAAAGAGGTCTTCCAGAACCAAAAGTTTGCATTTCTGTATCGACAACACCTAATGTCTTTCATGCCACGATGTAATACTATGCCTAGTTAGCTAAGCACCATACTTCCTATGTCTCAATGTTATTTAACACTAGTGCCTAGTGTCACTGCACTGCTTAGCAACACTAGATCACACTTATCACCCTTCATGCCTCTGCGCTGACTTTCCACACTCCAGCATCCCACTGATATGCTTTGCCATTCTGTACCGGTTGCCACCCATGACCTACCCCACATGCCTACCCTTTCCGTACCGTCCTGATCCACGGCCCCCAAACCTGAGGCCTTTTTCTTGGCCATTCGGAATGATTCATCCTTTTCTGACCCACCGCATGTCTTATATTTTTACCTTAATCTCGGCCTAATGAGCACGAAGTCATAAACTCGACATCAGCTAGGGACTGTCGGAATGGGTTCTTCAGCCACAGGGCAGATGGGGGCTGATAGACTTCAATTATGTTAACTTGAGTCATTTTATTGTCACTTACTAACTAATGGACCAAAAACTGATTATCAAGAACACCCTCTTCGAGTAGCAAGGTAGAGCTGCCTAAGGGCCTGATTTAGATCTTGGCGGATGGGTTACTCCGTCACAACGGTGACGCATATCCCATCCGCCGAAATATAAATCCAATTATATACTATGGGATTTATATTTTGGAGGATGGGCTATCCGTCATCGTTGTGACGAAGTAACTTGGCCGCCAAGATCTAACTCAGGCCCTAAGGCTTAATCAAGGATGTATGGTGGGGTTAGAGACTCAACGCAATGTAAATAACATGTTATAAATCAATGTACAACCAATGCTGTGTCTTAAAAAAATAAAACTATTTTCCTATTCCCAAAGTACAATATTACGCATTCAATAACACATAGCAATGTATCTACACAGATGTATCTACAGAGTTCAGTTATGGCAATCAGAAGTCCATTGCTAGTGGTAGTGGAGTGGTCCTAGCTATGTCTCCCTGTAAACAGGCCCTCCTTCACCAGTCTCTCTTCTTATATGTAATTAAGTTGTCCTGGTGCACTCTGGGACTTGTCTTCCTGGCAGCAATGCCTTCAGTTGATAGGTAGCAACTCCAATGACAGCCCACCTCAATAGAGCTATAGCAGCCCCAGTGTGCGTTTCAGTCCTTGGTGCTCGCTATGTTCTCCTACAGATTTGAGTTCATTCTCACCCTTTGAGGCAATGTTGACAGTCCATCATAGTGTAACTGCTTTTTCAGCTGACTCCACCATGTTTAATGTACATGTCCACAGACTGCGAACTTCAGTATGTGGCAGGGGGCACTATGGAACAGTGGACAAAGACGTTTCAGTCTTTTGTATGCCAGCCATTACACATGATGCGTGCAGTGAGCTCACATGATTGCCATATGCTGCAATCAAACCGAAAAACCTGCAGATACTCACTTTAAAGTAAATTTAAAGCAGGGGTGCACCCTCTACTGTGTCCTGCAGAGGACATTAGCATCCCAACACCACACAGATGGCATCACTGAGACAGTTTTTGGAGACAACACAATCAGTAACCTAAATGTTCTTCATCCTCCTGGCCATAAGTTCACCCTGTAGAGCAGAGAAGGAAAGTAAGGGGTAACGTTGTCACTAGCCTATACCACCGAACTGTCCTGCTTTACAGTTTCTAACATCACATTAGAATCCTTTGAGTACATTGGGGCCCTCTGCATCAATGATTCCAGTAGTACATTTATTGCAATAATGGCCTTGTGCCCTCCTTCTTGCATGAATTCCCTGAATTCAGTATTCACCAAGAGACCAAATCCAACAAATTTCTCATTAGGAGAGATTTTGATTTGTTCCAAGACATACCAAATGCCAATTCTGCTATTGACCTTCTTAAAAATATGCAATGTCTACATCAATCAAGTCTCGAATGGACCTTCACATATATGCATCTTGACGAAATGTATATTTTTAAGGTGCGGAGACGTAGGGTTAAGCAAAGGTAATTAAAATTTACCTACAAATCACAATATAGTGATAGTTGATATTTTGACCATGATATTTTGACAGGTTGATATTTTTGCCCTGGTATCTTAATATCTTGACACACAACCATGGGAGTATGATGGCATGCATCCTATAAGTCAATTTCTTACATGAGATCCCCCTGACTGACCAACATTACATTCTTCAATTTTATATTCCATTCTTGTACCCATCAGCTTTGTTTCTTGAAGTCAATAACAAATAATGAGGACTTCTGCACCATGAAGATAATAGAGCTGAATCTGAAGTTCTCTTCCTCCATTTGTACTGGTTCCATCAGCCCATTCTGTACCCTAAACCATCTTCTGAGCAGCTTTCTGGTATTATTCTGATTTGCACCATGGAGCCAGTACCATCATAGAGTCTCGCGATTTCTGATAGTCACTGTGTGTCAAAAATCATTCCCCTACATCAATCACCTTAAGGTCCCAATCCTACTGGAAATGGATGATCATTCTCCTGTTGATGATTCCCTTAGGTCCCTCTCAGCACAACCAGTACTTCTGACAGGTCCTTTAATGGTCAATGCCTGGAATACAGAATTCAAAGCTCTAAAATTTGATGATTTGATGAGATGTCTGGATCTCTCAGAACTTCTCTTTTGTGAATCATGGCATCTGTACTGTTGTGAGAACTAATAACCGGTTGTGCTTTTTATCTGGAATGGCACAGCATATTGTCAAATGTAGTGTTAACCATTTTGTGTAACTTTGGGCCGAACACTTTATCACAAATAGCATGAGAAGAACCATCCTGTTCTGATTTATATTTGTTTTCAAGCCACAAACCATATAGTCTAACACCTTGCGAGCCGCATGACCCTGATCAAGGCACTGGCCCACATAAAATCAAAGAAAATATCTCCGTACAATCTGCTTTTTCAATCATGAGTTTACAAGGTGCCTAAAAGTTGTTAATCAAAGTACTTGATGTGCATACCAAATACGTGTTGTTTATCAAGGAAAGGTTTGCTATAGTATTGGCTTTTTTTGTGCTTTATGAATCTCCTCTCCTCTGCTGCTACTAGTATTCTTACTACTAAATCCTGCAGATTTGCATCTTCATGTTGTGAATGCCATTTTGGTCTCTGTACCTTGAATTAAATAAATGTTTGGCATGAACTTTAGGTTAAAGATTTTGTGTAGGTCCTTCCATTCTCTTGGTTCTATTGAATGGACAGGAACACTTCGAATGCCTCAGGGTCAGCCTCATGTAATGTAGTCACTTTTAATAGCCCGAAGAGATGTAAGCCACAGCTAGAGCAAGGGCAAATGTCCCACTGGTATACAAAAAAGTGATGGATGGAATGCTATTATTTATTATTATTATTATTATTATTATAATGCTAGAATTAATTTCAGCAAATGGTAATTATTCAGGCTGCATCCTAGTCCATCGTTATTTTCCACACTGGTGCAGCCTAAACTTTGCCCAACCTTTACATGGTACAAATACATCACAACTTCATAACAGATACATTATGTGAATGTGCATTTAGCATATGATTCTTATATGGTCTAACAATATTGAAACTAAGTGTTGCATTTGACCTTATTACTAAAGTGCATTTATTGTAGGATTAGCAGGGCCGGACTGGCTACCGGGCATTCCTAAGTAAACAATGCAAAACCAAATGGTTTTAAAGTATGCTTTAAAACCATTTGTTTTGCTTTGTTTATTTAGAAGTGCATACAGGTCCCCATCCACAAAAGCAGCCCCCACCGCAGTGAAATCGGCCCCCAGCTCGGCAGCCCACCAAAATGCCCGGTAGCCAATCCGGCCCTGAGGATTAGTGAATTTACAAAACTATGTATTTAAGTGTGTTACATGAGAAATTAGTAAACCATCCGTACTTAGTAGATATGTACTCACTATAAAATAAAGTTTGACTTTCAGAATGTATGCCTTAATACATGGAATCACGTTTACTGTCTGGATAATTAAATAGAAACCATCCACATATATGTAGAATGTGATTACACTTGAAACGATAAAGAGTTTAATGTAATGTGTGCATTAATATTCCATATATTTGATTTAAATGTAGTTCTTAGTCATATTTACACATGATTATTAAAAGGATTTACTGTATACTTTATGTAACGTGAACCTAATGCACTGATCATTCATATTTGTTGGTGTGTAAACGTTTACACACATTAAATGCGCACTCTTGTTAATACTTTCAATTGAAAATGTAGGCCTATAATTCTTCATGCTGCATAAATGCTGGTTTTCATTCACTTATGGTGTGACATTTTTTGTAGGTATTCATACGCATTGTTAGTTGTAGAATAGATACATTACTCTACTAGAGATGGAGAAAGAGCCTGAGAAGAACACCTTGACAAAAGAACATGGCCGGCCAGAGCGTTAACTAAAAGGCCTATTCAGCAATGTTTCAATCTGGTATGTACGTGAGAAGACAATGTCATTCCCATGTTTGGTGTGGGATATGTGGAAATTGTTGCAGTCTACGACATGAGAAGTAGAGAAAGACAATAGACCCCTGATGATGTGTGCAAAGGGATGTTGCCCAAGAAGGCTCTTGTGCATTATATCTTAGTGTTCACACCGCTGGAGATTCAGATGCTTTCCATTTTCCTTTCAGACGCCCTTCAGCTTCCTTGCAGATCCCTTAGAGACTTTCCCCTTAATGCTTAGAGCACTTTTCCCTAGACTTTGAGAGATTTAGACCTCTATGCTTCCCTTGATTCTTTGCTGAGTGTGGCATAGGCTAACATTTACTTGCATGACCCACAAAGACTCTTGCCGAGCTTCTAAAATGGTGACACCTTCCCTACTTATTTTTTCTTTGCTTAGTTTTTATTTCCTTTATGGAAATTCCTGATTTCTGAGATTCTTTAGATTTTTAGAACCATCCTATTGGCTGGAACTCTACATTAGGTGATTATGATTTGCGCATGTATAGACAACAAAACTTGCGACTCCTCTCTGAGTATCAAATACACTTCTTAAACTTTTGTACTGCTGTGACTGAATTGCTTGTTTGCCTATTATTGGTCTGCCTTAATTACTTTCGTGGGTTGGGCCTGCCTGTTGTTATTTTTTACCTAATAGTATGGTGTTATGAGCCGCATATCTTAATTTTATTTTGAATTTGTAATTACGCTTCTTAACCCTAGCTACCGATTCCTGGCCCTCATTGTGTAGCCAAATGGGTTGCACTGTCAATTGATATTGATTGATGAAACACTAGCTCTCCTCACCCCTCACTGCGGATAAGAAAGGTTCATTGGATGAAGATGTATGATAAGAGAGTGGGCCCAGAAAACGTTGGATCAATTTGGTAGCAGCGGATGGTTCCGGCGGTTCGGAAACGAATTGTACCAGCGGAGGAGTGTGAGTATTATTAGGGTTGTGCGTTGCAATTGCCATGCTTTGATTGCGGTATTTTGAAGTGATTGTGTGGTGTTCTGCAGAGATGATTTAAGTTGTTGTATGACTGTGGCACTTAATGCAGAGAAGTTGAAGTGGTTATCGGGTCCGTCATGGCCTGAGATCCTGGGATATATACCTACATGGTAGGAGTTTCAGTGTAGAAGACACTGGGTGTAGTTGTCTGCTGTGTTGTGCTGCTGATCAGGAGACATTGTCGACAGCATTATTGAGATAGGGACTTTATCTTTGCGTGATTGTGAGATGTGTTTGGTATAGTTGATCTCAGTGCACAGGGAAGAACTGTATCAATCCAAGTGAGATCCTGCTGGTCAAGGTTTCACTTGAAGTGAATGTCACGATGGGTCGGAAAGTGTTGTTCTGAACAGTTTTTTGTGTGTGTGTAAAAGTCTGTAATTTCTCTAGAGGAGCGGACAAAGCTAGTTGTGGAAATTGCTTGCATTTGTTTTGTACAAATTGCTTAGAGAATGCGCTGGAGAGAAATTGTAAAGGAGGGTGAGTTGCTGCAAGGAGTGAGATTGACGTCACAGTGTGCTGCAGTTGTAAAGTCTGATTGGTGTAAAGCTGCGCAGGTATTGGTTGAATATGTCATAGAAAGCCGTGCTGGGATTAGTTGTGATCGCGGAAGCGAGAATTGTGGGTGAAAATCATTTCCTTGTTTCAACTAAAGTCATCTGTGAATATTGCATATTGATTGAAAATTAAATTCTTTAAAGCATTACAAAGCCTAGTGAAGGGAGATGTGACTGTGCCTGTTAGAAACGAGAAAGAAGCACCACCTGAAGGTACGTTCATTTTGCGGTAGACGTGGGTCTTCACACATGTGTTCGGCTCGCACAATGGCATAAGATCACTGGGATAGATGGTGCATTGATCTTTTCTCGCTATGGGACATTTAATTTGAAAATCATTGAGCATTAAAGGAGGACGCTGTATGAAATGAAACCGTCTCCTAGATCTGCACAAAATGAAGCACTTAATGCTCCAGAACATACATCCAGTCTTAGACAAAGAAAGAGATTTCAAGGAAGGGTCAAGAAAGCCATACGCTATCCCGTATAGATTATATGTTTGGGGTGGGGGCGCAGCTCCAGATGTTTGGCGATGTGTGCCACCTCCCTAGGGATATCTCAGATCATTCTCCACTGAGTGTGACCTATGGGCGAGAAACAGGACAGAGGTGTAGTTGCATGGCAATTAACCCCTGGTACCTACAGGTGCCATCTGTCGAAACAGGCTTAATAACAGCAACAAAAAACTATTTTACAGAAAATAAGGAGTCAGTGTACTCAGCTCAAATATAATGGGAGGCTTACAAGGCAGTTATTAGGGGACAGGGAGTCTCATTAATAGCTGGTCATAAGAAGGAAAAGCAGAAACAATTGATAGAAATAGAAGCAGAGATCCGGAAATTAGAAACAGAATTACAAGCGTCAGTGTCCCCAGATATGCTCCACAGGCTTAAAATTAAGCAGAAAATATACAAAGACATTGCTGAGGAGGCAGCAAAAGCGCAGAACAGAGCATCCCAGCATCGCATTTATGAGGTTGGTGATAAAGCGGGCAAATTGCTCACTTGGTTGGATAAAAGAGAACTGGCCTCTAAATGGGTGGTTGAGCTCAGCCGCGATACTGGTGCACCGCTAAGAGATAGGCAGGAAATAGCAGATGCCTTTGAAGTGCATTATGAGCGTCTATATACTTCATCTCAACTGAACTCCTAGGAGGATGCGTAGGGGCTTCTAGCCACTATGGGTCTCCCAGCCCTCGGGATGGAGGGCAGAGACAATTTAGATTTAGATTTAACAGAGAGTGAAATAGTGCAGGCAATGGGAGCGTTGCATTCCGGCAAAGCGATGGGCACCAATGGCCTGCCAATTGAACTCTATAAATTAAATGCGTCAACATTAGCCCCGCACTTACTGAGTATGTATCAAGAAAGTGTTAAAAACGGTAAACTGCCGGATGACCAACGATTAGCGAATATAGTTGTCATTCATAAGGCTGGGAAGCCGCCGGGTGACTGCTCGTCGTATAGACCGATATCGCTATTAAACGCAGAGGTCAAGATATAGCTGAAATCCTGGCGACGCGGCTGGCACCACTACTTCATAGGTTGATTTATCCTGACCAGTCAGGATTCAAGCCAGGCAGAAACACCTCACTAAACCTTCGTCGCCTCTATGGAGTACTGGGGAGGGCTAATACTGTTAGGGAAGATGCAATCGTTATGTCTCTAGACGCTAAAATGGCGTTCGATATGATAGAATGGCCCTTCCTCTTCTCGGTCTTCGAAAAGTTTGGTTTCGGAGAGAAGTTTTTAGCGTGGGTTAAACTTTTATACTCGGAGCCCCTAGCACAGGTCTTAGTTAATGGGGGGTAGATCAAAGCCTTTCACCTTACACAGAGGGACAAGGCAGGGCTGTCCCCTCTCGCCACTGATTTTCGCCTTGGTCTTGGAGCCATTAGCGATATGGCTAAGAGGAGACCCGATTATAAGGGGTTTAAAATGGACAGAAGATTGGGAAGACCGTATTTCCCTTTACGCTGATCTTATCCTTCTCTAACTGGCAAGCCCCTATTCGTCTCTACACAGAGTATTACATATTTTCACTTTATTCCAAAAATACTCCGGTTATACAATAAACTGGGACAAATCGGTCATATACGTCATCAGTGGGTCTCCCCCCCCGGCTCCCCAGATCCTGTGTGGTACAGATTACCACGGAGGGATTTCGCTATTTAGGGATCTATGTCACCACGGATCCAGGGGTCTTTTATGTCCGTAATTTGGACCCGCCTTTACGACGGCTACAAGAAGATGTTAAACACTGGTGATCCCTGCCTTTATCGCTACTGGGCAGAGCTTCCCTGTATAAAATGATGGCACTCCCCCGCTTTGTTTGCATTTTGCAAAACACACCCTATCTGGTACCCCCGAAGTACTTCCGTGCTGTCGAGACGGAGGTACGGACGCTCCTCTGGGATGGAGGGGTCCCCCGAATAGCGCAAAATAAGCTGGTCAAAAGCTGGTACGATGGTGGAATTGCCCTCCCGGCGCTCCAGTATTATTACTGGGCATCGCAGATAATAGTGGTCAATAGATGGGCCCATGTGGAGCAAACTGAGCCTGCGTACAGACTAGATAGGCGTAATATGATGCAGAGAGATTTCCGTAGAGCCTTTTACGGGGGAAAAAAACGAACCGATGTACACCCCAACATTGACTACGATCAAGCTTTGGCACAGGGCACTAGCGGCGCTGGGCTGGAAGGATAAAGTTACTCTTGCTACCCCGCTATGGGACTCACAGAGGCTGGGATTACTGGTGCACCAGCCAGGTTTTGATAGATGGGACTGCATTGGTATTTCGAGGGTGGGTGACCTATGGAAGGGAGGAAAAATCAAGCCCTTTGCGGACCTCCAGAGGGAGTATGAGATGTCCCGGACGGAGTCCAATCGATACCTTCAGATACGACACGCCCTATTAAGAGCAATTCTGCTTGGGACGACTCTCCCAGAATCCTCCCCACTGGAGGATCGGCTCCTAGACGACTACCTTAAAGATAAGGCGATCTCATTGACATACCGGAAATTGCTCTACAACTCGCCCGACACCCTACAGACAGTCCGGACAAAATGGGAGGGAGATGTGGGAACTTTTACTGATGAAAAGTGGATGGAGGCTCTCTCATCACCGCGAGAGGTGGCCATACGCTCCCGATTTAAGTTGGTCCAGCTAAAGATTCTTCACAGAACATATTACACACCCATTACTTTGGTCAAAATGAGCAAAACCACCTCTACGCAATGTCCAAGACAATGTGGGCAGACAGGCACGTTCCTATATCTATGGTGGGACTGCCCGAAGATACAAGAATACTGGGGCAAGGTCACCACTGCTCACGGTGTGTAGGAAGCGGATGGAGAGGACACCCCAATGCTGTTTATTAAAAAACAGACCTTACAGTGGGAGAACAAATTTGGGTTACACTTGGCTTTATTGCGAGGAAGTGGAGAGCAGATGTGGCACCAACCTTGAGAGACTGGAAACTTGATATGGACTGGTGCATGCAGGCCGAGAGGGTGGTTTATGAGAGTAGAGGATGCCCACATAAATGGACTAAGATATGGTAAAAGTGGAATGTGGCGCGAGGGTCTCTTTGTCCACCGGTAGAGGCCAAGGCACCCAGTATAGAGGAATGAGATCACGTCATACTGTAACCATCTCTTGTACAATGTTCAATGTGATGAGAAAGGATCTATGTGTTATGAGACCAAAGTTAAAAATCCTGTGTCACAATTGTCTTGCTACCTTGACTGCACTAATGTACGATTTGATTCTGTATGCTATACTTGCCATGCCTGCATTAATAAAAAGAGTTATAAAAAAAAAGAAGGCCATACGCATTTGTGCAGATGCTAGATGGGATGCAGAGCAGAAATCATGGAGAACTGACATCATTGAGGGATCTAGATTATACCCTGCACTAACAAGTGAGGAAAAAGGCAAAGGAAAGATAAACGCAAAGATAATAAAGACAGAAGACACAGAGAATATAGCTGAGGACAGTGACAGCGATTCCAATGAAGATTTTATAACTGAATTATTGTTAAACCGTCCACCTCCATACAAGGTAACCCAGACTGGTGGAGCGAGTAATGTGCCTATGTGTGAGACTTTTGATGTGTCTACAGCCCCAGTGAATATGAATCCAAATTCGATCAGAGAGAATTTGGGAATGACAGCCTCTTCGACTTCACATGCTCTAAATGCGCCACATGCATTGACAGTTCCTGTCACTATTGGTCCTGCAGTTCCTTTGTATAAGCCTGGATCAGTAGGAAATACTACACATACCTTGCCTGTTCCTACTGGAACGAACACTATAGCTAGCCATTCTGTTGGCTCGACAATTACATCAATTCTTCAGACTCCTATAGTTCCGCGACAAGGGAATACCCCACGTGCTGCAAGTGCAAACCTGACAGAGCGTCACCTTTTTTTCCTAGCCTAGAACAAATGAGCTTCCAAATGTGCATTATAGTACCCCTAGGACAGAGATAGTGATGGGAACAGCAACTTCTGACATGTCGGTTTGGACTCACCACCAAATGAAAGTAGTGGTACCTATAGTGAAGCAATAATTCTAAATACCCCAGCAGAACAATGCAACTGGAAGTGGAAATACTGGAACTAGTGGCGAGAATATCCAGGTCCCAGGGAGAGAAAGGGTAATGGATGTGACTAAATTAAAAGCAGAGCTGGAGGAAATGATAAGTGGAACTCTTGACATGTCACAATTGAATGCTTAGCAGGATGATGAGCTATTGTTTCTGTGTAAAGATATTACCAAACATGCAGGACAGGCATATGAAAGATTATCTGAATTGGCTCACAAAAAATGGAATTGATTTGCAGGAATCTAAAGCCTTACACAGAAGTTACAAGTTAAGTTTTAGTGGCACAGATCTCACAGATATGAGACCATCAGGAAAGAAGTTACAAATCAAGGAATTAATTGGCTATATTCAAAAGTGGAGTGAGTTAGATAAATGGGAAGGTAGATGGTCAAAGAAAAAGGAACCGAAGAAAGTCAGGTTACAAATGCCTCTGACTGGAACAGAGGAGGAAGATGAGAATGTGCACATGCTTCCCATGAGAGAACTGCCTTGTGGAGGGTTTGTACATATTCCGTGGAGTAGGACTGATCTTGCATCATTCACAAATGATTTTGCGAAATTGAGAGAGTACCCAGTGGAATGGTACACACAGCTTGATCGGTTTGTAAAAATATCAAAAGTTTTATGGAAAGATTTGGATAACTTGTTGGACATTGTGTTCCAGGTGATCTGTAGATTGAATGCAAAGTTGCTGTGGATTGACGTGAAGTGGAGCCAACGAGACATCCTGTATCACATGCTCTGTCTCTACTGGTAATAAAAAAGTATAATCAGGTGATTACATTTCTAAAATTTTAATTCTCTCTTAAAGAGATAATTTGAGTCAAGATTGACAGAATGACCCAAGAGTCCAAAGAGTCAGTACACACTTACTATAAAAGACTGTTACAGGCATTTAAACAGTTCAGTGGGACAGAGACCATAGAGGCAAAGGATATGGGACATTTTGTTTACAGATTTGTGTATGGATTGACGTCAGAGGTTGGTTCCATGATTCAGCAGTGTTTGATTTGTTGGCAGCGTAAGCTCATTAACAAGATACTGAGATATGCCAAATATTGCAGCCACGAATTGAAAATGAAACACAAGAAATTGAAGGAAAAGTTAATGGTAGCACAAAGGAAAGCTGCACAGCGAGGTCACAATCAACAGTTTTTTGGGAATGCTGGCCCCATACAGGGAGTACTGATGATGCAAGGTGGTAATGGGTTTCAACAGTAAGGTAGAGGAAGAGGTCTCCCAATTGACCTGAGTTCAGGTGTTGATGTGCTGATTCTGAAGAAAACAAATCCCTGCCACGTCTGCGATAGGCTAGGGCATTGGAAGCATGAATGTCAATTTAATACTGGTAACATGGCTAGTGGGAATCAGGTTCAGAATGTTAGATTTGTGCAATCACAGGGAAATCATATGGTTCAGACACAACAAGTACGGGGACAGAGAGTTCATAATCCCAATGTGCCCCAAGCTCTGGCAATGCAGGTTTCACAAGCCCCAGTGCCACAACAAAACGTAAATGTCCAGAGATACAATGCGAATCAAATTCCCAATGTAGACACCAATCCTTTCATGAATCAGGGTACTTCTCAATAGTACTCTATGATACAAACAGATGGTGATTTCAGCTCGGACCCATTGCAATGATGGAGCCTGAGCAGGAAGGAGGATTGCGCACTTGGCGCAACCTTAGAGGTAGAACAGCGTGGTCCATTCGTGGTTGGTTAGGTGAATGGGAATTCCATCTTGTTCCTCAGTGAAACTGGTCCTACCCTCTCTACCGTGAAAACAGCAGGGGTTCCCAACCTTCCCCTCTCGGGACAAAGAATCTAAGTTGTAGGAGTTGCTAATAAGCAAATAACTAATCCAGTTTCAGAAACATACTTGTCAAAACAGGGTCCTTTGAAGAGAATTACCAATTTGTGGTGTGTGATTTGAGTCCTTTTAATCTGCTTGGACAAGATCTCTTTTCAAAGCTGAATTGTTCAATTTACTGTACCCCAAACAGAATCGAGTTTTAGACTCATGATGAGGACATTGCCCTTAAACTTGTTAGACAGAGATCAGAAATCGGACTGTACCCAATGTTGACAAAGGACTATCTGCCCCAAGAGCTGAGAGACAAAGTGTTACCTGAAGTCTGGGACTTTTCAAGAAAAGACATAGGTCTCATTAAAGGTGTTGAACCAGTCCACATCACAGTGAAGCCTAATGCTGATTACCCGAGAATGCCATAATACAATCTGATCCCTGAAACCATTGCTGGGATTTCTCCTGTGATTGACTCAATGATGGAACAAGACATTCTAAAAGAGATTATTGGGAGTCCATGTAACTCACCCTGGGTTTACAGAAACCCAGTGGAAAGCATTCCATTGTCCAAGACCTGCGAAAGACTAACTCCATTGTTGTTCCTTGTTGTCCTGTGGTACCGAATCCAATCTGTTATTTTGTTTCAGATTCCATGTGAGGCCGAGTGGTTATCTGTCATTGATTTGTGTCAAGCCTTCTTCTCTTTACCATTGTATGAGAATAGCTAGTTTCTTTTCACTTTCATTTTTGGCAGCCGTGTTTTGGCATGGTGCTGAGTCCCATAAGGAGCCCATAAATCTTTTATCAGATACTCAAAAACAATTTGGAGTCTCTGGGGATGCCCTATCACTCAGTTCTAGTGCAATACATTGACGACCTATTGGTGCTGTCAAATAGCAGGAGGCTTGTACGAGAGACCCAATTGCCTTGTTGAACCACTTAGCTGAGAATGGACATAAAGTGTCCCTGACCAAATTGCAGTACTGTAAGAAACGTCCTGTATCTAGGATATCACATTGAGAAAGGAGCAAGGAAGGTGTCACAAGAGAGAACACTGCGATTCTGAAAATGAATCTGCCAACAACCCAGAAAGAAGTCAGAATTTTCTTGGGAATGGTGGGCTACTGTCAACAGTGGATTCCCAACTTTTCCCTGATGGCCTAGCCTTTACAGAGGCTGACTCACAAAGATGTGTCCGATTCGGTATCATGAGATGACAGTTGCATGCGTGCCTTCTCAGAGCTGAGAGAATGTCTCTGCCATGTCCAGGCATTGGGAATGCCTGATTATAATACATGTTTTCTTTGTTATACAGTGAGAGAGAGGACTGTGCTCTCTAGGTGCTAACTTCAGAAGCACAGGAATACTCGCAGACCCATTGCTTACTTTTCTGCCACACTTGATCCCGTAGCTGCAGCATTGCCTGCCTGTCTCAAAGCTGTGGCCTCTATGGGTGTCAGCATCGAGCAATGCGAGAGCATTGCCATGGGCCATCCACTGACATTTTTCTGTCCTCATTCTGTAGAAGTCCTTTTAACTCATGCCAGAACCCAATATCTTAATAATAGTCGTCTTACCAAGAATGAACAAGTCATACTTGGTGCCAATAACGTCACATTGAGAAGATGTACTGTACTGAATCCTGCTACCCTGTTGCCCACCCCTGGAAATGAAAATGTTGAAGGTGAATTTGAGCATGACTGTCTTGATGTTACTGAACTATGCACCAAGCAAAGACTTGACATACAAGATGTGCCAATACCTGAATCAGGATATGCGATGTTTGTTGATGGCTCCTGCTTACAAGACCATGATGAAAACCTGAGAGCTGCCTACGCAGTCTGTACTGTCTCAGGTGTGGTCGAAGCCTCCTGGCTTCAAGGAGTATTTTCAGCACAAGTGACCAAATTGATAGCTCTTCCCAGAGCATGCTGTGTTTCAGACCAGCTGAGAGTGAAAATTGTCACTGATTGTCAGTATGGCTTTTGTGTGGCTCAGTACTCTGGCAGTTATGGTCCCAACGCAGATTTATGACCTCTTCGGGGGATCCAATCCACAATGGCAAGAGCATTCATAATCTTCTGAAGACCTTACAGCTGCCTACCCAGATTGCAGTTGTGAAATTTGCTGCACATCGCAATGGCACTGCCTATGTGACAGTGGGCAACATGTATGCTGATGAGACCATGAGATTCTGTGCTCTGAATGTTTGCACCTTTAATGGAGAACACCACAATGAAGATTCAGATGCCACCAATTGCAATCTGTTGTTAACTGCAGCTGATATTTGGGAGGAAGTTAAGAGGTTACAGGTGTCAGAAGCTGAACAGAAAGGCTGAATTAGAGCAGGTTGTATCAAAAGAAATGGAGATCACATTTGGGTTTCAGGAAATGGAAGACCTGTGTTGCGAGATAGTTCGCTGCCTCCAATGGCGAGACATTATCATGGACCTGCACACGCAGGGAGAGACGCCATGGTACGCATGTTTAGGCAAATGTGGTATAACCCAAAATTTAGACTGATGGCTGAAGGGTTGTGTGCCAACAGCAGAATGTAGGTAGAAGAACAGCAGTAACACTGAGTCACATAGGGAGATTAAGAGGTCTCTTCAATGGGATGCAACTGGACTTCATCAAGATGCCTGTATGCAATGGGTTGAGATATATCCTGGTGATTGTGCACATTATCTCATGTTGGGTTGAAGCTTACCTGATCAGGAGAAATTATAGTCTCACAGTTGCGAAGTTGTTGTTGAGGGAGTTAATTCTGCGGTTTGGTTTCCCAACATCTCTGGAATCTGACTGAGGAACTCATTTTAATAATGAGGTCCTGAAGAGGTTTTACTGCAGTTACCGACCAGAGGCTTCTGGAATTGTCGAGCAAGTCAATGGCACTTTGAAATCCAGATTGGCTAAAGTATGTGCTTCGACATCTCTGAAATGGCCTGATGCATTGCCTCTTATGTTGTACTCCCGATAGGAGGACAGGATTGTCCCCCCCATGAGATCATCATGAGAAGGGCCATGAGACTGCCAGCTGTGCCTGGGAATGAACATTATAGATGACATGAATCTTTATTACTGCAAAGGACTGGCTGATGTGGTGCAGTCTGTGTCTCACCAAGTTGAAGAGACTACAGCCCCACCTCAACAGGAGCAGTGCCATGACCTCAGTCCTGGCAACTGGATTATGGTAAAGAAGCCTGTGCACAAGTCGTACTTGGATCCTAGGTGGCATGGCCCTACCAGTTAATTCTAGTCATCACCACAGCTGAGAAGTGCGGGGGGTCTCCCTAACGGGGTACACACTGCTCATACTCGCAGAGTCCCTTGTCCTCATCATGATATAACAGCGCCTGTTCCTGATGTGCTGATGGTTAAAGTGAGACAGAGGGAGCAGGTTAGTCAAGCTGTTGGGGATCAGCGAGAAGCTGGGACAGCACTTGTTGGGCATGAGGGGGGTCTGAGAGAGTCAACAGTTGAAGTTGGTATAGAAGGATCCCATCCTGTAGTGTTGACTTTGCCAGATTCAGACCCTGGCGAAGGGTCTAGCGCAGTAGTTACGCGAGTTGTACCTGGAGACTGATGGCCAAGAAGACAGAAGAGAGAGAGACTCTGTTTGTCTGAAGTGCATGTACCACACACTATCCCAGAAGTTACTGAAGGATCTGGCCAAAGTGACAGTGATGAAGAAGGGTCAATAGTGAGGAGATCCAAGAGGGCTAGAATACCTTGTCGGAGGTATTCCTTACCTGAAAGGACATATTTAGCTGTCAATGACAGAGAGAAAGCATTTTGCACCTTTTGCTATAACAATCCACATCCAATTGAGCCTCCTTGAACTGAACGTTGTGGCTGAACTGAGTTTTGAAATTGCATTGCCACTAAACAAACTGAGTCAATTTATTCTGGAAGTGATCATTAGTGAGTTTGAACTGAGCATTTATTAGCGAGAAAACTTTATAGATTTGCCTAAACCAAAAAAAAGAGTACCAAGGCCGAGCCTGCTGAACCATTACAAGGTTGTCACTTAGAAGAATATGGAGTAAGGCTAAGGAATTCTCATTAAGATCATTATACATATTGTACTGGAAAAGACATTTTGAACTTTGTTTGCTACTTTGCGCAAGTGGAAACTAACTGAAAGAATTGTGCTGCAATCTTCTAGTTAACAGTCTGAACTCATGGAGCCAAACCCAAACACTATTAGATGTAGATGCTTATGTGTAGGAGTATTTGTCATTGTGGCATTAGTACTAATTGGTTTGCTTGTCATTTTCAGTCTACCCCATCCTTCACATGCAGAGGAGCTTAGGCCTACATGTGCCCCTCAAACACCATACCTACTGACAATAGTTTACCTGCAATAGGTGGGAAAGAATTACATGTAGATGCTTCTAAAGGGATTGCTACGTTTGCACGCAATTGCCTGCATCAGTTGCTGAGGGATTACATATCATCATCTCCCCTTGACATATGGAGTTATTTGTAGCTTATTGCTGAGCTTATTCTATAGAAAGGGTAGTTTCCAATACTGTTACTAAAATCATGACTTGGTTTTTCAGAAGTTCCTGTGCAGAAGCACTTGAATCAACAGCCTGATACTAAAAACTCTGAGATAGTGGTACATTTGTTTAGACCCACCATGACATTAGATACAGCTTATACACATAGACATAATTTAACTTGTTCCTTAACAGGTGTAGAAAAGAAATTCATAGATTCAGTAGTAGACAGACGAAGAGACATATTAGCTAAAGCAACAAATAATTCAAAAGTGCCGCAATGGGCTAGAGACGAAAGTGAGAACAGATTAGTGGGAAATATGGCAGCATTAGCTTCAGAATGGCAACATGAAGAGAGAATATGCATATTCATTCAAAAATTCACAACTGACATGATTTTTGTAGGTATTAGTGAATGTGGTCATACCTCTGAAGTTCAAGGGTATAGGGGATTATACTTAGATGGAGCAGATCCGGTTTTTTCCTGGAGTTCATTAAATTTTTGGGAAAAATACATTTTACAGGTTACCCAAGAAATGGTATGGAACATGTTAGTTATATGGGGATAGTTTTTCCAAAGATTTATCATGTGGGACTGCTTGATGATTCAACATGAGAACAACATGTGAGGACAAAAAGAGGGGCTAGTACTAGTGAAATTGATAAGTTATCCACTATTACAGCTGGAGGATTTTTAGTTATAGATATAGAAATGGTTGCGATCAGATCCATGGTTTTTCAGAATCGACTTGCATTATAGACGTCCTCCTTGCAAAAGAGGGCGGAGTCTGCCGGATGTTAAAAGTTCAACAATGTTGCACTTACATTCAAGAATAGAGTAAGAACTTGAAGAAATATATACAGAACATTACTGAGTTAAAGATTTGAAAGGGTTAGCAGCAACAGGTGCTTGGGACGCAATAGGGAATGGATTTTATGCAATAGACAAATGGTTTGGAAACCTAGGTAATAGAATTGTTGGAAGCATTTTAAACCGCTTTGTGGATTATTCTTGCTTTTAATTTATAAGGGATACAAACATGAGCAAGTAAAGAAAGGAGTGAAGAGAAAAAGAGTAGATATAGAATTAAAAGACAGGCAGAGTAAATATTATGAAGACATGAAATTTCTTATGGACTCCAGAAGAAAGATGTTGAAAACAACCAGATTGTGATTTGTCCATCTGACCAAGGAAGCAGCCCCAAGCAAACATTTAAGACGAACAACACCGAAATGCAAACAGACCGCACAGATTCACAGTGGCACTGGTTAGCCTCTACAATAAATGCACACAAGACAGAATGACCCAGGGAGACAACATCAATAAAACAAGCATTTGCAATGCAATAGGTCTCGCATTTGCGAGAGTTTGAGCTATTGGCATTGTAAATGACAATACCTTTTATTTATGTGTTTTGAAAACCTGAAAGCGGTGCGTTAGCATGCACTTTGTACTTGTAGTCCTTGCTTACGACAAGCAAGTCTGGCAGTAAACGAGGTGCAGTTACTGCCAGCCTTGGTTCTCGTAAGCAACGACTATAAGTAGAAAAGTGCGTGTTTACGACCGCTTGCAAGTTTTTAAAACACATACATAAAAGGCATTGTCATTTTCAATGCCAATAGCTCAAACTCTCACAAATGCGAGACCTATTGCATTGCAAATGCTTGTTGTGTTATTGTTTCCCGTTCATTTTTACCGCCGATCTTTTAGATGTTTCTAAATTGTTATGCTGTTATATTTTAATCCGTTTATTTATAATATTGTATTAGTGGTTAGACGTTTTAACTGCATTTGAACAATGTACTGATAACAAATATCTTTTAAAAAAAATATTTTAGTTCGTTCAAGTTAGGTTGCACTATAGATACCTTAAATAAATAAATGAAAAAATAAGCCAAATAACCCTCGCCAATGCCTTTGCAAGTAGATCGCGTTTTGCCTCGTTTTTGTGAACTTTACTGTGCAGTGCTTTTTTGCGTTGTTATTTCAGACATAAAATCAAATCGCAAGGCATATGTGCAGAATGACTAACTTTACTAGATTATCGCTGTCAGTGTATTTATAACAATACGAGACCTTGAAGAGAAGTATACCACTTAATTTAACTCCTACACCTATAAAAATATTGCATGGCACAGATAAATTATTCATGGTATGAAGGGGAAAAGTTGAATGGTAAGCTGGGGAATGGAACCGAAAAGTAAGAACTATGAAAAATATATAAAAAATTATACAAAAGGCAAAGTTGCAGCCTAGGGTAACAGGAGATCAGCAGTAACGGCAAGGCTTCAAATTGATCGATGGCGCCGCAGGCGTTATTAATGGTTTGCAGATTTTTACCTTTAAAACTCCGGGTGGATTATTTATTATGTCACAGCCCGGCATACATGATCTATGAAAGGCGCAATAATCTTTGTACGCGCCCCTCTGATTTGCCTGGTCTGCAGCCTTTAATTACGAACCCGACTCAAAGAATGCTCCCGCTGTTGGGGCCTACAGAAGAACAAGCATTGCCAACAAGTGTCGGCAAAAGTGAAAGCGTTTCACTTGCGGGAGCGAGCAGCGCCAGGAGCGATAATTGCTACCATATGGCGCCGCTCGCTCCCGCAAGTGAATCGCCAAACGTGCACACGTTGCCATTGAAGGCAATGGAACGCGTGCACGTTTTTGGCTGAAAAGCCGAAGCGATTGCTAAAGGTCTTTTTGCCTATGCAGCGCATGCGCGCTGCATAGGCGAGACCTAAAAAGGACAAACTACACCTCCTATCATGGAACATAGAGGGAGCCAAGAAACAGCTACAGGATGGTATACCGCCATAAGATTGGGAAGAATATGATATAATAGCGCTCCAAGAAACATGGGCCATGGATAACCTCCCCCTGGAAGGCTACACACCTTATTTCATAGAAGCAAAGAGAACCAGAGTAATGTGGCCGCCCAAAAGGAGGCCTGGCAGTTTATGTGTCTACATCATTCGACATTAAATCCGAACAATTAATATCTCCAGAGCCCGGCCTGCAATTAATCAAACTTTCGCACTGAGGGCACAGTTCAATTGATTAACATATACATACACCCTGGGACCAAAAAAAAAAAAAGAAGCATTAAACTCATTACTCATATCAGCAGTCACAGAGGTCAGAAACATGCAACCCCTCTGGGACATAATTGTAATAGGAGATTTCAACTCCAATCTGATCCACACACCGGATGAAGACGACAAACTATCATCAGACAACACATTTTGGGAAGTCCCATCGCAATTCCAGCTGCCAGCATACTGCCCGGATCACACAGGTCGGGAACTTGTGACAACGTTAGAGTACTTAGGAAAGCAGGTTCTTAACAGGAGAACAACAGAGGATTCTCCACCGAAAAACACATTCCACAGTACAAAAGTTCAACCAATACTGGATTATACAATCATCTCCCTACCCTTGATCCCGCACTTAGCCCAGTTCTCCATCTATTTTTCGATGCAGAGCGACCATAGTCAACAGCACATTTCCTTTGGCGTACATCCTGGAAAGCTCCCAAATAACTCAGCATTGGTTGGCAGTTAGAGACTCGGAGTGGCGAGAAGGGACATGCGGTTGAAGCGAATATCTTACTTGACTGTTGGACGGAAACGTATCATGGTTTCAACTGAAGTGGAGTGTGTTTATTAGATAGTTTCCGGAAGAAGCAAAAAATACAAGATTGCTTGGACGAAGGCAATATCGGTTCGGATACAGTTGTGGAAGATACTTTTACTTGTGGACAAGTCTCCGTTTATTATCAAATTTCTTTGGATAGTCTTTATGGTATCGAAACCATACAGGATTCCACTGGGTGTTACTGCATTCTGGAAACATCGCAAAACTTTGCGCTATTCGGTGGGGCTGATAGATGCCCTGAGCACATTCGACATAATCCGGTTGGAACCCTTGGCCATATAGGGACCACATACAGAGCAATACATCTGCGACTGCATCAAATTTTCAGACAACACCTACATATCCTAGAGGTGTACCAACTGTATTTAAAATATTGAATGGTTTCGAATATATACTAACTACAAAATAAGACTCAGGGACTCTGTGCTTTTTATCAAGTATAAGCATGGAAATTGATTTGACTTTTCTGTCTAATTACAACAAATAGTGAAAGTTAAGACGGTGTCCTGAAGAAGGCAACTTGCCGAAACGCGCGTAGTCTCATCTACCGCCGACCCCCCTTTCTGTCCATGTTGATCTGGACCCTATTGGAAATATAAAAGAAAGGATATTGTATCAATTGATATCAGTATAATGTTTGTTTTAATTTACAACTCATGTGATTACGTCTTATATGTTGTTGATGCATTGTGATTATATGTTGTTGATACATTGTGATTACAAAACATACAGAATTATGTCTTTTTGATATGTAAAGAAAAAAATGATAAAATAATATATAAAATAAAAATATATTTTTGATAATAATCGAGCACTATGTTGTTTGATTAAGTGTAAGATGTCCTGATACAATTTTATATATTCATGCTTGTTATTAGCTTGTTTTTCTCTCTTGACACATTTTCCCTACTAGCTAGCAAGTACTTATTGTTAATGTAGGGGTCCCCATATTTTTCCAAACTATTGGTTGGCACCATAAACACAACAAAACTAAAAATGCTGGAGGTGGACGAATGCATCACTACAAAATTTGAATCTTGCAGTAATGAATCAATTACTGACCAGCCGCAAAAAACAAAAACATCAATCTCATAAGCGCCTGGACAGACTTTACATCCACCTTGACATCAATAATGACAAACAGCCACAGGAGGAAAACAGGGAATGAAAACAAAGTCACTTCATGCAAGCTAACAACACTAAAACAAGAACTGCGAAATGCCATCAGGAAAAATAAAACCACAGATACAGACCATCAAGGATGGGAAAAAGTACGCCAGCTGAGAAAGGAGTACAAAAAAACTTCTCTGGGAAGAGAAAATGACCTTATGTGAGGCAAACTGGACCAAACTAGTATTCAATGCAAAGAAAACCAACTGGAGCATTTTCTGGGACCAAATAAACAAGCTGAATAGGCCAACCAAAACCCTGAGTAACTCCAACGTTCAAGAAGAGAACTGGACAGACTTCATGGTAAAAAGATTTGAAGGGAAACTCCTTTCAGAATCATCCCAAACACAGCCACCGGAACACCAATTAAATAACGATTTCAAGACAGATGAGATGGCCCCAGCAACAGAAGGACAACCAAAAAGAAAAGTGTCAGATCAAAGATTCTCATCTGATGATATCATCGACACAATAAAGAGAGGAAGAAGCAATGGAGTACCAGGTCCAAATGGCATTCCCCAAGCAATATTCAAAGGAGAAATAAAATTCTGGGGTACTCAACTTTCAATGTTGTTTAATGAAATAGAATTATTGGGCAGTATCCCTCCAAGCTGGCTCAGCTCCATACTAAATCCAATTTACAAGGGGGGAGATCGAACAAAATCAGCAAACTACCGACTCATCGCATTACTCGATGATGAAGCAAAACACTACGCTTCCATGATTCTGGCAGACCTACCCGAGGGGTCGGAGAAGCAGAACCTGATCCCAGTCAATCAAACCGGATTCAAGAAAGGAACCGGAACTATTATGAACATACTAGCAGTATCTCATATTGCTGATAAATGTAAAACGGAAAGGAAAAGACTTAGGGCCATATGTATCAATGTTAGGTTTTGCGATTCTCAAATAGCGAATTTTTGAGAATCGCTATTTGAGAATCGCAAAATGCTATGTTTGTAGGATTTGCAATAAAATTTGCGAATCCTACATATTCCTTAATTGCGAATCGCAAATTGCGATTCGCAATTAAGGAATACCTCCCCATTCATTCCTATGGGCCTATAGTCCCATAGGAATGAATGGGGAGACATTCTCAATTTGCGATTCCCAATTAGAGAATCGCAAATTGAGAATGCAATTTCAAGTGTGCCAGGGTGTCAAAAGGACACCCTGTTGCACCCTGAAATGAGCATGGGTGCAGATGTGGCGCACATACATGCCATAAGGGCATGTATGTGCGCCACATGGCACTTTGAAAATGCAAAAAGTGCATTTTCAAAGGAATCGCAAATTACCACCAACCTGAAGTTGGTGGTAATTTGCGATTCCTTATGCCAAATTCGCACAACTTGGGTGCTTCTTACATTGCATTTAAGGAATCGCAATTTGCGATTCCTTAAATGCAATCGCAAAATAGGGAATCGCAAATTTTGCGATTCCTTATTTTGTGAGGCAGTTTTGCATTCATACATACCACTAAGCCCAATTGCGATCGCAATTTGGAATGATACATATGGCCCTTAATCTCTGCTCCATCGACCTAAAGGCAGCCTTCGACTGCGTGGACTGACACAGACTGTGGAAAAAGCTAAAAGACTGGAACATCCTAGGAAATATACTATGAGGAATAACTCAATTATACACCAACACATGGGTAAGAGTGAAAGTTGGCGACGGTACAAGGGTCTCGAGGAAGATCCTAACAAACAGGGGTCTGAAGCAAGGATGCGTGCTGACCCCCCCCCCCACATCTATTCAATCTGTTCATGAGCGACCTTGCCCAAAGGTTGGATCAAACTAACACTCACCCCCCACGATTTGGGTCCCTACCATTGTCGCATCTCTCTTACGCTGACGACGTTGTATTAATGAGCCTCACATAGGTAGGCCTTCAGAGGGCGCTGACAGAAACGCAGAATTACCTAACAACAAACAAACTGGAAATCAACACAAATAAGACAAAAACTATGTTGATTCAAAAGAGATCGAGCCGCAAACTCAGGATCTGGTTGAACGGCAAGATGCTGGAGGAGGTTTCAAACTACAGATATTTAGGAGTCTACTTAGACAACAGATTCAATCAACAAGCACAAAGGAAGTACATGGAAAAAAGGACTGGTGCATTGATATTAAGAAACTGGACTGTCTTCGTTTAAGCCACTATTAGCAGTGATGGCAGCAAGGCTCCTGCCATCTGCTATCTTATGGCAGCATCACCCAATACGGAAAAGATTCCTCACTACTAAATAAACTGCAAGTTACCACCTACAAACAAACCTTCCAGCTGCCAAAAAGTGCATCACCAGCTCAGGTGCGGATGGAATTTGGCCCAATAAACAATTCACTTGGAAGAATGTACTCAACCGTAAAAAGCTGGTACAAAATAAAATGTAATCAAGAACACTGTCAAATTAGTGAAGCACTCTGGACAGAAGTCGAGAAAGATAAAAAATCCTCATACAACAAATTTCTACATAAAGACCTTCAAAACACCAAGACAGAAGACCTGTGGAACAAAAGTCTGTCCTTTTCTGCTTTTAGACGAATCACCAACTAAATGGCAAGACTGCAATCGTTGGTAGAACATAAAACTACATTCAGCAGGAGAACACACGCATGGGTGGTAATTAACAACTATGACTCTTTAAAACAAGCACCTTAGTTAAGCGCCACATTTCCCGTCTTTTATAAGAAACGACTGATGGCACTCTGGTTCGGCGATCTACCAACAATAGCAGACCTACCAAGCTGGAAATATAATGGCCCCACAACATGTAGATTTTGTGGTCAAACAAAAAAGGATTTTATTCACTTGATCTGCATTTGCACTCACTTTTACGCGGCACGAGTCACTTTACTGCAGCCAGACCTCAAAAAGAGGAAATTCAGGACATGTAGAGCTGCCATTACCCAGTGCTTCAATCCATCGGATACTCAATTGAACTGCAAGCTGCTAAAGTTTTTGAAGTACCATGAATTAGCCATAAAAAAAAATCTCAGTTCAATTAACATCATAAACAAAACTTTTCGTATTACACTGAACTGTAATTTTAATACTCTTTTAAAGAAGTTACATGTGTTCAATGGTTTTTAAAAAAATGTTTTGTAGGTAACATTGTTACAGTTTTAATTCAAATCAAATCAAACAAATAAACTTTATTCGATTTTTTTTTAGTAGAAAAAAATCATAAAAGTTGCACAATAAAGAATATACAATCTACTGTTTAAAAAGACTAATACCTAGCATATATACATCTTAAAATATCGCTAAAATCTTAAAATCACATCCTCAATTAATCAATGCCCCATTTGTTCTAGAAATCAATCTGTCTCATGCTATGTTTCCCATGTAATACTTTTCCTTTTTTTCAAAATGGCTTTCAAGAGACCAGACATAGCTCCCACACAGTAAACATTATCCAATCTTTGTAAATAAAGGAAGGCAGGTCGACATTGTCTCCATCCCCCGCCCTTCAACATTGGCAAAATCCATCTAGATCTTTCTACTCTATAAAATTTACAAAATAAAATCACATGTATAGTCGTTTGGGGGACATTTCATCACAGGGGCACCTACAAAGCTTGCTGTTCCAATCATTTTGTATAGGGAAGCTGACTAAACGATGGAAGTTGTCAAATCTTAATCTAGTGAGGACAAACCTATCATAACTTCCTAAGCACCATTCCAAATAAGGTTGAATGGTGGGACATACAAGAGTTATCTGATGTTTAATAACTGTATTTTTATACATTTCTGAAGCCGCCCTTAGAGATTCCAGATGGTCCTGACAAAGAACTTTGAACTCCTTCCTAGAAATTGTGGTCAGTGTAACAGGGTTTCTATAAAAATCAGGTTTTCCCATGTCTATTAAAAAGCTTCTAATGTACCTTAGCCATAAAATCTTGTTCGCGTGGGTTAAACTCATAGCATCACTTATAATCTCTCTATTTAACTGTGTTTGATGTGACGTCCAGACTCTGTGCCATAACAACAATGGCTGCATCTTTATCAGGTCTGAAATGTATGGAATCCCCAATTCGCTATGGCAATTATAAACTGATGTACTCTGTGGGATTGCTAATATAAATCGTAAAAACTTATTTTCCTCTTTTTGTAATGTAGCCACGTCCTGATAACCCCAAACACCAGCCCCGTACATCGCTACGCTCGTACATTTTGCTTTATAAATTTTAAGGAGGATCCCCGGGGGTCTTTTGCCCATTTTAATAGAAAAATTAATCAGTGCCCCAATTGACCTTTTAAAAGAAGAGTTCTACTTTTGACCGCTGGACTCCATGATCCAGCATGATCCAGTAATACACCCAGATAGGAAAATGTGTTGGTTGCATCTATCCTAGCTTTTCCCACAGGGAGACTTTTGCAGCTTTTTCTCCCTTTCCCACATGTCATCACAAAGGTCTTCTTAATGTTAAGTTTTAGGCCCCGGCTATCCATAAATCCAATGTATGCATTAAGAGCACTCTGAAGACCCAACTGAGTTCTGGCCATAAGCACTGCGTCGTCCGCGTAAAGAAGTGATACTATGGGCTTGCTGTTATAGTAAGGTGGGTCTTTTGTCCTGGCCGTTAACTCATCTTCCAACGCGTTGGTATATAGTGAGAAGAGGAACGGAGCCAGGACGCACCCCTGCCTCATGCCCTTTTCCACCGGAAATGACGCAGTGCATTCACCCCCAATTCCATGTCTCACTTTTGCTGAGGCCCCCTTATATAATTGCCTCAAAAACTGAACTAAAATTGGGTCTACCTTTAATTCCTGCAAAATGTCCCAGAGTCTATCGTGGTTTACGCAATCAAAAGCGGACGTAAGGTCCACAAATGCTACGTACATTTTCCCTACTTTAGCTTGGGTGTATTTCCCTGATATCATTATAAAATTCAATACCTGTTCAATGGTCCCCAGCCCCTGTCTAAAACCATACTGCACTTTACTTAAAATGTTATTGTCCTCCGCCCAAGTTTGTAGTCTGTTCAGGACTATTCTGCCTACTACCTTAACCAGGGAGTCCAAAAGGGATATCGGGCGATAACAAGCAGGGTTATCGCGTTCTCCCTTTTTAAAAATTGGAATGATCACAGATTCAGACCATGTCTTGATGAAGCCCTTCTCGCAGCATGCATTCAAAACCTGTGTCAGCAAAGGGGACCATAGTGCTGGAGAGTGTTTAAATAAATCCATGGGCACTCCGTCTGGCCCAGGTGCCTTTCCACCCTTACTTTCATTAATAGCTGCCGTGACTTCATCTAGTGTTATATTTATCCCAATGGTCACAAATCTATCCAGCCCATCTTGTATCTGTAGGTCATAATCAGTTGTGCATTTATCTGCCCCCTGGAACTATACACCCTCGAAAAAAATTTGATCCAAGACTCCTCGTCTATTGCAACTTCAATCCTGGGTCCCTCATTATTTACAAAAAATGGAGCGTTTACTGCCCGCCAGAACATAATACTGTCCCTTTTCTTTGAAGCCTCATAGAGCAAGTCCCATGCCTCTTCTTTTATTTCTTTTTTCCATTTTTCCTAGCCAGATTATAATTCTTTCTACATGCACTAATTTCCTCCTTATTTCTCACAACTTTGTGGAGGGCGCCCTTCAGCATGTTATATGCTTTCGTACACTTTGTGTCAAACCACCCATTAGTCCTTATTTGGGATGTCATCTTTTTTGCTCCTAGTGAGTTTTGGATCTCCAGAGTAATAGAGGAATAAGCCCTCAAAATATCACTATAGTCTGCACTCTCTTGTAAACATACCGCTAAATGTTCGTTAGCATTAATTATAATTTGTTTCATCACTTCTTCAACTTTAATTTTTTCCCCCAGCGTAAAGAATAGCCATTTTGGCGCGCTAGGGTAATATTTTGTGACAGTGCCAGATAACTACTATTTGGTTGTTCAACTTTATGTGGAATAATTACGCGGATGCTCAGAGGCAGATGATCGCTGAGGGTATTCGAGTGAGTATTAAATTTATCGAACCAGGTTGCGTATCTATTGGGAATGATTATAAAATCTATTAGCGAGGCTAAGCCTCTGCCAATAAAAGTTGGGGTAAAATCGACGCGTGGAGTGCTCAGACAGTTTACAAAGCCCAAATCATGTCCTGCCATAAAATCATTAAATGTATCTCCCCTTACATTATGTATAAAATGTGGGATATACATATCAACTTCATCATGTAGCCCACACTGCCCTTTTTCCGAGTTACCACATATACCAGTATTAAAATCCCCTCCACATATAAAGATCACATCAACTTCATCTGGTACCCTTATTTTGTACATTTCCTCGCTAAGCGAGTTTATAACTTTACCCAATTCGTCCTGTTCGATGTTATTATAAAAATTCACTACACATAATACTACCGGAGAGTTCAGATAGATGCCCAACAATTGGTAGTAACTCGTTGAACTAAGCTTTTCTATTTTCCTAACCGTTATCAGGTTTGAAATATATACACTCAGACCTCCTTTGTGTCTTCCGTGCGTAGATCTAACAGCCGGTATATGGAACGTCTTATACCCATCTAAATTAATCTGTTTCAATAACCAGGTCTCCTGAAAACATAAGATGTCAAAACTATGTATAAAATCTAACCAAATAGAATTATATATTTTTGATTGTAGACCGGCAATATTCCAGAAGAGTACCCGTATTCCATCAGAAACACAAACAGTTGGACTATCATGGGTTGTACTTCCCTTGGTGTGTTCATTTATCTCACCATCATTAATAGCATTTATAGAGCCTCCCACACTAGCTTCCACCGCTACTACCTTATTTGCCTCATCACTATAGTCCTTTATCCTACTAGGGACAGGATTGCACTCCCCCTTATCACACTCTCGTATCGTCTCATTTATTTCTAGGGATGCAGTTTGTTCAGCATAATTATACTCGTCCCCAATAACCTGAAGTCAATCATTCTCGTCCAGAGATTGGAGTGGCAAAAATCTATTGGAAACCTCTATACTATGTGCCTGCTTTCTCCAGTTCTGCGCATGGGGATGCCTGTCCCAAATCTGATTTGTAGGGCCAGGTTGGTAGAAAAAGCTCAAGGGATATACCCTAATACCTACTTCCAAATTACCACTATTGCTACCCAGCCTATGGAAAATTTCCCGGACCAGAGTAGGACTTCCTAATGAAAGGACTATGCAATCCCCTTGCGTATTTTTCCAGTTGTTCCTACCCAGGCGACCCTTCTAACCATCTTGAATGCCGAAAACATATCCTGGACTAGACCCGTTCTTATTCCCAAGAAGTGAATGGTCCTATTTCTCAATATGTCCCAGGTTTCCTTTTCTCCTTCAAGTAACGGGGGAACATTTATCAGAACCACTGAGTAAGGTTGCGCCGCAGGAGGTAAATTTAAGATTTGCCTATTCTCCAATTGCTCTGGTAATGTTATCTTCTCTTTCCTGTATTTAAACCTGATTCCCTCTGTTGACTGTTATCCTGACGTGTATCCATCCTATCAGTAATCCTATCTGGCTGTTCATTGTTATTATCTTTTGTATTCAGATGGCATAAGTTAGGGGTGTCACTCCTTCTCTCTGGATCTTTTATATTATCCTTGAGGTCCACTATAGGAGGCCTATCTCGATTTTTAACCAATAATGCCAAGTCCAGCTCTATTTTGGCTAATCTTAATTCTACAGCCTCAAACGATTGTTTAATAAAATTACTTAGATCAACTAATTCATTCCCTGTATTGGTTGCAGCCACGTTAAAATTCCCTTTCCCCCTCCTTTTTTAATTTTCCTATCCAAACCTTTATTTTTGGACTGTATCAAGTTACTGTTCCCCTGTTTGTTCTCCTGTTTGTTCTCTGCTACCAGCATCTGCGGGTTCTGCCCAGTTGGAACATTCTGTATCAGAACCTTTGGGCTACTCGGCCCTTTTTTTAATTTCGGGATGCGGCATCTTTTAGATTGTATTGTATTGTATTGTAATTGCATTTATATAGCTCTTACTACCCCTGACGAGGCGTCGAAGCGCTTTTTTGGCGAGTAGCACGCTACTCCGGGACCCATAGAGGATTAGTGTTGAATTAGTATAGTGAAACATGCAAGTACATTTTAAGTGGGGGATAGGTTAGTCAGTTATTTGGATTTGGAATGATAGCAGAAGGATAGAGGAGGAAAAAAAAGGTTTGTATTTATATAGCGCTTGTTACCCCTGATGGGGTGTTGAAGAACGCTACTCCGGAAGCCCATAAAGGATTAGTGGTGAATTAATATGGTGAAATATGAAAGTAATTTCAGTGGTGGATATTAGTCAGTTATTTGGAGTGAGAAGGATAGCGGAGGGATAAAAAGGGAAGAAAGGTTTGCATTCATATAGCACTTGTTACCCCTGATGGGTGTTGAAGCGCTTTTCTGGCGAGTAGCACGCCACTCCGGAACCCATTAGGATTAGTGTTGAAAATTAGTATAGTAAAATATGAAGAAATTTGAGTAGTGGATATGTTATTCAGTTATTTGGGTAGAGAAGGGTAGGTGGCGGGATAGAAGAGGGAAAGAGGTTTGCATTTATATAGCGCTTGCTACCCCAGATGGGGTTTTGAAGCGCAAGTAGCACGCTACTCTGGAACCCATAAGTATTAGTGTAGTAGAGAGAGTAGAGTAGTAGAGAGAAGTTTGAGATGAGTCAGAAGGTTGGGCTAGAAGATATATTGAGAGAAATATAGGCTGAGAAATAGGGTAGTGCCTTGGAAATGCTAAATTAGAAGAAAGTGATAAATATATAGATCCATAAGTACATTGAAAGTATATAGATACATAAAGGAGGTAAGTATATGTAGATTAAAGATATTGATATAGGCACAGGATGAGAAATAGGGTAGTGCATTGGATATGCTTTTTCAGGAGAAAAGTAACAGAGAGACAGATCCAAGTACATGGAAGGTATATAGATGCACAATGGAAGTAAGTGCATGTAGACCAAGGATGATTTTTATTTATTTATTTTTTCCCTCTCAACAACATAATTATTCTACATGTTTATACAAAGCAATACACAAAGATGGGTACATGTCTATAGTGAGAACAAATGCTTATATACAGAGGGATATGCTGTAAATTTCTGTTTGCGTATGGTGCTTATGTGGGGAAGAGCCAATTCTTGAGTAGTTTTCTGAAGATAAGGTGGTTGTCGGTGGATCTTATGTTGGGGGTAAAGAGTTCCATAGTTTGGCTGCTTGAACAGAGAAGGATGTGCCACCCATGGTATTTTCTTGTATCTTGGGATTTTGAGGCGAGATGCTCCTTTAGAGCGGAGGTTCCTCTGTTGAATGTGTTTGGTGATTTTATTCCTGATGAAGAGCGGTCCCATTCCATGTATTGCTTTGTGGGTGATACAAAGCAGCTTGAACGTGGATCTTCTGGCAACCGGTAACCAATGCAGGGCTTTTAAGGCAGGGAAGATGTGGTCTCGCGGTTTGATATGCAAGAGTAATCTGGCAGCCGAGTTCTGAATCCATTGTAGTCTTTTCATGGTTGTTAAAGGTGATCCGTGGTAGAGGCTATTGGCGTAATCGAGTTTGGACAGAACAAGGAAAATGGTAGCTTGGACCTTGTGCGGAAATCCCAAATGAGGGAAAATTTGTCGCAGCGTTTTTATAGCGACAAAGCTTGATCTTGCTAGTTTGTCCACTTGAGCATTCATCGACAGCTTGGAGTCCATGGTCATTCCGAGGTTTCTTACTTCCTTCGATACTTTAGGTGGTGATATCAGTTCATTAGGCCATGCGGCAAGCGGGTTGTAATGTTTCTAATCGCCACACGTGACTATTTCCGTTTTTGAAGTATTCAATTTGAGATGGCTCCAAGTCATCCACTGATCCACGGCTCTGAGACAGCTGAAAATTGGTGATTTTCCAATGTCTTTGGGGCGTTCCAGTTGAAGGAGTATTTGAGTGTCATCTGCATAGTTATAGCACGTGAGGTGAAATTGATTGATCAGTACTGGTAATGACTTAATGTAAATGTTGAAAAGCATGGGCGAGATGATAGAACCTTGAGGGACCCCTGCTTTTGTGGAGTACGGTTTGGACGAGAAAGGTGGGGTATGGATGACATTAGTTCTGTTTCGACGGTAGGACCCGATCCAGTCTAGAGCAGTTCCCTCTATGCCGGCTTCCTAGAGTCTTTGTTTCAGAGTGTCATGGTCAACCGTGTCAAAGGCAGCCGAGAGGTCCAAGAGGAGTAGCGCAGCAACTCCGTTGCGGTCAACTGTATTTTTCAGGTCATCCCAGATGGCAAGGAGGGCAGATTCAGTGCCTCTTCCCGGACGGAATCCTGTTTGGAAGTCTGAGAGTACGTCATTCTCTTCAATGAATTGTGACATCTGGGCGAACGCTGCTCTTTCTATCAGTTTGCCCAGGAAAGGTCCATTTGTAATGGGTCTGTAGTTGTCAGGGTTCAGCGGGTCCGAGTTTGTTTTCTTCAGTAAAGGGCGTATGTGTGATTTTTGAGTTCTTCTGGAAATATTCCGGTAGTTAAGGAATCGTTGATGATTCTTCTTACTGGAGTGGCAGCAGAGGTTGTTAAAAGAATTGTCTTGAAAGTTTGTGGTGGACAGGGGTCAGAAGGGCTGCCGGCAGGCCTGCTTGCTTTGACCAGGTCCATAAATTCATCGTGTGAGATGTGTTGGAAGGAACGGAGAGGCTTGGTTAGAGTATTCTTGGATTGTTGTTTTGTACAAGGGTTAGTGCTGGTGCTTTGTTTCTGTTTTAAGTACGAGTACAACGTGTCTGCTTTGTCCGTGTAATGATTGCCGTGTTTGTCTGTGAAATCTTGAGTAACAGGATGAGTTCCTTCTAGGCAATTTGGTTTGCGAAATTCATTGAGTATTTTATAGAATTCTTTATTTGCACATTTAGCTATTTGAATTCTGTCTGAATAGTACCTTTTCGTAGCTTTTTTGATAGCCGACTTGTATAATCTGTTAATTTTTTGTAGGTGAAGTTTGTCTTGTTTGGCGTTTGTTTTGAGCCAGGTACGTTGCAGCTTTCTAATTTGTTGTTTTATGTCTTTTATTTCTATGTTTCTCCAAGGTGCTTTTTTTCTTTTGTTCTGTTGTGTGGTTTTGAGTGGTATCAGGATGTCAAAAGCTTCTTGTAGCCACTCATAGTTTTTGAACAGAATTTATTGTTTCCAGATTTGTACTTGATGTTAGTTGTGTTTCTAAATGTTCCAAATTGAGGTTGTTCCACGGCCGATAGGTGGATGGATGTAAGGTAGTTTTAGGTGAGTCGCTTAGTGTTGTTTTATGTTGGAAAGCAAGCAAGTGGTGGTCTGACCATGTGACTGGAGTTATAGTTTGAAAGGTAACTAGTTCAGTATTAGCAAAAATGACATCTAGGATATGTCCAGCGGTGTGTGTCGGTTTGTGGACAATCTGATGGAGGTTCAGTGCGTCTAGGCCAGTGATTATTGTTTTTGGATCGGTCATATTGGGTTTGTCAAACCAAATGTTGAGGTCACCCAGAACGCATAGGTTGGAGTGTATTGTTATCAGGTTTGAAACTGTGTCTAGAAGTGCGTCTGGGAATGTCGCCTTGCTAGGTGGAGGTCTGTAAAGGAGCAGGAAGTTACAGGAGGAAGACGGTGTAGGATTGAATCTTGTTAGAAGAGCCTCACAATTCTTTATGGAGATGTTGTCAATTTTAGTGATATGTATTGTTTGCCTGAATACAACAGCTAGACCACCTCCTTTTTTGGCTATACGATTTTGGGTGATTGTTTGATAGCCTAGAGGAATGGCTTCATGCAGGACTGGGGCCATATCCTCTCCCAACCATGATTCGGTTATGAATAGTATGTCTGGTTTTGCATCTGTGAGAAGGTCGTAGATGTGATGCTTGTTTTTAGAGAGGGATCGAGCATTTATTAGTAGACAGTTTAGAGAGTAGCTTTTGGTGATAGTGAGACTTTGTTTTGTAGAAGAGTGGTCAGCATTGTGTGGGTTTGTAGCAGGTGTGTTTTTAGAGCTGGTATTAGCTGTATTAGGATAGCAATCGTGTAGCTGTTCTGTATCATGTTCCTCATCCAGCATGCTAAGAAGGCATTTTGATGGGTCTGCGTGTGTATGTGGTGGAGATGGTGTTTGAGAGTGAGTTGGAGTGCTGTGTTGTTTTTGTGGTATAACATTGTTGTGAAGTAGACATGGGGAAGCGAAGTTGTGAGGTATGGCATGTTGCTTATATTCTTTGCGTGTGTTTAATGCGGAAGGTGTATGAGTCAGGGGTGGTGGTGCAGCATGTGGGAGAACACTAAAGTCACAAAAAGTACTCCCCTAATGCCACATGCATATAGATTCGTAGATGGAACCAACCTCAAAAACCTATAGAACCCAAATCAAGACGATAAAGTACACCACCTGGTGGTGGGCAAGGAAGCAAATCCTTCTTGTTTTATATACCCTCACACACCCTAGTGGTGTCATGCTTCATCATCGGGTCACCCTGACGCCTAGAAGTCAGGGTGGGCTCAACCAATCTTTCAGGGAGCTCTTAAAAATATGTTTTTGGCCAGGGGAATAAAGATTAAAAATCTCAGAGAGACCCCGGTGTCCCTTTATTTTGGATCTCACTGAAATATTAAAAGAAAGTAAAAATAGGGTCTTTGGGATATTATGGTCCTAGGACCCTAATGCCAACATGTTTCAGTCCATGAAAAGTCCCACTAAGGGTACTGGACTTTCTTCAGGGCAGAGGAATGACACCCCCTGGAAAGTAAACAAAAGGGTGTGGGAATTTCCCTACCCTAATTATAATAAGGGCAGATAGCTGCTCCTTAAGCTACTCCTGATTAAGACACAGAGTTGATTGCTCCATCTGTAAAGAAAGAAACAACAGAACAAAGAAACATAGTGTATGAATCTTTATAATGAATTTGCCTTCTTAGTTCTGTGAAAGTGCTCCTCACCCTTGTGCCACATTGGATGATAAGGAAACGACTCACTCACTATCCTTTATTTGGCGTGTGTGATACCACTCTTACTCATAGAATCATTCAATTGCGTGATCTAGAGAAAGTTGACGTGTAGTGGCGGACTGTTTCCGCAAACTGACATTAACTGCAGTCGTGTGTCTGTGATTCATTCTGTGTTCCGCAATACACTCATTCTAAAACTCAACATCCGCCATACTCCCTCGCCCTTAGGCTAGCATTCACAACCACCAATCTTACCCCTTCTTGGGTGGAGTAATGCTTCGCGTCGGGCTTCGCAACAATGGGGTAGTCTTGTCGTCACACACTAGTGTGATTAAAACCCCAAATCAGGTCGTTATCATTTGTTGGTTTAGCAGAGGAATAGAAAAACGTGAAAGAGAAATGGAAAAGAGACATAGATCAAACAATCATGATGTAAATGAACTTGGACACAAACAAAACCTCCAATTCATGGAGGGTTGCACTTACGTCTCAGCCCATTCATACCAGTCACCATTACTCACGATTTCAAAGATCCTGCCCCGTGGGAAACCTACTAGGTCTCGGTCCCGCCGGCTCTGTACTTCATGTGACCTGACAGCCTTATTTAAAGTGGTAAGGCTGACACGCGAACCCGGGAAACGGAGTAGCCGTTCACTTCCGGGTCGCGTTACGATGATTACCCATGACTCGTGTGGGCCGCTAGGGATGCTGGGGATTGTAGTGCCAAATAGGAGAAGGACCCCAAAATATCCCAAAAACCGAGAAAATAGAAGGGGGAGGACTTTGACTAAGTCAATCAAAATATTCTATTTCTTAAATATGTGTAAATGATAAGGCCTAAAAATTATTATTATTATTGATGCCTATTAAAACACGGTGAGGTAATATAAGTGGATGCTGCCTGTTGCCTGTTTTACAGGGATCAGTGGAAAATATGCCTATGGCGGAAGACCGCCGAAAAGATGATCATGAATGATCAAAATGAAAACCACTTTTAAATTTCATAAGTAAGTACAAAAGGGAGTAATAGCCCAATCGAGAAAATATATACACACAAAAAGGGTTTGTGTTTAAGATTATGACTCCAAACTATTTTATTTCAACAAATCTAAAGGTACTGTGGGTGCTGACAATGTCCTGAGTGACACCTTATGTATAGAAATGCCATATGGAACTTGCGGAAGCCAAGATCCCAAAATAATTGAAGGGGATATGTGACTACTCTTGATTTAATTGGTTCCAAGGTATAGAATCGTTCAATCCTATGATGTGAGTCTTGAGTCTATAGACCCATCTTTGTTCTCGTTCTAACAGGGCCTTAGTCATATTGCCCGTACCTCTGATTTTCTCAATAACTGTCCAACTGATATCTTTGTCAGTGTGTTGCTTCTCCAAATAGTGGGATGTCAGTCTTGTTGCTGTAATAGCCCTACGTATGGTACTCCTGTGTTCGCTTATACGCACGTGGGTCATGTAGTAAGGTTCTAAATTGTCCAATGGATGAGAGGCGGTTAGAAGAGAGTTGCTGTGTTGCTGTATCTGTGTTAGGTGTGGTGGAAGAGAGAAAGCTTGGCATTGGAGTTGGTTCCTTTGCGACCGCTCAGCATCCAGATCACTGATGATATTCTCTTCACCACTAGTCTGGATGCAACCATTAGTGGGCTCCCTATTATGAATTCCCACAGGCCCCTTCTCCCCCGCCTCTTCAAACTCCGTCTGTTGTAGGTTAATGGTTTTACTCGTAGTATCCACTTCCTGAGAGTTCCCTTTTATGGACTCCTCAACCGTGGATATTTGTTTATCTAATGCTCCAACCGCCCCCTTAAGATATTTCAAGATAGTTTTATTCACATCTGCTGATTTACTACCAGGTTGCACTAGGCTCACACTTTGAATTTTCCTCTTCCCCATTTTACTGTCTCTTGAGGTTAAGCTAATGATGTATACTTCCCACTACACAGCACACCGTGATTACTTATTATTTAAAACTGAACAATCAGGGGGGAAGGTCTTACAGAATCTAACAGTTAAGCATTCACTGGATAATACAGGCTTAATAAGCGCACATACAAAGCAATTCAAGCCAAGAGACCTGGCCCAGCCCAGCCTCCTCCGGACTCTGACGGGCTAAGACGGGCCCGTCTTGGCCCGGTCTTCGCCCGTGCCGAGCCCGCACACGTCCCGCGTTGCGTTGCCGGCTCTGTGCCTTGTAGCGTCCTCCAGGGAGCGGGGCTAAAGTGCGCTAGTGCAGGTTAGGGGCCAGGGACAGCGCAAAAGCACCAGGAGCAGTTCGTTGCAGAGCGGATCCCGCCGTCGCGGTGCCGGCTCTGTGCCTTGTAGCGTCCTCCAGGGAGCGGGGCTAAAGTGCGCTAGTGCAGGTTAGGGGCCAGGGACAGCGCAAAAGCACCAGGAGCAGTTCGTTGCAGAGCGGATCCCCACAGTTTTAATTAACCAAACAATAAAGAATTTCCATAGTCCATCTGATGCAACATTGATGTAATGGCTTGATTCACCATCAGAGGGGGGATTGGTGCAGGGCAACCTTTGCCTATCCTTAACTCTTCACAAATACGTCACAGCTTCATAACAGATACATGATTTGAATGTGGCTTTAGCACATGATTCTTATATAGTCTAATGATATTTAAATTAAGTATTGCATTTGACCTCATTACTTAATTGCATTTATTGTAGGATTAGTACATTTACTAAACTGTGTTTAACTGTGTGACATGGGAAATTAATAAACCATCCATACTTAGTAGATATGTACTCACAATAAAATAAAGTTTGACTTTCATAATGTGTGCCTTAATGCATTGAATCACGTTTACTGTTTAGATAATTAAATAGAAACCATGCTCATATATGTAGAATGTGATTATACTTGAAACAACAAATGAATGTGTGCATTGATATTTCATAAATTTGATTTAAATGTAGTTCTTAGTCATACTTACACATGATTATTAAAAGAATTTACTGTATGCTTTATGTAACGTGAAACTAATGCACTGATCATTCATATTCATTGGTGTTTAACCGTGGACACACACATATTAAATTTGTACTGTTGCTAATACTTTAAGTTGATAATTTAGGCCTATAATTCTTCATGCTGCATAAATGCTGGTTTTCATTTTCTGCTGACGTTTTTGCAGGTATTCACTTGCATTGTTAATTGTAGAATAGATCTGTACTAGAGATAGAGAAAGAGCCTGAGAAGATGACCTTGAAGAATAAACATGGAGGGCCAGAGCATTAACTGAAAGGCCTAATCAGCAATGTTTCAACCTGGTACATGCGTGAGAAGATGATGTTGTTCCCATGTTTGGTGTGGGAGAAAGACAATAGACCCCTGATGATGTGTGCAAAGGGATGTTGCCCAAGAAGGCTCTTGTTATAACTTAGTGTTCACACGGTTGGAGGTTCAGATGCTTTCCAGATTCCTTTCAGACGCCCTTCAGCTTCCTTGCAGATCCCTTAGAGACTTTCCCCTGAATGCTTAGAGCACTTTTCCCTAGACTTTGAGAGATTTAGACCTCTATGCTTCCCATGATTCTTCGCTGAGTGTGGCATAAGCTAAAATTTACATGCATGACCCAAAAAGACTCTTGTCAAGCTTCTAATATGGTGACACCTTCCCTACTTATTTTTTTCTTGCTTACTTTTTATTTGCTTTATGGAAATACCTGATTTCTGAGATTTTTTAGATTGTTAGAACCATCCTATTGGCTGAAACTCTACTGTAGGTGATTTAGATTTACCCAGATATAGACAACAAAACTTACGACTCTTGTCTGAGCATCAAATACTCCTCTTGAACTTTTGTATTGCTGTGACTGAATTGCTTGTTTGCCTATTATGTGTCTGTCTTAATTTCTTTCGTAGGTTGGGCGTACCTGTACCTTTATAGTAGGTGTTTCCAGCTCTCCAGCTACATGTGAGTAGTTCACTTGTGTGAAGCCCAGTTTACTAAGATAGAAGCTTTTGTTTGGTTGAATTATTATATGCATACTAAAATTAAAACACATTTATTAAAGACTAGAATGCGTGCATTTCCAGAACTGATAAGCTGATGTTTGGAGAAAATTTGTCTTCATTTCAAAACGTATTTACATGTATTATTTTAGTTGGAGAGATTTATTACTCATATTCTTACCTTTGTGATTGCAGCTATGGCTTTTATGCATTATTTCAATTCAAATTGTCAAACCCTTTTTTTACATTACTTCTGGAAACCCTGCCTAGAGCACTGATCTGATCACAGCTGACAATGGTGGATGAGGTGGTCACTATTACATTACTAATATTAGTATCTCTGGATGATTTTTATTGAAAGTGAATAGCTCTTATTACAGAAAAGGTTGGAGACCCTTTTATAGCATGGTGTTAAGAGTCGTGTATCTTTATTTGATTTTGAATTTGTAATAAACCTTCTTAACCTTAGTTACCGATTCAGGTTCTCATTGTGTAGCCAAATTGGTTGTGCTGTTAATTGATATTGATTGATGTAAAACTAACTCTCCTCACCCCTCAGTGCGGAAAAGAAAGGTTCATTGGATGAAGATATATGGTAAAAGTGTGGGCCCGGAAAACGCTGGATCAACACTATGCCACCTAAGTGGACCCAGCCATATGGAAATCAATCTTGACTCTGCTCCAGTGGGAACAGTTCAACCCAAGTTTCCAGGCCAGATCCTCCCTGAGCTGTGACAGAAGCAACGCAAGACCAGTTTCACCCTATTAGGGCTTATCAGCCAGATATAGCTTGGCTCCAGTGACACAGTGTGCACGGGACCGACGTCTGGGAAAACCCATCCCACTTATGGTAACACACTAAAGTGTACAGAAAAGTGATGGAGGAATTGTTTGAATAAGTCTCACTCACTGGTAATTACTCTACCCTCATCCCAGTCCATTGTTATTTTGCACAACGTGTCACCTCAGTTTGGAACCCTGATAGTGATTTGATTATGGATCTTTGGTAGGGATCTTTTGATCCTCCCACCTTCAATATCACAACTCAAGCACACTTATGTAGTGTTTCTTTTTCCTTATTTTGACTCATCCGATATTGCCATTTAATCTGTTTTGCTGCAAAGTGCTCTTTCAGCAAGGTACACTGTTAGAGCATCCTTCCTTTTCCCCTTTGACAGATACTTCATTTGCGATAATCTCCCATTGACCAGAGTGGTCTGCATGGGCATCATGCAATTGGCCATGATCAATCTGCAATGCTTTATTCAAAATCCCACTTTTAAGAGAACTAAAAAAAGGAAAGACCATTTGACGTGCTTAAAAGTCCTCCTGAGCATCTGAGGAGAGAAGGACAATGATTCGGTGTGTCTACTGTTAGCATTCTAAAGGAGTTAGGTTTCTGTCATTTCATTTCTTCATGCTTGCCTTTTACACAGTTCGATCAGGTTTAACCAAAGCCAATAGGATTCTCAATCACTCCTAAGTAAATATTTTAGTGTCCTCATTAACAACTGCTCTCGGTGTGTAGGTCAAGCACCCTTTTTGATTCTTCACTGACTTCTGATTCACCGAGTGAGTTACCCCGATCCAAGAGATGAGACAAGGAGGAGTGTGAGGCAAATGTAGACGCCCCCCTCCCTCTCTCTTACCCCGCCCCCCATTGGTTCTATTCATTTGATTTTATCTTGGGAGTGTGGAGGGGATCGTTATTTTTTTCCCAGATGAAGTGGCAGCAGTGTGAAGTTCTTGGAAGAAGCACCAGAACCGGTTTAGTTTTGTTGGAGTGTTACAAAGAGTCCTTGTTTTAGTCTCTGGATCATAATTGTATCCTCCTGTGTTTTGCTTTGGAAAGTTTTTTATTTGCGAGTAGGATATTAATCTGTACCTTCACAAATGCCCAAGGTTTTTGGGTTCTGCTTTTCTAATTCCAGTCACCATCTAAGCCCTTGTTTCAGTAGTGTCACACTGGCAGTTTACTATGCCATCAGCATCTCCTTGTTCCATGGTGTGCTCCCAGTGATCTCCACCTACTGAAGCATGCGGCATGCACACACTAAGCAGTGACCTTCACTTCCATTTATTTATTTGCTCGATCAGATCACAGATCCATCAACAGTACAATCAATCATAAAATACCATTTTTTTAAAAACATTTTCAAGGCACATAATCATAAGACTACATGATCACAATAGTACATAAAGTACATGAAACAATCAATCTAAAACTTTGCCTCTAACTTTCCAAGCTGATTCCAAGAACTTAGAAACCACAAATACTATCAGTGGGCTCATGTCAAATTTACTTATCATGTATGGTGTCTCGCATTTTCTAATCTCCTGAAGTCTACTTAGTGGTATAATCCATTTGCACCTTGTTTTTAAATATCCTCTGCAAAAAAATAAAACATGCTCCTAATATTCGCTAAATTACACATAGGACAGATTGTGAAACTCACACTGGGATTCGGCCACTTAACAGTGAAAACTACGAAAGGTAAAGTGCCAAGTCTGAGCTTAACGTAAAGTGATCTTGTGCTAGAGTGGATGATGTTGTCCAAGAAATCCTCAAATGTCAAATCACATTTAGATTCTAAAAAAGCATTTCTTAGGTTACCGGCTACCACATTTGGCCACATACCGGATAATATCTGCCAATATCCGATTTTAACTATTTGCAAAGTGTTTGTAGGTAACACTTTGGGGTTATCCCAGTAGCCCCTATATCCCAGAAGTTGAAACCAAGATCTTACATAAGAACGCCAGGCTGACTCTGCGGCACCAGATCTATAGATTACAGCTTGCAGGGCCTTTCTATAAGGAAGTAATGCCCCTGTCGCCCAAAAGCACGTCTAATAGATTAATGGGGAAATAGTTTAGTCAGTAAAATTCTTTGTAGTTCTAAGAAGGGTACTCATTCTATATTCAATATTAAGTTGGCTTTTGGGAATTTGTGGAGACTAATTATTGAAATCCGAGAAATGGATGCCCAGATAGTCTAATTCACTCACTGTCTCTAGAACTGTATAATTTAAAATCATAGTTGCTTTGAATGAATTGTGAGGATTGAGTACCATAAATTTTGACTTACTTGGGTTAAATTCAAGCCTATAATCAGAACAGAATAAGCTGAATCTTTTCCATAATACTCACAGACTCATGGGAGATTTAGACAGCAGCAAGATATCATCTGCTTCCTTTGTCAGGGTGTTTTTTTTATGGATGCACAGACTGAGATCATGGAACAGTTTGCCAGTTCGTCATCCATTCTGCACTTACAGATTCGGGAAAAGGGGGAATCAAAAACGGCCCCTGACAATTCTTGCCCTGGGGGAAAATGTGATTCTGGAGAGAGTCAGCTTACAATTTCACATTTTTAGCAGGGCTAATATTTTTACATTTGTTAGAGTCACATCATGCTAACTCCAAACAATGGCTGCTCTCCCTTCCCATATTTTTTTAATTGCCTAATAACTAGGGGTGGGTGTAACTCGCATAATTTGTTGTAGCATAATTATGTGAAATTACAGCAAAATTACACAAGATTATGTAAATTACATGAGGAACGTATCCCAGTTTTTAGCACAAAATGCATCCTTGTGACCAAAATGGACCTAAGTTTGCATTTTGTGCTAAGAAAATAGCTCTAAATGCAACAGAACATGAACAGCAGTAGCCAGCAGGGCCGTAGCTCCAGGATGGTGTTCGGGGTATGACACCACCCAAATAAATGCATTATTGGCTTGATAGTTGGGTCTGGAGGCCCTGAGTTGGGTCTTCTGTCTCTGTGTCGGTTTTTCTCGTCCTGAGCCAGAGCCAAGAATGAAAGACAAAACAGTGATTTTTGCTGTAAAAGAGACAGACAGAGATACCAATCTGGTGAGTCAATTTCAAAATGTGAAACCAGATAACCTGAAATCAGTACCATCTTCCCTGCTTGTCCAAATTGTGTGATCCTAGGCAAATATTTTATTTCTCAGACCCTCCTTTGTTTATTATTGTGTTCATGATGTGCACTGTACAAGCATCTCTTATGTTTGATATATTAGACTATAATGTTGCTCCATTTAAAATAAGAATCTAGGCCATGTTGAGGGCTTGTATGACTGCTGACCTGCCTCTTAGTTCACTAATGGCATTGTCATTGGGGGCAATCCATGAATGTTTTTAAGAAATATCACTTTTAATAAATGTCTGTCTATGCAGTGATATAATCAGATGTACTAAGGTGAGAAGCTTCTGCGTGTTACAGAAGTACACTTTTTTGAATTTTGAAGAAATTCTATCATACTTTTATAATATGTTAGTTGCATGACATAGATGTCAAACGTTTTTATGGCTCTGTTTATGCACGGACTCTTAGAGCCAAGTCAGTCCCATGGCTCATCTCTGGCTCGGCTTACCCTATTAATTTGCCTGCAAGCCCTCCTTTGTTTGCCACTCAGGGTTAGAACATGGGGCCGTCGGTCACTTGATAAAATGATTTGTAAAAGGCGAGGGGTAGAAACATACATCCCTGTCTACATGCTCCGAATTGACAACTCTACCAACAAGGCTTCTTGTAGCAGAGACGAAGAAGAGTGTGTGCAGTGAAAATACATTTTAAATAAGTGATCCAAGTACTGGGTCTCCAGGCTGTTGTGTTGTATGTGACCGTAGCCGTGAGTCCCCTAGAGAGAAATACCAGGCCCAAGTGCGATGAGCAGGGGCATAGCTTCAGGAGGGGTGTTTGACACTCCACAAATGCTTTCTTGGTTTGGTAGTTGGGCCTGAGGAACCTGAGCTAGGTCTGTTGCCCTTTTTGTCATGGTTACCCCCCACTTTTTGCTCTAGATGCTGTCTGTATAGGTCTGGAAGTGCACTGAGATCTGCTAACCAGGCCCCAGTGCCAGTGCTTTTTCTTTTAAACTGTAACTGTTGAATTTGTACACCCAATTGGCAAGCACTTAACACTCCTTGTAAGTCCCTAGTAGATGGCCCCCGAGGTATCCAGGGCAAGGGTGATAAGAGGGGTCAGCAGGGCTGCAGTAATTTAATTTGCCACCCTTTGTTACCCAAGTAAAGGTACGCCTGCAAATCTGCCATGGCAGCCCTGCACGAGCAGCCTGTCTGCTCAAGAGTGACTCTGCACACACCATGTGCTGCAGAGCCACACCACTGCTTTAATGTAAGGAAGTCACTCATAAGGCTGTCCTCCTAAGCCCAGGATGTAGAGTGCATTATGCTAAAGGTGTGGATAAATATGTTCATACATATATCTCCCTACACTAACCCTGCAAAGCAAGGTTTTTCTGTAAGTGACTGGCGGTCAATAGTGTAACATGGGCTGGCTACCAAGCAAACTCGAGATAGCCAGCTCCGTAACAGAATAACCGGATTGTGTTGTGTTTGGTATCAAACACCATGCTTTTTCACCCTCAACACAATTTTTGTGTCACTGGTGAGCTGGTATGCACAGGGGTGCCACCCTCGGGTACCCCCTAGGATACAAAGCTCCAGTGCATTGGTGGGCTTCCCAAGCCGTTTGCTGCCATGACAAGTGTCTGCCCTCCTGGTGGTATGTTCTAGCACTTTCCCAGGATGGAGAAAAAGGCCTGGACAGGACGGAGGTCACACCTCCACCCTCCCAGGATGGCTAGTGTTGACAGTGATCACTGCAGTGAGCCTCAAAGGCTTTCACCGCCCTTGATATGTAATCTCTTGTCCCCTCAAGGACAAAGGGAAATTATTTATTCAGGAGGCATACATCCTAAAAACCTAGTCACACCTTTAGGGTTGATTAGCAGGGTTCTGCCATTTTGAAAGAACCTAAAAGAGAGTAGTCTGGGTAGCATAGTGATATACACCCACAAGATGCTGTCACTACAGGGGCGGGTTGGCCACAGGGACCAGTAGCCCATTGGCCACTGTCCCTAATGACCTTAAAGCCCCTGAACTAGTATTTAAGGGGTACCCCTGGCACCAGAACTTCAGATCTAACTTGGAATCCGAGAAGAGCCATGAAGCAGTGCTGGCACAGATAACAGAACTTTAGACTCTGCTGCAGCGCAACGAGAGGGCACTTAAGTGCCCTGAAGAGACCGTATACTGGAACCGTGTGTCAACGTGTGTCTGTGGTGAAAGCCTGTTGCTCCCATCATGAGGGACTCTGGTGGATGCCAGAAATCCAAAGCAGACTCCCCTGACTGGTGGAACCAGTCAACTGCAACCTGCAGAAGAACTGATGTGCTGCATCCCAAGAATTGCAACCCACTGGGCCTGTTGAAAGTGAGCCCAAGAAGAAGTGGAGTCCTGCAAGTCCAGAGTGGTAGCTAGGTTCACACCAAGTTTTGAGTCGCTAGTCCACTCCTGTTAACCTCCAGCCACCAAAGTATCCAAAGATTACATTTGCCGCAGCCAAGGCTTGGCGATCGACAGTCGTGTGATCAACCTTATCATCGACATCTCCAGCCCAAGAGCAGCCCATAGTGACAGCAACCAATGCCATCAATGATCCAACTACTGTGTTCCTGCATCCTGAAGTTGGAATCGTTGAGTGTGCAGCAAAGCTTCTTTGGCGCAACCTACCCCGGTGATTGACAGCTGCCAGCTACCCTCTGCACCCAGAGCCACCAAGCAATGTAGAAGAAATCCAGCTGTTGCACTGGGTCTTGTAACCCCAAAGGCCTCTACTTTCCGAGGGTTCAAGTGCTGTGTTTTGACAGCTCCCGCGGATCCCGTCAGTACCAAGGACAGCCAAGTCTGCATCAGGACTCCCTGGGCAATGTAACGAAGTAGTGACTGTTAAGTCTTAGTCTAGGGCCCGCAGAACCTTAACCATGAGAGGGTTAATTTGAACTCGTACTGCAACTTTCATTTTGCTAACTATGGGGGTCATTACGATGGCAGTCCATTGTTGCGGTAGTGGTGCCGGCTGCCTACGAGGCAGCCTAACCACCTACCGCATTACGATGCGACCGCGGCAGTCGCAGGCCCTATCCCTAATATTGCTGTGGGGATGCAGTCAGCAGCCCCCGCCGCAATGCCCAGAAAAAGGCACTTGCATATCCCTGCACTACGTGCCGTGCCTGCCACATGGTGCAGGGTTATGTGCCCTTGCCCCAGGCCCAGGGATTAAGGGGGGCCCGCTACGGGCCCCCAAATCCGTTCCCGCCATTCGTTTTGCTACGGATTGTCCGCCGCAAAACGAACGGAGGAAAGGGATATCATAATCCCTACTTTTTACGACTGCCGCGCTCAACCAAAGATTCCCCCCGCCATCATAATTTGGCGGGGAGAAAACAGCTGCATGATGGTGGAGGGCCCGCCACCAACAGGCTGTCGGTGGCAGGCCTTCCGCTATCGTAATGACCCCCTATGTTTTCTCCCATTGACTTAAATAGTGAACATTTGACAGCCTTTTGCATTTATCATTAATACTTTGAAAATCGATAACTCCGGCTACCTGCAATATATCAAGTTTGTTTTGGTACATTTATTTATATAAAAATACAACCTATTTTTATAAATTGGTGTTAAGGTTTTTTTCGAGTCGTGTCACTTATTGTCAATGTTGGTACTGTGAAATGCTTAGCACATGTTCCTCTGAGTACGCTGGACTGTTCAAACTACACTACCAGGACCGAGTTAAGGCTGCTAAGGGTGAACCTGAGGTCCACTTTTGGGTATTGTGGTAATATTACACGATAAGGCCCACCAGCCATATCATATAATACTTCCACCTTACAACAATCGGGATCGTGTGTGTGTGTGTATATATATATATATATATATATTCACTGAAAAAACCATAGGTTTCAGGGGCGTTATAGTTAGTTGGACATTTCACTCGTACAAAACCATAGAAATTCCCCCGTTATAGTTAGTTCAGCTAACTATAACTCGCGCGCCCGCAATGCACTGCTGATGACGTCACATATTACATCACTCATGACATGGTCAGTGACATCACTCATGACATCTCAAATGACATCACTGATGACATCATCCAGTGAATGTGTGTTTTTCTGAAAATTAAATATGTTTTATATATGTATATCTCAAGGTCGATGGAAGAATAAATGGGTATATAAGTGTCTAAATGGATGATTTATTTTTGTAAAATTGATTGTATAACTGACTAAGTGTATCTTAGTGAATACATGGGTTAGTGAGTAATGTTTAAATATGAAAATATCTGTATCAGTCTCTCACTTTGTGTATAAGTGGCTGCATGGGTTGGTGAGTAGCTACATGAGTGTCTATATGGGTTATTAGTTGGTTTTTTGAGTATCAGTATGAGTGTCTGTATGGTTCGGTGGGGTGTATTACTTAGTGCATAGATGCATGAATGAGTGACTCACTGTTTGTATGTGTTGAAGACAGCATGTGTGCAGGACTGTATAGCTGGATGAGTATGTGTATGGGTGTGTTAGTGAGTGAATGACTGTCTCAATAGTCTCTTTATGAGTAACTACATATGTTTTAAACTAGTATATGTGAGTATTGGTGTATATAAGTGAGTATATGTGAGAGTGAGATATTGGAAGAGTTCCTGTACAAATAAGTAGGTGTTTCTATAAGTGATTGTTTAAGAGAGTAAGTATGTGTAAGTTTCTGTAGAAGTAAGTGTGGTAGTGTGTGTATAACTGTATATGCAAGTAAATGGATGTTTGATACTTTGTTTGCATGTGTGACTATGTGTGTGAGTAACTCTATGGATGAGTGGCGGTGTGTAACAGGATGTATAGGTGTATGAGTACATATGATGAGTGAGTACATGTATGAGTGACTGTATAGGGACTGTTGGTGAATGAGTGGATGTGTGTGTAGATCTTGGAATTACTGAATAGGTGTGTTGTAACTGGTATTGGTATGTCCATTGTTTTGAAAATGTTAGTTTGTATTTTTGAGTGTGTGTATCAAAGGTTATATTAGGGTGAGAGGAGGTCTGCCACTCTATCACAAGGATGATGTCATCAGTGATGTCATTTGAGATGTCATCAGTGATGTCATGAGTGATGTCACTGACCATGTCATGAGTGATGTAATATGTGACGTCATCAGCAGTGCATTGCGGGCGCGCGAGTTATAGTTAGCTGAACTAACTATAACGTGTGAATTTCTATGGTTTTGTACGAGTGAAATGTCCAACTAACTATAACGCCCCTGAAACCTATGGTTTTTTCAGTGAATATATATATATATACATATATACAGATATTTTCATATTTAAACATTACTCACTAACCCATGTATTCACTAAGATACACTTAGTCAGTTAAACAATCAATTTTACAAAAAAAAATCATCCATTTAGGCACTTATATACCCATTTATTCTTCCATCAACCTTGAGATATACATATATAAAACATATTTAATTTTCAGAAAAACACACATTCACTGGATGTTGTCATCAGTGATGTCATTTGAGATGTCATCAGTGATGTCATGAGTGATGTCACTGACCATGTCATGAGTGATGTAATATGTGACGTCATCAGCAGTGCATTGCGGGCGCGCGAGTTATAGTTAGCTGAACTAACTATAACGGGGGAATTTCTATGGTTTTCTAGGAGTGAAATGTCCAACTAACTATAACGCCCCTGAAACCTATGGTTTTTTCAGTGAATTTCTAAGGTTTTTTAAATGCTAATTTCTAACTATAACGTGCCTGAAACCTATGGTTTTTTCAGTGAATTTCTAAGGTTTTTAAATGCTAATTTCTAACTATAACGTGCCTGAAACCTATGGTTTTTTCAGTGAATATATATATATTTATTATACTATGTATACATGTGAAAATGTCTCGGTCCCCTGTTTGCCTCGGTGGCACGGAAAAAATGGGTGGAACTGACGTCAGCACGCCGACGAGGTCCTCTTATGGCTCCGATGACGTCATACGGTGTCGCGAGCGAAGCCGTGCTCGTTGACGTGGGAGAGCTAGGAAAGAATTTCCGTGGAATGCTGGTGCAGGGGATATTCACCTAAGTGTTCAGCCTAGTCCTTTGGGAGCAACTGTTTATGTTGCCACTCCAGAAACCGAAACCAGTGATCCGAGGGCAGAGGCCCTGCAGATGGCACACGAGGTGGGGTGCCCAGTCGTGTGCACCGGCGGGGCAGCGAAGTGACAAGCACCACAACCCACAAAAAAGGTAACGAGGGCACTGAATAACACAGGATCTTCTCTTTGTATCTGGCAGGAACAACGCAGTTAAAATGCCCAAGTACCAAAATGTAGAATTAGTGCTTCAACGGACTTCAAGAGGACCTGCGATGCCGCTTCTGCCTCCCGTACCCTGGAGGCGGCACATGGGTCACGCGGTACGGTCATACTGCGGTGGGACGCACACTCGTTGACCTCTCATGGCACTGCTCCACACTTCAGGGAGGACGCTTTCCATTAGCTATGTTTTCTGATGACATGTCGCGCCGGCCCCGTCCAACAACAGAACTCCTTTAGATCCAAACAGACTCTTCCACTCTCTCACCGGAAGTGAAACCAGGCCACGCGGACACTTTCACAATACAACAGCCAAGAATGCACTTTTCGGTAAAAAAACACATTCCTTCCTCCTAATTAATCAAATAAAAGTCTCACTGAAGAACAGGGACCAGCTTCGATCGGTAAACAGCCGTTACAACGACTTTTTACTTTGCGATACCATTACAATGCATGCATTACCACGCATGCGTTGTACATCACGAAGTCATTACTACGCATTTTTTAGAACACATGGTCATTTACCACGCATGCCTTTACAACGAATTTTGTTGTAAAGGTATGTATGGTAAATGACCATGCGTTCTAAAAACATGTAGACGATCCATGTCGTTGTAAGGAAACAGAGGCTGTTCCGTTTCCTCACAACGACGTGCACCGCCCCTCAGAGATGACGTGAAGCAGGAACCACGAGGAGAGAGGAACCATGAGGAGTGAGAGGTAAGGGGGATTGGGCATGGGGTGGGGGTTTCTTTTCTAGGGTTTAGGGTAGTGCAGTGGTGTTTAGGTGGTGTAGGGGGTCGTGCTGGGGGTAGTGTTTTAGGGTTTAGGGTAGTGCAGTGGTGTTTGGGTAGTGTAGGGGGTTGTGCTGGGGGTAGTGTTTTAGGGTTTAGGGTAGTGCAGTAGTGTAGGGGGTCGTGCTGGGGGTAGTGTTTTAGGGTTTAGGGTAGTGCAGTGGTGTATGGGTAGTGTAGGGGGTCGTGCTGGGGTAGTGTTTTAGGGTTTAGGGTAGTGCAGTGGTGTTTGTGTAGTGTAGGGGTCATGCTGGTGGTAGTGTTTTAGGGTTTAGGGTAGTGCAGTGGTGTTTGTGTAGTGTAGGGGGTCATGCTGGGGGTAGTGTTTTATGGTTTAGGGTAGTGCAGTGGTGTTTGGGGAGTGTAGGGGGTCGTGCTGGTGGTAGATTTAGGGTTTAGGGTAGTGCAGTGGTGTTTGGGTAGTGTAGGGGGTAGTGCTGGGGTAGTGTTTTAGGGTTTAGGGCAGTGCAGTGGTGTTTGTGTAGTGAAGGGGGTCATGCTGTGGGTAGTGTTTTAGGGATTAGGGTAGTGCAGTCGTGTTTGTGTAGTGTAGGGGGTCGTGTTTTAGGGTATAGGGTAGTGCAGTGGTGTTTGGGTAGTGTAGGGGGTCATGCTGGGGTTAGTGTTTTAGGGTTTAGGGTAGTGCAGTGGTGTTTAGGTAGTGTAGGGGTCGTGCTGGGGGTAGTGTTTTAGGGTTTAGGGTAGTGCAGTCGTGTTTGTGTAGTGTGGGAGGTCATGCTGGGGGTATATTTAGGGTTTAATGTAGTGCAGTGGTGTTTGGGTAGTGTAGGGAGTCGTGCTGGGGTAGTGTTTTAGGGTTTAGGGTAGTGCAGTGGTGTTTGGGTAGTGTAGGGAGTCGTGCTGGTGGTAGTGTTTTAGGGTTTAGGGTAGTGCAGTTATGTTTGGGTAGTGTAGGGTGACGTGCTGGGGGTAGTGTTTTAGGGTTTAGGGTAGTGCAGTGGTGTTTGGGTAATGGAGGGGGTAGTGTTTTAGGGTTTAGGGTAGTGCGCCCAACCAGCCACAATATCCGTGGACAAAGGGGATCCTGACTCTTTGGAACGCTCCGTCAATTGAATAATTTGGGTCAAGGGCCCTACCACGTCCAAGACCTATCAATTCCTTTCTTGGGATCCCTCATATACTTGGAGAAAAAGGTACATAGTTTCTCATCAATTTCAGGCATGTGTGCCACATTCCCCTTCAGTGAGGGCCTGGGGCATTCTCCCCTCATCCTATTCCTGACCTCCCTTTCAAGGGGTTGATGGATTTTCCCCACCACATACTCTGCCACTTTTGCGTCAGGTGTCCACTCTGCCGACCTAGGATGGTAAATTTGGGTAGGCTCGAACATGTCCGAGTGGATCCCGTCCCCAACCGGGAACTGAGAGGAGTGGGACTCTGGACGCCAGGGACGCCCCGAGTCCTTATCCTCATCGGAGAAGAAATCGTCCTCCGATACACCCTCTCCCTCTAATGGAAACCCGCCGTCGGGGTCTACAATAGTGGTGACAGTGTCGCAATTTTCTCCGGGCCCCTCCTCCTCCCGGCAGGGTGCATGTTTTAGCGTTCGCGCACTCTTGAGGAAGGTCTCCGTAAGTTTATCAAATCCTTCCAAGTGCCCCGTGTTATGCTTAACGGCCCTTTTATTCCCCATCTGGGAGCTACTTGGACCCGCCACCACCAGATCTGGGTCACTGAACACCCCAGGGATGCTTTTCGCCAGCTTATCAACCTGATCCCTAAGAGGAGCCAGCGCCCTAGAAATAGCCAGAGAGAGGGCTTGGTCCACTGCTGGAGGGAGAAGTTGGGGGCCATTCCTCCTCCACTTCCTGGTAGGAGGAGTAAAAATGGTCTTCTGGAGAAGACATGATAGCAGAGGGTGTGAGCACAGAACAAATGCCCTTAAAATCCTTAAGACAGCCCCCTCGCCGGTGCTCCAACAGCTGGGCTTTCCCCGAAGCTGTTATAAGAATAGACTGAGGCGCAATACCAATTACCACCACCAGGTGGCGCTGGTCACTAACGTGGCCGTGTGGGGAAATCACTGCGTAGCGGTGTCAAAATTAGGCGAGGGTTGGTCGGGAATCAAGCGGACACTAAAGGAGTGACCGGATTACCAAACGCGCGTAAAGACCAGCGGGAGCGCTCGACGGAGCTGCCTCGCTCGGACCAGACGCGCCTGACAGGATCTCACCGCGCGCAGAGCACACAGCGGGAGAAACTGCGAGGGGAGAACGCGCTCGGGCAAGAGCCTGCTGCGCAGGGAATATGAAACAATACCAAGGCAATAATGCTAATAATGTGCACAAGAAACCGCTATACAAACAGCAACAACGTCCGATTAAGCCAAGAATGTAAGGAATGCACTTAACTGACGAGCAGTGAAGAAAGAGGAAGCGGAAGGGACGTCACGATATTATATACGATGGACTGTGATATGATTGGACTATAGTTGCCTTGGAGACTACCCCCTAATGGTTCATGGGTTGTGTAATCTTTTGTTTAATGATTGTTGTGTTACGTTTTCTTTGAACTGCTGTGCAAATAAAGTGAGGAAAGATAAGCATAATCCTCGCCTCCGTCCTGCCATAGAATTCATTAAACTTTATTTGATCTGATTTAGAAACATAGATCATAAAAGTGTACATAAAAACAGTAAATCCTCTTTCCTAATACAATACAGTGAGAATTAATTAAAACCAGTAGGTAAAAACGGGTGTTACAAAGCCCGGTTCAGAGCAACTTCAGGTTAACAGAATCGTAAAGTTCAATGTTTCGCAAGATCAATCTCATGTACTTCATGCAAAATACGCAATAAGGGGTCCAACTAAGATGTAACGCTCCAATACCTGACCAGTTTGCACTATATAAAACTGCAGAAAAACTAAAAATAAAAAGTGTTTTGCACACTTCTGTCATTGGGCTATATGTGGGCTACATCTGGGTGATATTTGTGCTACATTTGGGCTCTTTTTTCTCTGGTGGCCATCTTGGGAGACTTATTTGTTATGAAGTTTCCTAATTTCGTCATTTACTGCAGTCTCCTCAGTAGGAAATGCTTTCAGTTTTTTACTTTGATTCCATCAAGAAGGCATTCAGATGTGTCACACATTTGCCATAAATTCAGAATGTTAGCACTCTAGTTGTTCATGAGATCACTGTAGTAAAGCTACTGCTCACCAGGGAGTTAACTGGAAGTCTACTGCTGGTATTGAAAGTGATTGTTTCAGTCTGCATGTCAGAATTTTCTAATGAAATAGAAGAGGATTTGAGATCTCACTTAAAACATGCCCTAAATTTTCTTTCTGCAGCACTAACCATAATTTCTATGGCAAAATGAACCCCCTCATTTTGTTCCTTTTTAAATTAAATGTTTTAAGTGTTACCAGTTTATTCCAATCAAGATGGCTTCAGGTGTGCCATACTTTTGTCATAAGTAAGACTGTTAGCGCTCTACACTCTGGGAAGCTGCAGTAGAACACAAAGGCATCAACTGACAGGCTGCTCCTGTTGAAATATAACAGGAAGATATTTGAGATCACACTTGAAACATGTCCTAATTTTTCTTTCTACTGCACTAACCATAATTTCTATGACAAAATGAACCCCATCATTTTGTTCCTTTTTAAATTAAATGTTTTAAGTGTTACCAGTTTATTCCAATCAAGATGGCTTCAGGTGTGCCATACTTTTGTCATAAGTAAGGCTGTTAGCACTCTAGTTGTTCTTTAGAACACTCTGGGAAGCTGCAGTAGAACACAAAGGAATCAACTGACAGTCTCTGCCCTTGTTGGATGTACATGTTTTACTGAGAATGTCAGACTTCATTCTCACATGACTGAGAAAGATAATGTGAATTTACAGAAAATATGCTCTCATTTTAGCTTCTGGAGCACCTTCCAAAACTGTATGGGACAAGCATGTGAAAATAGTTTTCTCTCAAACATGATTCATGATATCCCAGCAGAAGGTTTTTCACAGGGTAAAATCACCTTAGAACACACCACAATTCCTGAAATTAGTATGGTACCATCAACAAATGAATTCTAATGTAACTAAAGTCTGTTATCACCCATTATAGTTCTCCTTTTGGTAACCCTCAAAATCTTCGATTCACTACAATGCATTTCAATGGGGTACTATCATTTATATTGGTCCCAAGATGGCTGCCAGCAATTCCAGGATGAAGTGCTGACAGCCAATCAGATCTCACGATGACATGTGTGGTTAGGCTCCGCCCAGATATATATGTGTTTTCTTTTTCAAATTTCTCAGGAACTACTGAACGGATTTACACCATTTAACCAAAAGGCACGACTCTGAACCAGGGGCTACCTTTTGCCAAATTTGGTGTAATTCCGTTCAGCAGTTTGGGCTGTAGCTGCGACTAAAGGTTCCTATGGAAAATTGCATGGGGAAAACACGTTTTGGGACCCCCCTTTTTTCTCGGCCCCCACTTGATGAATCACCCCGAGACTTTCAGGATAGGAGTGGTCCGGAGCGGGCCATAAGTTTTGAAACTTTCGCGAAGATTCGTCAACCGGCGCCAAAGTTATTTCAAATAGAATGTGGTGGATTTCCTATGGAAAATAGGTCCTAACTATAACTATCTACTGGCGACCGCCAGTAGATAATATATATATATATATGTACATATACATACATATATATATATGGACCCCTCTCAGCACTCCAGCTGTGTGGGACTTACTGGAGGTACCTGGTGGGCTAGTTGGCCCATAGGGACCCTCAGGATTCAAGGGGACTTAATCCCCCAACCCAGAGCATGCCAGGAGGCGCATTTGCAGAATGGTGGAGAAAGGGGGCATGGCCTGTGTCCACCATTCAGCAATCTCACTATCTGGGACATACTGGAGCTATCAGGTAGGCTAGTTGGCCCCTAAGAACCCCCAGCAGCGAAGGGGACTTTAATCCTCATCCAAGAGTGCGTCAGGAAGTGTGTTTGCAGAGTGGTGGGGAAAGGGGGCGTGGCCTGCTATGAGAACTTAGCAATCCTGCTGTGTGGGACTTACTGGAGGTAATAGGAGGGGTAGTTGGCCCCCAAGGTTCACCTTGGGGGCCAACTACCCTCCTGTTACCTCCAGTAAGTCCCACACAGTGGGATTGCTGAAAGGTCTTCGGAGGCCACGCTCACCTTTCTCCACCACTCTGCAAATGCGCCTCCTGGCACAGTACTGGTTGGGGGATGAAGTCCACTTTACTCCTGAGGGACTTTGGCGGCCAAGTAGCCCTCCTGGTACCACCTGTAAGTCCTACGCAGCAGAATTCCTGAGCGCTGGTTGGAGACCCACCCCCTTTCTCCACCACTCTGCAAACGTGACTACCAGTTAAAGAAGCATTTGTAATGTAATAGGTCTCGCATTTGCAAGAGTGAGAGCTATTGGATTTGTAAATCTAAAAGTTTTTTACTAATGTTTTTTGGAGTGGAGTGGATGTACTTTGTGTTTAGTGGAATTATGTGGTATGTTGTGCAGTGAAATTATGTGGATAGAAAGTATGTGGTATTTAGTGTATAGGAATTATGTAGAGTGGGATTATGTGTTATGGGGAGTAATTATGCGGTATGGTAGTCTGTGTTGTGGCGTGGTAACCTCAGGTTTAGTCTTCCTCAATTCCATAGAAGCTAAATTATGAACTCAATGAGACAAAAAAAAGAAGGAATCACTGAGGAGCACTTCTGGACCTAGTCAGAGGTATGAGCAGGGCCACTGGAATTCTGCGACTGTTTGGCTGCACCGACTTTCGCACAATTATACATTTTCCGCATTAGCCACATAATCCATCATCTGCTGCCTAATCTGCAGATTTTAACAAAAAAAGCCTTGTTTCTAGCTCAAACGGCTCAAACGTTACCAAAAATGCATCGACAAGTGTTACAGAGTGGTGAAGGCCCTTAGCAAACCTAGAATTGTCACCTGTTACTTATTGCTAAATGTGGGTGTTAAATTGGTACTAATGGTGTGCAAACCACTCTTGCTTCTTTCTGCGCCTCTCTTGCCACTTTCTGCATTTCTGTTGCTTCTTTCTGCAACTTTCTTTTTTTTCCTGTACTTCTTTTGCCTCTTTCTGCTCATCTCTTCCACTTTATGTACCTCTCTTGCCTCTTTCTGCACCTCTCTTGCCTCTTTCTGCACACACATGGCTACTTTTAAACTGACCTCAGGCTCAGCAGTGCACACATGCAAGTGCAGAAAAGGGCTGCTGGCCTCTAAACTGCCATGCCCTATTATATGCTAGGGACTTAGAGGTAGTTTTAATCCCCCTGCCCTATTATGTACTAGGACCTTACAGGGGAGGTCATGCCAATCACAGGGGTACCCCAACCCATAGTGTACCCTAGTGTATGTAAGTGATTTCACTGTATTCTAAGTGTCTTTCAGCATAGCACTGGCTCCGGCCTGGTTAGGCAGAGCCCAGGGTCAGTCAGAGTCAGTTACCACCAGTACCAGTCAGCAAAAAGTTGGGGGGTGCCCAAGGCACAGGATGACTTTGCAACAAGGCCTCTTTCTGCACCTCTGTTGGTTCTTTCTGCATCTCTCTTGCTTCTTTCTGCACCTTTCTTCCTCTTTCTGGACTTCTGTTGCCTCTTTCTGCATTTCTCTTGCCTCTTTCTGCGCCTTTCTTCCTCTTTCTGCACGTGTCCTACCTCTGTAGGCATAGTTAGAAATTAGCGTTTAAAAAACTTTAGAAATTCACTGAAAAAACCATAGGTTTCAGGGACGTTATAGTTAGAAATTAGCATTTAAAAAAACCTTTGAAATTCACTGAAAAAACCACAGGTTTCAGGGACGTTATAGTTAGTTGGACATTTCACTCGTAGAAAACCAGAGAAATTCGGCTGTTTTAGGTAGTTGAGCTAACTATAACTCGCGCCCCCGCAATGCACTGCTTTTTTATATGCTATTTTCTAACTATAACGTCCCTGAAACCTATGGTTTTTTCAGTGAATATATATATATATATCCATATATGGTACAGCTCCAAAGGAAAAACTGCTCAGGAGACAGCACTCCATGGAAACGGAAAATTCTTTATTGCAGGTGGTGTGTAGACAGACAAACGTCTACGCGTTTCGGCTGTAGACAACCTTGTTCACAATGTTTTTTTGTTCCCCCAGGAAGTGTTAAATAAAGATACAACATATATAATAAACATAGAAAGAGGCATTTCACTCAAATTCCACTACTGCGAAGAGAAGATCGGCCATTTTGTAACGTCTCAATGTCACACAGAGATGTGCAATATTATTTACACAATCATATATAATTTCATGCACTGTAGTTGTCAGCTCTTATGGAACAGACATAATTTTGACATTTGTCCGTTTGTCATCAACACAATTGTTATCTTTCCCACATTGAAACCTTTGCGAAAAAAACAAAGTAAATCAACTTTGCTATTGCCCCATTGGGCTTAGTCCAGTTTAAATGTTTGTTGCAAAGATCACAAATTCAAACAGTGTGAAAAAAGCAAATTGAACAAACTAATAATGTAGCCCCAATAGGCTTAATCCAGTTTATAAAGATGGTCCAAAAATCTCAAATTAAAAAAAACTTACATTTCTCAGTGCATTGCCCCATTGGGCAATTAATTTGTACATGTAAGAGGTTCTATGGAAATGTCTCCTTTCTTTCAGGAATGTCCCAGTTGAAAAATGGTACGACCACAAATCATAAGTCAAAAAACTAATCACTTTAGCCCCATTGGGCATGCACTCATAGAATTATAGGAGAGGGAGAGCGAGAGTGGCAACAATCTAATGAGACAATATTGCAAAATCTGACAACTTAAAAGAGAAGAAAAAGTAAAAATGTAAAAAATAGATATCTTAGCTCTTTTGCAGTCTCCTCATGGTGTTAGTCCTGGACACCCTAGAACAAAAGTAAACAATTCTAATATTAATGCATTGCCATAGGAACTATAAACACAGTAAAAACTATTAAAATCATGATATTAAAGCATAGGCAAGGTTGAAAAGACAGAGTCGAAGGAAACTGAATATCTCTGCATTTTTGCATATTGACAGGGAGTATCAGTATCATAGGATGCTCATAGACACTGTTTTAAAGAAAGGTGTACATTTCCTCATCGATATTCATGCCTATTGGCTCTTTGGTACCCATCCTGAGAATATACCTGCACTCCAATTGTCTGAGGGCCTTTTCTCTATCCCCTCCTCTCAAGGATTTTTCCAACTGGTCTAATATACAATAGGTCAGCTTCGAGGGGACTCTATTATGGTACTCCATGAAATGCCTGGCCACCGGATACGCAGTATCCGCGTTTTTCATTGCACGTAAATGCTGCAAAACCCGCATGTGGGCTTCCAACTTGGTGCTCCCAATGTAACCCTTCAGGCAAGGACATTCTAGCAGATAAACCACATATTCTGATTTGCAGTTTAGTGGTTTAGATATAATCAAACGCTCTCCAAAGCAGGTTTTAACCTCTGTTGTATTCTTGCCTTGCTGACATGCCTTACACTTTGGACATCTTTTAAAACCGTTACTGGGTTTTAGCCACTTGTAGTGTGTATCAGTGTATGTGTTCACTAGTTTATTCCCTAATGTTGGTGGCCTTCGATATGTTATATCTGGTCTGGTGGTGACATCCACTCCTATAACAGGGTCTCTCTTTACCAAATGCCAATGTCTGTTAAGGGCTTTTATCAAATCTTTGTGGTGTGAGTTGTAGGTGGTTATAAATCTATTCGCCTGTACAGCCTCCCCATCAGGTTTGTTTTGTTTGAATAGTAGATCTATTCTATTTGCCTCTCTGACTTTGTTTTTGGCCAACTCTAAAACTGGTCATTGGTATCCTCTATCTGCCAATCTGTCACAAATCTCCCTCTCTGCTGTCTCATATTGTTCAGTGGAGTCACAGATTTGTTTGGCTCTCAATAGTTCCCCGTAGGGTATACTATTTTTGAGTGAATGGGGATGCGAACTGTTGGCATGTAGTGTAGTATTTCCCACTGTAGGTTTGCGGAAGATTGTTGTAGAAAGGCATTGGTCCTTGACCTCTATTTTCACATCCAGAAACTCAATCTCAATATTGCTAATTAGACTGGTAAATGTTAGATTCAGCTCATTGGTGTTAATACATTTCACAAATTAATCTACAGACTTGATGTCACCTTTCCATAAAATGAAAAGGTCATCTATGTAGCGCAGCCATGTAACAATATGTGATGACCATTTTTCCATTTCTGAGCCATGTAGCACCTGCTCCTCCCACCAGCCCATATGCAAATTTGCATAGCTGGGGGCGAAGCAGGTGCCCATCGCTGTCCCCTGTTGTTTGTATAGAGTGTATATATATATATATATATTGACCTGTTTACCAAAAAAGTAGTAGACCTACACCCATTGAAGTACTCCTTGTATGGGTGTAAATTTACTACTTTTTGGAACTCACAATCTTTTGCAGTAGTAGGCTTGGAAAGCTACACCATTCTCATGTTTCCAGGCACACTACTGGCAATAAAGCACCCAAAAGTGATGGAATGAATGTTTGCAAATAGTCTAATCAGTGGCAATTGCTCTGGATAGCATCCCAACCCATTGTTTTTCACTCACTATGCCACTCCAGACAGAGTTCCACATAATGAAAATCAGTAATTACCCTGTTCTTCATTGACACAGTCCATCCCAAAACTTGGTCATCTCACCCCTCCACCCTTCAGCCCACTGCTTTTTTAGTTGAGATATTTGAGATTCACACCCCCAATCTCACTGGATAAGCTACACTGCCTGCAGCCAGCAGCCGCTCGCGCTATGTCCCTGTGCTCTTGTGAAAGACATTTTGGCCCCAAATAACTCTGTATTAAGTAAGCAAGTGTAATCATGTAATTTTCAGTATTTTTGCGTCACAAGTGTAAAGTGAAATTGCTGAAATTACTTTGAATACATCCAGGTCTAAACATCAAATGCATTCAAAATTGTTTGGTTATGGAAAGTTACTAAACAAATTCTCGAAAAAGCCCTGTCTTTTCTAAATGAAAAATCTTTTTCAAGTGTGGCTAGGAAACTTTAAACACAATACTGTTATTTAAAAAAATGTATGTATGGTATTTTTAGATCTCATGGCACATCTCACTGAAAGAAATGTTCTGATTTTTTACCAGAAAGGAAATTAATATACAGACATAAAGACTGTAAAATAAAGACTGTAAAATGTTTGCTGTGCGAATCTGTTTTATACGAGACTCCCAATGTCCTTCCTGGACAAAAAGGCCAAAATATATAACTGTCATGTAGTGGTAAGAAATTTCACCCACTTCTACTAGATGTATTTATTGTTGTTACTTTATGACATTGATGGAGCACTTTTCCTAAAACGTAATCATAGTCAAGTCGTCAAAGATTTTTCCTCATTTGTCGTATGGATCTTTGTTAGCTGACGTGAAGCACTGAAAGGGAAGAAACATCAACAATACATTTCTAACCTGTGAAGCCAATAAAACTCCACAATAAGGACACGAATCACTGAATATAGTTAAAGGGTTTTATTTTGGATTATCAGTCAGTCCAGTATATACGCAGACCAATAATAAGTTCAATAAATGCAGCAGTACAATAGGTAAGCTGAAGTATCTCAGTAGGTTAAGACGCAATAATATGACATATCGAATTGCAATAATCCCAATTGTATGAACACAGATTAAAGCAAACAGGTGTTCCATAAAGAAACTTCCCTCCTCTCTTCTAAGCATAGATCGAATATAGGATCATCTATCAAGGGTCTCTAAAACAGGAGCATAGGAAAATATGGTCAGACTTCAGTAGAAGTCCAAAGAAAATAGAAATAAGTGTTTAGCATAAAGCTTCACACTTGAAAGAATAGGGCAAACAGAGAGGTCTGTGCTGCTCTAAGTTTAAAAGGAATCTCTTCTAACACTATAACTGTGAGAACACCAATTTAAAAGTAACCGAAGATTCTGAACATTCTTGTCTCTTTCACACCACCAGGGACCAATCAGGTCACTACTTGAGTACATCTGCAACATAACTCTAGGTTCACATCTAACTGAAACTTCGGTTCTCAACCTTGAACATCTTGCCATCCTGGTACATGATGAAGAGATGTCCTCTTTCGACCAGTTTTTCTCCATGTTCACTGCCAAGTTTCCCTTCAGGCCTCTCTATCAGTCGTCTAATACAGACAATAAGCCTTTCTCTAGCTAACTAAAATCATGAGAATAAACCTGCAAGGAAAGGAGAAAGCATGCTGGTAAAGCAAAATCATTTCAACTGAGGCCAGTAGTCAAAATAAATGCATATATCTTGAGGTGTAAGTGTAAATCGTAAATGAGAAATGCATGCTTTCATTGCTTAAACTAAACATTAGTGCACACGTATATACTCCTATTCTGCTAGCGCTGGGATGCCTCCGGGTAACTACGCGCTCTAGAAATGTTAAATAATAATAATAATAATAATAATATAAATCTTCGGCCTCTACAGTGAAAACATTTTAGTAATGCTTTAAATGCTTCGCACACTTTAATAAAATTATGGCACACAGTGACTATGATGTCAAATGCACATATATAGTTTGCATTTTTGTGACATGTAAGCAATGGTGGCTCCTCCGTAATGGTGGAGGAGCGTCGCCCCACTGCCTGGCACAGAGCCAGCAAACAAAAAAATAAAACGATGCTCTAGCATTGTTTTATTTTTCGTTTGCCAGCTCTGAGCCAGCTTGTGCATGGAGGGGCGGGGCATGGGAGGGGGAGGAGGAGTGTTGTGCACTCCCTAAGCATGTCAATGTGTTTGGCCGACGTCTCAGGCCTGACCTGGGCGGAGCGTCTTTCTTGCCCGCCTGGGCCAATCCCCATGCTGCTCTGCAGCACGGGGATTGGATGGGAGTCTGTCCCAGGGGCTGCTGGGACCAGAAAGAGGACAGCAGGAGTGACGCGGCACCGGGGGCGGCTGGCGGCTTTAGGTACTTTTTTTAATTATTATTATTAACACACCCCCCCCGCCGCTTGCACTCTATCGCACCCCCCACCAGCCGCACCGCCCTTCGTTAGTGGCGGCCCCCACTCCAATTACGGATTAGGGTCACTTTGCTCAGTACATAGTGGCACTCACTAGCGTGAAAGAGATGTGGAACTGCCTGCATGTGCCCTATTGGGAAAGCAGAATGTGCAATGGGGCTAACAAATGCCAGATTCGCAATGTCCCCTGCAGGCCGCAGCATGGCAAACCACACCTAACCCAGTTGAACAATAGGTTCAGAGTCCAAATCTGCTTATCTAAGCAATGGGCAGGCAACAAGTTTGCTTAAAACTGCTATTTATCACTAGTGCTCGCAAAAACAAGTCCAGCCACACAGTTCGGCATAGTAGCCCACTGTAAACCTGCTTCCTTAATAACATTTCCGCTAAGATTGGTAGAATATGCAACTAGCTGGATAGTTGGAGGGATCTGGTACTCATACGTTTTTGATCACTAATGACTTAGAATGGTGAAGCACGAAAAAGCCTGTGTACTACAAAAAAAGACCCAGGCGTTTCCCCTTGAGGCCCATCTCCAGCATGGATTTTATCGTCTATTTCCTGATTTAACCACCTGTTTTTTGCCTACTGTACTTTTAAAGTCATTGTTCACAGTTTTCCGCCCTAAGAAATGTATCACATTTTGACCTCTCTGAAACACAATACAAGGCTCGATTACCATTGGACACCGCGTTAGGCTCTGCACTCTATCAGCGATCGCCTACTTCTAGTATCTACCAACCAGCAATAAAGTAAATTCTCATGTTTCTCAAACACACATTGATCAATAAATAACTCAACTTCACACATACCCTGGAGTCAGGCCTTACTTATAGTTATCGCAAACCACTACTCTCCCAGGGCTACTTGGGACTCTTTCTTTCCACTGCTAGTCTGTTTCTGTTTAACCTGAATCGCAGGCAGTGACGGTAATGTCTGTCCTTTTTCAACAGAGTATTATCAGTAGTGGTAGAAGTTCTAGAACCATCTAAAACTAAAAGACACCAGTAGCCAAGAGTAAAACGCAATTAATAACATTAGAAATGTGTTTCAAGATGCAACAGGAATAAAATCAAATTTGAAAAATATGCAGTATTTTTAAAATCTAAATTCTTGGCATGATATATTAAATGTTTATGCATCATAAAATTTGTTCCACTGAAAGTGGCAGTCATTATGAGGGTAAAAACCAAAAACGCAGTGTGGTAAATGTCTTTGTATCTCGCAATATCAATACTGTGCTCTCTTGTAGATCACAGGGAAATAGGTGCTCTACCATTCCTTGTGATTTACAGGGTAATGTACCAATGGTCTGAGATAGCTCCAAAACCACTACCCTTATGAGTTGGCAATCTATGGCACAGTGGAACCTGTCCCATGCACCATTGCTGCAATCCTCAATTTTCCTATAGTAAAGTGCTACTTTTCTGGCGTTGCAACTAATCTCTTTAAAGGCCTCTATCTCTGCATTCGCAGCTAGTCGAAAGGATTCAAAAAGGAATCCTGCCTGATATATAAGAAGAAAGGTTTCTGTGAATCCTTCTGACGGGCATCTTTGAATTGCGCTGGATTAATACGTCTGCATTGAATTTGAAGTTGCATTCAATTGAATGGAGCCGATGAGCATAGAAAAATGGTGCTTTGCGGAGGATCACACATTCAGACAAGAAATGAGTACAAGACTACGTGTTCAACAGGCAAATACTTAATAGCTATACCAGACATACTCTGATGGCCTGAAGTACATCTCGCTGCTGTATCAGGAAGTATAAATTAGATTGTTATTTTAATAGGAAGGACCACCAGAGGATATCTGGTACAGCTATTAAATATTTGCCTGGTGAACGCGTGTCTTGTATTCCTTACTTGTCTGAATGTGTGATCCTCTGCAAATCACCATTTCTCTGTGTTCATCGGTTCCTGTAATGCTTCAGCTAGTTTTCACAAACACAGAGCAAGCCTCTCTTGGTCCCTGCCAAGAGTAAAGTGTACATCTCCTGCAAAAAGTCTTCCTAGCACCCCTGGGCCTGGACTGCACGTGGTGAAACTCTGCTTCAAAATTCGTGGGATATCGAGTTTCCACCCAAAGCAATAAACAGTCTATGCGCAGAACTATTCGGAAGGAAGCAATGTTTAAATCATAATTTCTGCAAACAGGGGGATATCCTCAATCATAAGAGATTATGAGGTTTTGTAAGAGATCATGGCCGCGCTCTGATTCAAGTGTACACACCGCCATTCTATTGCGCTCACAGTCCTCCGCAGTGACCCCAGCACCAGGCAAGCCTTTTCCAGGCCAGCACTTGGCAAAAACATTGTCTAATTTCCTTTGCGATACCGCTCTGAACACCAGGCCAGACTCTCCCCTCAACAGAAAGGAGCATTGTCCACTCGCGTGGAATATCCTGGCGTTCCCGCTGCACGACATAAACCTCCAGCGGGATGCAGGAAAGGCAGGTAATTTAATGTTCTGTCTATGATTGCAGCTTGTCCATGGCAATTGTGGCTGGTGGTAACTGGATACTTATCTGCCCCAAAAGGATCACAAATTTACAGTGGAAAAAAAACCCTCAACCCAGCAGTTATGGCCTAGCACATCCTATAAGCAAGCGGAAGCTACACTGCTTTCCCTCCTTTTTCATGTCTCACAAACTTTTTTTTTAGCGCTATATTTTTTACTTTCATTGGAATGGGCCTCGTGGGAGGATGTGCATAAGACACCAAAGCCTTTCCTCCAGACCCAGCAGGCCCACTCCGAACAATTTTACCATTGTGAGCCCCAGCCATTCCCTTTCAAGACACTCGCCTTGAGCGGTGTCAGGGAAAAGAATGAACAGGTGGCTAAAGAAAACATTAGCCCCGATATGTCATTGGTTTTTAACGTGTTTGAAGGGAAATGGAGCTGTTATTTTCAATTTTTCATAGGGCTGTCTCCCCTGATGAAATACAGTCATATCCACTTAAGTAAAACCTTATGGAAAAGGGAAGTGTACTGTTTTTATTGGACACCTTTATTGCCAGGCTTGGTTTTAAAAAAACACTGCAATTGTGAGCAGGTAATGCACTGTTTCGGTCTTTCACCAATTTGTATTCCCAATGAGCAAAAACGTCTACCGAATTACTACTGAGAGGTGCAGGCAAAAGTTGGAAAACAAACAAGGGTTTGCTGTTGAACATAGCGCATTGCCCTCCACACCATAAATCAGCTATATCCATAGGGGTTATGGATATAGGCGATTTATAGCGATGATGGCGACGTGCGAGTTTTAATGCAGTTCCTACAAATTAAGAAAACAATTTTTTTGCGGCTAATTCATGTAAAGCACCCAAATCCGTCCGGTAGAAAGGGGCATTTTTTTTAATAGTTGCTCGTGCTAAAAGCACGGCGTGATACGGCGGGAGGAAATTCCCCATTAGGGATCAAATTCACAGGTCATCCGTCACGTTAACGACGGGGTCCGGCAGCACGCAACTGTTTCTTGATGGACTCAACGGAAGTCTCGCGGGGGACGCAGCGTATGTAAATCAGTGAACTGGTCTTGAAAACGGCATAGCTTTCCCAAAATGGAGTCTTCCTGGGTGAACCCTCTAGATACCAGGTAGGGTTGCCACCTCCCCAAGAGCGTTGTTTTTAAGATTCTGCAAAGGCTTGGGCATGATACTAAGTACTACTGAAAGCAAAATCGTATGAATTGATTTGCAACATGACTTTTCTGCCTCTGTTTACTTCAAGTACCAGGCCTCTTCATTGCAGAGTATCGCACGAAGAGATAGCTGGCCCTTGGGGACCTAGGCGTGTGGCGTTTTTGCCAACCCTACAATTTAGGAGGTAGGCTTGCGCTTTTTCAGACAAACTACTGCCTACAGATTCCTTTGTGTCATCACGAAAAGAACCTGAAAGCAGCATGGTATTCTTTATAGCTTGCCTCCAACGCTGTTTGATTTACTGACATGACTGTGATTCGCAGTTTCGTTTGCTGATGAGGAGGGTACAACTGGCCATAGTGACAAAGGTCACTCATTACATCATGATATTTATCATGATGCAGTCTGCATCATATTTATGTAACAGCGTGTCACAATCAACGTTGACCTAGTCTACTCCACTTCTCATAGCATGTAATGTGCTGTCTTGTGATGACAATATAAAGTCATTTCCTTTGGTGCAATCATTAGGCTGATTAGTTTTTTGAACAATCCTTCTTTTTTTGTGGTCAGAATGTAGGTAAGCATGATGTAGGTGTAACTCAAATCCAAGAGGCCTGATCCATGACACATTTTTGGACATATATTTAGTGTAATTCTAAACACACTTAATTTAACTACAGTTCACTTACATTGCCAGTGGAAGCCCTGATCATCTGGCATAGATCTGGCCCTTCTGGGCTGACAGTGGGTACCCCAGTTGTAGGTGAATGTCTGTTACAGGAGCTTGAATTAGGGAAAATTAGTGGAACAATCTGATACAGCTTCCAAACTAAAACAATGTATCTGTTTAAAAAAAAGTACGGTAAGGGGGGAGTGGCCAACCATCATGGCCGCGCGGACGTGATCCGGATCGGCTTCGCGTCGAGCCCTGCATTTAGTGGCTCTGCGGCGTGTCCCACATCATGTTTTTGGGATACCACCCAAGCCCCAGACGCGCTGCCACTGGAGAACACTCTTCTGGGTTAAATTGCAGCAAGGGAGGCGACTATTCGGCGAGGTGCCGGACCATGCTAGGCAGCAGCAGAGTGACTGAAAATGGAGCCGGTACCTCTACTCTCTGGTCGGCCCGTCTGGGCTGGCGCGCACTAGAGGAGATGAGGTGCGATCCTGCAGTCTTCATCCCGCCGTGTGAATCTGCCCTCCTCCGGTGGTGGGCATCTAGAGGAGGAGACCGGCGACTGGAGAGGTGCAGCCCCGAGGGAGATACACAGCTGGGCCCTCGCTTTGGCTGCGGTGCAGTGGAGGAGATTTCCCACCGCCCAACATTGACAGGTGGAAGCGTGCACCTGGGTCTGGGGCGGGCCCCCTCCCCAGCGAAATGCACAGGAGCGATGCCTTTGGGCCCCTGAAGAGGCGGAGAGGGGGTGGCCCCCACGGGACTGTTCATCCTGCCTGACTTCAAAATGGTGCCCGGAGGAGCGCCCGGGGGGAAAAAGGAGCAATGTGCCTGATGCCATTTAGCCACCGAGTCCCGGGGTCTGCGCGCAATCGACCTGGTGAGGATGGGGTGCCCCCCCATAGAATTGCGCCACACCTCCAGTGCTGGGACTCATGTGAGCTGGCGGAAGCGAGCCGCCCCAAGGCTATCTGTGGTTGCCAGTCCCTAAGATGGTGCATGATGAACTTGCGATGAGGCGATAACCCGATACACATGGCTATCCAGTAAGCGGGAGCGGCCTACTTGAAGGAGGGCTGACATTGCAGTGGTGTACTCACGAGACATACTCTGCCAGCAGCCGGCTGGGGAGGTGCGACCACAATCAAGAGGGGGCTTTACCGGTGCGATCCAGAGTGGCCTGGTGAGATCCCTTTTACTTTGCAACCCGTGCTGGTTATCTCTGGACAGCCCCCACTACTCTTGCCTGAACTCCTTCAACTGAGTGCCCATCCAACTCGGGAACGAGAACCGGTCGACAAAGGGCACTGTCCATATGACGACTAAAAAGACCCAATGTAATAGAGTCTCCAGCTACTTTACCCCTGCTGAATCCCGACCGGAGAAGGAGGTGAGAGACTGCGCAGTGGACATCATGGCGCTGACCAGGGAGGACCTGCTGGTGACCTTGCGGAAGTTCAAGAAGGAACTCAGGGAAGACATTAAGGCAGATATCGGCCCTACATTCGAGGCTTTCCGCTCAGAGATGGGGACGAAGCTGATGTGGACTCGGGGGGGGCCCACACTCTAGATCTAGAAGGGAAATGCCAGGAGCTCGAGGGACGAGTGAAACCATTGGAGGAGGGTACTGCCAGCATGTCCACCCAATTGCACGCTGCCCTGTTTAAGTGTGAAGACCTAGAGAATCGCTCTCGCAGAGATAACGTACGAGTGAGGGGCCTGGAGGAAGGAAGTGAGGGACCTGACTTGGAGGCATTCATGGTGGGCCTCTTTTCCAATGTCTTGGGAGATGAATGTCCGGAGGTCCACCTAGAACGAGTTCACAGAGTGGGGCAGCGCATACAGGGGGATAACAGGCGCCCACAAGACATCCTAGCTAAATTTAGCTCTTTTAAAATAAAGGAACCGGTCCTTCGGAAGGCTCGGAGCACTGATGTGGTCTCCTTTCAGGGGGCCACGTGTTCACTCTTCCAAGATGTAGCCCAAGCCACGCTGGCACGCAGACAGCAGTTCAGACCGATCACAATGGCGCTGAGGGAACGCCAGGTCAAATACCGGTGGACATATCCATTTGGCATTGCCTTCTCACTTGGTAACAGACAGCATCACTTCACGGAAGTTGAGGGGGCAGTGACTCTACTTGGTCTCGATCGTTGCTCACCCCAATCAGCGATGACGTCAAGGCCTGGCCCAATCGACAGTGCGGGCCCATGGCAGACACCTAAAAAGGGCAGCAGATCGTCGCCACACTAACCATCGCGTTCACTTGGTATCGAAGTCCTCTATCTGGTTCACCTATCTCCTCCAGCCTGTTGGACACTTGAGAATGCTGCTTAGGAGTGGTTATGACCCTGTCGGGGTACTCTGGGTTCCGAGGACTGGAGATGCCAACTGAGGATACAAGGGGGTCGCTCGGGCCCTTGGCTATAGGCTCAAAGAATTATTCGCTTACTCTTGTCCTGAAATTAGCGAATGTTGTGACATTGAGTGTTCATATAAGAATACATGCGGGGCTCTAGGCGTGGTACTGGACCCGCCCCTAGAGCCACCAACAGTGAGATCTTTGATTTGCTTTGGAGTATCTTTTGTTAAAAGTTATGTGTTATGTTTTGTAGTTTTGTTTATCCTGTGGTGTCGACTTGATGTTACAGTTGGCCAGATGGGGGAGGGGATGGGATTGGGGGGCGGGTGGGGACCCGGGGGAGGAATCCGGGGTCAGGGGGTGGTTCGCATCCACGAAAGAGGTGGTCCCTATCCAATGTCTTAATGCCAATCAACTGCATGTCTTGGAACATTAGGGGATTAAATCCCCCCAACAAAAGGCAACGCCTTTGGAAATTCTTAGGAGACCATCATGTCCGCATAGTTGCCCTATAGTGGCCCTTCAGGAAACCCACCCTAAGAGAGGCGAGGACCTTAGATTATGCCACAAAAGCTACCCTTTGATATTTAGATCCTCAACAACTACCAAACAGAATGGAGTCGCTCTTCTGCTCCACTCCTCCATTCATTTTCAACTCCATGACACAAAGGCTGACAAAATAGGGAGATTTCTTATGATCAAGGGTATTTTGCTGGGCCGCCCGTGCACTATAGCTACGGTCTATGCTCCTAATTCCGGTCAGTCAGACTTTCTCCTTTCCTTCTTATCAACACTAGAAAGCTTTGCAGTGGGGGACATTCTGCTATTGGGTGACTTTAATCTTGTCTGGGACCCTAAGGTAGATTCTACTCAGTCACATAGAGCAACAGCAGGTGTGTTTAGTAAGTCCCTTAAGTCTTCAATACAGCTGGAGGGCCCTCAATCCCTCAACATACGACTACTCCTTTTTTTCCCACTTTCATAGGTCATACTCTAGGATAGACCATATATTCACCAGCTAGGCACTACGTCCGACGCTGGTGGGCGCCCAGTTGCACCCGATCTGTCTCTTGGACCACGCACCTCTGGAACTTCTGCTTGGCTGGCCCCTGCCCCGTTCCAAACTTACAAGATGATATTTTCCCAATATCCTCACCAGGGATCGGCTACTTCGAGACTACTTGAGGAAGGCGATCAAGGATTTCTTCACTAATAACGATCCCAAAGACACCTCTCATTTGACAAACTGGGACGCCTTCAAGGCAGTTGTAAGGGGTAAATGTATTGCTTTAGCCTCTACTCTGGGGAAACAACAAACTGGTGAGCGGGAGGTCCTAGAGGGGGAGTTGCGAGCCGCTGAGCAGACACACAAGGAAGCCCCATCTGTACAAACCTTAAGGAAAGTGACGGCGCTTAGAGGGAAATTGCAGGCAATATACACAAATAGGGTGGAAATAACTATTTTACGCCTCCAGGCCCGAGGATACAATGGGAATGACAAATTTGGCCCCAGGTTGGCGCGTCAACTTAGAGCTAAACAAGAAAAGGAATATGTTAAACAAATAGTTGAAAAACACACAAGATGATGGACGGAATGTTGCACATTGGCAAACATTCACCCCCAGTCACAGATCTGGGTTTAATCCATCGTTATTTTGCTTCACCACGCCACCCCAGTTCAGACATAGCCATATGCAAATCAGTCTTGACCCTGTGCCTCATGGGAACAGTCCAGACCGAACTGCCAAGCCACATCTTCCCTGGACCGGAATCAAGCATCCTAGGACCAGTTTCGGGCTTTCAGCCCTCATCAGCCAGGATAGCTTGACTCCAGTGGCGTAGTGAGCACGGGACCCACGTCTGGGCATACCCTTCCCACTTAGGGCGAAATGCAAAACACACAAGATGATGGACGGAATGTTGCACATTGGCAAACATTCACCCCCAGTCACAGATCGGGGTTTAATCCATCGTTATTTTACTTCACCACGCCACCCCAGTTCAGACATAGCCATATGCAAATCAGTCTTGACCCTGTGCCTCATGGGAACAGTCCAGACCGAACTGCCAAGCCACATCTTCCCTGGACCGGAATCAAGCATCCTAGGACCAGTTTCGGGCAGCATTCCGTCCATCATCTTGTGTGTTTTGCATTTCGCCCTAAGTGGGAAGGGTATGCCCAGACGTGGGTCCCGTGCTCACTACGCCACTGGAGTCAAGCTATCCTGGCTGATGAAGGCTGATAGCCTGAAACCGGTCCTAGGATGCTTGATTCCGGTCCAGGGAAGACATGGCTTGGCAGTTCGGTCTGGACTGTTCCCATGAGGCACAGGGTCAAGACTGATTTGCATATGGCTATGTCTGAACTGGGGTGGCGTGGTGAAGCAAAATAACGATGGATTAAACCCAGATCTGTGACTGGGGGTGAATGTTTGCCAATGTGCAGCATTCCGTCCATCATCTTGTGTGTTTTGCATTTCGCCCTAAGTGGGAAGGGTATGCCCAGACGTGGGTCCCGTGCTCACTACGCCACTAGAGTCAAGCTATCCTGGCTGATGAAGGCTGATAGCCTGAAACTGGTCCTAGGATGCTTGATTCCGGTCCAGGGAAGACATGGCTTGGCAGTTCGGTCTGGACTGTTCCCATGAGGCACAGGGTCAAGACTGATTTGCATATGGCTATGTCTGAACTGGGGTGGCGTGGTGAAGCAAAATAACGATGGATTAAACCCAGATCTGTGACTGGGGGTGAATGTTTGCCAATGTGCAGCATTCCGTCCATCATCTTGTGTGTTTTGCATTTCGCCCTAAGTGGGAAGGGTATGCCCAGACGTGGGTCCCGTGCTCACTACGCCACTGGAGTCAAGCTATCCTGGCTGATGAAGGCTGATAGCCTGAAACCGGTCCTAGGATGCTTGATTCCGGTCCAGGGAAGACATGGCTTGGCAGTTCGGTCTGGACTGTTCCCATGAGGCACAGGGTCAAGACTGATTTGCATATGGCTATGTCTGAACTGGGGTGGCGTGGTGAAGCAAAATAACGATGGATTAAACCCAGATCTGTGACTGGGGGTGAATGTTTGCCAATGTGCAGCATTCCGTCCATCATCTTGTGTGTTTTGCATTTCGCCCTAAGTGGGAAGGGTATGCCCAGACGTGGGTCCCGTGCTCACTACGCCACTAGAGTCAAGCTATCCTGGCTGATGAAGGCTGATAGCCTGAAACTGGTCCTAGGATGCTTGATTCCGGTCCAGGGAAGACATGGCTTGGCAGTTCGGTCTGGACTGTTCCCATGAGGCACAGGGTCAAGACTGATTTGCATATGGCTATGTCTGAACTGGGGTGGCGTGGTGAAGCAAAATAACGATGGATTAAACCCAGATCTGTGACTGGGGGTGAATGTTTGCCAATGTGCAGCATTCCGTCCATCATCTTGTGTGTTTTGCATTTCGCCCTAAGTGGGAAGGGTATGCCCAGACGTGGGTCCCGTGCTCACTACGCCACTGGAGTCAAGCTATCCTGGCTGATGAAGGCTGATAGCCTGAAACCGGTCCTAGGATGCTTGATTCCGGTCCAGGGAAGACATGGCTTGGCAGTTCGGTCTGGACTGTTCCCATGAGGCACAGGGTCAAGACTGATTTGCATATGGCTATGTCTGAACTGGGAGTGGCGTGGTGAAGCAAAATAACGATGGATTAAACCCAGATCTGTGACTGGGGGTGAATGTTTGCCAATGTGCAGCATTCCGTCCATCATCTTGTGTGTTTTGCATTTCGCCCTAAGTGGGAAGGGTATGCCCAGACGTGGGTCCCGTGCTCACTACGCCACTGGAGTCAAGCTATCCTGGCTGATGAAGGCTGATAGCCTGAAACCGGTCCTAGGATGCTTGATTCCGGTCCAGGGAAGACATGGTTTGGCAGTTCGGTCTGGACTGTTCCCATGAGGCACAGGGTCAAGACTGATTTGCATATGGCTATGTCTGAACTGGGGTGGCGTGGTGAAGCAAAATAACGATGGATTAAACCCAGATCTGTGACTGGGGGTGAATGTTTGCCAATGTGCAGCATTCCGTCCATCATCTTGTGTGTTTTGCATTTCGCCCTAAGTGGGAAGGGTATGCCCAGACGTGGGTCCCGTGCTCACTACGCCACTGGAGTCAAGCTATCCTGGCTGATGAAGGCTGATAGCCTGAAACCGGTCCTAGGATGCTTGATTCCGGTCCAGGGAAGACATGGCTTGGCAGTTCGGTCTGGACTGTTCCCATGAGGCACAGGGTCAAGACTGATTTGCATATGGCTATGTCTGAACTGGGGTGGCGTGGTGAAGCAAAATAACGATGGATTAAACCCAGATCTGTGACTGGGGGTGAATGTTTGCCAATGTGCAGCATTCCGTCCATCATCTTGTGTGTTAAACAAATAGTTGACACACACTATAGTGAGGAGGGGAATGCGAGCGCTCTACCAGTCACTATACACAGCAGATCCCGTACCAGGTCACGATCATGCCCGCTACCTAGACTCTGTGGAGCTCCCACAGGTGTCACACGCCGCCAACGATGCTCTCTGTCAACCTATCTCAAGGGATGAAGTCCAGAAGGCAATAGATGCTCTAAAACTCCAGAAGTCCCCGGGTCCCAATGTGTTCAGCGCCCAGTTCTACCAAACGTTTTGCGGCGGAGCTCACCCCACAATTGACGGCACTCTTCAATGACATAGCATCCTCTCAACGAGTCTCCACTTTGATGGGAGAAGCGTTAATTACCCTAACCCCCAAATGGGGAAAAATACCCAAGAATGTGCCTCGTATAGGCATATCGCGCTCCTGAATCTCGACGCAAAAATCTACTCCAAGATTTTAGCCAACAGATTAGAAGATATCCTACCAAACCAGATCCATCCAGACCAGTCTGGGTTCATCAAGGGATGCCAAACCGATGATAGTATGAGAAGGAAAATTCATTTAATTGATAAAGTTCTGAAGAAACATGTTCCAGAGGCCTTACTTTCACTAGATGCAGAGAAGGCCTTTGACCGTGTCGATTGGCCCTTCTTATCATGCACGCTACGGCGTTTTGGGTTCGGCGAGGCGTTCTTAGGTATGGTCCAGGCCAACTATTCCTCCCCTAGGTCCAGAGTCCTAGTCAATGGGGTGGCTTCGGATTTCTTTAACCTAGCGCGCGCACGCAACAGGGCTGTCCCCTTTCACCTATGCTTTTCGCCCTCTGCATCGAACCGCTGCAATGCGTATCCGAACCAACCCGGAAATCCATGGGATTAAATTTGGACCAGAGGAGCATAAGATCCCTCTTTTCGCAGATGATGTTCTGCTACCCATTACTGAGCCCCTCTTATCTATGCCGGCTGTAGCAGGCTTTAAAGTCAACCTCTCCAAATCATTCCTACCCAACTTGACAATGCTCCCAGAGACGCTGACGGCAGTCACAGAGGCTTCCCCCTTTCGGTGCGTCCACAGAGAAATCACCTACCTGGGCATTAATCTCACCCCCAGTCCAGCTGACCTCTATAAGGCCAACTCCCCCCCCCGCTGCGACAGCTCAAAGGTGATTTCAAAAAATGGGCCTCCACATAGACAACTTGGATAGGTCGTATAAATGCGATCAAAATGAATGTACTTCTGTGCCTTCTTTTCCTGTTTCAGGGCCTCCTAATTACGGTTGACAGAGAATTGTTTACTGAGCTGAAAGGGATGGTAACTAAATGTATATGGCAGGGACACAGGGCCCATCTATCTCAGCGACTCCTGACTAGCCTGCGCCTATCGGGGGTGCTATCTCTCTCGGACTTCCCTCTGTACTATAGAGCTGCACAACTCCGTGTCCTGGTGGAGTGGTCCCTTAGGGCCTCAGACAAACACTGGCTCTATATGGACCGGCAAGTCGCGGGTCGAACCGTTTGGGACGTGCCCTGGGAACCAAAACAGGATAGGCCAAAAAACGTATACCTTAGCATCCCCACAGCCACTACTCTTAAAGCATGGGATGTAGTTACTAGGACTCTGCCCTTGACGTCCTTCCCGTCCTCTCACACCCCCATTCACTTCAATCCCGCTTTCCCCCTGGCAATGATTGATGGCCCCTTTGACAGATGGAGGGAGGGAGGGTGTCTCATGCTGTCGGATCTCTTTCTCGAGGAGAGCTGCGCTCCTTCACTGACTGAGCCACTCCCTTTAAACTGCCGCCCTCAGAAGAATTCCATTATCTCCAGTTAAAACATTGGGTACAGCAGCCCCAGGTGAGGAGCGCCGCCACTAGAGACCTGCTCCCAATAGAGAGATTCGTTCAAGCCGGGGGTACGACCAAGGGGTGCATTTCCTTTCTCTATGCCCTCCAGCTCTCCAGCGGACCCCATCAGGCCCCACGACATACAAGATTTTGGTACGTGCTTCTGCCTTCCCCCATCACAGAGAAACAATGGAGTTCACGCTATAAAGATATAGCGAAACACAACTGGTCTATGTTTTTAAGGGAAGCCCATTACAAACTCATGTTTTACTGGTATCTATACCCACAGAAGTTACACACTCTATTTCCAAACTCATCAAACAGATGTTGGCGGGGGTGTGGACTCCTGGGCGACTTCCACCATACATGGTAGGACTGTCCCTCCATTCAACCCTTCTTGAAGGAAATTCACTCACAGATCAAGCAGATTCTGGGTTACCCCATCCCAGACTCTATGGAACACGTCTGGTTGGGGGTGAGGGACCCCTGTCTGAAGCATCAAACCCAAAGGGACCGTTCCATCATGTGGTTATGCCTGGGGGCGGCCAAGATGGCAGTGGCAGCTGCATGGAAAAAGCCGGAGGCCCCCTCTCTCACACAGTGGCATGCCCGCTTGTGGTGCGCCCTGGCCCTGGAACGCATGACGGATACCATTGCGGACTCCCGCAAAGGCTTTGACTACATATGGAATCCTCTAGGGGGTTATTTGTCGGAAGCCTTGCCACTATTCGCCTGTGGCCCTCGCTTGAGGGCTCTCCACCTTTTTCAAACATAATCGGCTGATGCTAGAAGTTGATCTATGTCCACCTTTGAGCCCCTTAATCACCTCATGGTCATGTACAATAGATTCCACGGGACTGTTTGTTTACCTTGTTTTACATTTTGTTTATGTAATTAGTGCTCGCTCGTAATGCATGGGCGCATCAAGGTATATGTAGGCTATACAATAGATATATTGTGACAAAGGAATGTTGGCGCCTGGATACGTAAATAGTTATGTCAAGAACTTGTGGGGAAACTGTGTATTATCTATAGAAACCTGATGATACTGGCATGTGTCAGAGCTCGGTCGAGCCTCAAAAGTTGTTATAACTCGTTAGAACCAATAAAAAGATTTTGACAAAAAAGTAAGGTAAGTAAAAACGCTCCTGACAGCCCGCAGAGCAGGACATTATTGTGGCCATGTGTTGGGGGGATGGACCCCTACTGCCCGCAAGGACACTTTGGGACTCCATGAGCCACCTCACAACACGCCGGGAGGCGTAGCTGCTGTCCATGTCTTCCTGAGGGGGCGGGGCCTCTTTTGAAGAACACACTAAAAGCGCCCCTGACATCCAGCAGCGTGGAACACACATAGGCCGCACCCAGGCGTAGCCCGGGTCAAGGGCGGACCCGTCCTGCACCCATCAGCAACAGAAAGAGGTGGGGCTGGGTCACCTCCCTTGGCTCGTCTTCTTGGAGTGTGGGTGCCCGTAGCTGCTGGGACTGATCTGACAACTGTGAACAGTTGCCATGGACTGTGGTGTTTCTGGAGGTTTTATTTTACTTTTCTCTTTGTCAATCGGTTTGTTGTGGCCCACAGAACAAGCTCATAACTTTACTCTGGTCTTTATGGTTGCACTTGTGACTGCCTTTCTTTTCAGGTTCTTGTTGGGGTAGTGGTTTGGGCCTGTTGTTGTTGTGGGGGTCTGTCTTCGTTAGTGGATCTTGGTCGTAAGGGCGCGCCCTCCATTTTTCTGGGGAGCCGAGAGGGGCCGATGGTGTTAAAGGGTGGAAGAAGCATGGGTAAAAGAAAAGTGCCTTCTACTAGGGTGCCACCCCCGCTTTTCACTTCCTCTGTTTCCACTATAGAGGGCTTTCTAAATCGGGCGGTGGAGGTGGTATCTAAAGGAATTGAGCTGTCTAGGGACAGCCTCACCTTACCCCTCCACTCCTCACCTGATTGTAGTAGGGCCCTAAGTATGCTCCATGACCTGAGTGTTTCATGTGACCTGGTTCATCGGGGGGGGGTCAGGAGGGGGGAGAGGTGGGGCAAATCAAGGCCCTTACCCCCTCATCCCCGGTGGCTAGCCCTCGACGCAAGCGGAAAATGCGAGGACACCCCAATGTAACTTCCAGGTCAATGTGTTGGCCCAAACCGACACCAACCCTATTTGTGTAGAGGGATGCCAATTTTCCACCAGGGAGCTATTAACTGAAATTAAGGCGGTCTTAGATGCGAAGCTTGATCCAATTTTGTCCAGGCTCACTTACATCAAGACCCGGGTAACAGAGATTCTGGCTCACACAAGCTCGGGAGGGGGTCCCAGAGGGAACAAGCCGACCCAATAGCACAGGCAAATTCCATCAACCCTGGTCACTGCGCCCCAGGCCCTAACTCTAGCGGGTCACCTGGGTTCTTCTCTGCTGGCCCCCAAGCCCCTGAGCTCAACAGAGGTACCCTAGCTGGTTGCAATTTATAAAAATCTACCAGATCACTTGCCTCCAGGAAACTTGGGAACTTAAGAACAGCCTTTTTCTGGAGGGCTATACTACCTTTTTTCACCCAGCAGAGCCTTCGGTGGCATGGAGGGCTTGGGAGGGTTTGATTACATTTATTGCAGTGGAGTTGAGCGGGTATGCTCGTGATCTGTACTGGGTGCATGGATGTTGCAGGAGTTGTTGATATCAATGCCAGACTCCCCTCCGATAGTCTTAGTTAATTTTTATAACACCAAGGTGGGGCATGGTATGGAGGCCAGTTTTTCTCGCATTGCAGGAGAGGGGTACTGGCAGGGAACTAATTGTACTTGCTGGGGATTTTAATTGCCACTTATGTGACTCTCCTCTTGGACCTGATGTCTTGGGGCATTCCTGGACTCAGATAACTTGGTATTTGCCCTGGACAAATTGGTATTCTCTCCCAATCCTAACTTTTGTTCCTATTTTCAAGGTGACGGGCTGTATGTCATTCATTGATTTCATTTTTGTTCCTGCTCCTTTGTTCCCATTCATCTTTAATTTTAGCATAATCTATAGCCCCTTTTCTTATGTCACCATAACCCCCTGTTCCTGGATGTTCCCACGGCTCCTTGGCCCGAACGGGGGGTATTCTTAGAGGGCTTTCCCTGGTGGATTAGGTAAGAAGACTTAACTCATCTCAGGTGGATCCTCAGTGCCTTAAAGCCCCCCTTTTGCCAAGTGTGCGCAGGAGTTTGCCATTTGTCTGGCCATAGATGCTGCGGTAATTGAGGTCCTGCAAGCTTTTGATGGTATCGCTCAGGGCGTTCTTAACTTACTGACAATAACAACTCCCACTATGGGCCCCCAAGACTCAAAGTGGTTCGACAGGGACTGTTCGATGTTCCTTTGGCAGCTGAAGGCTGCACTTAAGCACTCGTCAAGGGATAGGAGTCTGGTTGCAGAGTGCAGGCAGGCCTATGAGAAGGCCCTAGACAACCGTAAGTCTACCCTGCAGGAGAGATCCTTGGAGGAACTTTGTCAGACGTATGAGAGTGGGGACTGCTCCCTCTTATGGAAAGTGGTAAATAGGCCCTGTTTTGCGGGCGGCTCTGGCCTGGCATTATGTCATCATATTTCTGAGCAACAGGGGGTCGACTACTTTGAAGGTGTCCATAACCAGGGGAGCGGTGACAGGGGACAATGACTGGGCAGCAGTGGTTCCAGCTAGCACCCCAGTGGTTTTTCCTTTGTCAGAAGTTACCCAGGGCATCATGGTGTTATCACGCAATAAGGCCCCGGGCCCGGACTGAATTCCCCCAGACCTGTTCAGGACCAAAGTGGAGGTTTGGGGGCCTCTCTTGACCCAGGTCTTGAACGCGGCGGCCGCACAGGAGAGGGTCATGCCCTCGTGGTCCACAGCTGGGATTGTGCTGGTCTTCAAGAAGGGGGACAAGACAATCCCCAATGTTACCGGCCCATATCATTGATAGATTCGGTGGTGAAGGTACTGGGGAGAGTAATCTTCAATAGGCTGCTGGAGTGGGCAGATACAAATAACATCATGAGCGATATCCAATAGGGTTTTAAGTCTGGCAGGTCTCGCTCTGACCAGTGCCTGAATTTTCAACTCATCATCAATAAATATACGCTTGCCCGGTCTGAATCTTTGCACTTAGCTTTTATGGACCTGAGGTCCGTTTTTGACAGGGTTAAACGTGTTAAATTCTGGGCCTTGCTTTCCAAGTTGGGAGTTGACCTGAGTATCGTGGCCTTTTTAGCCAACCTACATTCTGATACCTCCGCTTCAGTGCGTTTCTCACAGGGCGCAGCTTGCACCCGGTCTTTCCCCACTAGTATTGGTGTTCGCCAGTGGTGCATTCTTGTATGTGAACGGGATGGACTCTGCCCTACTTTCAGCCCAGGCTGACTGTCCTAGGGCAGGTGCCAGATCCCTCCTAGTCTTGTTATATGCAGACTATGCAGTCCTCATGGCTTGCACGGCTAGGGGTTGGATCTACTCTTGGTCAAGTTGGTCTCATTTATGAGAGATTTGGACCTGTGTGTGTCAACTTTTCAAAATCCTATATTATGGTTGTCGGTCCTAAGTCCTCCAGCACTAAGACCTTTAATGTGGCAAATCACACCTTAGGTAAAGTCTCGGCCTTTCCCTATCTGGGGGTCCTATTTGATGCCAAGAACAACTGGAAGCCGTCAATTGAGGGTAAAAGATTTGAGTTTCTCAAAACTACGGGGCTGGCTTTAGTTTTGCACGTAGGCTAGGGTCTTGGTCACCAAGGGTCCTTCTAAAAATGTATCTGGCCAAATGTGTGTCCCAATTATGGTACAGAAGTGAGGTCTGGCAGTATGCAAACTTGGCTGAGATCCAAACGGCGGTTAATGCAATTAACGCAGGTGCCTCTTGTATTCCCACGTTCTCAGTGCATGCGGAGCTTGGACTTGGTCACTTGATGGACAAAGTGGCCCTTAGCCCTCTCCTATGCTGGATCAATGTTTGGACCAGGGTGGATCTGAAGTTGAACCTGTTGATCCTTCCTGATTGCCTGGCCCTCAACCTGGTGCATAAAATCCCTTGGATAGCCTATGTTAAGGCAGCTTTTGCCTCCCTTGGGAGATCGGATATTCTTACCGATCCCAATTCGCTGTCTTCTCGTGAACTGAAATGTGTCAAGAGGTTGTTCTTGGTTCGGGCACTGCTGGAAAGAGAACAGTGTGAGCTGCAGAAATCATCGGTGCGGAAACATATGCTCCTGAAGACTGTGAAGGGCATGGAGAGTTAGTTAGCCCAGGTTGCCACCGGTGTGACAGGTTGCTTCCGGCCAGGTTTATGTTCAACTCGCTTCATCAACTACTGGCTTCCCCAAGTGGCTTAGCTCTGCCCGATTGCAAGCTGCACTGCAGCTGCGACAATAGGTCTCCACATGACAGCCTATACTGCGTTATGTTTTGCTGCTATTTCAGTAGGCCCAGGAAGCAATTGTTAGTACCCCTGCTGAATTCCTAGAATTTTCCTCAAGTAGGGCCGGCCCTGGTTTACCTACATATGCTGCCCAATGAATTTGTCATGTTTGCTGTGTTATGCTTCCTACGTGCTGCATTGACATCTAGGAGATCGAGACCCGACTAGGTGCTCTGATTTTGCTGTTCTGGGTTCTCTTTTTAATGATTGCCATTTTTATGTGATAATGTTTTATTGAGATGATTTTATATTTATATGGATTGTATTCTTTTATGGTTGTTTCTGTCAACTGAATAAAGATTTTATGATGATGATGATGAGGTACCCATGATCCAGGTTAAATTGCCTCTTGCTATATGGTGTTCACCTGATAGATTAGGAGCACAGAAGCAAATTAGCATTATTTAGGCTTATCAGCAGTTCACAGAAGAAATCCACCCAGGGGCAGTATTATACAAAGTGTCCCAGGGTGCAACGGGTGTTTGCGCCTGCTTTGTGCACCCCGGGTTTCTTTGGTATTACAGAAGGGGCCGCAGACGCTTGTGCGACCCCTTCTGTAATACAGATAGTGCTGGCACACATATAGCACAAGTGCTATCATCAGAGGATGTTCCCACATTTGCATGGGGGCATGGCCCTATGCAAATGAGGGAATCTCTTTGCCTCTGTGCCGCGACATATAAACGAGGACGAAAAGGCAAAAAAAGCCATCAGGAGGTGCACTGACAGTGCGCCACAAATGGTGGCACACTGTCAGTGCGCTCCCTGATTGCAGCCCTCTGGAGTGGGTGAAGGGGTTCTTATGGACCCCCCAGACTTCCTCTTGCAGGCGATGTAGTCACTCACTGCACCCACCTGAACGGGGATCTCTCACTCCTCTTAAAAGTGCAGGCGAGTTGCCGCCTGCACAGAGAAACACAGATTGGCTGCTTCCAAACCGCTCGATATTTCACTTGAATGTGCTGCCCCCAGGGCAGCGCGAGTTCGCGGCTTCCCTACCCAGAGGGCAGCGCATTCAGTCTAATATGGTGCATTCTCCTTGTCTGCCATGGGCACCCCTTTTGCAAGGCGCAGACAAAGAAAATGCGCTGCATTGTATAATACGCCCCCAGGTATAAATTCATGTGCGACTTTGGATTTCCCTGCCTGGAGTGTGTAGAAATCTGAAGTAGCAAACCCCACAAAAGGGTGTGAAGTGTGAGTGTCAAGATGTGGTTTGCCTTAAAGTTTGTGAATGCATGTAAACTCTTGCGTTTGTTGGTATTCACAAACTCTACCCTTTCCCTTCCTGAAAGTGGTTGGAGTTATATTATAGCAAAAGACTGAAGTAACTCTCCTTCCTGGGAGGAAAGGGGGGGGACAGATCATCACAAACCTGCGGAGATGTAGGAGAAAGTGTTGCTCCAGGGTGAAAAATATTTTCCTAATGAAGAAAAAAAGACAAGATTTGCCTTTGTATATTGCACTGCATTTCCCCAGTGTATAATTGTACACTCAGGTGTGTAACTTCAAGGTGGGTATGGGGACCCCCTAATAATTTTTTAGTTGGGTCTTGGTGCAGTTATAGTGGGGTCGTCCATCTGCAGCAACTGTCACATCACTTTGCTGTTGCTGCAGACTGGGTAGAGTTTGGTGAGCCAGCGAATTAAGAGGGGGAGCTGAGCCAGAACTAAGCCAAGGATCTGATTTTTCCCTAAGTGCCCAAGCATGAGTCGATCCATGAAGATTTGTGGCATATAACTCATTAAACAAACATTATGTAAAAATATGATAAAGTTGCTTTAAAATGTTATAAGTGTATTTCTTTAATATGCAGAAGCGTTTCAACTTGGTACATATGAATCTTTATGAAAAGTGATAGTTTTAAAACATGAACTTACAAACATTCATACCCCTCGGCATGAGAACAATGCCTCTAGTGATCTCAGGGGCAAGTAATTTGTCATGTACACTATATGTGGCCTAGATTCTTATTATAGATGGAGCAACATTATAGTTTGTTAAATCATGCAAGGTTTTTGTTTAGCGCTGTTACACCTGGCATCTTTTGGCGTGATTTCCCCTATCTCTTTTCCTTCTGAACTCCTGTTTTGACTGTGTGCTGAACTTCGTTTTTCCTGGTTTTAGTACTCTGTGCACTTTTTCACTGCTGACCAGTGCTAAAGTCCATGTGCTCTGTGTCTAAAATGTTATGGCATTTGGTTTCTCCATGATTGGCATATTTGAGTTACTGATAAGTCCCCTGTACAGTGCACTACATGATTGTGCCACCCACATAAGTAGCCCTTCAAACTTGTGTCAGGCCTGTCACTGCAGAGCCTGTGTGTGCATTTCTGAACTGCCATGTCGACCTGGCAAGTTCACCTGCTTGCCAGGCCCAAACCTTCCCTTTTATTGCATATAAGTCACCACTAAGGTAGGCCATAGGGACCCCCATGGGCACTGCGCAGTGTATTTAAAAGGTAGGAAAAGTGCTTTTGAGTTTTACATGTCCTGGTAGTGAAAAACTGCTAAATTTGTTTTTCACTACACTGCCTTGTAACACTTTACAAGTGTAACTTTCAATTGGGAGCAGAGAGAAAATTGGAATATGGTGTCTCTGAACTCACAATTTAAAAGCACATCTTTTAGTGCAGTTGGTTTTTAAATTGCAGGTCTCAAAATGCCACTTTTAGAAAGTTGCCATTTTCTGACTTTAACCATTCTGTACCTCTGCCTGTCCCTAGAATACAGGTCTGGGTTGGATGACAGCTGGGCTTTGTGCATTCCCTCTAGACAGTCATACACAGAGGGAGATGAGGTGTTACCTGCATAGCCTTATGGCCCATCACCAGGCTGATGGATCATCCTGAGCTAGAGTGAGAGGGAGAAGCTGACACTTGCACCTGAATAGGGCTGTGCCTGTCCCCACACAAAGAGCTACATACCCCCATGTTGTATGTCTGGAACCAGGGCCAGAAAGGGCAGGGTCTTGTGCATTACAAAGACCTTTCTTTGGAGTCTCCCTACTTCAAAGGCTAAAATGGGTTTAAGTACAGGACCTCTGACACCATATGCTCGGAACACTTCTGGACTGAGGACATTCTGCCAGGAAGAAGAGCTGTTGTGCTGCCAAGAGGGACCACTAGTTTGTTGCTTGCTCTGCTGTATTGGCCTGCTACCAGCTGCGCCTTGCCTGGGAGTGAGAGGACTGAACTTTACTTTCTTCATCCTGCATCTCTAAAGGTTCTCCAAGGGTTTATTTGGGCTTGCTTCCTGTTTCTGAAGTTGCAGGGAAATGAAAGACTTCACCGTCATCTTGCTACCAGCACCTGGACTCCTCTGCTGTGAGTCCTGCTCTGCCAAGTGGTTTCAAATTCAGTCCTGGGCCCTTGGAAGTGAGTGTTTGGTGCTGCAACCCAATAAACCAATGCATCAACTACAAAGCATCCTTCGGAACGGGCGCATTCCCTGCGAAACTGATGCATTGCTGCTGCCTGCAGCGAAGCTGTGGACACCGCTTGCCGAGTGCGCGATGCAGTGACTTCGACTTACAATGCTGACGCAGTGCCTCTGAATCACCTCTGCTGTGTGAGTCTCAGACAACACATCTCTAACATCTGAAACGCCCCGTCCCGACGCATTCCCGGCCCGTCGTGGCTTCTAACCGGCACATCACCTTTGGCCCAGTGGTTCGACAATGAAGCCTTGGAACCGACGCACAGAGCTCTTGACATCGATACATCAACAACTTTGCCCGACTTTGGAACTGACACATTGCCTACTACAGTGACGCATCACCTTCGCATTTCCTTGCATCGTCCACGAGAACTGATGAATCCAAGGTATTGTCAGCGGCTCTGCGTGACTCCTGTATCCAGCCCGCTCTCTATCGTGGTCGGACTGATTTGCCCCAGTCAAGTGGGACCAGATAGCCACAGTTGGAGCTATTGACTTCTATGCACTCCATTTTGATTTAATCTTGCAAAATTCATATCTTGACTTGTATGTTGGATTTTTGTCATTTTGGTCTTGTTTTACTTACAGAAATATTAGATATGTTTCTAAACTTGTGTGGAGTACTTTTGTGGTGTTTTCACTGTGTTACTGTTTGTGCACAAATACTTTACACATTGCCTCTTTAGTTTAGCCTGACTGCCCTGTGCCAAGCTACCAGAGGGTGCGCACAGGTAAACCTTTAGGGCCTTATTTATGAAGGCCTGCGTCACTTTTGCACCGCCGTTGCATCACTTTTAGTCGCATCGACGGCGTAAATAATGCACCACGTTGCGCCATATTTACGAAGTGACGCATCTAGGCAGATGCGTCACTTCGTAAACCCCTATGCTACATTATACCTGCGTGAGGTATAATGTATGCAGGGTGGGTGTTCCCCCGCAAGAAAGGGTCGTAGGAGTGGTGCAGTGAAATCTATAAGATTTCACTGCGCCACTTCTAGGATACCAAGGAACATTGCTGGAGTTGCATCACGCTTCTGACACAACTCCAGCAATGCGTAAGTTTTGGGCCGACATATACATCAGTAATACTGACGTATCTGTCATTCCTTGCGACATGGTGCATCACACAGTAAATATGACGCATCGATGGTGTCGCAAGGAGGGCGCACAGAGAAGTGCTGCATTGCTGCTTTCACTCAGCGATGCAACACTTCTCATAAATGAGGCCCTTAGTGTACTACACTTACCCAGACTAGGATTGTGGTTCCTGCTTGGACAGGGTGCATACCGCTACCAACAAGAAACCCAATTTTTAACAAGCACACTTTCTAAACATGTGCATTTGAAGGTACTCTTACATGTGATAATGAAGAAAAAGTTGCTTAGTGAAATAAATTTTGGCTAGGATCACACAATTTGTTCAAGCAGGGGAAGCTGTTATTGATCCCAGATTTTCTGGTTTCACATTATGCAGATCACCCACTAAATGGGTATCTCTTTCTCTGGACCATTTTACATCAAAGGTCACTGCTTTGTAGTGGACTATTGGCACCTGAGGTTAGAGCCTGGGGGAAGATGAAGCAACATTAAAGCTGAGCTCTTTATGGGCTCGATGGGCTAAGAGGAACTTGTGATGAACCACAGCCAGGCATCTGGCTCGAGCTTTCATTGGCTTGCTCACCTCTAAGTCCGGATCTGGGATGAGAGAGTGACCCCTGAAGATGGTCAGGCAGGGCCCGGGGCACAGATCTGATTGGGCTCCTGCGTGTCTCTCACTCTACATCAGTGTACTGCTTGCTGAGCTTTAAGTGGGTCCTGCCAGGTCTTGGATGTGATGGTAATTAGAAACTGTCTTTGAAATGAGTCCTTATTAGGTCCTAAATTCATGTTCTTTACAGGCAAAGGAAATGCTCGAATTTCCAACGAGTATAGAAAGCCTTGAGGTCCCATAACAGCGATGCTGCCCCTGCTTACATTTCATTTGAACTCGAGTTTGCATTCCCTAACAGTATTTGTTTTTTTCCATATGTTGTGTTTCTGTAGTGTTTTTCATGCAACAAATGACTCTTTTATGTGGTTGAGTAACCTCTAGGTGTCGGGTGAGTTCTAATTGTGGGTGAGTGTTCATTATGGGTCAACGACTGAGAGCTCTCAAGTTGAGTCTGAAGGTAGTGTAAATTTCTCACAGTACCTGTCGCCCGGTCATAAAGGTTTTCAGACTTCATGCACATCCAATCCATGGCCTTCTTGCGGAGCTCACAGAGCAATGGTCACATATGTTCCAATTGTAATTGCGATTTTAATGGGAAGTATCAGACACAGGATCTACATGCCAGTGTTTTTATCTGTTGCTGTTGGATCCTAACAAAATCCAGCTTCATTCAGTTTCACCAAGTTCAAGTCGCATCTTCAAAGCCCCCAGCACTGCACCACCTGCTTTTCTCAGGCTCAGCATGGACTCAAAACCATCTGTTTATGCACTATGACAGTGGATCACAAGACTAGGGTTTGTGGTAGTTCCATATCTACTCTGAAAATAGCAGTGCAAACAGGTACACTTTCTTTAGCATAACAATTCCTTCTTATAGTGCTTTATAATGTGTCATTCTAAATAATGAAAGTTCTGATAAATCGGGGCACATGGTTGACGCAATTGCTGGAGTCACAGTTGCATGTGTCAACTCAGAATTGGAACATACATGTCATGCATATGCCCTTCAAAGTCAGTAACCCCTTTTTACAGTTCAGAATGTGCACATGGGAATCGGTTCCAAAAGCAGCGGCATAAAGGTCATTTACACATATCCATCCAGATATACATCCATCAGGGCACACACGCACACACACACGCAGGACCCATCCATATGTACACACATCCATACGCATACCACAAGCATACAAACCTATCGCATGCACAGTATGATCTTTAATCCACCCAGACAAACTGATCAGCACGGATCCTTGCACAAATACCTATCAATCCTCAGACATTTTCCTCTCACATGCACTCTCTATACACATTCTCCATTCATCTGCTCATCCACTTGCCCACACAAATTCAGCATTTATCAGAACATAAATTCACAAGCCATTCAGCATACTGCTCACCCAATTGTCTGCCAACTCACACCACAATCCATTTACTCATGCATCAATACAGCCATTCATCCCTCTGTGAAAGGCAGCGAGTCTTCTAAGACCCTCAATGCTGCCCGGTGCAGGGTTCCACCTCTAATTCACTTTGGGTTCGCTATCAAAATAATTAGGCAAGCGCTGGAAACTGGAAGACAAGAAAAAGGTTTCTTTCTCATGAGGAGATCACGTCAACTGCAGACACCGGGATGTCTGAGGGAGGTGTTCTGCTGATAACTCCTTTGGCTCTTCCTTTTATACAGGTTTGACACAATGCATTGGTTTCATCAACATGGTTACACAAGCTTGGGGTCCCCGCCCCGGGCAGGTTGTCACACAAGCCCAACAGTAATTCTCTTCCCACCCAGGTCAAACAGACAATCTTATCTTGCAGCTGGACCTTGCTTCAGGGTCTAAAACATGTGAGACCGGCCAGATCTGTTGATAAAAACAGGTCCCATTGTTGGTAACAACAAGTCTTGCTGTTTGCAGTGCAATAAATCATGTTGCAAGAGTCTTTTTGGTGTTTGGAACCTGTTTGTGTAACTAGGTGCAGTGAGGGGTAGAGTGACCAAAGGTTTGCCTGAAAACAGAGATGAGAGGAAAAACGAGTTTGTGGCAGCAAGTGGCGCTGAGGTTTGTTGCGGCAAATAGAGTTTATAGCCCCCAGCACACGTACCAGGTCGGTCAGAGGGTCAGAGGGATGCTAGTAAGGGCAGGGTGAAACAAAGGTGACCAACAGAGTACAAAATGGCTGTGATAGATTAAAATGACTGCAACTTATGTGCACATAGAATTCCACCAGACAAGATGGCGCAGGTAATGTTCACGATTGTCATTTTGCTTTTAACACCTCCACAAATAACATGAAATTATGTGACATGTGTATTTGTAAGCATATGTTCACCTCTTAGGGCATCTTGGCAGTGAAATAACAGATGTTTATCCTTAAGCATCCATAGTTCACCATTTTACTTGCTCAGCCATCCATGCACTTATGAATCCACACAAACATACTGAAATATATGACTCAAATAGGAAAGGGTGTCTGCACTGCTGCTACAGGTTGTTCCAAGCTTGTTATATGAGAGAGGAGTCTTCATGGATACTTCCTGGGCTTTACGTGTTCTGCAACAATAGGAAGCTTGTTCTGCTGCCGTAATGCCAGTGAAGAAAGCTTTCACTGCTGTTACCATGCTGTAACTGTTCTGTGAACGTGGAGGTCTTGCACTTCTGTCCATGCTTTACCTGTTCTATGAGAAGTGGAAACATGGACTGCTGATGTCCAGCTGTACCTGTGGTTGAGGGATGCTTCTGTGAAGATGGGAAGCTTCTCAACTGATGACCATGGTTTATCTGTTCTACTAATGCCTGGCTGTGCCTGTTCTGTGAGTGGCACTTGCCCTGCTGATGGAGTGCTGTACCCATTCTGTGAGGGAGGGAAGCTTGTGCTAACGCCCATTTTGTCACGCCTGTGAGCATCCACTCTCTGTGGCCATCTTATTTGAAGGCCTACAGGGATGGATGCTACCTTTCTCAGAGATAAATACTGAATACTGTTTATGCTGCGGTTATAGAAGGACCCGGAGATGGTACTTAAAGAGCATTTTGTGTAAAACTCTCTTTATTGTTTTTCTTTAACAATGCAATTTTGTCTCTATTTGTATTAAAAAGATTAAGGAATAATCTGGACAGCTCTATAATACTTTAGGTAAGTTTTTCACCTTGTAGTTGTCGCATTATGTTTATATTTCAAAGGGAAAAAACTGGATTGTGATGATTTTCATGTTTTTTTCACACCTCTGTGCATGAAGATACAGGCCAGACCAATGGTCACATTTTCAATACCCATAAAATAACTTGGATGGTTAATGTACCTGCACCAGAGCATTACATGTAATGTTAGATCTCACATTTGTAGTCTAATTAAGATAACTTAGTGGGTTAATGCCTGTGCTACAGATATCCTTGTGTAACCTGGGGTGGTGGTGGGGGGCGTGAACTTGGACTCCATGTCTCCCACCCTTTTCCTGTTTCAGCCTGGTTCCATATACCCTTTCTATCATAATCTCCCTTCATGTCATCATATCATAGTCACATGTCAGTGGGCAAGGAGACAACCATCCAGGTGATTCAGTGTTTTCTAGATCAGAAATTAATCCAGCACAAGCCACACTTACACATCATTCTACAACAACAGTTCAAATTAGACACAATTTCTGTCACCATCATATGCTCAATACAGGTCAAAGCAATACAGTTTGCAAGGGTTTGCTCACTCAATGGGACATTCTTTCAAGACAAATGATAATCTGTTGTGAATCTGCATATCCCAAGTGGAAAAGGAAGATTAATCCTACCACAAACACTTTAGAATGGCACCAAAGCCACGTAATTAGGAAAGCTAGTTCAAAACATTTGAAATCGAACCAAGGACAATTGTACATCCCAGTAAGACAAAGCAAATTGAAGCACCCTTCAGCATATGAATCCAGGGCAATAGCCTTCATATATTTATATTTGTGTTACCATGTCCATATTTGTTATTTAAAAGGGAGAAAGAAAGAGGGATTATTGGTTCCTTGCCCTGTAAATCACAACAATGTACATGGATTTTATGGTCCAGGCAGCTTCAAATTTTCCTTTCTTGGATTTTTAGGTGTCTTACGTCATTCCACGCTGCTAGGTATTATGCATGATTGTTTTACTATTTGTAGCTTTCACCTAGCCTACTTTCCCTGATTGCTCTCTTCTTCCAAGTGTGATCTGCTGCTGGCACTGGGCTACTAAAAGCCCTGCTCTCACTGCCCTCCCTAAGCCTGGTCTGCTGATGTTATGTATAGACTTATACTAGCCTGCTCTTCTTGCCTCTCTGTTATATTGTGAGGAAGAACTTGACTAGTGTGGACAACATAGTCCATCCAGACTGTCATACTGATGTCCTACGCTGACTGGCCTCACTTTTCTAAATATCAGAAACCCAAAGCCCCTAACCCTGTCCATTTTCCAGTCCCCCCTATCCTTTTTAGTTGGGTACATCGCTTTGCTTGTTTGGAAATCTCAGACTCACACCCCCTAATATTATTGACTAAGCTACTCCCCTGTTTACACTTATGGTGAAGGGGAATTGGGAGTAAGGGGACTATGTCACATGATGCTCCTAATAGCACGCTAAGAAAGCTGCTCTTGGTGCAGTTTTCCACGTATACTAGTGGGAATGTTTATGAATTCCCAAAAGCAGTAAATCTGTATCTGTTCACAGCCCTACTCCTAAGCATGCAGATGTACTATTTTTCTTGGTGAATCAGGCCCTATGTGTTTCAAAAAGGGTTATGCTTTTATTCCCAGAACAAATGTATCACACAGTGGAGAGGAGAAGTGGTCTACAATTCATGTTCTTCAAATAACGATGCGGAAATCCCTCCTGCAATTAATCTCTGTATTTCTTCAGATGCTTTCTCAGCTCATTCTGGATTATTTTTGGGTTTCACTTAAAAAAACTGCTACTAAATGCCTTCTGTCTTTTTAACTCAAAATGTAAGTACATATGTATATTCAAAGCGAGTTAAAATAATCGCAGCACCAATAAGATTTGCTCTTTTTTGCTGTATCCTCTTTCCTTCACTGCTGTTCTACTAATCATTTCCTGATCTAGCTGCCAATTTATTTAGTTACTTATTTTTCTAAAGTAATTTTTATTAATATTTTGTTACAAGTATACATCCAGTACTTTTGCAAATAATAGAGCACAGTATCCTGTTCACAGACATGAAAATTATAAAAACCAGGAGATAAGTATAATACAGCATTGTATAAATGAAGCAGATAATATAGGTGTGTCAACCATATGCGTGGACAAGGAGAAAAAGGTAAAGAAAGCATAATGACATAGGCAACACGGAAGATGACCGTTATCTGCAGGAAAAACGAATCAATCAAACAGCATTTGTAAAGTGCAACACTGTGACCCCTAGGGGTATCTGGGCGCTGTGTCTCCGTCGAAGAGCCAGGTCTTGAGACTCTTTCTGAAGTCTACCAGCAAGGCGGCTGTGCGGAATTGGGGGTGGGGGTTGTTCCAGGTCTGTAGGAGAAGGAGCGGCCACCACTGCGACTGCGACAGATGCGGGGGGTATGTGCGAGGGAGAGTGAAGAGGCACGCAGGTGTCTAGTGGCTTGGTGGAAGTTCAGTCAATGGTTGAGGTAGGCAGGTCCTAAGTCGTGGAAGGCTTTGTAGATGTGCGTGAGGATCTTGAACTGGCATCTTTTCTGGATGGGGAGCCAGTGGAGGTCTCTCAGGTGGGAGGCGATGTGAGTTTGTTTGGGGAGGTCTAGGATGAGCCTGGCTGCAGCATTCTGTATGGTCTGGAGTCTTGTGAGGAGCTGGGTGGTGATGACGGTGTAGAGGACATTGCCATAGTCGACGTTGCTGGGGACAAAGACCTGAGTGACGGTCTTTCTGGTGTTGGCTGGGGTCCATCTCAAGATTCTGCGGAGCATGTAAAGTGTGTGGAAGCAGGAGGAGGCAACTTTGGTGACTTGTCATTTCATGGTCAGTTGACTGTCCAGAATGATGCAGAGGTTGCGTGCATGGTCGGTCGGTGTGGGCTTGGGTCCGAGTTCTGCAGGCCACCAGCTGTGTTCTTCCCGAAAATCAGTACTTCAGTTTTGTCTGAGTTGAGTTGGAGGTAGTTGTCTCTCATCCATTTGGCTACGTTGGTCATGGCGATGCAAAAGTTGATTTTGGCATTGGAGGGGTCCTCGGTGAGCGAGAGGATCAGTTGAGTGTCGTCTGCGTAGGAGATTATGTTGAATCTGTGGGATCTGATGACGTCTGCGAGAGGGGTCAAGTAGATGTTGAACAGTATGGGGCTGAGGGATGATTTTTGTGGCACACCGCATATGATGTCTTTGGGTGCGGAGGTGAAGGGAGGCAGTTGGATACTCTGTGTGCATCCTGTGTGGAAGGAGGCGATCCACTTGAGGGCGTCTTGCTGTATGCCTTTGTCGTAGAGTCTGTTGATGTGGGAGACTGTGTCGAATGCTGCGGAGAGGTCGAGGAGGATCAGGGCCACCGTTTCTCCATGGTTGAGGAGTGTTCTGACGTCATCTGTGGTGGCAATCAGCGCGGTCTCAGTGCTGTGATCAGCACGGAATCCTGATTGAGAGGAGTCCAATAGGTGTTTTTTGTTCCGAGAATTCGGTGAGCTGCTGGTTGATGGCTTGCTCGAGAACTTGACCGAGTAGGGGAGCAGGGAGATCGGACAATAGTTTTTGAGATTGTTGGGGTCAGCGGAGGCTTTCTTTAGGAGGGGTCTGATGTCTGCATGTTTCCATCTGTCCAGGAAGGTTGCTGTGTAGATAGAGGTGTAGAGGATGCTAGTGAGTTGCATGCTGATTGGGTTCGTTGCGAGGTTGTAGAGGTAGTGGGGGCAGGGGTCGGTGTGCGCCCCAGAGTGGATGAAATACATGATGGGTGAGGTGATCAGGGTGGTGAGCGGTGACCAGGTAGTGATGGTTTGGCTGGTGGTCACTGGTTGGTTGAGGTCATCTGGGTTGAGGGTGGTAGGTTGGATGTTGAAATCGTTGTATGTAGTGGCACTTCCTTTCACATCGCTGCACATAGTGTGCTGTCCCTTGACTGGCTGTATCCCAATGTTTAAAAATTAATCAGTACCTGCCGGCCCAACATCCAGCCGCATATTGCTCTTTAGATGTGCATGTGCAGCGATGTGAAAGGAAGCGCCACTACATGCAAGTGAGATGTAGCTTATGCCCATTGAGGGGATGTAACATTCAAAAGAAGAGATGTGGCAAAAATTCATAATGGGGCCAAGGAACATCCATTGCCAAAGACATTTTTTATGGCACTTGCAAAAATGGCGCACATATTCACCATCTGAAGTGTGAAAGAAATTATGTAGTCTTTTCTCTCTGGCCACAACAAATATCCACCAAAAGAAATGTGGCAAGATCTTTTTAAACAGCGCAATTCGCAGACTGGTGTGTCATTTGCATTTGAAAAAGGCGAAGATGCCGAAACGCGTCATGCGGGTTTAAATAAATCGGAATCCTGCAATTCCTCAGTGTGCTTCATTCTGTTTCCTTGGAAGCGGTCCGTCCTAGGCTTTTCATAGTAGTAAATAAAAAAATGCAATATAATGTAAAATATATATTTTTAATAATTGTGATACTACATATATATATATATATATAACTCGTGTATCGTCTCACAAACACTCCTTTCAGGAACAGACGATGCGGACCCAAAGTTTGGTGCAATTAATTTATTTAGTGCCCTGCACCACCGCCATAACGCGTTTCAGCCCTCATGGGGACTTGATCACATGACACGCTGGTGGAGTGACTTCAACATTTTAAAGTGGCAGTGCTCATTAACGTGACCTATGAAATTCATAGACATGGAAAAGTTGGTCTAATTCTCAACGCTCACAATAATATTATGATGTTTAAATACAAGAGAGACTGGTAAAATGCATTTGAAACAGTACTTGATATAAATATCAATAAATATGTAATAAATAAATAAGTATTTAAATAAATACATATAACACATGTTAAAAATGCCAGAATGAACTACAAGACTGTTAAAACCCATTGTGTTGGATAAAATGCATGTTAAAAAGTAAAACAAATGTAAACTTTTCATGTGTAAAAACAGCGCGGTCCAATCATAAATAGGTTTACAAGAAGTATGACTAGTCTCATTACCAATAATGTCTCGTATATGATGGTTGAGTAATTAAGCCCAAGTGGGCCTAGACTGATACTCCATGCCTAATTGTAATAAAGTGACAGTGCAAACTAAAGTGTCACCTAAAGAACCATGGAAGGTTCTAATGTGCAAATGTGCATAAAAAATACATAAAATTGAAGTTAAAAACAATGCTGAGGCAGAGGCAAATTAAACATTATCATATGTGCTTAAAACCAGAATGTTAAAGACACGTGTGAAAATCCTCACTGGAATTGAGACCCTGAGGTGTTTTGCAATCCATCTCTAATATATATCTGGTCTCAAGCCTCCTTAGAACAGCTTCACGGTCGCCTCCCCTTCTCAGAGGGGGGACCGAGTCCACAACAAAATATTTGAGCTCTTGTGATTTCTTTGCGTGGAGCTCTTCAAAGTGTCTTGCAACGGGGTACGTCACATCACCATTGTTGATTGCCCTGATGTGCTGGAGTATCCTCTTGTGGACCTGCAACTTCGTACTGCCTACGTAACGCAGGCCACAGGGACACTCCAGCACATATACTGCATATTCGGTTTTACAGGTCAATTTTTTGTCAATGCAAGTGGGCTTTGTTTTGAATGGTGTGACGTACTCCGTTTTACTTACTCCATGTTTACAGGCTTTACACGTGGCACATTTGATAAACCCTTTGCTTGAATCTAGCCAGGATCTGTTGGTTCTCACTTCAGGACTGCTTTTGACTAAGGAATTGCTCATAGAGCGGGCCTTTCTAAACGTGATGTTAGGTGATTTAGTCAAGTTGGCACCCAAAACTGGATCATTTTTCACCAACGCCCAATTCTTGTTGACAATCCTGCGTATTGTTTTATGTTGATTACTGTAAGTGAGAATCAATCTAGACGGTTGTGTTAACTGTGAGAGAGATTCTTGGTCAACATTAGATCTGATAACCAGAGCCTGTGATCTACCCATTTTGTTAGCTTTGTCAATGGCTTTGTCAATCTCACCTGGAGAATAGCCCCTAGCCAGGAACCTTTCTCGACACTCTTTCTGAGAAATTTGACAGTCCAAGTCTGAGCTACATATCCTCCAAATCCGCAGCATTTCCCCATAGGGGATGCTGCGGATCAGATGCGCAGGATGGTGGCTGGCGGCATGTAACAGGGTATTCCCAGCCGTTGGTTTTCTATACAACCTTGTGTGTAACCTATTTTGTGTGGCTGTAATTTCAACATCAAGAAAACAAATAGACTCCTTACTAACCTGGCCCGTAAAGTGTAAGTTAAGATTGTTTTCATTAATTTGCTGAATAAAATGGAGAGCACTTTCCTCCGTGCCTCTCCAAAATATCAGCAAATCATCGATGTACCTGTACCACCTTATCACATGGGTAGACATTATTTCACCATAAGTGGGCCTGAGGACTTGTTCCTCCCACAGTCCCATATGCAGACAGGCGTAACTGGGGGAGAAACAAGCCCCCATAGCCATGCCCCTGACCTGCTGGAACACCTGGTTCTGCAAAAGGAAAAAGTTATTTTCAAGGCACATTGTGATCATATGTATTAATCAAGGTGAGGGAAAAAAGAAGCTGTGATCCATTCGGCTTCCAGTGGTTAACTCAAAAAATCAGGGAGGGGGAGAATGGACCACTTGTCCTGTGTAACCAGGGTCTCGGTAGCGTTTTGTAGTCCCCTTAAAAACCCTCATATATGTACACTGGGGTAGGCGGTATATCTTGGTTCTCCGCCTTAGGTACTGTTACAGCATCATCATCGGGTTATATTTTTGCACATATGCTGTCCTCCACCTGGAGGGAGACCAACTGGTTTATCAGTAGGGTCCAGAGATGAAAAAGAAGGGCGTGCGTGTGCTCTTTGGGGTAGTGCAATTAAAATTCCCTACAACACAGTGTCAGAGAATATTGTAAAAATGTTGTGAAGTGGGAAGTTAAAAACAGTGTAGTGCGTAAGTAGATCGTGTTAATAATCTCCCGCACTTTTCATGGTCTGGTGGTCAACATGTTTCAGCCTAGTGACAATTCTATAGGTTTCGTCAGGACCGGGATATGATAGAGAGCGTATTGTGGCTCCTATATTGGTGGTCAACTTACCACTCAAATTTATCGTGATCAGATCAGTCGTATCTGTACCTCATAGTTGGTGTGCTGGGCTTCCGCAGGGCGCCTAAGAGCTAAAAGTAACCTGCGGTTACTGCAAGCTGTTGGCTTGTTCTGGCTCTGTTCACCAGACCATGAAAAGTGCGGTAGATTATTAACACGATCTGGCGGTTTAGCCATGTCTTTGTGAATCTTTGGGATAAAGTACACCACAGGCATAACAGGGTGGTCATTCTTGAGAAACTTGAATTCCTCTGTTGTTAACAACCCTGCGCTTTTCCATGCCAGGAGACTGGTGTAGAAGGTATTCCACGATGCCTTAACAGCTAACATTGTGCTGCGCCTGTAACAGTCCCTATCATTGAGTTGTTTCATTGCCTCGTCCATGTACAACTCCCGTAGCCACAACACCACGTTACCACCCTTGTCAGATTGGCGGATAATTATATCATCATTTGTTTGCAATTTCTTCATCAATTGGAAGTATACGTTATCTTGTCTTGTATACTGTTTTTTAATACCTGCTTGTTTTCGGTATAGGGATTTAAATTCCTGTGACACTTTATCACTAAAAACGTCTATGTTGTCCTGTAGCATGATCGGACAAAAAGTTGATTTGGGTTTGAAGTGAGTCACAGTGGCCCCCCCATATAGTGATGGATCTTGACTGCAATATATATATATATACACAAAGGCACGCCTCCCACAGATTCAGAGAGGCACAAGACCGCACACAATAAGTCAATAAAGTTTATCGGCAACACGTTTCAACCTGAAAAGGTCTTCTTCACAGCCTGTTACCATTAGTGCTCCAACAACTTAAGAAATAACCTCACAGGTTAATGAAAAGTGAAAAAACACACATTATCACCATGTTGTCTGGAGCTCAGAGGGATTGGAAAACAGACTAGTTTGTCATAAAAGATCACTTATAGTATCCTTCAATTACAAAATGGATTGTCACAATAATTATTCTTTAACAAACATAAAGTAATTTAAACTATAATAAGCCAAAAATTAATTCATGGTATCCCATTGGCACACTACTGATGGAGCACCCAGGTCCCATTAGTCACATGTCAGGGTTAGTTGATACCATATATACAAGCCAAGTGGCAAATGTTGCGACAGCAACAATTTCAGAACTAGTCAAGTGACTGATGTACCTGTACAAGGTGCAGAGAAAAGAAAAGAAATATTGCCGGCCATGTGGCCATATGCGACAATCCTCATGTTAAAAATTACACATACAATAAGCAAAACCTCATAATGAAGTACAGACAGTCTGTCATTATAATGAATATCCAAATCCTCAATTGCAGAACAAAAACAAACTATAGAACCTGATCTACTGCTGCGCACCTGAGCAGTCAGTTACAGTGAGATTAAAAAGGTAAACTCGTTAAGAAAAGCACACATAACATAATGTATTGGGCAGTCTGAATGGCTTGGGGAAATTGAATTCAAACATGATATCTCCTGAGTCAGTAATAAAGTGAGACCTCATGGTGGCCACCATGTAAAATTCATAAGGCTGACTCGAAAAAAAGGGGGGGGGAGAAGGGGATAATGGGAAAGGAGCGGTCAAAAAGGAGACAAAGAGCTAAAGAACAAAGAAGATGAGTAGAGCCAATGTATCAACTGTGGTAATAAGAGAGAAAGGAGAGTGAGCGAAACTTCAGTAAAGTACTACATGTGTATGTGAAGCTCCTCACTCTCATTCACTCGCAAGACATACAAGGTAGTGTTTTTTTCAATGAAGAGAAGTACGCGAGGCGGCGAGTAGCAGGAAGGAGCGCGGCCAGGCAGGGGAGGCAGCAGAAACACAGGTAAGTGCCTTCTTTTTATCATTTTAAAGCATTTGGGAGGGGGGAGGGAGCGGCTAACTCCGCTCCGCCACAGAGGCGGAGTTTTGCCTACCTCCGCGTTCCCCACGGAGCGCGGAGTAGGCAAATCTCCGCAAACTCCACTGGCGGAGCGGAGTTACCCGCCCAGGGTTACCCATATCCCCCGAAGATTGTCCACCTGGTTCCGGAAGTCATAGCACGTCATCTACCTGTTATTTTCACTACCATGTTTAATGCAGGGATTTCCCCTGTTTCCTGGAAATCAGTCTCAGTGCTTCCTCTTGTAAAGAAGACCAATCTCAATATTCTGGATCCGAACAGCTATCGTCCTATAGCTTGGCTTCCATATCCAGCCAAACTAGTAGAAAAAATCATGAATCTCCAAATTTCCTCCTTTATTGAGGATAATCATCTTTTGGATGACACGCAGTTCGGTTTTAGAGAAAATCATAGTATTGAAACTGGTTTGATTACAGCCACGGAGGAAATCAGAGCGTCCCTTGACAGAGGGGGCAATGTGGTTCTTATCCTGCTGGATCTTTCAGCGGCTTTCGATACGGTTAACCACCAGATATTGGTTGACCGTATGCAGGATCTTGGGATTGGAGACACAGCATGGCCTTACTTAAATCCTTTCTCTCGGGACGCCGACAAGTGGTGTCGCTGGGCGAATTTAATTCAGATCCATATTTCTTACCCTGTGGGGTCCCACAGGGCTCTTCCCGAATATAGCATGTTACTACGCATGCTATTACATTGCGTTCCATTACAACGCAGAACACGATACCTTTACATCGCAAGTCATTAGATCGACTTGCTGTAGGGGGCGTCCTGGACTTAGGAATAGTATAATTTTCCTATTCCAACTCCAGCGTGTGCAACAGTAGGGAAGGTGTTGGAATAGTAAATTATAGTATTCCTTAGTTTAGAGCGCCCCCTACAGCAAGTCGATCTAATGACTTGCGATGTAAAGGTATCGCGTACTAACAACGCGGTCATTGTAACGACCGCGTTGTAAAAGCACCGTGATGTAATGGCAGCATTGTAAACGCTGTTTCCCCTCCTCCCTATCCCCTACCCTATTTAATCTTTATGTTACACCTCTTGCCTTACTGATAAAATCATTTGGCTTGTCACTGGAGTCATATGCCGATGACACACAAATAATAGTCTCACTTGCAAAAAGTGAAAATTATTCTGGTTGCACTGTCAATAACTACATGAGTGCAGTCAGCAGATAGATGGATAGTAATTGCTTGAAGCTCAACTCTACAAAAACAGAGGTTATTCTGTTCGGCAATGATCCGTCCATTTGGTCTTCGAACTGGTGGCCATCGGACCTGGGAACCCCACCAATGCGAACTTCAAAAGTAAAGAATTTAGGGATTCTTATGGATAAGGAGCTAAAATATAAAGACCAAGTCAACAAGGTCACTTCTTCTTCTTTCTACCTGCTCAGAATTATCAAAAAATTGAAAGATTTGTTCCTGCAGATCTTTTGAAATTTGTAGTCATTGCTTTAGTCTTATCATGACTGGACTACTGTAATGGTCTTTATGTAGACCTTCCAAAAGGTCCACTTAAGAAACTACAGACCCTTCAAAATGCGCCCGCACGATTTCTTTAAAAAATTCCAATATTTCAATCGGCTAGATCAGCCATTATACAATTACATTGGGTCCCGGTTAGCCATCGTATCACCTTTAAGGCACTTTGTCTAGCCTACAAGACACTTTACAGGAAAGCCCCAGCCTACTTTAGGAAAAACCTTGAGTGGTACATACCTGGTAGAACTCTCCGTTCCAGTGCAGCTATAATTATAAAGGTTGCGACTTTCAAACTTGCCACCTGGTGGGGAAGAAGCTTTTTCAGAGCTACGGTTCTACAATGGAACTGTTTGCCACCTGAATTGAAAACAGCTCTTTCACTCACTGTCTTTAGGGAACAACTTAAAACTTGGCTTTTCAATCAGTGATCCCTGTGAGAAAGTGCCATCTTTCTTACATGGTATGCCCCCACTTTTTGCTGAATGGCTGATGTACTTTGACTGAGTGTGCCCTGGGCTCCTGCCAACCAGGTACCCAGGGCCTGTGTTCCTTCCCTAAAATTGCATTGATACCTACACCCAATTGACATCCCTGGCCACAGGTCAGCCCCTGGTAAATGGTACCATGGGTACCCAGGGCACTGTGACCAGGGAAGGCCTCTAAGGGCTGCAGCACTTGTTGTGCCACCCTTAGGGACCCTGCACCTTTACACACACACACTGCCTTTGCAGGCTGCGTGTCTTGGTGCAGAACAAAAGTGAAGAGTCGACATGGCTCACATCCCTGTGTGCCATGCCTACAAGCCACTGCCCTGGCCTAGGTCAGCCACCCCTCTAGCTGGGTGCACTATGCCAGTGGTGAGGGCATAGAGGCATGAGCCCTGTGCCCCTACAGTGCCCAAGTCCATTCTTGGGCATTGTAAGTGCAGTGCTGCCATTAAGAGTATATGGTGCTGGGAGTCTGTCATTACGAACTCCACAGCACCATAATGGCCCCACTGAAGACTAAGAAGTTTGGTATCAAACTTCTCAGCACATTAAACCCCCACTGATGCCAGTGTGGGATTTAATGTAAACGCACTCCAGAGGGCATCTTAGAGATGCCCCCTGAAACCAACCCGACCTCCAGTGTCCGGACTGAGTGGCTGCCCAGGCTGCCACCACCAGACATGTTTCTGGACCCCTGGGTCGAGAGCCTCTGCTCTCAGGGGCCTGAAACAATGCACATCCCGGGACGAGGTGCCAAAGCCTCCTCCCCCAGGATGGGCAGGGGGAGCTTCAAAGGCCTGCCGCCTTTGGAGTTTCCCCAGACCATTTGCTGCTTCCAGCAAACTGGTCCCCACTGGTTCTACCCCCACTCCTGGCGGGAGAACCGGCGGGAAAACCAGAAGCAGGAAATGGGTTGTGCCCACCTCTGCCAACTCCACCCCTAAGGTGGGGGAGGCGAGGTGAAGCACAAACTCGAGTCCCCGCCATCTTGAGGATGGGGGACCTGGCCAACCAGGGACAGGCTCCTGCCCCCTCCCACTGGAGAGGAACAGAATAGGGGTGTACCCACCCCAGGGAAGGGACCCATTGGTCCCTGCCCTTACCTACCTGTAACCACCCCTAAATTTAGTATTTAGGGGCTCCCTGAACCTTCCTTCCGGAGTTCCCAAATCCGAAAACAAGAAGAGAAGACGAAGCAAGAAGACCAGCCGTGCAGCTGCTAAAAAGGAGGCGACAACAACTGACTTGGCCCCAGCCCTACCGGCCTGTCGACCTCTGAACCTGCTCCTGCGGAATCCCGGCCTCAGCAACCTCACAAACCCCGGAGGACCTGACTTCTGTGCTACAGCCTTCGACCCAGGGACTCCCACGAGCAGTGGTACTGCTCAAAAGAAAACCTACCAAAGACCCGGCCCTGGCACGGAGCCGCGAAACCTGCACACTCTGCACCCGCCGAGTCCAGCCTGTGCCTGAGTGACCAGAGACCTCGAGGACGTCCCCCGGCGATTCTGACCTGGAATCCAGTGGCCAAGGACCCTCCTCGACGACCCAGACGACGCCTGCAGCCTCAGGACAAGAGACCCCTCCAACCGCGACCAGCAGGGGGTAAGATTTCCCGACCTCAAAAGACACCCCTGCACCCGGCGCCCCACGGCCCCTTGTGCCCAACTCCTGGGTGTCTACCTATCCTCCAAGACCCCAACTTACCTCCTGAAGTGTTGGTCGTCCCTGAAGAATCACCGTCCCCGAGCCTGCAGCCTTTCTTCACCTTTCACGACCTCTATTGTTTAACATTGAGCGCCCGACGGCTCAAAAGCACCCTGCACCCAGCCGCCCGAGTGCCCCTGGAAGTGCAACCTCTATCCTAACCTACTTCCCTACTTGCCCTGAGCAAGTGACCAGGAGCCCAGCTCCCACAGTCGCGTGGCCTGCTTGCCAGCAGCCACCAACCCGGGGCCCCCGCCTGCCATAGGATAACATTGGGCCTTCTCACTCTGCACCCGGCCGCCCCTGTGCCGCTGAGGGTGTAAAAACTGTACTTACCTGATCCTGGGGGACCCCTGAGTCTTACCCAGAACCTTAACCCTGCCAGTCAAGTACTTACCCGAAACCCGATAACTCACTTTTCTTCCATAGGGTTCCATTGACTGGTTTTCTGCGAAATTTCTTCTAAGTGTGGAGTTCTGAAACTTTGGAATATTCACCAAAAATCAACCGAGTCACGAAAACGAAAATACTCACCTAGTATTAGAAGGGGCCTCAGTGCTGGACCCGAGTGCCCAACACTGGCCCTAAAAAGTAATCGCAACGTTACTTACCGCTAACTCACTTTTCTTTCATAGGGATCCATTGACTGGTTTTCTGTGAAATTTCTTCTGAGTGTCGATTTCTGTATTTTACAAATATTCTTTAAAAATCGAACAAACTACAAAAACGTAATTACTTACCTGTTTTAAGTAAATGTCCCAGTGCTGAACCTAGGAGTCCAGCACTGGATTACAAAAGTAACGTAAACATACTTTGCTTGCACACTGTATTTCCTTTCATAGGATAACATTGGTAATTTTACCCAGAAAAGTTTCTAAGTGTCAGCTTTTGAAATATAGTAATATTCTTCAAAAATCACTACAATAACCAAAACGCTTTTTCTTACCTGTTTACAGGAAGTGTCCCAGGACTGAATCCAGGATCCAGTCCTGTGGTTAGAAAAGTGCTCTGCAAAGTAATCAATTGTAATTAAGCATAATTTTCCATTGAGCTCAATGTTGCATTGAATTTGACCCTGTGTTGCCTCTTGCACCAACTGTGATTACCACTATCAAAAAGTCTACTGCCTATCTGTAAGGTGAATAACCAAAGCATCTCATACTGAGAAAGTATATTTTGATCCTATTGTTGGTTCTATAATAAAACAAGCATATATTTTTTTATATACAAACCATTGGCCTAGAGTTCAGTTCTTGAGTGTGTGGCTTCATTTGCTGACTGAGTGTGTACAACACATGCTTTACACTGTCCTCTGATACTGCCTTACTGCTCGACCAAGCTACCACTTTGGAGAGTAAGGTTATATCTAACTTTAGCCTCTGTCAACCCTCTGGGGACTGTGGACTCTGTACACCCTGAACCTTACTTGGGTACAGTATATACAGAGCCACTTTCCTACATTGGTGGATCAGCGGTGGGATACAAACTTGCATTTGTTGGACTACTTGGTTACCATCTGATCACACGACAGAACTCTTAAATTGCCTTTAGAATTCTGATTTTTTTAAATTGGCATTTTTTTACCAAATTACTAAAAGTCTTGTTAGGGCCTTGCTTAAGTCCCTGTAGCATCTTAGAAAATAAAAAGTCACTATAGCCAAGGTTAGAGGGGTTAGAATTTTTTTTTAAAAAATGTCTCAAGACAAGAACCCAGCTATTAGTGAAGATAATAATGACATACAGGAACTGGTTGAGGAGCTCGACCTCACCCCTTATCTTCATTTGTCTTTCAAAGAGATAAGGTCCTTATGCAAACTTAAAGATATACCAATGGGCCAGCATCCAACCAAACAAGGGCTCCAGGAGCTCCTGGCTGAGTATGCTAAAGCCCACCCCTCTGAGCATGGTGATGACCCAACAGAGGAGGAAAGGAATGAGGAGGATGGGGATGGTAACCCACCTCCATCACTTCCTAGGGAAGATAGGGTCCCTGCACCCTTAACTCCAAGAATAGACCTCTGGGGACCTAGGGGCCACCTAGGTGGTCCTGGTCCCAGAGAGGACACTGAGGATAGCCTCAGTGAGGAGGACAACTTGTTAGCAAGGTTGGCCAAACGACTGGACCTAGAGACCAGACTCCTGGCTCTAGAGAAGGAAAGACAGGAGATGGGTTTAGCACCCATCAATGGTGGCAGCAATACTAAAAATAAGGATAGGGAGGAAACTTCTGAACCTAAAATCCCCAAAGGGATTGTCCCTAAGTTTGAGGAAGGTGATGACATCACCAAATGGTTCACAGCCTTTGAGAGGGCTTGTGAAATAAGAAGAGTAAAGAAACCTCTGTGGGGGGCACTCCTGTGGGAACTGTTCTCTGGTAACTGCAGAGACAGGCTTCTGACCCTCTCTGGGCCAGATGCAGGGTCCTATGACCTCATGAAGAGTACTCTGATTGAGGGATTTGGGCTCACTACTGAGGAGTATAGAATTAGATTCAGGGGGCTCACAAAACCCAGACCCAGTCCTGGATTGACTTCGTGGACTACTCAGTAAAGACACTGGATGGCTGGTTAGCTGGACATAATGTGCATGATTTTTCTGGACTTTACAATTTGTTTATGAAGGAACACATACTAAGTAATTGCACAAATGAAAAGTTGCATCAGCATTTGGTAGACCTAGGTCTAATTTCTCCCCAAGAATTGGGAAAGAAGGCAGACCACTGGGTCAAGACTAGGGTGACAAGGACAACCACTGGGGGTGACCAAAAGAAGGTGGTCACCAAACCCCCCAGGGGAAAGGTGGTGAGAATCCCCAAGATAAAAAGTCTGAGTCTTCCAAAGGGCCCCAAAAACCTGTTCAGGGGGTGGGTCCCAAACTACTCCCTATGTGCCTCAACCCTATAGGGGAAGAACTTTGATCCCTTGAAGGCCTGGTGTAATAACTGTAAGAAGTCAGGACACCTCACTGTAGACAAAACTTGCCCCCACAACAAAGCCCCTAAGGCACCCAGTACAGCTACTCCTGGGGCAGCAAGTTTACAGATGGGATCAGAAGTGTACCCTGAGCAAATCTGGGAACACACTGAGGCAAGTCTGGTCTCCCTAGGGGAAGTGGAATTTGCCACTGTAGCTGTGTGGCCACCCAACTTAAAGAAGTATTTGCAATACCCCTGGGTGAATGGAACTAGAGTAGAGGCTCTGAGGGATACAGGTGCCAGTGTCACTATGGTGAGGGACACACTGGTTTCCCCTGAGCAATACTTGATTGGGAAAACTTACCCAGTCACCAATGCTGACAGTGTCACCACTAGTCATCCCATGGCCATGGTGACATTAGGCTGGGGGGTTACTGGCCTGAAGCAGGTAGTGGTCTCTCCGAAGTTACCAGCTGCATGTCTGCTAGGAAATGATCTGGAAACCTCAGCCTGGGCAGAGGTGGAGCTAAAGGCCCATGCAGCCATGCTGGGCATCCCTGAATTGGTGTGTGTAAAAACAAGAGCACAGAGCAAAAGGCAGGGTGAAGAAATAGTGTTGGAGCCTGAAATGATGGCCCAGCCTACCAAGAGAAAAGGAAAGAAGACTGGCGGACCAGCTTCTACACAGTCACAAGAGCAGGACCCCTCTCCTCAGGGAGAGAACCTGGAAGCCCCAGAGGGAACTGAGCCCCTAGAGCTTGACCCTTACCAGGTTGAACTCTTGGGCCCAGGGGGACCCTCTAGGGAAGAGCTGTGCCAGGGACAGCAAGACTGTCCCACTCTTGAAAGCCTGAGGCAGCAAGCTGTTTCAGAAGCCAAGGGAGATGTCAGTGGTACCCACAGAGTCTATTGGGAAGAGGGATTACTGTACACTGAGGCAAAAGACCCCAACCCTGGAACCACCAGGAGAGTGGTAGTGCCCCAGAAGTACAGGGAGTTCCTCCTAACTTTGGCTCATGACATCCCCTAGCTGGACATCTGGGCCAAACCAAAACTTGGGAAAGGCTAGTTAGCCACTTTTACTGGCCCCAGATGCACCAAAAGGTGAAGGAGTTTGTCAGCTCCTGTGTTACCTGTCAAGCCAGTGGCAAGACAGGTGGCCATCCAAAGGCCCCCTGATACCACTACCTGTGGTGGGGGTTCCCTTTGAAAGGGTAGGTGTGGACATAGTGGGTCCACTGGAACCTCCCACAGCCTCAGGGAACAAATTCATACTGGTGGTAGTGGATCATGCCACTAGGTATCCTGAGGCTATTCCCCTTAGGACTACTACAGCTCCTGCAGTAGCCAAAGCCCTCATTGGTGTCTTCACCAGGGTAGGGTTTCCTAAGGAGGTGGTTTCAGACAGAGGTTCCAACTTCATGTCTGCTTACCTGACCCACATGTGGAAGGAGTGTGGGGTGCAGTACAAGTTTACTACACCCTACCATCCACAAACCAATGGCCTTGTTGAGAGGTTCAACAAGACATTGAAAGGCATGATCATGGGGCTCCCTGAAAAACTCAAAAGGAGATGGGATGTCCTACTACCATGCCTGCTTTTCGCTTACAGAGAAGTGCCACAGAAGGGGGTAGGTTTCTCACCCTTTGAACTTCTGTTTGGCCATCCTGTGAGGGGACCACTCTGTCTTGTAAAGGAGGGCTGGGAGAGACCTCTCCAAGAACCCAAACAAGATATAGTGGACTATGTGCTTGGCCTAAGGTCCAGAATGGCTGAGTACATGGAAAAGGCATCCAAGAACCTTGAGGCCAGCCAGGAGCTTCAGAAGCACTGGTATGACCAAAAAGCTGCACTGGTTGAATTCCAACCTGGGCAACAGGTATGGGTTTTGGAGCCAGTGGCACCAAGGGCCCTCCAGGACAGATGGAGTGGCCCTTACCCTATCCTAGAGAAAAGAGTGAGGTCACCTACCTGGTTGACCTGGGCACCAGCAGGACACCCAAAAGGGTTATCCATGTGAACCGCCTAAAACTCTACAATGACAGGGCTGACATCACCATGCTGATGGTGACAGATGAGGAACAGGAAGCTGAGAGTGAACCTCTCCCTGATCTCCTCTCCCACAGCCCAAAAGATGGGTCAGTAGATGGAGTTGTCTTTTCAGACACCCTCACTGCCCAACAGCAGACTGACTGCAAGCAAGTCTTGCAGCAGTATGCTGGGCTCTTTCCTTGACCCCTGGTCTGACAAACTGGTGTACCCATGATGTGGACACTGGTGACAGTGCACCTGTCAAAAACAAGATCTATCGTCAGTCAGACCAAGTTAAGGAAAGCATCAGAGTTGAAGTCAGCAAGATGCTGGAGCTAGGGGTTATTGAGCCCTCTGAGAGCCCCTGGGCTAGCCCAGTGGTTCTGGTCCCCAAACCTCATCAAAAGGGTGAAAAGAGAGAGATGAGGTTTTGTGTGGACTATAGGGGTCTCAACTCTGTCACCAAGACAGATGCACACCCTATCCCAAGAGCTGATGAACTGATAGACAGATTGGGTGCAGCCAAATACCTGAGTACCTTTGACTTAACTGCAGGGTACTGGCAGATTGGCATGGCCCCAGGAGCCAAACAGAAAACAGCATTCTCCACACCTGATGGGCATTTTCAGTTCACTGTTATGCCCTTTGGTTTAAAGAATGCCCCTGCCACCTTCCAGAGGTTGGTGAATCAAGTCCTTGCTGGGTTGGAGTCCTTTAGTGCAGCTTATCTTGATGATATTGCTGTCTTCAGTTCCACCTGGCAGGATCACCTGGTCCACCTTGGGAAGGTTTTAAAGGCCCTGCAAACTGCAGGCCTAACTATCAAGGCATCCAAATGCCAGATAGGGCAGGGCACTGTGGTGTACTTGGGCCACCTGGTTGGTGGAGGCCAGGTACAACCCTTACAGCCCAAGATCCAGGCTATCCTGGACTGGGTAGCTCCAACAACTCAGACCCAAGTCAGGGCATTCCTTGGCTTGACTGGGTACTACAGGAGGTTTGTGAAGGGATATGGGTCCCTTGTGACTCCCCTCACAGAACTCACCTCCAAGAAGATGCCAAAGAAAGTAAACTGGACAGTCTGTTGCCAAAAGGCTTTTGACACTCTGAAAGAAGCAATGTGCTCAGCACCAATTCTAAAAGCACCAGATTATGCCAAGCAGTTCATTGTGCAGACTGATGCCTCTGAGCTAGGGATAGGAGCGGTCCTATCCCAGACCAATGATGAAGGCCAAGACCAACCTGTTGCTTTTATAAGCAGAAGGCTTCTCCCCAGGGAGCAGCGTTGGAGTGCCATTGAGAGGGAGGCCTTTGCTGTGGTCTGGTCCCTGAAGAAGCTGAGGCCCTACCTGTTAGGAACTCACTTCCTAGTTCAAACTGACCACAGACCTCTCAGGTGGCTAATGCAAATGAAAGGAGAAAACCCAAAACTGTTGAGGTGGTCCATCTCCCTACAGGGAATGGACTTTGAAGTGGAACACAGACCTGGCACTGCCCATGCCAATGCAGATGGCCTTTCCAGGTTCTTCCACTTAGACAATGAAGACTCCATAGGGCAAGGTTAGTCTCATCATCTTTCGTTTGGGGGAGTTGTGTGAGAAAGTGCCATCTTTCTTACATGGTATGCCCCCACTTTTTGCTGAATGGCTGATGTACTTTGACTGAGTGTGCCCTGGGCTCCTGCCAACCAGGTACCCAGGGCCTGTGTTCCTTCCCTAAAATTGCATTGATACCTACACCCAATTGACATCCCTGGCCACAGGTCAGCCCCTGGTAAATGGTACCATGGGTACCCAGGGCACTGTGACCAGGGAAGGCCCCTAAGGGCTGCAGCACTTGTTGTGCCACCCTTAGGGACCCTGCACCTTTACACACACACACTGCCTTTGCAGGCTGCGTGTCTTGGTGCAGAACAAAAGTGAAGAGTCGACATGGCTCACATCCCTGTGTGCCATGCCTACAAGCCACTGCCCTGGCCTAGGTCAGCCACCCCTCTAGCTGGGTGCACTATGCCAGTGGTGAGGGCATAGAGGCATGAGCCCTGTGCCCTACAGTGCCCAAGTCCATTCTTGGGCATTGTAAGTGCAGTGCTGCCATTAAGAGTATATGGTGCTGGGAGTCTGTCATTACGAACTCCACAGCACCATAATGGCCCCACTGAAGACTAAGAAGTTTGGTATCAAACTTCTCAGCACATTAAACCCCCACTGATGCCAGTGTGGGATTTAATGTAAAACGCACTCCAGAGGGCATCTTAGAGATGCCCCCTGAAACCAACCCGACCTCCAGTGTCCGGACTGAGTGGCTGCCCAGGCTGCCACCACCAGACATGTTTCTGGACCCCTGGGTCGAGAGCCTCTGCTCTCAGGGGCCGGAAACAATGCACATCCCGGGACGAGGTGCCAAAGCCTCCTCCCCAGGATGGGCAGGGGGAGCTTCAAAGGCCTGCCGCCTTTGGAGTTTCCCCAGACCATTTGCTGCTTCCAGCAAACTGGTCCCCACTGGTTCTACCCCCACTCCTGGCGGGAGAACCGGCGGGAAAACCAGAAGCAGGAAATGGGTTGTGCCCACCTCTGCCAACTCCACCCCTAAGGTGGGGGAGGCGAGGTGAAGCACAAACTCGAGTCCCCGCCATCTTGAGGATGGGGGACCTGGCCAACCAGGGACAGGCTCCTGCCCCCTCCCACTGGAGAGGAACAGAATAGGGGTGTACTCCACCCCAGGGAAGGGACCCATTGGTCCCTGCCCTTACCTACCTGTAACCACCCCTAAATTTAGTATTTAGGGGCTCCCTGAACCTTCCTTCCGGAGTTCCCAAATCCGAAAACAAGAAGAGAAGACGAAGCAAGAAGACCAGCCGTGCAGCTGCTAAAAGGAGGCGACAACAACTGACTTGGCCCCAGCCCTACCGGCCTGTCGACCTCTGAACCTGCTCCTGCGGAATCCCGGCCTCAGCAACCTCACAAACCCCGGAGGACCTGACTTCTGTGCTACAGCCTTCGACCCAGGGACTCCCACGAGCAGTGGTACTGCTCAAAAGAAAACCTACCAAAGACCCGGCCCTGGCACGGAGCCGCGAAACCTGCACACTCTGCACCCGCCGAGTCCAGCCTGTGCCTGAGTGACCAGAGACCTCGAGGATGTCCCCCGGCGATTCTGACCTGGAATCCAGTGGCCAAGGACCCTCCTCGACGACCCAGACGACGCCTGCAGCCTCAGGACAAGGGACCCCTCCAACCGCGACCAGCAGGGGGTAAGATTTCCCGACCTCAAAGACACCCCTGCACCCGGCGCCCCACGGCCCCTTGTGCCCAACTCCTGGGTGTCTACCTATCCTCCAAGACCCCAACTTACCTCCTGAAGTGTTGGTCGTCCCTGAAGAATCACCGTCCCCGAGCCTGCAGCCTTTCTTCACCTTTCACGACCTCTATTGTTTAACATTGAGCGCCCGACGGCTCAAAGCACCCTGCACCCAGCCGCCCGAGTGCCCCTGGAAGTGCAACCTCTATCCTAACCTACTTCCCTACTTGCCCTGAGCAAGTGACCAGGAGCCCAGCTCCCACAGTCGCGTGGCCTGCTTGCCAGCAGCCACCAACCCGGGGCCCCCGCCTGCCATAGGATAACATTGGGCCTTCTCACTCTGCACCCGGCCGCCCCTGTGCCGCTGAGGGTGTAAAACTGTACTTACCTGATCCTGGGGGACCCCTGAGTCTTACCCAGAACCTTAACCCTGCCAGTCAAGTACTTACCCGAAATCCGATAACTCACTTTTCTTCCATAGGGTTCCATTGACTGGTTTTCTGCGAAATTTCTTCTAAGTGTGGAGTTCTGAAACTTTGGAATATTCACCAAAAATCAACCGAGTCACGAAAACGAAAATACTCACCTAGTATTAGAAGGGGCCTCAGTGCTGGACCCGAGTGCCCAACACTGGCCCTAAAAAGTAATCGCAACGTTACTTACCGCTAACTCACTTTTCTTTCATAGGGATCCATTGACTGGTTTTCTGTGAAATTTCTTCTGAGTGTCGATTTCTGTATTTTACAAATATTCTTTAAAAATCGAACAAACTACAAAAACGTAATTACTTACCTGTTTTAAGTAAATGTCCCAGTGCTGAACCTAGGAGTCCAGCACTGGATTACAAAAGTAACGTAAACATACTTTGCTTGCACACTGTATTTCCTTTCATAGGATAACATTGGTAATTTTACCCAGAAAAGTTTCTAAGTGTCAGCTTTTGAAATATAGTAATATTCTTCAAAAATCACTACAATGACCAAAACGCTTTTTCTTACCTGTTTACAGGAAGTGTCCCAGGACTGAATCCAGGATCCAGTCCTGTGGTTAGAAAAGTGCTCTGCAAAGTAATCAATTGTAATTAAGCATAATTTTCCATTGAGCTCAATGTTGCATTGAATTTGACCCTGTGTTGCCTCTTGCACCAACTGTGATTACCACTATCAAAAAAGTCTACTGCCTATCTGTAAGGTGAATAACCAAAGCATCTCATACTGAGAAAGTATATTTTGATCCTATTGTTGGTTCTATAATAAAACAAGCATATATTTTTTTTATATACAAACCATTGGCCTAGAGTTCAGTTCTTGAGTGTGTGGCTTCATTTGCTGACTGAGTGTGTACAACAAATGCTTTACACTGTCCTCTGATACTGCCTTACTGCTCGACCAAGCTACCACTTTGGAGAGTAAGGTTATATCTAACTTTAGCCTCTGTCAACCCTCTGGGGACTGTGGACTCTGTACACCCTGAACCTTACTTGGGTACAGTATATACAGAGCCACTTTCCTACAATCCCATAATACCCCTACTTAGGACACTGACGGCTCTTCTCTGCTCCACATAGCACCAAGACGCCTCCGGGCATTCGTGCGCTTTAAAAGCTTTATCATTCATTCGCTCAACACGAGAGAAATGATTGGAGGAATGAGAATACATCTAATATGTTGTATTGCAATTCAGTTAGCGATCATTAGACAAGCTATATATGATGATCCACTAATGCCGATGGTATCTTCACTGTCACCATCAATGCAGACTCTGGTGAGAATTGGACCACCAACAGTGGCTGCATTTTCTGACTCAATTGGTATTGTCTTGCGAAGCATGTAATCTTCATCTCCAATACCAAGAGTGTGTACACAATCACATCCAATTGGTTCTGCTTTTAGAGTTAATCACAGCTTCCCCTTTATCACCAGCAAATATGCCATTTTCACCTATGATTTTGACTTCATCATTTTTCGAGAGACTTATGGCAACTGCACTATCACCGACATCTGGAGAATACTGATGTTACTGCACTGAAATATGAGAATGTTTGATCTCTTTCACATTCCATAACTAAGAAATCATTATATTTACTAAATAAAACAAGTTTAAACAGGGCAATTTAGATTTTTCACAGCCTGGTGGGCAGAAAATCTTGCTTTTATTAAAGACACGGAGGCTAAGATCATGCAAATCTCCTTTATTGTCAGCTCACAGCAGCAACAATTAAAGAATAAAGAACTTCAACAACATTCTAATAAGATATAAAGTCCCCCCACATGCAGTCTTCTCCCTTCGTTGGCGTTGGGAACAAGATAACCTCTAACAACTTCAACTTCAAAACGTAAACTCCATCAATGGAAAACTTTTTAATCTGAAAGAAAAAACCTACAGATTTTGAGATAAAGTAACTTTAAACCCACAAGGGAGGGTATCAATGTGGAGGGATAATCTTAGCATCTGTGTCTTTAATAAAATCCAGATCTTCTGCTCAACAGGCTGTGAAAAATCTAAGTTTTATGGCTTGGCACAGAGGCTAACATTATGCAAGTTTAAAGTGTATTTAAGTCATTATCAATTGCGCTTGCAACAGGTCTAAAATAACAACTTTTAAAGATATTTCCATTGGACCAATCTGCAGTCCTAAGTATATCTTGCAGACCTCCCCCCAACATGAAAGCTTTGGAAGCTGAAGCACAACTAAGAGAGTGTGCTCCACATGTAGAGACATCCACACCAGCTTCTTTCATTACCTCCTTCACTCATCTTGCTAAGGTGGGGGAAGAAACTACTCTATGGGGCTATCTATGGGATATTAACATTTGTTCTGTATTTCATCTCAGACTCTCAGTCCTCCTCTCATACTCCAGCAAGCATTTCACTATGCAAAGTCTTACATTCTGTATAAAGAAAGGGTAGAAAACTGAAGCTGACATGGTGTTTTTTCTCCTTTTCAAATAAAATCAAACCTCTTCAGGTTAAAAGGCCCTGCTGGTGATATCCAATGCCTTCACAACTGAAGTCTGTCTAAACGATACCAGGCAGAGTAAGGCAGTAGGTTTATGAGAGATACATTTCAGGGATAGGCCAGAATTCTAACCCCAACTCACTATGGCCTGTAGAACATCCCTAACATCCCATAAAGCAGTGTATTTTGCGATAGGTGGGTTTAGTACACGCATACTTTGCATGATTTTCTTAGTCAATAAGCTCTGATCCACGGAGGCTCCGTCCACTAAACAATGACCTGCTGCTATAGCTGATCTGTAAACATTAACTGTTCTGTAGGAGAGTCCTGACATGAGCAATTCTGAAAAGTAATTGACCGCATATACTAAATCAGCTGAAACGGAATTGTAATTCCGTCGAAGACACCAACAAACCCATTTCTCCCAAGCCAGTCTATATGCTTTCCTTGTGCCAGGTGACCATGACTCCAATATGAGTTTGAAAGCATCTGCCAAAAGGACTGGGTTCTGCCACTGTCTCCTGAAATCCTCCAGGTCATCAACGTCAGTAATCCATGCTCTGCAAGAGGGTATGGATCTTTAATTATTTCCTTAAAGTCAGAATTAAGATTGGTAAAACTATGCTCATTTCTTGTAAGATTGGGAATCAGGCCTGTGACCTCCAAAGAAGTGTTATCACTACCGTGCATCTTTTCGTTCCTGCGTACGTGTAATAGTAGTCTTGGTAGCATGGTAAACGGAGGGAAAGCATAAGGTGCTAGAACCTTCCAATTTTGAAGGAAGGCATCCACTCCCCAGTCCTGAGGGTCCGGCCTCCAGTGGAAAAAAATTGACAGGTGAGTGTTCAGTCTGTCTGCAAAGAAATCCACCCCAAAGGGCCCCCATCTCGTCTGAATACTGAGGAAAATTTCCCCGTCAATTTCCAATTGCTGGAATCTCTTACATTCAGGGAAAACCAATCCGCCACACCATTGCTTAATCCAGTAATTTGTTACGCCACTACCGAAATGCCCTTGCTTAAGTAGTAACCCCAAAAGACCTTTGCTAAATCTGCAAGCCCCTTGGAGTGAGGACCTCCCATCTTATTGACGTACTTGACTGCAGATACATTGTCCATACGTAACATCACGGAGCACTTGATTGGGGGCCAGATGTATGACGCGCAAAATAGCGCCTCGGAAATTGCGAGTTTTTTGCGCCTCGCAAATTGCGAGGCGCAATTTTGCATGTACAACAGTGTGTTTAACACGGTTTGCGATTCCCAATGGGGTTGCAAATTGCGAGGCTCATGGATATTAATGAGCCTCTCGCAATTTGCGAGCCCATTGGGAATGACAGGCACTCCCAGGGATGGTGGCCTGCTGGGCTCAGCAGACCACCATGTCTGGGATTGCTTTTAAATAAAGCAGCTCTTTTTTTTTTTAAATGCAGTATTTAAAAAAAAAAAAATGAAACGTTTTCGTTTCATTTTTTAAGGGCAGGCAGTGGTCTCTGGGACCACTAACTGCCCTTAAAAAATATCTCTGGAGCCAGTCACAAAGGGGAAGGGGTCCCCTGGGAACCCATTCCCATTTGCGACTTCATTACCACCCTCTTGAAGAGGGCGGTAATTTGCGAGTGTTTTGCAACCGCAATTGCGGTTGCAAAACATTCATACATGGCTCTGCGGTCGCTATTAGGAAGGGAACGACCCTTCCTAATAGCGAGTCGCAATACACTATTTTGCGAGACGCAAATTATTTGCGACTCGCAAAATAGTGTAAGTACATGGCCCAGATTAAAATTGCATGCGCAAACGGGTCGCAAACCCGTTTGCGCATGCAATTTTACGTCGTACATCTGGCCCCTAAGTCCTTGGTAAAACAACGAATTGCAAATGAACCTGCCAGTAATTCCAAGCAGTTGATGTGCAACTCCTTCTCCTGATGTGTCCAGCGTCCCCCTGCTGATGAGTTGCCACATTTCGTACCCCATCCTTCTAAACTCCCATCCGATTCTACTACTATCTCCAGCTGCTCCCCAAAAATGGCTCTGCCATTTCATGCTTTGGCATTCCTTAGCCACCATAATAGTTCCTTCTTTGAATCCGGGTCCAAAGACAGCATTTGAGAATAAGATTGAGTTGTTCTCAATGTTTTTGCTTTGAGTCTTTGGAGTGCCCGGTAATACTGGGGACCTAGATAAATTGCTTGGATTGTTGAAGACAGAAGACCCAGGATCCTTGCTAAATGCCACAGCGGAAACTCCTTCTTCCCTAATATTTTCCTCAATTCCTTGCAAAGCTTCCTCAGCTTCCCCCTGGTAATTTGAATTCTGCCTGTATTGTGTTTATGACAAAACCCCAAAACTCTGTCTCCTGGCTTGGTACCAGGAAAGAATTTTTGTTGTTTATAACAAAACCCAGGTGTTCTAATACTTTTATGGTAAGGTCTGTATGACATGAAACCACTTCTCTGGACTGAGCCATTATTAGAATGTCATCCAGGTATATAATTAGTCTTACCCCCCTTGCCCTGAGCCAACCTGCTACAGGATGAAAAACCTTGGTGAAACACCAAGGTGCTGAGGAAAGCTCAAAAGGGAGACTGCAAAACTGCCAAAGTTTGCCCATCCAAGCAAATTGTAGGATTTTCTAATGCGGGGGCCATATTGGGATAGTCAGATATGCATCCTTTAGGTCTAACCGTGTCAGCCAATCCATTTTTCTTAAAACATCTCTTAAAAGGTGTACTCCTTCTATTTTTAAATGATGGTAGACCACCCATTCGTTCAGCTCTTTAAAATTTATCACTGGTCTCAGCCCTTTGTCCTTCTGCTCCACTAGAAAAATATTACTGACAAAACCTGACTCTATTCCTTCTTGAATTGCACCTTTGGTCAATAAATCCTCTACCTCCTGTGATATTAGGATTGAATCCTCCTGTGAAAAAAACATTTCCTGAGGAATCTTCATTTGTATTGGGGTACTTATAAATTTGATCTTGTATCCCCTGACTGTAATCAGGGCCCAAGAATCCTGAGTCACTAAATTTCAAGTTGCACAAAATTGGGCCAGTCTGCCTCCCACCTTTATAGGGGTACCTGAAAGGTCTTTCATAGACCTTACCTGTTGAAAAACCTCTCTGTTTTCGATCACCTCTGAAGCCTCTCCCATGAAATCTCTGTTTCTAGGGGTAGAAGGTCAAATGGGTGGTGAAATTTGAAAGCGGGAACCTTGTGCCACGGCCCAGGTAGGGTCTTGATGAACTTTGGCCACGGCTGAGGAACTGACCCCATGTTCTCCCAGCCCTGCTAAAAACCTTGTCTTGGAAGACCTTCTTAATGTCTTTCTGGGATTTTGGTATTGATCTAAATACTCCCACTTATTTGGCCAAATTCCTTATGAGGTCATCAGCAAAGAGTAATCCCTGAGAGACAGGTCCTCCCTCCTTATGGGCCAATTCAACCAGTTTAGGGTCGACTTTTAGTGGAATGCTCTTTCTCCTCTCATTTGAGAGTGCGGTATTCGTGTTCCATAGGAGGCAGACGGCTCTTTGAGCCCATTGGCGCAACTCCTTAGGGTCAATGAGGGTGTCTTGTGTCTTCAAGATAAGCTATCTCAGCCATCTCAAACATCTTTGTCAATGGGCCAGTAATGACAAGAAGATGGTCTTGGCAGGACTTTAGGCCTTTGTCAAGACCTTTTCTAGGTTCCTTTCCACCCTTGGCGATGAACGCCACCACTTTTGCGTCTAGTTCTGGGGTCGAAGCGACCTTGTCCGTGAGGGAGGAGCGTGGGCACTCAGATCTCAGGCAAGACCTGACCTCTTTCGGAATTTCCTTCTGAAGCCAAAAAGAAATGTACTCGGCAATGTGTTGAGATGGCGCCCACTCTGGAGATAAAGGGTGTTTTATGAAGAGCAGGTCAAACGCTTTCCCCGAAGGGGTCCACAATGCCCATTTTAGATCCAGAAGCAATAGATGCCTCATCAATCATTCCTATAATTCTAACCTCGATCTCCTCAATATCCGTGTTGAAATCCAATGAATAGGAGAGGTTGATTTTGTCCTCCAAATCTTTTTTTTTTTTTTTGAAAATCTTTTTATTAAATAACCAAACAAGATCTGGCAGTAAAGCGGTTGGCCAACATTCACAGCACATTTACATTGGTATTGTCTTAACCATCAGTTAGCTGCATTACACATCTCTCAAAACAGAACGTTGATTACTAATTCAAGGGCAGCACTACCCACTCTGATGTGAGTATCCCCCCCTACCTCTGTGCACTTGTGCCCAATCCGTGATTCACAGTCCTCTGTATTGAGTCCATTTCCCCCATATTTTGTCCCATTTCTTAGGGCAACCTCTACCCTGGAACACCACCTTCTCAGCATTGCAACACCAATCCAGGTCGTCTTTCCATTTCCCCACTCTTGGCGCCAGCTGCACCCCCCACTCTCTTGCTATGTTGTGTTTGGCAACAATGCCCGCAGTGATAATCCATATCCTAGTGTATTTTGGCCATTTTTTCTCCCCGTTATACACATGATGTGCCATTTTGCCTCACAAGGGACCTCCAGGTCTAGGACCTCTGACATGACCTTCATCACTTTTTCCCAAAAGTGTTGAATCAATGGGCATGACCATAATGTATGAAAGAAAGTGCCTACTGCCCCACATCCCCTTGCACACTGATCCGAGTCACTGCGCCCAATCCGATGAAGGAGCACTCTAGACGTGTAGACCTGTATAGGATGCGCAGTTGCATTAGTCTGAATCGAGCCCTAATCGCTACCTCCCTCGGGCTCTGAATCGTTTCAACCCAATCGTCCTCCTCCAGTGTTCCTAAGTCATTGGTCCAGGCTTCCCTAAGTGCCACCAAGGGGTCGGGTGAGTTGTTCATGATTTTGCTGTATACTGGTGAGATTGCCTTATCTGGCATGGGGTCCATAAGCAGTCTATCCTCGAGCAGGGTATACTCCGCCAGCTGTTCCCCATCCAGGACATGCTTCTTTAGGGCATGCTTGAGTTGTAGGTATCGAAGGAACTCCTTGTCAGACATTTGGTATTATGCTTTTAGATCCTCAAAGCTGATCATGGTGGGCCCCCTCCATACATCTCCCAAATGTTCAATCCCTATGGTCCGCCATTTGCAAAACGCCTTCAGTAGACCCACCTCACGTAGAAGGTCAGCGTCCCAAAGCGGGGTTCATTCAGTCAGTGTGTCCTTCCCTCCCAGGAATAGGGTGGCCTCCCTCCATATTTGTAGTGGCACCTCTGTATGTGCGGGTAGTGTGCCTTTTGCACGTCTACGGTATAGTGCCGCCAAATAGCCTCCCCTTCCCATGTGGTATCGATCAGCTCTGAAGGCGGGCTCCTCTCTCCCTATGTATACCCACTCGTTGATGGTTATAAGTTGCGCAGCCCAGTAATATTTCTTAATATCTGGAACAGCCAATCCCCCCTCATATACGCTCCGCTCAATTTGCGCAGGGCGATTCTGGCCTGTCCACCAGCCCACAGAAGGAGTCGTAGCTCCGTGTCTATTTGCCTGAAAAAACTGGGCGGAACTTTGCACAAGGTATTTTGCAGCACATATAGTAGCCTCAGCAGTGTCATCATCTTGAATAAGGATGCCCTTCCCATCAGAGTCAGTGTAAGTTTTCGCCAGTGTTGAACGTCCCTGCGTAGCCTGTCAGATTATCTTCCAGGAATCTAGTCGTCCCATTGGAAATAATTATTCCTAAGTACTTGAAGGTATCCTTAATCTCTAAGGAGCGTGCGCAAGTTGGCAGGCACGGGGTTGTTCAAGTCAGAACATACAGTAAAGATTTATTCCAATTTATTCTATACCCAGAGTACCGTCCAAACGTTTGAAATATGTGAATGGTCCGATTTATAGACGACCTGGGGTTGGTAAATAGAGCAGTATATCGCCTGCATACAGTGATATATTTTCCACTTATTCTCCCTCCCCACTGATTCCCCGGATTGTAGGGTCTATCCTAACCCATGCCGCTAGGGGCTCCAACGCCAGGGCAGACAGCATGGGTGAGAGCGGACACCCCTGTCTCGTGCCTTTATGAATTTGAATAGTCCTCGAGATCTCCCCATTTAGTCTCACCCTAGCTAATGGGCCCGCGTATAAGCGCCGCACTCAAGCACAGAAGCTGGGTCCAAACCCAAATTTTCCCAACACCGTTTGTAGGTATTGCCACTCTATATAGTCAAAAGCCATGCATGCGTCTAAGGAGAGCTGCGCGGCATCCTCCGTCGGGTTAATTTTGGTGTTATGTAGCACGCCATACAATTTTCGTAAGTTGAGCCTAGTCTCCTGTGGGGAATGAACCCGGATTGATCCGGGTGGATCAGAGTGATGATAACCGCGGTGAGCCTATTCGCCAGCGCCTTGGCTAGCACCTTGGCCTCCACATTCAGGAGGGATATTGGCCGGTATGAGCTGCACTCCGTCGGTGGTTTCCCTTGCTTTGGTATTACTACTATTGTGGCAATCCTTTGATCAAGTGGTAGTTCCCTATAGTCCAGTGCTTCATTATACATATTTAACATTTGTGGGACCACTTTCGATGCCACCCCCTTACAGAATTCTACCAGAATTCCGTTGGGACCCTGTGCCTTGCCGTATTGTAGGTCCCCCAGCGCCCTGGCTATCTCTTCTGCCGTGAATTCTACGTCCAATGCCTCTGTGTCCTCGTTGGATAGGCTTGGGACAGGAATATCCCTTAGCAATTCCACACACTCCTCCCTTGTTGCTCTGGAGGTAGCTTTGTACAGGTCTTCATAATAATCCGCAAATGCTGAGGCAATTTCCTCTCCTGTCCTTTTGTTCTCTGGGAGTGGAGTAAGTATCTCTAAGACCCAGTTCCGCTCGGCATCTCTCTTATCCAACCATGCCAATAACTTGTTGGCCTTCTCTCCTAGCTCATATACACGCCGTTGGGTTGCTCTAGCATAGTTCTTCGCTGCCCCCTCAACTATGTCCTTAAACTCCCTTGTTTTGATTCGGATCTGTTGTCTCGCCTATTGTGCTGGGTCCGTGGCCCCTATGGCTTTCTTCTCCAGTTGTAGCAAGTCTGATTCTAATGCATCGCATAGGATCTGTTGTTCCTTCTTTTTCCCTCCCACTATGGCTTGGACATACCCTTGTATAACTACCTTATATGCCTCCCATAACGTGCAGGGCGACTCCACAGTTCCTAGGTTGTCCAAGAAATACTGCTCTGTGCGTTCCGCTACTTTTCCCCTCACCTGTTTATCCCTATAGAGCCATGAGTCCATTCTAGGGGGCAGGATGTGTTTCCTTGCCAGCCCCTTGAGCTGTGTCACCACTGGGGAATGGTCAGATATACCTCTAGCCCTGTGTTCAGACCCCCTGAACCATTGGGTCTGCGTTCCCAGTGTCATGAGATAATCTAAACATGAGTACCCCCCGTGGGAGGCTGAGTGAAAAGTATATTGCTGGTCTTCTGGATTGTGTGCTCTCCAGAGATCAACAAGCCCCATCGCCTCCACAAAGTCTCTCAGCGGCTCAGGTCCCCTTTCTCGCTTGGCACTCATTACTCTGTCCATCTCAGGATCTATAGCTGCATTCATATCCCCACCCATTTTCAGTGTTCCCACCGGGAGATCCACGAACAGAGCACCCAATTCTTGAAATGCTTCCGAGTGTAACCTCGGTGGTATGTACACATAACATATATTGAGCACTTTCCTCTGCCAACATCCTGTTATAGCAACGTATCTGCCCATCTGGTCATGCCATATTTTCCCAAGTGAGATTGGGAGGGACGTGCGGATCAGAATCTTGCAAGAAATGCGCATGTGCAGGCGCGCGCATGTGCAGTTTTCACCAGGATTACCCATACGGCGAGGAAGATGAGGACTGCAGCCCGGGGATGCCGCAGTACGTAGGTAAGTGGTTTTAAATGTATTTTTACTTAATGTTTACTTACTTGTAATAGTGGGGGGTGGAGGCGGGTGGCGTAGCGGAGCTCCACTTAGTTCCACGGAGTTTGTTTGAGACTCTGTGGACCTCCGCGTAGCCCCGCTACGCCTACTACGCCCAGGGTTAATACATACGGGGATTTGTCCCACCCATGTTGTCCCCTGTGTGTGTCTCGGCCCATTCCCTCACCCTGCCAGATTATCAACTTACTGAACATATAAACATTGCTATTTCTACAAAGGTTACAAAAACATTGTGCAGAACCCCCGCCCCCTGCTTCCCTGCGCTGTGGGTTAAAAACCTCCCACCCCCAACTTGCAGAGTGCCTGTCGCCCAAACTTAAACAATGCAACTGGGGTCAGTCTGAGCGGAAAGTCAGTCCCCCCCCCCCCATGAAACACCCTTCTGTGCTATACGGGTGCTATATCTACTTATTCGCTAGACAAGTATCGCTACTGCATACTAATTGCCATCGGATACACAGTGCGTAAATCTTATCTGTTCAGAAGACCTCTTTTCCGGGGATCCATAAACAGTCTGAGTTTACTGTTAGGCCAGTTTGTTGTGACCTGCGGACAGTTCCAACTCTCAGTTGCCTGTGCAGTCCTGCGCTGTTGTCACTCCCTTCTCGGAGACGTGCATTCCACCCCCTGCTGGTGCCCACTCACCAATCCCACATCGGAATCTCTGTCTCTTGCCTCTGCTGCCGATGCAGCCTTCTGCCAGTGCTTTGTCTTCGTGACCAGTCTCCATCCCTCCAGCCAGTCGTGCACTTCCTCCGGAGTTGTAAACCTCCATACCTTGCCCTCTGCGATCACTCTGAGGGTCGCCGGAAACAGCATAGAGTATTTAATGTCCGTGCTCGGAGGAGTTTTTTAATTTCTAGAAAATGTCGCCGTTTTTGCTACACTTTCTTAGTGAAGTCTGGATAGATTGAGATGTGTGCATTTTTGTATTTCAGAAACGGAGCATTTCTTGCCGTTTGCAGGATTAAGTCTCTGTCCCTAAAATTGAATAGTCTCGCTATTATGGGCCGTGGCGGGGCTCCCGGTCTCGGTCTCACCCCCGGGATTCTGTGTGCACGCTCCACAGAAAAAGATTTGGATAGGCCCCTCGGCTGGAGAGAGTTGGTTAGGAGGTCTTCTATGAAAAGGTCCACTGCCTGACCTTCCGGCACTCCAATTATACGTCTATTATTTCGGTGGGATGCCCTTCCTGGTCCTCAAACTTATCTTCCAGCTCCCTCATAGTTTGTGTCAGCTCCTTAATTTGTTTCTGCATGATTTTTGTGTCTTTGGCCAGTTCAGCGGTTGACTCCTCTACCCCGGTCACTCGCTCTCTCATATTGCCAAGGTCCGCTCTCAGTAGAGACAACTCCGATGTCACCGCATCTATTTTCCCTGTTATTTCCGTCCTGATGCCCTGCATGGCTTCCATAATATCGTGCAATGTGGGCTCCGGGGTCGCCGTTGATGATTCTTCCATATTTACTTCTGCACCCCCAGGGTCAGTCACTTGTTCCGGGCACTGTATATGTGTCGAGCTTTGTCTGATGGGGGTTACGAGGACCTCTGCCCCCTGTCATGTTCACAGGCCTTGCTGCACATGGGTCACAGACGTTCATCAGGGCCCTCTTGTTGGTGTGGTCCACAGACCCGAGGTTAGTGACTGAGCCTCCTTCTGTCTCACCCGTCTGCTTCCACTGCCACTTATAGTCATCCAGGGGGGTCTGCAGCTCCACCAGGTAGGCCACCTCTTCTGTAATTACTGTGTCAGACGGGCCCCCTGCCCAAAGCTTCGACAAATGGAGACACCACCGTGCCAGCTTCCAGCTATTAGTCCCCCGCTGGCGAGGCAGCGTGCCGGCTGCTGCCTCAGTATGCGCCACGTCGCTCTGATCCACTAGGCCGTGTTGCTCGGTATCCCCTAAATGGCCGCCCCTTGTCAAATGCTGACTTTGCGGTCGCGCCTCACTGCGCTCCTCTGGAATGATGCTGTCACCTACAATTTTTGCTACGTGCTCCTCGGCGACCACCACCCTCACTCTCCGTTCTCTATCTCGGGTATGTCTTCAGGCCAGGGCACTCCCCTCGGTTTCTGCCCGGTTCCAAGTCTCCCGGGAGCTCGGTCTCTATCTTCGGATTCCCCCGTTGGCTGCTCCAACTCTGCTCACCTGCTCGTTGTATCGGGAGTAGCACAGCCCCAGCCGGTGCACTCACCGTCGACGGGCGTGCCGTCCGGTATCCTTCTGTGCGGCTCCTTGTCTACGTCAATGCGGCTCTGTTCTCCCATGTGCAAGCCCGGGGATGCTGCTCGTCGGAAGGCCGCGCTCTGTTCCACCTCCGTTGGTTGTCTAGCTTCAATTTCCCAGGTTGTCGTTGCACCCGGGCGCTATGTGAGCCCTCACAACTTCATTCGCGCTGCATTGTCGGATAAATGTACGGATATTCTGAGGGAAAGTCTAGATGGTTCACGGAGCCGCTCAATCAAGCGGCCATTTCTTCTCCGGGGCAAGCCACGCCCCCTCGGCCTCCAAATCTTCATCGCTATCAGTGGGGATGGAAATTTCCAGGCCTTTATCTTGCCCATCTGTAGTGCTCAAGGCACCGCTCATTTCACCGCCTATATGTTATACAATTTTGTTTGAGGCTTTGCGCTTTTTTACTTCTTTAGGTAGGCTTTCCCCTGCAGCCTTCTTTCTCTGGGCCTTAACTGCCCCATCTGCCCCTTCAGGGTGTCCTGTGCCAGCAACTGGCCATCCTTTCTTATGGTCAGGTTGCTGTTTGTGTAGGATCTTTCCTATTGTATCGGACCTAGCCTTGCCGTAATAGCCGCAGACCAACATAAAATGTTCCAAGTCATCTGTCTCGTCACAAAGGCATTTATCTGTGACCTCCGTGCTGCCTCTTTTCTTTATTGTATTAAGGAACATGCACCACCCCTTGGCTAGGGAGAACAGTCTCCTTTCTCTGTGTTTGACTTCCAAAAAAGGTATTGTGATGGGTCAAACAGGCCCACGTGGGAGTTCATTTTTAGGTTTCCAAAGGTTAACATTGGTTCTTGTTGCTTGAAGATCAAAGATTGCTTATTTATTATGGGTCTTTGCCTCTTATATGACAGCAAATTTAAGTTTATGAAAGGCGCTAGGCGCAGCATCTCTGCTTCCTTATTTCATTGAATCACATAGCTAAGTTTAGGTTGCATAGAGAAGTGTTCTTTCCAGGCTTTGTCCACAAGGTGCACAGTTCTTGAACTCAGCCTTTTCAGTCCATATGTAATGGGTCTGTCTGGCATTTGGATTCAATTGAGGAGTAGATTACATCCACCTCCAATACAGCTGTTGGCTGATTTCCAAAATGTTCTCTCTACGTGTCCTTCGCATTCTCTTGACCTATACAGCCCCCACAGCTTTGCTCCATAGGAGATCTGACTTCCCATTTTCACCTGAAAATCGGTATTGATGTTGTTGGAGGACCTGTGACTGTGTTTATACGCCATCATCAAAGTTACATTTGTGGCAGCTTCTGCATTGCCAATGGTGGTTTGCATGTGGGTTGACCATTAAGGTGTGTTGTGAATTATCACACCTAGATATTTAAAGGCTGCCACTTCCTCAAGTTTCTAAGGGTTTATAAAGAATGAGGACTTCTTTGTGCGTTCTTGCTCCTGAAAGTCATTATCTTAGATTTACTGGTGTTAAGTACCAAGGGGCATATTATCAAGCGGCAGCGAAAATTATCGCTGGCCGCGCTTAGCGTGAGATTAGTTATCGCCGGCTATCGCTGGAAATTATCGCCATGCTAGCGCTGTACTAACAACGCTTAGCGCAATGGCGATAACTATTCCAGCGATAGCGGTGTTTTCCATGGAACATTGCTGGTTTTCCAGCGATGTTCCATGGAAAACAGCGATATCCTTGATGATAGGGCCTGTGGTCGTAGCCACACAATCCACCCCCCATGTTAGGTATGCCTTAGTCTGGAATTTAACAGACGTTAAATTCCAGCGTTAAGGCATAGTTAACGCGATTTCAAATATCGCTACCCCTCGTTGATAATATCGCGAAGCTGGGTTAGCGATATTTTCACGTGGGGTTTTGTCAGGCACGCCTCCTTCGCGTCTCATTAGCGATGCGATGCGAGGCGTGCTGACAACGGGCGCTAAGGCAAGGAAACACGCGCTAGTGTGTCCTTGTTAATATAGCGATAATATTATCGCCGCTTTTCGCCCAAAAACGGATGCTAAAGCGGTGATAATCTTATCGCGGCCCCTTGATAATATGCCCCTAAGTTATTTGTCATACAATAGGTTTCCAATGCTAAGAGCTTGTCCTGCACAGCTTTAGGAGTTTTTACTATGAAAATAGAGTCATCAGCATAGAGGAGGGCTGGAATCTCTAAGGCATTAATTGATGGAACATCAGCTGACAATTACATGACTGCTTTGTATATATCAATAATGTAGAGATAGAACAAAAGTGGCGCCAAAAGGCAACCCTGCTTGACCCCCCATTGATATATAATTTCCTACTGACGTGCCCCTTTTCTTACAGTGAATGTTTTTAAGTAATGAATAAGGTTTCATATAGGCTGACAACTTCACTTCTTGTTTATTGTTTTAAAACAATGAGTACGGTTTCACAAATGAAAGTAAGTGAAAGGATGCCAGGGCCTTTGCTGCTAATTGTTTATTCTGAACAGTGATCAGATACATTACATAAACTAAGGATAGAGCATGATGAGAGAGAAGAACTTCCTGCCAAAGACTTCCTTTGCAGGCACTCTTAGGCCCTCATTACAATGTAAATACACTTAGACCCAAGGTGAGGTATTTATCATGAGGTAAATACTATCTATTCTGAGTTTTAGAAAGGAAATTTAAGCATAACATTCTGAATCGGTTTTTAACATACAGAATGTTGCATGTTTTACCTTTTTTCCTGGGCTTTTTCCCCCGGACAAATTTTGGCAGGTTGACCTGCTGCAATTTATGAAGGGAAAACTGTGAGAGCGTGATAATTATCACATAACTTGTAATTCTGATGCCTGTGCAAATATGTGTTTGCACTGGGATTGGAATTTAGCCTTTAACTCATAATGGTGAGTTTATCAGCCTGACTGCCAACACAGACCAAAGTAGCAGTTGCTTCTATTTTGTTGGACATTGGTCCTATTTTTCTCAACCATCTTTGAAACTTGAATTAGACCCCTTTTCCTAGTGCAACGTTTTGTTGGCCAAAGAGATGTGAGATGTAGTAGAAAGCTTTATGATATTGCCAATATGTTACAATATTATTGGTTATTTACTCTCCTGGTAAATATCACTGCCATCATTTCTTTTTAACTTTTATATTAGTTACTGTTCATATTGTATGCACTAGGATAGGACTTTGATTTTAAAAATAAATCTTTAAAATATATCCCTTGTTTTCTAGCGTTCTTGAGAGTGCGTTTCCTGAATGAAAGGTTTGGGTGTCACTATTTACCTTTGCAATATTGCATGAGATTGATCGTTACCTGAAATGTACCTCCCTCAAGTACTGCTTAGTGGATTGTGGGGTTGTGGTAGTCCTTCTGATTTATTTTCTCTCTCGAGTTGGCACATTCACAAAGTTCTCAGTGCAGGGGTCTAGAAAGCCTTTTTCTAGACTGTATTCTGGAAAGTCCAGAAATCGTATCAACAAGATGTATCACTGTGGTGAACAATCCAAAGCACTGGCAGCATTCTTTGCATACAACATAATTGGTATATTATAATATGGAATGTTCCGGTACTTCCTGTGCGTTCACGTTTCTATGCAAACCAGAGCGCCAAGACGCCTCGGCATTCGTGCGCCCTATAAATCCTTTACTTACTTACTATTATTGGAATTGCCTCAATAGAGCTGTTAATACGATTATGGACAGGGCAATACACCGTCTTTCATATTCATTTACTTGCCACAGGTACCTCACTTGCTCCTCATAGCTAACATCCACCATGTTGTGTCCATCATATATGACGGTCTTATCTGCCCTGATACCACACATCAACTACATTTGACTAGCTGCAGTGGTGGATGCATCATGGCAGCTGACGGGTGAGTGCACAATGGACAGCAGATGACAACTTCAGCAGTGGACAGATACAACTGCAAAAGTACGCCATCCTTAATACGGGCATTGTCCGCTATCATCCCATTCCGATCCCATGTCCATAAGCTTTTTAAAACCTGGCTATTCAATTCTTCTTTATGACCTGCTGTCTTTTCTGCAGCCCATGGACAGTCCTCTCTTCTGTAGCACTGGGACACCCAGACACAGGCAGCTGTTTGTGCTTTACAAATGTATCAGTCAGTCAACTTTATCAGTTTTATCAATTGCCATCTTGTTCAAGACCGGCTCTTTGACTGAGCCCAGCATGATCCTAGCACCTGGATACCCTCACGGACGAGTAACCAAATCCTGATTTATTGATTACCACTTGTTAAGATTATGGCAGTGTTGCACTCCTGTTTCATTGGATCAGTTTAAAATACTGTTGCTGAAGTGAACAGAATGTCACAACCTACATGTTTTGCTGCTCTCACACAGTCCCTGGAAGTGATGCATGTTCATTTACAAGAGAATGCCTACATACCTGTTGATATGTCAATGCTTAAAAAATTTAGGGCTGAGTTTTATGTTTTCGGAGGAAATCTGCATGTGGTTGGTGAATCCACCAGTCTCTTATTTGTGTTTGGTCACCCCTTTTCATTTTGTTTGGTGGGCATATTGCAAGCAGAATGCATTGTTTGCACTCTAGTTTCGTGGCACTTATATGCCCACCTTACTATAAATTGGACCAGCGAGCATGTCCATGCTGCAGCCTTGCTGACAGTGTGCCAATGGCAAGCCTGTCCAAGCACAATCGAGAGCAGACTGGCCCCTTTGCCAGTTTCCCCCTCATGATTTACTTCATTCCGCAAGTCTCCCATTATTACGTTCACATCAAACAGAATTCTCATACTTTGAAACATGCATCAATGGTGTGAGAAAGTGGTTCATTACTTGGGGTGTATTGGTGTGTAATAAAGTCACTGTCACTGTCTTGTTAGGCCTGGTCAATGGTTTCAGTAATTTAAACCTGAGCTCTGCCCCTGGTAGCTGTAGCACAGAGTAGACAGTCTTAGAAAAAATGTGTGAAGCCAAAACAATTCCAAAGTCAAATACACAACACAATAAAAACGCCTCTTCAATTTATAAAAATCGAGAAACATTTAAGAAGCAAAATGACCTAAAAATGACAAATATCCACTAAGATGAACCTGAGCTATGAATTTTGAAAGATGTAAGTAAAAATAGTGCAAAAAAATGCACAGCACTAATTGTAGTCAATCGTCACAGTAGACCGGGACCTAATTGTGATTTGAGGACGACAGTGATGGAGCTTAGGCTGGATACACGAAGAAGATTAGCACCACTTGGATCTGAAAGTAGGGAAGTTTGAAAGAGTTTCTCAGCCCGAATCTGAAAAGGAATTTTGTTGTTTTTCTGAGGAAAAACTTATCTTCACTTGAGACAAACTTGATATTTAGGCCAAGGCTGTGGACGGCCAGATAGACTTTTTGCGTTGGTCCCTTAGAAACTCTGGCGCTCTCAAGCAAAAGATTTGAAAAAATGCCCAAACTTCTTTTGGTGCGAAAACAACCACATGAGGTCACTGCCATTCCCCCAAGATCTCAGAGTGAGCACTTAGAGATTCTTAGGGTGTCGGGCAGTGGACTACAGCAAAGTCCAGTCCAAGTCCATTTATTTGGCAATGTCCGGCTGTGATTTTTCACAAGAATTTTCTCTTCAGTAGTTTTATGTTACAGGAGCCACTTAGAGTCAGACCTATAATCTTTGGAGGTCTTTCTGCTCTTGAATTTCAAGTGGAAGGGGGTCCAGTCTCCTCAAGTCCTTCTACCAGGTCACAAATGCCAAGGGCAGCAGGTTCAGTCCACCTAGTATTATTTCACAAGTCCAGCAGTGTTCTGAGCAAGGCCTGGGTGATGGTCCAGCTATGTAGGGTTCACCAGTCTTTGGTTCCTAGGCCCTGACCGACCTAGTTTTACAGTAGATTTGGTTAGCTTTACTACAAACAGACCCAAAATGTCATGCATCAGGGCATTTTCAAGATGGCAAAAATCTTCAGCCACACTAAACTTGGGCTCTGAGGGCTGGTGTGTGTGGGGAGTGTATTTTAGTAATCCTAGTGTCTCCCACATCTAACAGTAAAATCAGTGGTGGCTGGTGGCATTTGAAAGTGGTGAGGCGTAAAAGTTGGGCAAGAGTTTTATGTAGTGAGAGCAGCGAGCAGGTTTCATGGACAAAGGTGGGGTTCAGCTGGGTTCTCCTCCCAAAATAAAGTTGGAAAAAGATTTGCAAATGTTGCATTTTGAAGCAAATGAATTTAGTGAGAAAACAAAGTTTACAAAGCTGTGGGAAGGTATAGTCTTGAAATATTAAACACATTAAAAATTGCCCCATATATTATTGCATTAATATGTTCACCAGTTACTGTAATGTGCAAATTGTACAATGCACCAACTTCAGCCCTTTAAAGTGTGCGCTCGCCCAGTGTCTTGCACGATTTAGGAAGAAAATGCTCTAAACCTGCCAAAGGAAGCACCCTCCACTGCTGGCTGCAATCAGTCAGATTGAAATATGTGCAGAGGTGTCTTTTAGTGGGATGGAAAAAGCTGGGGCTCTCTAAAAGGGAACTTCTTTTTTTTTAACTGTGTGAAAGTCTTTTCTTCTTCTTTCAGAGTCACCGAGTAGATATAGGCAATAAGATTGCCATGGGCAGCGAGCATACATGCCTTTGCTGGCGCGGTGTTTAAAGTCGTCCAACTTGTGCAAGGTTTTCCAGTTGCTGTGGTTGCGTGCAGAATAGAGTAGTACCTTTGCAGTACGTAGGGAAATAATCCTCAAAAAGTTGTAGGGCACTTGTAAGGAGTTCGGGACAGTGAAGGGGAACCACACTTGGACGCAGCAAACATTTTTCAAATATTCACAGCTTTGAATATTTTCATTGAGTGCAAATCTCGGAAAGGGAACTGCGCAGCACTTTCAGATAAATGTCTTCGACCTTCATGCATTTTCCACGTCTTGGTCAGCGTGGGAATATGTGGCGTGGTTTAGTGCTACATGCGCCTAAGTAAATAAAACCAAATTTTCTTTGTATAGGGCTTCATGTGGCTAAAACCTGTTTTCAGGGCGCTTGTATGCATCACTGCTCAGGTGAAGAGCCGCCAGCAACAGGCACATACCCTATGCCCAGCCCTCTAGGCAGAGGTCACGACTCTCAGCCCATGTAAAACACTATCCAAAGGCCCAGACAACCAACATAAGCAACTGTCCGCGCTGCTTACATTTCAAAGCGAGCACAGCGCTTCTCAACAGGATGCAGCGCTGTTAATGAGTATCAACCCTTCTCAATAGCAAACGGCTCCTCCGGGATAGTGCATACCTCCAATGTTAGACTTCCATTTCTAGCACCACCAGATTTCCAACTGAACCCCCTTCCCAAACTTTTTGAAGTCTAGTACAACACCTTATGATATATTCTGTAAAGTAGTTCAGCAGAGGAGCGCCTGCTTCATAGATAACCAGCAGTGCAACATTCTGAATCGAGACAGGACGAACAGCATGTGTTATTCGTCTGAGGGGGTTAACGAGAGTCATCTGAATGTACAGCATAATTTATAATATCGATATATATTATTCACAGCACAAAGAAGGCAAAACTATTTCAATATAACCACTAGTGCATTATTTTGCTACCCATGTCTGTACTGATCAATGATATACAATGATAATAATTAGAAGCGTCAACGGGGTCGGCATTTTGAAATGCACACTATTCTGTTTGCTCCATTATTTTTTTCATTCGTATAATTTGATTTACGTACTCAAATCATTTTTTTGCATTCTGCGAGCAGCAGGAGACGTTTTAATTCAGCCGGTAAGGCAGTATGGTAGTGAACATGTAGCGCTAGAGTATAACAACACTGAAGAAGATGAGGGATATTATCTCAGCCAGAATGATAGCAGCGTATGGAGTATCCTTGAGTCTATTATAGATGAAGAGTGGCAAGCATAATTAGAGCATCCGGGGTGCGACAGCGCTTCCGCCGGTGTCGCAGGTAGCTCACTCAAGAGAATGCTTGAAGAATCAGAAGCAGGAACTAGACCCGAGGGCAGTCATTCCCCAGCACAGCCCAGAACTATATCACTGATTACAGAGGGAATGACTTTCTTTATTGTAGTTTAGTTTCATCAACTGACATCGCTTATATAGCACATAACAGTGCACAAGGACATGGGCTTCAAGGCTCGCACATCAATAACAGAAGAAAACTTTCTTTCATCATAATACTCTACAACAAATAACATGCAAAACAGTTACCCGATGTCCTCGGAGTCCATGGGAGCAGTACGCAGTAGCGGCCGGCATGACTAAGGGGGGGGGGAGGTCGTCGCGCGGAGAGGGGGGTTAATTTAATAAATACATTTAAAAAATGTAAACTTACCTTCACTTCCGGTCCCGTGTTTCGTCTCCTGTCTCTGCTCACAGAAAGCAGAAGAAGGTAGCCTCCCTCTCCTCCCCTAAGCCAATCACAACGCTGCAATGGCAGCATTGTGATTGGCTAGGACGCCGTCCATACAGGCGTCTATGGGGAGGCCGTTTTCTCCATGCAGGCTGCATGCAGCCTGCATGGAGAAAACGGAAGAGTGTGAATGACTGGTTTGGTCGGCCCTGGGACCGACCAAACAGTCAGCGACCACAACATTGGGCTAGCCACTCCTCCCCGTCCCACCCACCCGCCCGCTCCCAACCAGACCCTTCTTCTGCTTTCTCGCAGTGCGAGAAGCAAAAACATAAAATGGTATTTATACCATTTTATGTTTCTGCTTCTCGCACTGCGAGAAAGCAGTGGGGCGATGCTCCTCCGCCCACGTGGAGGAGCCGCCCCTGAGTAAAATCTAGTTTGAAGCAAGTGCTGTAGCCAGGTCAAATCCAGAGACAGAAATCTCCTGAATTTTCCTGGCATCTTGTTTGCTCCCTTTGAAGGGTGCAAAACATTTACAAGCGCTTCAGACAGATCTGTCGTGCAGGATTTGACAATGGGGTGTCAACTTAAGGGGCACAGCCTGCATATTCTACAGAGCTCAAAGGAGTGATGTTGGACCTAGCCCTTTTTGCAAGTTCATCCCCAAACTTTTAAACTTTTTCCTCCTATTTTTCTGACTCTAATTTTGTTGGCTATAGGACTCTGGGCTCTTTACCACTGCTAATCTGTGCTAAAGTGCATATGCTTTCTGTGTAAATTGGGATTCAGATTGGTTATCCATGATTGGCATATTTGATTTACTGGTAAGTCCCTAGTAAAGCGCACTGTGTGTGCCCAGGGCCTGTAAATCAAATGCTAGTAGTGGGCCTGCAGCACTGATTGTGCCACCCACACATGTAGCCTTTCAAATGTATAAGAGACCTGTCACTGCAGTGTCTGCAAACACATTTTTTAACTGCCATGTCGGCCTGGCAAGTGCACCCACTTGCCAGGCCCTAACCTTCCCTTTCCTTACATGTAAGTCACCTCTAAGGTAGGCCCAAGGTACCCCCATGGGCAGGGTGCAGTGTATGTGGAAGGTAGGACATGTAGTGGTGTGTTTTACATGTCCTGATAGTGAAATACTGTGCATTTAGTTTTTCAGTATTGAAAGGCTGTCTTTCCCATAGGTAATCATAGGTAATCATTGGAGCTGCCTTGTAGCATCTTACAGGGGTAACTTTCAATTGGGAAGTGATAGAGATTTGGAGTTTAGGTTCCCTGAACTTAGAATTTAAAAATACATGTTTTAGTGAAGTTGCTTTTTAAATTGTGTGTTTGAAAATGCCACTTTTAGGAAGTGGGCCTTTTTTTGTTAAGGATGTGCCTTTGCCTGCCTGTGGAATCAATGTCTGGTTTAGACTGACAGGGGCTTGTTTGTGCATTCTCTCCAGACACTCACACAAAGGGAGATGAGGTGTGCCATGCTTATGCTAATGAGCCATACTGGGCTAGAGTGGTGGGAGGAGTTGTCACTAGCACCTGAATAGGCTGTGGCTGCCTTGCACAATGCTGTCTCCAGCCCCTGTAGTGTGGCTGGACCAGGGAGGACAGAACTGGTTTTACTGCACAAGAGAAACTTTCATACAAAGACTTCAAAGGGAAAAAGGGGTATAAGTATGAGACCTAAAACCCCAGGCTTTTAGATTATTTCTAGAATCAAGAAGAACCTCTGCCAAGGAAGAAGAGCTGAAGAGCTGTAAGGAGGAGTACTGACCCTTTGCTGTGTGTTGCTTTGCTCGGTTGGCCTGCAGTTGCTGCTTCTGCCAAGGAGAGGACAAAGACTGGATTTCTTCTGTGAAACCTCCTTGAGAAGAGTCTCAAAGGGCTTGTGTGTGCTTTCCTCCTGTTCTGAAGTCTCAGGGACATAAAGACTTCACCTACAGCCTTCCTGAACTCTACTTCTGGGAGTTCTGAACTTTTTTTTTTTTTTTTTGCCTAATCCAGTTCTGGGCCCCTGGAAGTTGTTCCTGCTACAGAATGCTGTGAAGAATTCTATAAAACCGAAGCTTCGCTCTTCTTGCGGCTGAATTTTTTGACACAGCACCGCCGTGTGGGAGAAATTCCAGACGCACAGCCCCATGCGGCTGAAGAAATCAACACTGTGCCTGTCTGGGGCCGCGACCGACTCCAACGCAGGCCTCACTATGCGGCTGAAAAGAATCAATGCATCACCGGTCAGCGGCTACGGAAATCCACGCAGCACCCGTAGCGCCTGTATTTTCTCATGCATCGCACCTGTGCTGCAAGTTTTTCCGACGCAACACATGCAGACCAGAATTGCCTTAGAAACCGATGCATCACTTTTCCCTGCAGTCTGGATTCGACGCACCTCTTCGCCTGGGTGCATCAGAACTGTTGCATCGCCTCCCCAAGGACTCAGGAACTGACGCATCGCTGTGTTTTTTTCGACACTTCTCTCCTCTGTGGCTGTTTTGCCTTATGGAATTTGACGCATTTGAGATACTTTGTGTAAAAATCATGCATCTATAGTTTTATATAAACAGAATTGCTTGAAACCTTTTCAAAGTCATATTTTGAGTTGTGTATGTTGGATTTTTGTCATTTCAGTCTTGTTTGGTTTAGATAAAGGTACTGTATTTTTCTAATCTGATGTGGTGTCCATTTGTAGTGTTTTCACTGTGTTACCGTGTGTGTTATGTGCAAATACTTTACACATTGCCTCTGAGATAAGCCTGTCTGCTTGTGCCAAGGTGCCAAGGGGGTGAGCAGGGGTTATCTAAGTGTGTAATCCCCTTATCTTGACTAGAAGGAAGGGTCCCCACTTGGACAGGGTACATACAACTGCCAAAGGAGTTGGCCTAACGGCTAGTGCGGTCGACCTCGGAGCTGGGGAGCCAGGTTTGAGTCTCGGCAGGGACGCACAACATCCTGTGATTCTGGGCAAATCACTTAATCTCCCTGTGCCTAACAAAAATGAATGTGTCCTCATGTAAGGCAACTGATGCTCATGTAAAGTGCTCTGATACCCGATTCGGGTCAAGTTCGCGCTATATAAAACTCCATAAAAATTTTTTAAAAAACAGTTCTAACAAGTCATCTTTGCCCATTTAGGTCAGCCTATTGTTTGTCCCTGGGAGGAATTTCATACCTCTTTAACATCGCTTTCAAGGCTGAACACTGACTGGGAGTTGCTGAAGAGCTAATGCAAATTAGCCACCTGAAAGCTCAGGTAGGTGAAGGGTAATTTTCTAAAAGGTACTTTTCTTTAATAATTATTTAAAATCCAACTTCACCATTGAACTGGAATTTAATAACTATTAAAAATAGTGATGTATTTATTTCTGTTCTAGTCCCTTCCCCAAGTTAGCAGTATTAGTATTTTAATCTGCACTCTGGTTCTCTGCTTAGGACAGCTGGGCCTGCCCCAGTGAAAATAGCCTTTTGGGCCTTGTCACTGATGTGACATGGTAACATTAATTTTCTACATGTTGTACTTTTAAATACCATACACCCTACCTTGATGGCCACAAGTTTTACAGAGGGGTGACTTTGAAAGGGAGTTTTTACCTGTCAAAAAGGGTTATTTATACAGGTTGCACAGCAGGTTTAAACTGCAGCAGTGAGGTTACAATGGTATGCCTGAAGCCATGTTTTCTTTGTCAGACTAGTGGATGGCACAATAAGTGCTGCATCCACAGTTGACATCAGGGCTGGACTGGGAACCCAAAGCAGCCCATGCAAATTTTATCAGACCAGCCCCCATACGGTGCATAGTGAGCGAGCGCAGTGAGCGAGACTGACCACTACAAGGAGGTCTAGGGAGGTTCTCCTCCCTAGGAAATCTGGGGGAAAATGGCAAAAATTGTGCATTCTACAACACATTTTTCATTATGTATTCAATTGTATTTTGAAGCACAGTAAATGATGATCTTTAGTGCACCAGGATACAGCAATCTTTATTGGGGCCTTTCAATGATTCCCTTACTGTCACCCTCCAACAGCATCTCTCATCTCTCCATATCCCCTCTCTCACATGTATTTCATTTGTGTTATAGCACCTCTCATACCAGTGTAGGGTGTCGTAGATTTTACATCACACATACAGAGACAATGAATCCTACGTGTGTATATCAGTGTATAGAAAATGTTACATAAGACAAAATGGAATATAAGGTGTAGGATTCCCATGTCATCCATACTGACAGGCATTTTTTAAGAGTGCTTGGTCTGGCGAAGCACAAGCTCAGGATTCAGAATATAACATAGTGGTTAGGGTTGACTTTACTAATAAGAATTTATTTCTACCCAAACAAAACCCTTATTAGCAAAATTCTGATAATGACGAACTGGGAAAAAAATATAACTTTCTAACCTATATTATGACTGTAATTTATGGACTGCACAGTAACAAAAGGATCAGTGTGACAAAAGCAGTAACCCACTGAGCTATGCACATAAAATACTGTTCTGTGACCTGTATAATACACAGTCTTTGTGCTAACTTAGATGAGTCAAAACCGCCACTAGACAAAACTCCGATCTCTCTGTAGCAGGTACATTAATCACCAAAGTTATCTTGGAACTTTTATTGTTGCCTGAAAACTGTTAGATATACAAGGAACTCTGCAGTCCTTTTAAAACTGCTGCATTGCTGCAAAACCAGCTCCCAGTAACAAAAGCACCTCTCCACCCTTCCAGCATTCTGGGGAATCGTCCGATGCCCGGTATGGTCAGTCCAGCCTTGGTTGAAATTTCACTTTTCATACCATGGGTGCAGATTCTACACCATATGCTATGGTTTTATAGGAAAGTTAAATACGCCAATCAAGGATTAGCCAATTTCTACATGTTTTTGGGGTCAGAGCACATACAATTGATACTAGATTGAAGTGTCCCAGAATGCAGAGTATAAAATGCAGCAATAAAGCTCAGCAAAAAAATGGAGCATGGCCTCGCAAAAAGGGGCATTTTCTCACAAATGGCTTCTCCCCCTCTGGCATTTGTTTTGCACTGGAACAATGCTGCTCTTGCTACTCACCTGAAATTCCAAGATTTTGCAGAGGCAGGGCTGGTATGCCCACTCCTGAAGCATTACATGCGCCGTGAATAGTCACGTGTTTGCAAACAAGTGAATGTCCGACAGAATAGTCACATCGTTCTCCTCCAGTAAGGAAGACTTCCTTATTGGCACGTTCACAGCGAGAGGAAAATGGGAGTGACCATAATTCATGAATGAAGTTACCTCCTAGGTGTTCATATCTACCGATGGAAAATGTTTCAAGCAAGCTGTGAACTGAAATGTTGAAATCGGTAAATATCGGAAAGGAAATACACAACAATATCGCTGTGTTGACTTCTTGGCCTCGTCAACAGCCTTCTATTTATGTGAAGCTAGAGCAAGAGTAAGAAGTGAAGACTGCAGAAAGCAAATATTGCCTTCATGGTCCCTGAGAAGAGGAGTAGCAAGGGCAGTGCCAGGGTTGCCAACGGCTAATCGCCTGGCTAGTCTTAATTAACATCCATGCAATAGCCTAACAAGCATTGGCATAGCCAATAGGTCTCGCCTTTGGGGCCTTATAAGTGTTTAGCCAGAGCTATTGACTTTGCCAATGTCTTCAAGCTGTGCTGTAGAGAAGTGTGGCTGCTGTGCGGCATGCTGAAAAGGCATAATAAAAAAGTGTCAGAAGCATTTTTGTTACTTTATATATGACCAAGAAGGCATTATGTAAAACTGAACTTCCATATTAAAAAAGTATTTACAATAAAAATTTTCCTCAGTTTTCTTTTGTTCTTGCAATGCTGGCAACTTGTTTCTGCCTATTGCAATGGTTGTTTGTTAAAGCTTTTTTTGAGGGGGCATAAACAATCGGAGGGTGAAGGTTGGGAACTAGTACCTGTATTATAACACTAGCAGCGGCCAGACGCTAGGGGAGAATCAACAGATGCCAGATTCCGAGAGCAGACTGAGGTGGTGCTGAGTGATGCTGAGGTGGTAGTGGTGGTGGTGGTGACTGTTGCGGAGACGATGCTGAGGTGATGCTGAATGATACTCAGGTGTTGCTGAGTGATACTGCTGTGGTGCTGAGTGATGCTGTGGTGGTGCTGAGTGATATTGTCTTGGCGCTGAGTGATGCTGTGGTGGTGCTGAGTGATATTGTCTTGGCGCTGAGTGATGCTGTGGCGGCGCTGAGTGATGCTGTGGCGGCGCTGAGAGATGCTGTTGCGGCGCTGAGTGATGCTGTGGCAGCGCTGAGTGATGCTGTGGCGGCGCTGAGTGATGCTGTGGCAGCCCTGAGCGATGCTGTGGCGGTGCTGAGCGATGCTGTGGCGGTGCTGAGCGATGCTGTGGTGGCACTGAGCGATGCTGTGGTGGCGCTGAGCGATGCTGTGGTGGCGCTGAGCGATGCTGTGGTGGCGCTGAGCGATGCTGTGGTGGCGCTGAGCGATGCTGTGGTGGCGCTGAGCGATGCTGTGGTGGCGCTGAGTGATGCTGTGGTGGCGCTGAGTGATGCTGTTGTGCCGCTGAGTGATGCTGTGGTGGCGCTGAGTGATGCTGTGGTTGCGTTGAGTGATGCTGTGATGGCGTTGAGTGATGCTGTGATGGCGTTGAGAGATGTTGTGTTGGTGCTGAGTGATGCTGTGCTGGCTCTGATTGATGCTGTGCTGGCTCTGATTGATGCTGTGGTTGCGCTGAGTGATGCTGTGGTATTGCCGAGTGAGAGATAGAGTGAAGATATAATGCCCAATTAGAGAGGGTGGTGAGAGAGAAAGAGAGAGAAAGGGTGTACATAGAATAAAGAGTGGAGCGGGATAGAGAGAGAGAAAGAAGGGGAGAGAGAGTGAATGAAGGAGTTTGAAAGAGAAACAGATAAAGGGGTGAGAGAGAATGAAAGGCTAAAAAAGATAGAGGGGAGAGTTAATTAAGTAGAGAGAGAATTAGAGAGGGGAGAGAGAGAGAAGGAGAGAGACAATAAGAGTGGGGGGTGTGGAGTTTAAATAGAGTGAAGAAGTGACGCGGAAAAGTAACCTTAAATATAGCTTTGTGCTTTGCGCGAATAAATATTTTTTTTTAAAACAGTGAGAGACAAAAATACTGGTAATTAGGCTGTGACTCCCAATATAAAACAAATAGCGATATAAGGTGAAATCAACCCACCGAAGCAATATTTCTAACAAGACAAAAAAAAGCTTGCATTTCAATGCTAATCGCTGTTGTTTTTCATGTGACTGTAGTCCAGGGCCCTGAGTTGGTAATGTGAGCTGCTGCTGCGATTGAAACATCAGAATCCAGAGAGTTAATGAGCCATGACGAGGAAATGAGGAAGAGATAGGAAACCCAGATGCCAGCTGCGCGTGCACGCCATCGTGAACTCAAGCTGGTCGCCAGCCGAAAGCCAGTGTTTGCACTTCCAAAACCCACTTACTAAAACTCTCGGCCAGACCAGCGCAAGCGCTGGTGCAGGCCGAGACCTAAAAAGACATTCATGATCCAAATAATATTAAAAGAAAAACAGAGAAACAACTGTTTTAGAGTCTCTGAGGTCTGGAGATTCCTTCGAAGGCATATGACCTTTCACCCATTTGGATAGGTAGACATTGGTCCCACTCAGAGCAATAGGGAACTGACACTGCTCAGTAGCCACCCACTTTCTCTACTGTTTTGAACTCCCTTTGCCCTGGCACAAAGATTGCAGGGCTTATGCCTAATCTCAGTATTTCCTCTTAACTCAGAATGGTGGCCATCATGTTACTGTGAAATTGACATTGGTTGCGTATCACTGTAACATAGGTTGAATTGTCCTTCATTACTTGTGATTCATTAAGTGTAGAATGGTAATGCCACACTTGTTATTACCAGTAATTGTGGTATAACTGGGACATTAGGACCTTTATATGCCAAAAGGGATAGGTAACTGCATGTGGAAATCAGTAGCCCTACATATAAACACATCATTCTTGTCCCTATTCTAGGGAAAGAGACCCTCTAGATTTGACCTGGAGCATTTATCCCCAGAAACCAATTTGGTTTTACTACATGCAGTATTGGAGCATGTTGTAGTTTCATTGGCCTCATAACGTGTTATGTTTCTACCTATAACTTTAATAAGAGGCCTCTCATAATGAGACCTAAAGAAGGCTATCTTACAGAATTAGAGAGTGCATGAACTAACCATCCACCATGAATTTGTCAATTTCGTGTGGAATCAAATTTGTTTCTGTGCTTATAAGATAAGAGAAGAAATTCTGTTTTGTGATATGTAGTAGCAGGAAGTCGTCTTACATGGTCTCAATGTTGTGAATGAATTATGTTTCGATGTATAGTTGAGAGCTGTCTGCCTACTAGTGAATGAAAACACCCGTCCCCACCCAGCACAGATATTAATTATATTTTATTGTGAGTAGTAGCATGCAAAGTAGCACCTTTTTGACCTTCTGGCCATCACCAATTTCTCACAAAATTATGCAAAAGGCACAGTAGTGCTATGCAATTGGGATTTAGAGTGAAAATCTAGACATTGCAATGGTTTTAACATTGTCTACTCCCTTAAAGCCTCTAAAAAAACTTTCCTGTGTCTGAAACCACTAGAACCCTATTTGGCGAAACCTCAAGCATGTTTGCATGTTTTTTTCTTACATGAGTCAACTGCATTATACATTTATGAATACATAGTTGATTGTAATTCATACAGGCTGCATAGCAATTACCTTAAACTGCTTGACACCTTACACTCACATAAGACAAAACTACTACGGGGCATGTCCATCACCCCGTACTGTGCAAGTCTACAGCTGTTAACCTTCCACAACCAACTGAGCAGGCAAGGAATAACTGAAGAGCTCTGCCACATGCCGCTGACCAACGCAGCCCTTAATTTAGTCCATCACAGCATATCCCAGCAAGCTACATGCTACGACTGCTTCATGACATTTCACAATGACAATCAGATATGGAATGATCTTAACAAAATCCATCCCAGCAGATCTCACCACCATTTCTCCCTCCAACCTATGCCTGCTTAGGACCAATATCTTTAAACAAAATATCTCAGACTGGACAAGCCAGTACATTAACCAGCTACGCGGACTATAATCATAAGAAATACCATAAAGAGACCTTTAGAACTTCTCAAAACTGCCAGCTTATTAAAAACCATGGGGCATATTAGCAAGGGCGGTATCGCCGCTTTAGCGGCACTTTTTGCCGCTAAAGCGGCGATATTTCTATCGCCCTATTAGCAAGCTGTCGGTAACAGCTGTTAGCGACAGCTTTATGGCGAAAGCGACCGTTTTGGTGCCGCTTTGCATGTCAGCGATAATTATCGCTAATGACATGCAAAGTAGGCGTTCCCAACTAAAAGCGATTGGAAACAGTCGCAAACACAACTTCCCCCTATTAGCAATGCCCGCGAAGCGATAAAAAAAGTTGCGCTAACCGCGATTATCGCTGGATTTTAACACCTGCTAAAAACTTGACTTAACCATTCATGTCAATGGGAGGTGGATTGTAAGGTTAAGACCTCACCTGCCTATTAGCAAGCTTTTCATTAGCGCTGGGAATTTATCACTGGATTCCTCGCGCTATTGTTGGGTTTCGCCGCTATCGCTGGATTTTTTATCGCCTTGGAGATAAGCGTTGATAATAACGCGTTATCTCCGCGATGAAATCCAGCGATAGCCGGCGATAAAAAAAACAGCGCTAAGCGCGCTTTGCGATAATTATCGCTATTCCTTGGTAATATCCCCCCATAAACTGCTGTCTCGCTTTCATACTTCTTCATCTATCACTGCTAAGTGCTGCGGTGCATAATACGATAACTGCACCTCGTTTCCCATCACACGCAACATGGAAACACAGGCGCAACCAGTAAAGGTAAGAATGGTGGGGCGGGGTGGGGCTGGGCTGGGGCTGGGGGAGTCGACAGACGACGGGATAGGGAAAATAAAAATAAAAAATGAATAAAAACACTTAGCTTGCGCTCGGCAATGCGGCGAGGTAAGTGGTTTTATTTTTATATTATTTTCCCTATCCCGTTGTCTGTCGACTCCATCCCCCCCTGCACCGCAACAGCCCCACCACTCGTACCCGTACCTACCCACGCCTGTGGAAACACTTCCCATGTAGGTTCAAAACAAAGACAAAATTCTTCCAAACCACACACCGTACCCAGTGTACGGTGCTGCCCATGTAGACATGGGCTTCCGCTGTCCACACAGAGGGAGTGAGCGCATTATAAGCAGTAGCGGTCCGTGGTAGGAGTGCCAGCCGGGCGGTGACGTGGGGCGGGGGAGGGGCAGGGTGGGGGGTAGTAAACCACGGATTACGGCCGAATACAGGTAAGTAAACATTTAAATAAATAAAACGAATTTCGTTGTGAGCGCTGCATCGCATTTAAATGTTTACTTACCTGTATATTGCCGTAATCCGTGGTTTACTACCCCCCACCCTGCCCCTCCCCCGTCCCACGTCACCGCCCGGCCGGCACTCCTACCACGGACCGCTACTGATTATAATTGTTGCAATACAATACAGTTGTGTGTTTAAATTGTTTTCAAGTTCTCATGCACAGTATCTGACTGTGAAATGTGCACTTGGTAAATTCACATCCTTTGGGTGTTGGTGTGGAATATGAATGTGGTGTTGCACCTCTGTTTCCGTGCAGAGGCCGTGCCAACGGATAATAAGCGGTAAAAGACACATCTGCAGGCGGTTAGGGCGCTTCCTACAGCCGGACCGGCTGCAGTCTGGAGAGGGCCTCGCAGCCAATGGACCATTAGCAGATCCAGTTTTCTTTTAGGAATTCGGTCGAGCTCGAAACTGAGGAATGAATCAAAGGTACAATTATTTATGACTCAACCGGACCTCCATTCTCTCCAATAACAATGGAATTAAATGTAAATGGGCGAGTGTCAATGGTGTCAGAGGCACAGCCAGCTCGTTCTGGGTTTGCTTCCAGACCCTGGCTGGGTGCTCGAATTTTTTTAACGCTCCCCCGAGGCGCGTGCTGAGGTTTTATGAAAATAATGAAACAGGAAAATATTCCGAGCCAGCGTTTGGGACACTTGCGGTATAAGAAAAGGAAGACCACGCCAGCTTCCATTACGTTTCATATTAATCCTAATCTGCTGGTCGCTGCTATGCTATCAGGTATCTGATTTAATTAAGCAGCATGACCTAACCAGTGTGTGCAATTATCCTCCTCTGTTTTTTCACCCGAAATGTCCCACTTAACTATTCCTCTGCCTAAGAAAGTCACAGTGAGGCATGCTTTGGACAAGCCTGGCATTTTGTAACTGTCTGTTTTGAAGCATGAATGGAACAACTCTTGTCATTTGTGTTTCCTGCCACAAAGGACCCAGACAGATAAATACTATGGCCTGATTATGACTTTGGCGGTGTGTCCGCGGGCCGCCACACCTGCGCCTCGCTGCCACACCGTCAAAGCCGAACTGACACCGCCCGCCACATTAGGAGTTTTCTCCTGGCCTGGCGGGCCATGCTATGGCAGTCCCAGGCGGTGAGCCTTAGAAAGGCACCACAATGGGAACGCCAAAGCAAGTTCCTGCAAGGCATGGACTATATAGGCCATGCCTTGCAGGAACTGGGCGTGCATGCAGACAGGTTGGCACACCATGTGCCCCCTTGCATGCATCCCCATGGTCCTGAGGCACCAGGAGGCCCTTAGTTTCCTCACTGCCACAGTTTTCATGGCGGGCTTGCAGCCATGAAATCTGTGGCGGTGAGGAAAATTGTAATATGCTTGGTGGTGCTGCAGCGGCACTGTCAGCATATTGCGGGCCTCAGACTGCTGTAAACCTGCCAGGTATCATGGATCCCTGGCGGGAGCAGCGGTCCTATGGTGGCCCGACCACCCAATTTGTAATAGGGTGGTCAGACCGACAGTGCACCACCACCACCATCGGGCCGCCATAGTCATAATCCGGCCCTATGTGTGTATATCACTACGGCACGAATGTCACGCCATTAATTTTGATCCACGTCCGCATATGTTGTGGAATCCATGGCAAGAACAGATGCCCCCCCCAAAGAAAAACAAGAAAAAAGGCTTTCACTAAAATTAAGTGTGCAGTCCTTTTTGTTAAAGCAAGGATGTCTATTGTTATTGTATTGGCTTTGAGTATGGCAGTGTGAATGCTTAATTTGTAAAGAAATAAGCGGCTGGGTCCTAGGTACTTCTCAGGAAGCTACTGCAGCTTGCACCACCCAATGCCCCTGCCAGCGCTGCCAAATGCCAGCACCAGTACTGTTCATAAACCATCACACTCCTAGAAATATGACACTTTGGACTATTCCATGTCATCCAAAAATGTAAAAATGGTCAAGATGTGCGGGTATTATTTTTTTGTAATGTATTAAATTGTTAGGTACTCTATTGATGTGCTCATTTAAAATATAATCAGACAGCGCCACCATGTGGTACACTATCAAAGTGACAGGGTTAAGAAATTAGTGCTGGTGCAGAGCATTGGAAAACACAGGCACAAATTAAGCACTGATGCCTCGCAAGGTTTTTTATTATGCAAGCATATTCTTGATGACTTGCCAATTATTGGCCTACCAGTAGCTTATAATCAGGAACTCAGCATACCCTACTTCTAATTCTACCTAGCAAAATGAACTTCCTCAACATGCTTGGAGAGATCATAAAACACCTACTGCACACAATGGAGAGCAAAGGTTATACAAGTTGCAAATAATGCTACCTCAGTAAACACAGACACCAAAATTGGGCAATAAATAGCTGTTCACCATCATGGAATGAAATAAGCCACCCTGGGCTAGATGTAGGAAACAACTTAGTGGCCACAAAGACTGTGATTCTGTAACTTACAGGGATTACAGCCACTAAATGGTTTTCACAAATGTACTAAACTTATTTTTGATTCAAACAATGGGTTTAGAATGTATTACGTACAGCAATCTGGAAGGGACGTGTTTATGCCATTTCTTCTGAATTCTGATACACAAGCCAATGTACTAATGGTTTGCAACAGCAATTTTGTTTGCAAACCATTGAAGGCTAGCCCTGCCCGGGGCTAATGTGGCTTCTGGCCCCTATGGGATCCTCTTACAGCCATAGGCCACCAGCTCCTCATAGGCTGGTGGGACCATGGGGTGCCTGATCCCAGGTGGGGTGGCAGTGTTTGCCGATGGCAGCCCCCTGAAATAGAGCCCACCGGTTTGATTGGGGGAGGTGCACAAGGAGCTGTGCCGAGAACTCCCTGACCACTGTGAGTGCCGAAAATACATCGGGCCCAAAGTCCTGTGACCCAAAGATGGCACGCCAAAAAGCCTCTGTACTGGTTCAGCCCAGAGACTCGGCCTGAATAGAGAGGAAACAAGACCGGGCAGATGGCAGTGGCTGCCAACCAAAACACTTGAGGCTCACACAGCGGTAATACTGGCAGCCATAAAGGAAACAAACATTGCCCAGGAACTTAAGATCGACACAGTGGCACAAAATGGGAGCCTCCTCAGTGATGATTACAGGAAGCTGACAGTGTTTCGGAGATAAAATCTACCCTCACCCAAATTAAACCTACGGTAATTAAATCCACCGCCCACATGCGGGCTCTGGAACAGGAGGTCACCGCATTGACTGAGAAAGTGAATGATGCTGAAAAAAGGTCCAGACGCAATGACATTAGACTAGTGGGAGTCCCAGAGAAGGTCAAAGGTCCCAATATGGAACTGTTCTGGGAGGCTGGTTGTCAGTGGTGCTGGGGGGTAAAACCTCAAATTTACTCAGCATGGAACATGCCCACAGGGTCCCTTGGAGTGTGCCTGGGGCTCCGCCATGGGCCATTTTGTTTAGACTACATAATTTTGGGGGACAGAAATGCAATTTTGGCAACAGCATGGATGCACAGCTTCTGGCAGGTGGAGGGGGAGAATGTCAATATTTATCTGGATTACACCACTTGGGTGCAGTGGCAGGAGAGATGCGGGTATGTGCTGCCCGAAGACCAAGGGAAAGTTCAGGAGTCAAGATGGTGGGAACTCAAGAGGTACCGTAAGGTTAGTCAATGTCCTGATGCAGCTCCCACTAAGGACCACACAGAATTTGAGAGGGCAAAAGTTGTGGCAGTCATCCAACAGGGATGGAGTATAGAGGTCACCAACAGGTGGGAACACTTCAAAGTTAACAATGTTGGTTTATTAGAAACCAAAACTGTTTGCCCTAAAAAAAACAGTAGCTCATAATGCCGATAGGTCAATCAATCAATCAATCAATCAATCAATCAATCAGGGTTTGTAAAGCGCACTACTCACTTGTGAGGGTCTCAAGGCTCTGAGGGTGGGGGTGAGCAGCTCCGTTGGGGTCATTTGAAGAGCCAGGTATTGAGGTCCTTCCTGAAGGCGCGCCAAAGGCAAGCCCGTCTGCGCCCGTCCGCGAGCCGACCGCGGCCAGCGCCAGGAACCCTGGATCTACGACCTCCCACCGCTACAACTCTGCCGCCCTCCTCGCACTCAACCCCAGAAGGAACAACAACTGCCAGAGATCGACGCCGAACACCACCCACGGCCAGTTCTCCTGCCGACACTGCCAACAATCCTTCACCATCGACAGCCCCCCCATGACCGCCAAACCCACGCCGGACGCCCGTACCACCGAAGCCCTGACGTGCATCCTCCTCAATGTGCGCTCCTTACACAGACATGCCGTAGAGATCTGGGACCTGCTCGACACCCTCTCGCCAGATGTCTTCACGGAAACATGGACCAATGTCACCTCCGCCCCCGACATCGCCACCGCCGTCCCCGACGGATACAAGATCCAGAGAAAGGACCACCCCCACCGCCCAGGAGGAGGACTCGCCATCGCGCACAAGAGCTCCCTCCGACTCTCCACCTCCAGCACGAGCGACCCCCTCTCCAACACAGAGCACCTCCACTTCCAGATCCAGCCCAGCCCCAGAACCAAGCTGCGCGGGACCCTTGCCTGCAGACCCCCTGGGCCTCGCTCCTCTTCCGCCACCACCATTGCTGACCTCGTCGCACCCCACACCATCGCCCCCACGGACTACATTCTCATCGGAGACCTAAACTTCCACCTTGACAACCGCAGCAACCCCGACTCCACCACCCTCCTGGACAACCTCGCCAACCTCGGACTAAAGCAGCTCGTCACCACCCCCACCCACAGAGCTGGACACATCCTCGACCCCATCTTCGCAGGAGGGACAAACATCCACTTCAGCCACACCACACAGCCCCTCTGGACAGACCACCACTGTGCACACTTCACCTTCAACATCACCACCGCACCCAAGCCCGCCCGCGCCCGCCACGAAGGAACTGGAGCAAGGTCACAGAGGAACACCTCAACACCACCCTCCTCCACGACCCCCCCTGCCACAACTGACGCCAACTCTGCAGCCAAAGAACTACACCACTGGATCACCAGCTGCGCAGACAAGCTTGCACCCCTCCGCCACCCCGTCAGACAACACCCCCTGAAGGCTGCCTGGTTCACCACCAACCTCCAAGAAGCCAGGTGCTCCAGCATGGGCTCAGCATAGTATCCTACGCCGATGACACCCAGCTCATCCTCTCCCTCATGAAGAACCCGAAAACACCAGACTCAGCTTCCAGGAAGGAATGAAAGACGTCACAGCCTGGATGAACAACAGCTGCCTTAAGCTCAGACAGAGGTCCTCGTCCTTGGACCCTCTTCCACCGCCTGGGACACCTGGTGGCCTTCCACCCTCGTAAACCCACCCACTCCATCAGACCCCGCCCGAAACCTCGGCATTGTTCTAGACTCCTCCCTCACCTTGACCCGCCAGATCAACACTGTCACCTCCACCTGCTTCAACTCCCTCTGCATCCTCCGCAAGACCTTCAAGTGGATCCCCCGAATGCAGAAAGACCATCAACCACACACTCATAACCAGCAGACTGGACTACAGTTACGCCCTCTATGCCGGAGTCAACAAAACCCTGCTACACAAGCTCCAAACCATCCAGAACACCGCAGCCAGACTCGTCCTCGGAACCCCACGCCACGAGCACATGACCCAGCACCTACGAGACCTCCACTGGCTCCCCATCGAGAAGAGAGTAACATTCAAGCTAGTCACCCATGCCTACAAATCCCTCCACAACATCGGACCCAAATACCTCAACAAAAGAGTCTCATTCCATGTACCCAAAAGGAACCTCCGCTCTGCCGACCTCGCCCTGGCAGAGACCCCACGCATCCGCAGAACCAGAGCAGGCGGAAGAGCCTTCTCCTATGTCGCAGCAAAGACCTGGAATCAGCTCCCAGTCAACATCAGATGCTCCCCCACCCTGCACACCTTCAGGAAGAGCCTCAAGACCTGGCTCTTCGACTGATCCGGAGCTGCCCCCCCCCCAGTGCCTTGAGACCTTCACGGGTGAGTATCGCACTTTATAAACCCCTGATTGATTGATTGATTGATTGATAGATTGAATTGGTGCAAAGTCGGACTCTGCCGGAGGTGAAGGGGGAGTTCATTTCAGGTCGTGGCTGTGAGGTAGTAGTAGGATCTTCCACCTGCTCTAGTCCTGTAGAAGCGTGGGACGATGGCCAGTGAGAGGTCGGCTGAGTGGAGGTTTCTCTTGGGGGCATGGAAGGAGATGCGGTCGTTGAGATATTGGGGTCCGGTGTTGTGGAGGGCCTTGTAGGCATGTGTGAGCAGCTTAAAAGTTATTCTTCTTTCGACGGGGAGCCAGTGGAGGTCGCGGAAGTGTTGGGTGATGTGGTTGTGCTGTGGGATATCGAGGCTTAGTCTGGCTGCGGCGTTCTGGATGGTCTGGAGTTTGAGGAGGAGTTTTTTGATGATTGCGGTGTAGAGGGCGTTGCTGTAGTCCAATCTGCTGGTGCTGAGTGCGTGAGTGACAATTTTCCTGGAGTCGGAGGGGGGGGGGTTCAACTAAATGTTTGCGTAGTATGCGGAGGGTGTTAAAGCATGCGGAGGAGACGGCGTTGATCTGGCAATTCATGGTGAGAGATGAGTCCAGTATGATGCTGAGGTTACGTGCATGGTCCGTTGGGGTGGGTGGATTTCCGAAGGCAGGGGGCCACCAGGTGTCATCCCAAGCGGAGGGGGTGGAGCCGAGGATGAGGACTTCTGTTTTCTCAGAGTTGAGTTTCAGCCAGCTGATCCTCATACAGGTTGCGATGGCTTTCATCCCTTCTTGGAAATTGTGCCTGGTGATGTTGGGTTCCTTGGTGAGGGAGAGGATGAGCTGGGTGTCATCGGCATAGGAGACGATGTTGAGCCCGTGGTTTCTGATGATAATTGCGAGTGGGGCTATGTAGACGTTGAAGAGTGTGGGGCTGAGGGAGGATCCTTGGGGTACTCCGCATCTGATCCTTGTCGGATCTGAGAGGAAGGGCGGGAATCTTATTCTGTGTGTTCTGCCTGAGAGGAATGATTGTAACCAGTCTAGGGCCTTTCCTTTGATGCTGGCATCGTGGAGCCTGGTGGCTAGTGTGTGGTGGGAGACGGTGTCGAAGGCTGCTGATAGGCCCAGGAGGATGAGGACTTCTGTTTTCTCAGAGTTGAGTTTCAGCCAGCTGTTCCTCATCCAGGTTGCGATGGCTTTCATACCTTCTTGGAAATTGTGCCTGGTGATGTTGGGTTCCTTGGTGAGGGAGAGGATGAGCTGGGTGTCATCGGCATAGGAGACGATGTTGAGCCCGTGGTTTCTGATGATAATTGCGAGTGGGGCTATGTAGACGTTGAAGAGTGTGGGGCTGAGGGAGGATCCTTGGGGTACTCCGCATCTGATCCTTGTCGGATCTGAGAGGAAGGGCGGGAATCTTATTCTGTGTGTTCTGCCTGAGAGGAATGATTGTAACTAGTCTAGGGCCTTTCCTTTGATGCTGGCATCATGGAACCTGGTGGCTAGTGTGTGGTGGGAGACGGTGTTGAAGGCTGCTGATAGGCCGAGGAGGATGAGGGCTGCCGTTTGGCCCTGGTCGAGGAGGGCACGGATGTCATCAGTGGTGGCGAGGAGGGCAGTCTCAGTACTGTGGTTGCTGCGGAAACTGGTTGAGAGGTGTCTAGGGTGTTGTTGGTTTCTAAGACGTGTGCTAGCTGGGTGTTGATGGCCTTTTCAATGACTTTGGCTGCAAATGGAAGCAGTGAGATGGGCCTGAAGTTCTTGAGATCCGTCGGGTCTGCGGAGGTCTTCTTTAGGAGGGGGTTGACTTTGGCGCGCTTCCAGTTGTCGGGGGAACGTGGCTGTCTCGAGGGAGCAGTTGATAGTTCGACGTAGCTCGGGTGCGATGGCAGTGGCGGCCATGTGGAAGATGTGCAGCGGGCAGGGGTCAGAAGGTGCTCCGGAGTGGATGCTCTTCATGGTCTTTAGGGTGTTTTCTGTCATGAGTGGGGGCCAGGTGAGAAGGGTCTGATGGGTGGCATTGCTTTGGGTGGGGGTTGGGGCAGTGCAGGGGTATTAGTCGAAGTTGTCGAATGAGCGTCTTGATCTTGAGGTGAAAGAAGGAGCTGAGTTTGTTGCAGAGGTCTTGGCAGGGAGGGACGTCGGTTGTTTCGCTTTTGGGTCTGGTGAATTCCTGTATGATCGTGAAGAGTTCCTTGGAGTTGTGGACGTTGGAGAGTATTGTGACTTGGAGGAAGTTTTTCTTTGTGGGTTTGATGAGTTGGTGGTATGCTGTGATGGCTGTTTTGTAGGCGGAGTGTCCTTCCGGAGTTTTGTTGTTTCTCCACGTCTTTTCCAGTCGTTGGCAGGAGCGTTTGGATTCTTGGAGAGCAAAAGACACACAGACGATGGACGGAATGCAGAGCAAATCAAACATTCACCCCCAGTCAAGAGATCTGGGTTAAATCCATCATTCTTTTGCTCACCATGCCACCCTAGTTTAGACCCAGCCGTATGCAAATCAGTCTTGACCCTGTGCCTTATGGGAACAGTCCAGCCCGAACTGCCAAGCCAGGTTCTCCCTGGACCGGAAACAAGCTACCTGGGACCAGTTTCGGGGCATTACCCCTTATCAGCCAGGCTAGCTTGAATCCAGTGGCACAGTAAGCCCGGGACCCACGTCTGGGCAGACCAAATGCACTTAGGGCGACAAAGGAAAAGACACTCAGATGACGGACGAAATGTAGAGCAAATCAAACATTCACCCCAGTCAAGAGATCTGGTTTAAATCCATCGTTCTTTTGCTCACCATGCCACCCCAGTTTAGACCCAGCCGTATGCAAATCAGTCTTGACCCTGTGCCTCATGGGAACAGTCCAGCCCGAACTGCCAAGCCAGGTCCTCCCTGGACTGGAAACAAGCATCCTGGGACCAGTTTCGGGGCATCACCCCTGATCAGCCAGGCTAGCTTGAATCCACTGGCACAGTAAGCCCGGGACCCATGTCTGGGCATACCCAGCTCACTTAGGGCGAGAAAGCAAAATACACACAGATGATGGACGGAATGCAAAGCAAATCAAACATTCACCCCCAGTCGAGATCTGGGTTAAATCCATTGTTTTTTTGCTCACCATGCCATGACGGGTATGCCCAGACATGGGTCCCATGCTCTCCATTCGACTGGAGTCCTGGCTGATGAGGGGTGAAGCCCCAAAACAGCTCCTAGGATGCTTGGTTCCAGTCCAGGGAGGACTGGACTGTTACCATTGGGCACAGGCTCAAGACTGATTTGCATGTGGCTGGGTTCAAACTGGAATGGCATGGGGAGCATAAAAACGATGGATTTAGGCCCAGATCTCTGCACTGGGGTGAATGTATGACCTTGTTCTGCATTCTGTCCATTAATTGTTCATTTTGGATTCTTGAAGAGCCATGGTGAACCAGTTGGCTTTCTTGTTGTGTCGTCTCGTGGTGCCTGGAGGGCGGCAAGAGTGTTGGCGCAGTTGGCGATCTATTGGTGGAGGTTGCTTGCAGCTGCGTTGGCATCTGCCGTAATTGGGGGTGGAGTGCAGGTGAGGTGTCCTTCGGAGACTCTGTTCTAGATTCTTCGTGGGAGGCAGCGCGCGTGCTTGTGTGCGGAGGGTTTCATAAAGGAGAAATGGATGCAGTGGTAGTCAGTCCAGAGCAGTTCTGTGGTGTGGCTGAAGAGAATGTTGTTTCCCCCAGCGAAGATGGGGTCGAATGTGTGTCCTGCTGTGTGAGTGGGGGCAGAGACAAGTTGCTTCAGTCCTATGTTGGTGAGGTTCTCTAGGAGGGCGGTGGTGTTGGGTCACTGTGGTTGACCAGGTGGAAGTTCAGGACTCCGAGTTGTATGTAGTCTGTGGAGGCGAGGGCGTGGGGCGCGATGAGGTCGGTGATGACATTGGTAAAAGGGGTGCAAGGTCCAGGTAGTCTGTAGGCGAGTGTTCCGCGGAGCGTCGTTCTGGGGTTGGGCTGGATCTGGAAGTTTGATGTGTTTCATGGGGGGCGAGGCGTCATCCGAGTTGGTGGTTTTGGGGACGTGTAGTTCATGTTAGTTGACAAAAACCTGTAAAGTAAACAAGAAAAACACCCACGTAAAACACATTAGATCCCAAAAATACATATACATTACACTTCAGCCTCATAGAATAAGTAACATAACACAATGTAACATAACACAACATAACAATACATTAGTAAAACAGTGTCAAAACGCAAAACTACACACTAGTGTAAATCACCACTATTAAAGCATATAAATGTTCAAAACAACCACCAGCAACAGTATGACTAACCTCTGGACCTCCTCTCTACATTCTCCCTACCCTCAAAACCCTTCAAAAAACACCGTTAAAAAAGGACACACCTGTTCCGACAAACAGCAGCACCTTACCACGACCTGGATACTGACAATAGACTGTAATTGAATCAAATAGACTACAAAATAGAAGGTAGTGGTAAACACAAATGCCTGCTAAATGAAGATAAAAAAGGCTGTCCCCCCCATAGAAAGAAATGGAAAACAAATGGTAAAATGTTGAATACATGTTTTAAAAAATGTGAAAAAATATTAAAGATTTACAACATGTCAAAAGAATTCCAAAAATGTTAAAATAAATTGTAAAGTATACATTAAATAGTGTACAATATGTACAATTATTTAATAAATACTGAAAAAATGTATATCACAATGATGTTGAAAATCTGTATATATAAAAATTTAAGAAATGTTAGAAAAAATGTTAAACAATGGAAAAAAGTTGAAAATGTACAACATACAATACTATTTAAATATAATTGCCATATTTTATGTAATATTAAAAATGTATTAAAAATGTTTCTTTTATTTATCCATATATAAATGTTAATTTTTAAGTTCAAAACATATGTTTCAAATTGTAAAAATATACATTAAATAAATTTGAAAGCCTAAATAAGATTAAAAAAATGTGTTAAATGTCTCTAGTCTATACAAATATGTAATTAGCATTGCTATTTATTGCAAACATATAATAATAAATAGGTATATTTCTAAATACCAAAAATGCTAATTAAATAACACAAACTATTTCTGCCACATACAAATAAAATTTAAACAAAGAATTACCCACAAAACATTTTAGATTAAATAAAGGAAGAATTGGACACTAAAGGGATGACTTTTACTATTCCCACTCCAATTTAAATCAATTTGGAGAAGGTGTTGGACATTAAAGGTGTGACATTTATTATTCCCACTCCAGTCTATACCAATTTGGGGACAGTGTTGGACACTGAATGGATGGCAATTACTATTCCCATTCCAGTCTATACCAATTTGAGGAAATTGTTGGACACTGAAGGGATGACATTTACTATTCCCACTTCAATCTATACCAATTTGGGGAAAGTGTTGGACACTAAGGGGCCGATTCCGATCTCGGCCGGTAGGGCTCCGAATCGGATTCGGCTTAACCGGATCCGATTCGGAGCCCTATTTTCCGACCGATCCGTACGCGCGTCCGGGCGAGCGAGTACGATGCGTATTCGCCGACCGACTCGTCCGGGCGACCCGACCGCTCCGACCGACTCGATCCCGGGTCGAACCGCACCGACCGACTCGCACGGACACGACTCGCACCGCGCAATGGAGATGTTCCCCGGCCGGGTAAGTACGATGCGCGCCGCGAGCAGTCCGACCGAGCCGCGCACTCCGGCTCGAAAGAGCTGTCAGAGCCGTACTTTGGGGGTCCGTGTCGGACCCCCCTGTACGCGTAGCCGTGCGAGTCGCACACAGGGGGACCCATGGGTCCCCCCTACCTGTGCGTGTACGGCGCGAATCGCTTCGCCGCGTACACGCTGTAGGGAGCGCACTTGTCCGCATCGCACCCATTGAGTCAATGGGAGCCCGCGTACGCGTTGTACGACAGGCTCCCATTGACTTCAATGGGAGTCCGACCGACTCGAGTCCGATGGCATACGTGCGCATCGTACTCGTTCGGTCGGACTGCACGGGTCCGATTCGGTCGGAAATCTCTCCGGGTCCGGCTCGGTCGGGGAGATTTCCGGCCCGAATCGGAATCGGCCCCTAAGGTGTGAAAAAACTATTTCCACTACAACCTAAAACATTTTATGCAAGGTGCTACAGAATAAAAATGTTATAAACACAATCATTACTGCATACTCACACAATCTTTTTCACCTATAAAATAAACTAAAAATTACATAAAAATGACACTAACGAAAATTACATTCCTATATATTCATATTTAAACATTTACATAAAAAAATATTTTTTTCACTATTAATAATTAATACTTTTGAAAAATATTTACTACCATTCCTAAACTTTGAACAAAAAAATAAAACTCAAAATCATTAACCAAAATTGACAATGAATTATAAAAATATATAAAACAAGTTTCTTAATTAATAATCAAAAAATGTTTTTACAATGACATACTTTTCTACATAATTTCCTTAATATATTTCAATTATTTTTTAATTTATTAACTGTCTTAAATTAAATTGTTATATATTTTTAATATTTTGGAAATTATTTTAATTAAAATGTTTATTTACATATATACATTAAAATAATTGTCTACATTTATTATTACTATATATACTATTTAATTATTAATTGATATTTATACAAATATTAATGTAACAAATACATTTTTAACTTTGAATAGCATTTAAATAATTAACATTAAATTTATATTTAAATATCCACTTTTTAAAATTCCCCAAATTCACACTATCCCACTGCTGAAAAAAATTATAAATCCATATTTTTTATATATTAATACAACTAAAAATACAAGTTTCAACAATTTTATAATCAATACATTATCTTACTAAAAACACTTAAAAAATTAATAAACAAATAAATCAAACAGCAGAATAAATTACATACAAAATAAAATTTACAAACGATACTACGTAGAGTGATGTTTTCGAAATCAATATTTTAAAAACAACACATAAAACGATATTTTCACCCTCAATATTCCTGTTGACGATATTTGTGACATCTTGATATTCTTGACACAATATTTTGGTATCACAATTTTTTTTTAATTAAATATTTTGTCCAAACACCGTCCAGGAAGTGGACACTATCATTACGTCAGACCAATCTGGCTTCATGCCATAAAAAGCGACAAGACATAATTTGAGGTTATTGTTTGGTTGTCTGGTGCACAGGGACCGAGTGAGAGAACTGGCTATACTGCTAGCCCTTGATGCATAAAAAAGCATTCAATTTGATGGAATGGCCATACCTGGTGGTGGTCTGTGTAAGATGGGAATTTGCCTGAAGCTCCTGGCTTGGATAAAGCTACTGTATAGAGGCCCGCTAGCTAGAGTCAAATGCAGGGTCTCATAGGAATTTTGACTAGGGAACATGCCAGAGATGTCCACCATCTCCGCTGCTGCTTGCAGTGGCACTTGAACCATGTGCACGGTGGATAATGAGAGATGTGTTAATTCGAGGTTTGAGATGAGACCCAGACTGGGAAGTTGTGATCTAGGGTCTGATTTAGATGAGGGTCTTACTGCTGTCCGGCCGCAGCGGCGATCCCAAGTACTCCTCCAAGTTGACGGTCTTTCGCCTGCCGTATTTAGATGTTGCGGCAATAGGGAGTAGACTACCGCCGAAGCGGGCTGTGCTTCTGGCTGACAGTACTCCATCACTGTCACACCGGCATGATAGTGCCAACCTTATTTAGATGTTTCCACTCTGCTGGCGGTCCGTGAGCTGCGGTTTCTTGGCGGAGTGATAAGTGCAACTTATTATTGGTGTAAATACATATGTGTCATGCTAGCATGAAATGTATATGTACACAATGGTATGTCTCTTTGTGTCACATTTTGCATGCCGCTCACACAATAGTTACACACCACCGAATGACCCCCATATGATACTTAGGAGAAATGCACGAGTAACTTACCTTCGATCCCAGTGACAACAGAATCGTTTGATGTCGTGGTGATGTCGGTGCAGCAAAGGGAGGACCCGGATTAAGGTTTAGAAGCATGAAAGAGAAGCAGGAAGCAGGAAATAGGTAAGTTATTGCATCATTTCCTTCCATTCCACCACCTGAAAGTAGGAGGTCTTCCTGCAACAGGTGAGCCGGCGGGGAGGCACATCGTAATCAGCTCGGCAGGAATCATGGCTGGAGTCCCGCCTCCAGCCGATTCTGGCTGTGCTGCCATTGACACGGTCCAAGATTCTTGGCGTAGTCGGCGGCACTGTGGGTAGTATTTCAGCGATGCACCCACCAACATCTAAATCAGGGGGCGGAAAGACTGCCAAAAAGTGACTGCTAGACCACTCCCACCAAGATCTAAATGAGGCCCCTAGTTATATGCAGGCAACATACTTCTATATTTGGCAAACCCCGGTCCGGAGGGTCCTGAGAAGCCTGGTGGGATCAACTGGAGTAAATCTGTGGCCTTCCCTTTAACAGACTGTGAGCCACAGAGAGGCTGGGACTGCCTCCTAAGATGGGAACCGAAGGGCTTAACATGTCTGGTGATTGTTATAGCTACCGATCAAGCGCAGTTCTTTCGGGAAAATCTCAAAGGAGGACTGGAAGGGTACAAAACAATATGACACACTGGTGGAAGTTGCCCTTATCCTTGTTCCGTAGGGCGGCCCGCTGCAAAATTATCAATCTGCCTATATTCCTCTATATCATACAGAACACCCCTGTCAATGTTCCGGCAAGGTTCTTTCATGCGGTTGATGCTGTAACATGTTGGATTGGGAGCTCGGCCCTTCCTAGTAAACTCCACAACAGAGGGGTGGATATCCCAAACCTAAAGTTACATTTTTGGGCATCCAAGCTACTGGTGGTCAATGACTGGGTATTTGCAGCACTACAAGACCCCTCCCTTTGGCAGACAGGTGGGCCATGGACAGGAGGGGCTACCTGAATAAACTGTATGGGATGGTAAGGACAACCCCACAGCCAACCCCTACAGCTACTGTGGTGAAGGTCTGGCGGGCAGCTATGGCTGCGCTAGGTTGAAAGGGAAAATTTACACTGGAGACCACTCTCTGGGATGCTGATGCATTAAGAGAAGTGCAGACAATAGAGGGGCATAGCAAATGGGATCTGCTGGATGTCTCGAAGCTCTGGGACGTTTGGCAGGATGGGGAGATGTATATAGATGACACATTCTATGAAACACATAGATGAGATGCGGGACATCACTGAGGAAACACAGCTGGAACTGAGAGTCCTGGGGGCCCCCTGCACAGGAACACCATTCATGGGATCTATGCCACATTATTTAATAACAGTCTGCCCCCTCCTATGGCTTTGAGGAATAAATGGGAACAAGATCAAAGGAGGATCGAAGACCATGCATGGGGCGAGGCATGCTGCAGCTACCTGTAGGAGGTGGCCATGTGAGCAGACTGGTACAATTAAAGATATTTCACAGAGCACATTACACTAGAACGAGGCTCATAAAGATGGGCCGAGCAGAAGACAGGTGTCTGTGGGGCTGTAAACAGCAAGGTACACTGCTACACACCACATGGGGCTGTCCAAGAATTCAGAAATATTGGGACAAGATTCGTAACAAATTAAAATCAATTGGTGATGCTTGGCATAAGGGGGAAACAGACCCTTTTGTAACATAGCACTGATGCTGGCCATATGGTACATAGTTTGCTACTGGGGGCCAGCGTCAATTATGACACAGGCTGAGCCAGAGTCGAACCTAAATTGGTAGATGAGAGCTGAAGAATTGGTCTATAGGGCCTGTGGATGTCCACGCAAGTTCTAAAAAGTGTGGGAGTCCTTTGGGAAATGTGGATGAGGAATGGGTGTGAAACAGGACGATTGCTGGATTGAACAGTCGCCACCCTGGTTATTGGTGGGATTGGGGCCGAGGAAAGAGCTGGGGTTGGTGGAACGAGGGGGGGGAAGCTGGATGGGACTAATTGTGAAATGCAATGTAATGGAGGTGGAAACGTTTACATGGAGGGACATTGTGATATGATTGCGGACCTTGATTCCATAGTTAGTAAATTATGTACAGGGTTGTTGGTTGTGAAACTTAATAAACAGAGCTAAAATTTTAAAATTTACATTTTATATTATTGTCTATATTATCAAACCATAGCTTAAATAAAATGTGGCATCGTTTAATGTTTATAGAGTATTGTAAACAGTGTATAATTTTAAATCCAATTTTAAATCCAATCCTTTCCCAAGTGACCAGGAAACAGGGTTGTGGAAATCAATTGCACATATGACTGTAATTCCTTTGGTTGTCTAGTCTGCTGGAGAAAATACCACAACATACAATAAGCTGATCTATATTCCCATTAGCCAACGCAATGAACAGAAATGAAATATATTAAATAAACAATAACATATTAAAATTAGTTATGGGCAAAATTTAAAGTACGCTAGCTTAATTTGCATAAATTCAGTACTTTCTTATTTTACTTGTTTCCCCAAATTATGCCGTTATGTCACTTTGCCTAATTTTGCGCCATTTGCAGTCATCATCAGGGTTGTCTACAATTTAGAGGAGCATCTGTATAAGGCCCAGAACAGCCATAACAAGGAGCTTTTTATTACCTCAGTGGGGAATTTAACATACGCACTTGCTACCCCAAACTTATGATGTCTTGCGGGATTTGTGATGAGTCTGATCAAGCTGTCACGCATTTCAGGGATACCCCAAATGGAGAGGCATTGAATAGAACGGTTGCCGCTAGAAACCTGACTTTTGCACAAGAGCTTAGCAGCCCCAACCCGATCCAAATCTCGACATTTATGGACCCTGACTCAAACTCCGAAATGGATTTTATACTAATCACAACGGAACTGATCCCAATCTTCAGTAAGCATGAGATACTTATCAGCTGTCTCAGTGATCATAATCCCCAAACACTGAAATTAAAAGTAGGTCTTAATGGTGATACTTCTAATACTGCACAGCACAGGGTCTAATTTCGGAAAGAAGAAGGGCCTAAATATTAAATGGCACAAGGTTGATGAAGATCACTTTATTAAAGATCTCTTCAGGGACAATCAGGCCCAAATTGCTGCCACCTTGCAAGAAGATGCCATCCCGGAAGACATTATCCAGGACCCTACTCTGAACACATGCATGGCAGATAAACTAACTAAAAGTGCCCCAAAGATCAGCAATAGCACGAGATGGTTCAATAATGCGACACACAAGCTCATAAACAGCTTAAATTAGCTCTTAGCAAGCAACCATGAGATCAGTCAGGTATAGCTTTAGCCAGGCAAGCATACAAAGAAGCTATAGCAACTAGGAAGCTTCAAATTAGGGGAACAGAAGGGGAAGATTTCAAGGCAGCAAGTGCCCTGGAGGACTCTCCTGCTTTCTGGAAGGTTGTTAATGCCTCCTATTTTTCATGTGATGACACTGTAGGGGTTGACTCAGTTATATCAGTGGATGCATGTGCCAAGCATTTCTCCAAATTGTTTGGGCCTGGGAAACTAAATTCGGATATGATCCAAGGTGAAAAAATATATTATGACCAGGAGGCTGCCATAATCCTCAGTAATTTGATTGATGTATCAGATGCTGTACAGGCCAAGGAAAGTAGTTTGTCAGATAAAGCGCCAGGCCCAGATAACATCCCCTCTGACCTATACAAATTGTTACCACAATTCTGGGCACCCTTGATCACAAATGTTTTAAGATCTGCAATTGTAGGCCCCTAGGACCAGACCTGGCATGAGGTCATTATAGTGCCAATTTTTAAGAAGGGAGCTAAGAACTTACCCCACTGTTACTGCCCAGTTTTACTGCTAGACAACTCTGCGAAACTCTTGGGTTAGGTAATCATGGCCAAATTAGAAGTTGAGCATTTGTGAACAGGGGGCTCTCGGATGCTCAGTTTGGGTTTCGCCCTGGTTTGGGCTTTACTGAGCAGAGCTTAAATTTGTGTCTTATTGCACAAAAATTCATCGAGGACATAAAAAGTTGTGTTCACGTGGCCTTCATGGATTTAAAATGTGCTTTCAGCACTATTAAACGGCCCAAACCATGGTTGATCATGGCCGATTTGGGAATAGATAAGGCAATCATAAATCTGCTTCTCAGACTCCACGATGTGCTTGAAGACTAGCTATGCAGTCCAGGAAAGGATATCCCGAGGATGGACTTACACTTAGTTCCTGTTTTACTATACGCTAACAATGCGGTATTAATAGCAAGAACAACATACGGTCTCCAAACGTTTTTAGATGCTTTTAATACTTTAATGGGCAGCCTGGGATTAAGGGTGAACCTCAGTAAATCCTTTGTAATAAAGTGTGGGCAACAAAGTAGTTAAAACCAGGAAATTTTTGATAGATGGCCCAGAAATTGTTAAAGTCCCCATTTTACATATTTAGATATACCGGTTGATACTGCATTTATTTGGAAGTTTTGATGAGTATTAGATGATTACAATTCCAAAGATCTACCAAGGCTGTTTTAAGATTTGCTAAATCACTAGGGCACATACCAATGGGGGAATTAGTCTGCATTTGTAAAAGTAAATGTGTATCTATTGCCTCTTTTGGTGCTGGCATATGGGGCTATGCAAATAGTACTGGTTTACAAAAAAATTAAAATACATTTCTCAGAAGACTGTTGGCGGTTTTACAGTCCATCCCCACAAATATTTGCCATGAAGAACTTGGGCTTGGATTTTTAGAAGATTAAATTAAATTGCAGCCCCTTCTACTGTGGCTGAGAGTCTGGACAAAACGCTAGGCTCACTTTTGCAGGACAATTCTGACTCATTAGACATCCAATGGCTGCAATATAGAAAGCAGAGCTTTAATGAGATCGGCCTCCCAGAGTATTTTACCAGTCCGTCTGACTCCGCCAGCTGGTCACCTCAAAAAGTAAAAGAGCTCTTTTTTAGATGCACTAAAATCTTATGCAAAGTGAGTAGGAGCGCTGCAGTGGATGACTATCCACAAACATAACGGGCCCCCACTTAGTTTAGAAGTGCATCCCTGTCGTCAGGTGTATGCCCGCCCTCTACCAAACCAAGTTTTTAGAGGGCGAGGACTGGTCAATGATGAAGCATGACACCAGGTGGTGTGTGAGACCAGTCCTTCACTTTTTGTGAGATGCCAGTACTCACGAACTATAAACACTAGCACTAGCAACAGGACATTGGGAGCGGCTCTAGTGTGATATATATCCACAAACAACACCTCCCGTGAACTTAGCCCCTGCATTTTATCTTCAAGAAACTTCAAAAGAGTGCCATACATTCTTATTGACCAGATTTCGCCTCAAGTCCATCCATTTTCTGTTGGCTTTCCCCATTCAAGGTTCATGGTTTTCTTCGTTACTGCACAAAAGTACAATGCACTTTACCCTTTTCTGCTCTCTTACACCCTGCAGTGAAGACGGTTCCTTTGTCCCGTCCTCAGATTATCTGAAATTAGCTCTCATGAGCTGGCATTTTAATACCGACAAAATCTGGGAAGTTTAGACATTATCCACTTTATACTCAACTATATAACAAGTGCTATGCAAATTCACAGAAAATACTGAGAACCTGTCCCTTTTTTTTTCCTGTTTTATCGCTTCTTTTATAATTTGCTGCTAAGTTTTTATGTATTTACCTATTGATATTAATTGCACTGGGCACTTAAAAGTGTTGATACGATGGCCTAAGGCACCTCAAAAATTTGTCACTAACCGATACTCTCCAGATGGCACAACAGAACCTTTTTTTTGATGTTTTTGGTTTTTGTCTTAGCAGGAAGGTGCCTTAATGCCAAAGGATATATTATGATGTAAACTAATTTTATTGCGTTGAATTGTCGTAATTTTTAATTTATACAGTCTTCTATGTGTTTTATTATATATTTTAATATGTGGTTCAACGAACCGAAATAAAGTTATTTGATGATGATGATCATTTGCAGTCAAATGTACTGTATATGCACCATTTGCAGTAAAAATTTACCAAAACAGCACAGCAACAACAGAATGCAAGCACCTGTTGTTTATTGTGCTTTGCTTTTTTTACAGTATTTTTTTAAGAAAAAATTGCGTTTTTGTGACAAAAATTGTAACAAGAACGCATTTCCTGCCAAAGTAGAGTGGGAAATAACAGCTTTGCAATTTGCATAATTACGCCTAATTTTACCGAAATTTCAGAAGCAAATTATGCATATCCCTAATTAAATAAAATCTATGACTTCCATTTACTTGTATTGAGGTACTTTCCAATAGGAATATTTGGCACTTTTGTCTTTAAATGAAAAGCTGTACTTTCTTTTAATAAGGTTTTGTTTGAGACAGCGCATCCACTGTCATTTCAAAATTACTTGTAAACGAAAAAAGCTTAGAACCGGCTTAGCACCCTCCCCTTGCTTACCATTAGTTGGCTTGGACGTCACTAACTTTTTTGCTTCTCATTGGTCAACGTCTCATGTCTAAAAAACGTTAACAAACCCAATAGATCTTGCAGATGTAAAACCTATTGGCTTTACCAGTGCTAGCACTTTTTAATAAGACCACTGCAAGCATTTCCTACTTTCAGTATAAAAAAATAAATGACAACATATTCAATCATTTGTATTTTTAATATATTCGTCATACTCCAAAATGTATCAGAGTGGTGATGAGAAAGAAAAACGGCATGTTTCTATTGGAAACAAATCCAATAGAACTGGAGATATAACCTTTTAAAGATTTTAGTAAATAGCATCAAAAAGCACAAACTGCGCATATGGCATATCTTGTCGCACTGGACCGGGACAAAGTCACAAGTTCAGGCCAAGTGCGCGCTGGCTACAGGGACCCAGTTAGGCCCGCTGAACAGAATACCTTAAATTCTGGTTTGCCGAGCATTGCGAGAATCCGCGTCGAAGATGCATTGCGCAGCCGAAGCAATGCGTTGGTTCCGAGATGCGGCGGGGGTGAGGCGCGAGGCCCTGCATCATTGAAGATCTCGTTAATGAGGGCTTGCAATGCGAAGTCTGGGGTTGAGGATGCGTTGTGCAGTCGAAGATATGCATCTGTTTCAAGGACCTTTGAGGCTGCGATGCGGAGTCCGGTCTTGTCATCGAGGCTGCCATTGACGAGAGATGCGCGGGCCCGCACCTAGGATGTGCCATGCAGAGCTGGTTCCTACGAGGTGACGGGCTGGGATGTGATGCGGGTCTTTGCCACAATTCCTGTACACACGACAGTAGCGATGAGTCGGTTCCACTGGGTCCACAGAGGCTGACAGGCATTTTAGACCCACTTCCTAGTGTTCATGACTGGAGTGACATCACTTGACAGGGTAGACTTACAGATGACAGAGTCCAGGTGCAGAGGCAAGCCTGTTGAAAGCCTGTTGTGTCCCTGAGGCTTTAGATCAGGTGGCCAGCCAACTAGTCCTTGGAATCACTCTGTGGTTCTGGGTTCAAGAGATGCAGGTCCAGTCCTTCTCACTCAGGCAAGAGGGCAGAAAGTCAGCACAGCAGGGGAGCAGTGCAGCTGAATAGCAGTTCTTCAGCAGCATGGCAGTCCTTCTTACTGGCAGAGTATCCACAGGTCCAGAAGTGTTCCACAGAGTTGGTGTCTGAGGTCCAGTATTTGTACCCAGTTGTGCCTTCGAATTGGAGGGAAGCTTCTAGAGGTTTCCCTTTTTGAGATCCCTGGCCATCCTGCCTTCCCTGTCTTGCCTTGAGACTAACTACAGGGCAGCTGTGCAGCCCCTTGCGGGAGTCAGGACACGGCCTATTCAAGCGTAAGTCAATCAATCAATCAATCAAAACTTATAAACCATGAAGGTATCCAGTCAGTGAGAACCGTGCACAGAGGAAGGATCAGTTGAACAGCCAGGTCTTTAGTCCTTTTCTGAATTCCAGCAGAGAGGATGAGGTCTGGAGGTGGAGGTGGAGGGGGAGATTGTTACAGGACTTTGCAGCGAGGTAGGAGAAGGAGTGTCCTCCGCTGTTGCTTTGGCGGATGCAGGGGTGTGAGCGAGAGAGGTAGAGTGCAGATGTCTGGAAGATTGGTGGAAAATCAAACAGTGGTTGAGGTATGCTGGTCCTTAGTCATGTAGGGCCTATTAGGTGTGAATCAGCATCTTGAATTAACATCTCTTCTGAACGGGGACCTAGTGGAGCTTCTTGAGGTGGGTGGTGATGTGGGTCTGCTTTGGGAGGTCGAGGATCAGTCTAGCCATAGAATTCTGTATGGCCTGCAGTCTCTTTAGGAGGTGTAATGTGATTCCTATGTAGATTGTGTTTCTGTAGTTCAGCCGGCTAGTGACTAGGGCTTGAGTGACAGTATGTCTGGTGTTGATGGGGAGCCATTTGAAGATTATACGTAGCATGCAGTGAGGAAGCAGGGGGAGGAGACTGAGTTGACCTGGCTTCTTATGGTGAGCTTGCTATCCAGGATGATGCAGAGGTTGCCGGCATGAGCTGTTGGAGTGGGTGAGGGTCCTAGTTTGGGTGGCCACCAGGCGTCGTTCCAAGGGAAGGTGTTGTTCCCGAAGAACAGCAGTTGAGTTTTGTCTGTATGGAATTTTAGGCAGTTGTCTTTCATCTAGTCAGCGGCGCTCGTCAGGCACCTGCGTAAGTTGGCCATCATTGTGGAGGGGTCTTTAGATAGCAAGAGGATGAGCTGGGTGTCGTCGGCGTAGGATATGATGTTTAGTCCTTGGGTTCTGATGATGTTGGCCAGGGGGTCATGTAGGTGATGAACAGTGTGGGGCTGAGGGACGAGCCTTGAGGGATGCCGCAGATAAAGTTCTCAGGTTCCGAGGAGAAAGTTGGTAGGTGGATTCTCTGGCTCCTTCCCGTGAGAAAGGAGGCAATCCATTTAAGATCATTTCCTTGGAATCCAATGTGGTGAAGCCTCTTGATAAGGGTGTGGTGGAATACAGTGTCAAACACTGCTGAGAGATCAAGGAGGATCAGGGCCACCGGTGGTAGTGATCAGGACAGTTTTGGTGCTGTGATTCTTGCGGAATCCAGACTGGAAGATGTCCAGAAGATTGCTGTTCTCCATGTGTTCAATCAGTTGCCAGTTGATGGCCATTTTGAGGACTTTGCCGGGAAAAGGCAGCAGAGAGATGGGATGGCAGTTCTTGAGTTCGCTGGGTTGGTGAAGGTTTCTTGAGAAGGGGTTTAACTACTGCATGTTTCCATTCTTCGGGGAAGGTGGGCATGGTGATGGATGCGTTAAAGATGGCGGTGAGCTCGTTGCTGATCGTCTTGCTCCCAAAGTTGAACATGTGATGAGTATAGGGGTCTGAGTGAGCTTCCGAGTGGAGGGAGTTCATGATGGCTGTGGTGTTTTGTGTGGTGAGCTTATCCCAGATGGTGAGCAGGCGGTCGTGGTTTGCATCTGTGGGGCGGGGAGACTGAGGATGTAGGCGGCTGTGGGTTGGGGTTCGAATTTTTTGTAAATAGTGGAGATCTTGTCATGGAATATGTCCGCCAGGGTGTCACAGAGTTCCTGAGAGGGGGTGTTGATGTTTTCAGTGGCTGTGGGGTTGGAGAACTCTCTGACGATGTTTAAGAGTTCTTGGCTGTGGCTGGAACTGGCTTTGATGTGGTCAGAAAGGGCACTCGTTTTGCCTCTTTGGTGGTATTGGTTGAGGGAAGTCTTGAAGGTGGTTCGGTCTGTGGACTCCTTGCTGGTATGCTATTTCCTTTCAAATCACTTGCAGTTGTGTTTTGTGGTTTTCAGTTCCGCCGTGTACTAACTGGGTCCTAAGTAGGGCTGAGCCCAGCTCTGCCCTCCCATCCTGCTAGTGATGAACCATCCAGGCACACCTAAGCTCTCAATTGTGTGTGGCTGTCTAGTAGGAATACACATGGCCCAACTGTCAGCTACACCCAGTCATGTGACCCAGGAAGAGGATACAGGCACTATATGGCTAAGGCAGGAAAATACCCACTTTCTAAAAGTGGTATTTCCAAAATTGTAATTTAAGATCTGACTGCACCATAAGTTACATTTTTTCATTAGAATTCTAAAGACATCAAACATTAACTAATTTCCGACTCCCATTAGGAAATTGCAGCTCATTAAATGTAATAAGGTAACAACAATGTTATCCTATGGGAGAGGAAGACCCTTGTAGTAGTGAAAAATGAATTGAAGAGGTTTTCACTACCAGGATATGTAAAGCTGAAAATTACATGTCCTACTTTTTAAATACATTGCACCCTGCCCTGTGGGCTGTTTAGGGCCTACCCTAAGGGTGATATATATTAAAAAGGAATGTTTGGGCCTACCAAAAGGTTTATTTTGCCAGGTCGAAATGGCAGTTTAAAAACTGGACACACACAGGCTGCATTGGCAGTCCTAAGGCATGCTTGAAAGGGGTATTTAAGTGGGTGGCACAACCAGTGCTGCAGGCCCACTGGTAGCATTTCATTTACAGGCCCGGGGACCGTATAGTACCACTTTGCTAGGGACTTATAAGTACATTAAATATGCCAGTTGAAGTGAGCACATGCACTTTAGCACTAGTTAGTAGTGGTAAAGTGCACAGAGCCTTAAGACCAGCAAACACAAGATCAGCCAAAATGGAGAAGGAAGGCAAAATGTTTGGGGGAAGACCACCCTAAGGCTGACAGGTTTAACAGTCATCCTAATGTGGTTTGTTGATGCAGTCATCAACAGATGTAATGGTGAGCCATCCAACATCTTTGTGCTTTTTGATGATTTGTGGATTGTTAATAACATAGATCATATGCTTATGTATTAAATGTTATATCATTTGCAAAACTCTTGCTGTTCAATGTGGCAGGTTTTGTCAGGATTTTAATTGCCAAATTCAGATAGTCAAAACAGGTTATATAACATCGGATTGATCTGAGTTGTTGAGAAGTTCCGCAAAAATGCTGTAGATCCACCTACTTCCCTGCACTCACCAGCATCTCCAGTCACACATCGATTAATTTTGTGATGGTTCTACTAGGAGTTTGTATGAAATGGTGAAGGAGATGAACAGAGATAAGTATAACTTGACTTCCTATAGAACCCCTTGGGTCTTCGTGCTGCACTTTTTCACCAAAACTGAGTAAGATGAGTTAGTGACTTCTTAATCTATGGTGAGACCTTAAACAAATATCTGCTTTTCTTTCTTTATGTTTTAATGAGTCCTCTGTAAGCCCTGAAGATGTTTTTGACAAATTGTCTTAGCTAGGGATAGATCTACTCCCATACTCTACAGAGTGTTGAAGATAGTACAAAAGCTCAATCATCCACATATCGAGTAAACACTCATTTTCATACTGCAGAAAACCTCTGTGGCAAATAAATTCATGGATAAAGTTAGAATATTCCAAATTATCTTACCACAAAACTTTATAGACAACCCTGCCAAAAACTACCAACTCTACAGAATACTCAGAATTCGCACCTGGTAAGTACAGATTGCTCTACACAGTACAAAGGGCCCGATTCCAAGTCTGGCGTCCCACGGACCGCCAGACTCGCGGGGCAGTGGTGGCAGTCTCCTGACCACCCGATTATGAGTCGGGCGGTGGGACTGCCACAGCCCCGCCGCAACCACCAGGGAACCACCGTTCCCTGGTGGCGTTGCGGCAGTCAGGAGGCTGCAATATGCTTGGTGGGACTGCTGTGGTCCAGCCAAGCATATTAAGAGTTTCCTCTCTGCTAGCGTTGTCATGGAGGTTCCTCCTCCTTAAACACCATGGCAAAGAGGAAACAAAGGGGGCCTTGCAGGGCCCCCGGTGCCTCCCCCAGATGGGGATGCACACGGGAGGGCAAAACATGTGCTCCCCTGTGTGCATGCGCAGCAGTTCCTGCATGGCATGGGCTTTTCAGTCCTTGCCATGCAGGAACTGTTTTTGGCATTCCCATTGCGGAGCCTGTTTTTAGAGGCACTTCTGTGGCAATGCCAAAAACCAGCCCACCAGACAGGAGTAAACTCCTAATCTGGCGAGCGGTCCGACCACGGCTTTGGCGGTGCGGCGGTGGGGCGGACCCAGCGCCACACCGCCAAAGTAGTAATCGCAGTGGCGTAGCAAGAAGGGGCGGTCCGCCCCAGGTGGCACGAGTTTTAGCGGTGGCAGCCGCCCCCACACCCCCACTCTTACCTGCGGCTGTCGTGGGAGGCCGCAGTTGGAATTGCCGCCAGCCCTCCCCCGCCCCCGCTCTTTGAGACGGTTGCCACGGGCGTCATACATAGGGGCCGCCACGGGCAGCTGAAGGTCTAGCTACGCCACTGCGAGATAGGGCCCTAAATAGCCACAACGCCAAAAGATATGTCTTCAAGAGTGACTTCCTCGCAGACTCCTAACAAACACCACAAACAGGGTACACACACTAATCTCCTGGACAGAACTCAACTCACCTGCAGAAAACAGAACTTCAGCATAGCTACTCAGGAGAACTAGCATCTTGCTTTGGATCCGCCATCTAAATATATTCACCTCTTGCCCTTCTGGCTCATGTGTCCCCTTGTAAGCACTTAGAGATCTTAACCGGAAGCGGAATCGCAATTTGTCACACAGCATTTCGCACCAGCCACCTCATTACTGGTCAAGTCAGATCTAACCAACTTGCAATATTGTGCTTCAACATGTGAGTCCTAACAGTAATCAAAATTGGAGTGGATTGATATGAATTTGAGTCCCAAATGTCTCTGCAATTCACCATGTCATCATTACGATTCCTTGCAATTCACAGGCAAAGGGGTGCAACTGATGTGCAAAGAAATATATCCATGGTTAGTGAGCACACTGGAGGTCGCTAAGCATTGAGATGTTACCAGTCATCATTGTCATTTGGCAACTGTTTGTACAAAGGAAGTTGTCCATGAAAGACAGCTTCCTCTGTGCAAATGCCAGCTGCAGTTATGAGGCAAGAAGACAACAGTCCTATGGAATAAATAGTCCTCCCTCCAATGTCACTTTCATGATATGCTGCTTTTTTGACAATGTAATGTGTCTACGATGGCAATGCGGGCACTTTTACAATGCAAGGACCAAGGTCAGTGGTCTCTTTCAGGACTCCATCTCTTCATTTGCAGCGTGTCTCCCACATTCAGAGTATTGATGAGAGTATTTCTGATAATCCTACAACCAGCCTCTTTGTGCTGTGCTACATTGATACAGCTTAATGAACAGGGTAGGTCACTTTGCAGACACTGTGCAAACACAGCGCAGTGATGCGATTTCAGATACGCCCCCGTGTTAATAAGACTGGTGCATTAATGCAGATAAAATAGGTTTCATGTACAAAAAATAGAAGAAGTTTAAAGATTGAAAATTTACACCATATTAGAGGTTTCACCGGGGCTAAATCTCGCTTTGAAACAAGCCTTTTTTCAGTTTTCATATTGATTTATTCCATCTGTCAATCACTAAGGTAAGAGGCCAATGGCTATTTGTTTCCTGTTTTCTCAGTATTGCCTTGTCTTCTTGAGTCCTGTCCTAAAACATCTTAGACTTCTTGGATGTAAATTTGGTGTGATGCATTGCCACATACATATGTTCCAAGGCATCCTGCCTCTTTTGAAAAACAAAAAGAACGTTCCAGTTTTTTTTTCATCAAAACTCTTTTTATTAAGTCATCAGATATGCTATGCACATTCTTGACAGAGGGAAAAGAATATATACTGATTAATATAGTAGCTTTTAAGCAGGTGACTTCTATATGACATTTGTAATACAAAAAGATGAACTTTTTTCGGGTCTGTGAACATCAGCCCTTAACTGTACAAACGACTGTGTCTGATGCTGCGTAGTAGTCCATACATCATATCCATCACACCCTCCCCCATACATCATAACCCTTTGCATCGTCGCTCTTCTTTGTGATATGTTCTTTAGAGGGTTCCCACATCTGTAGTTTGTGATGAAGGAGGTTCCAATATGAGACCCCTGTAATCTGCCCAATGTTTCCATATTTTAGGGTGCTTTTGCGGGCATCCCCGCGCTTTGAAAATAGGCTGCTCCTGACCCATGCACCAATCAAGGCCTGCCCTCCAGGTCCCCAGTTTAGGCGGTGTCAGATCCTTCCATGCCCTAGCTATATCTCTTTTTGCCAGTGTAAGGCCCAAGAATAATAGGTGTCTTTTATAGATGTTTCCCCCTATTTCGTCCGTGATATGTAAGAGGGCAGGCTTAGGAGACAACGGTATTTCCCATCCCAACACTTCGGATAAGCAGTATATAACCCCTCTCCAAAACCTACCAAGCGCAGTACATTCCCAAATGGTATGGAGAAGTTTGCCCTCTGCGCTACCACATCTTAAACACGTAGGGGAGTCTATCAACCCAGCCCTCCATAGCCTATATCTGGTAAAATACGCACGGTGTAAATACTTAAACTGAATAAGTCTGAGGCGCAAAGCTATTGCAGCGCCCCTCGGGGATTCCAAGGCCTCCACCCAGTCGTCACTGTCAAGGGGACCAAGGCCTGTCTGCCATTTATCCCGGAGTGAGTCCAATGTTGTGGATAGGTGTGTCACTATAGTTTGATATATTTTTGCAGTCTTGTGGTCCCCCAAGTCTCCCATAAAAACCTTTGCCTCTATCGGATTAAACTCCGGGAGAGATTCCATATGCGTGACATATGGGGATAAGGCATGTCACAGTTGTAAGTATTTATAGAATTGGGTATGTGGCATGGTAAATTTGTTCCTGAGCTCCTGGAAGGACTTCATGGTGGTGCCTCGCATTACATCCCCCAACGTGGAAATGCCAATGGCGTCCCATTGTCTAAACCCCACCAAGGTGGACACCTGCGGCATAAGGCCGCTCTGCCAAAGGAGGGTCTCCCTCCTCAACCATCTCCACCACCCCATCCTGCACAGCGATTCCTTCCAAACACCGAAAACCACGCATGTAGCAGGCGGAAGTCGTCGTAGCTCTTTGGGGGTGTATAAAAGCTTATGGGGTAGTATATCACCCATGAGCCATTTCACCACTTGGTATGCCGGGTCGCTTCCATTCCCATACCACCAGTCGTTCAGTACCAGGAGATGAGAGGCTGCGTGATATGACTGAATATCAGGGGTCGCTATACCTCCGCAGTATGTGGATTGAAAACACATTTTAAGCGCAACCCTAGCAGCTTGAGCATTCCATAGGAAGCGGCTTAGACTTGAATTGAGCTGCCGGAACCAGGAGACCGATATCTGAAAGGGGTGGTTCTGCAGCTGATAGAGAAGACGCGGGAGGGAAACCATCTTAAATATCGCTGACCTTCCCAATATGGATAGGGGCATATGCAACCAGGACTCCATCTCAGTCTGTGTACGCGTCCAAATGGGGTGATGTTACTATTCCACGACACCGATTGAGATGACGAGATATAGACCGCGAGGTACTTGAACCCAGTTGCAGCCAGTGTTACCTCTCTCATCCACGTACCCATGTCCGAGCCTCCGCGAAGAGGCCACAATATCGACTTCTTAGCATTCATAAATAGGCCCGAGTGTTGACCAAATATCTGCATAATGCGAAGTATTCGAGGTCCGTCCGATGCGGTTCCATTAAAAAGAAAAGGACATCGTCCGCATGTTTTGCGATCCGGTCGGAAAACCCTCCTGGCCATTCAAATCCCTTTACCTGGGCATCGATTCGGACCCACGAGGCCAGTGGTTCCATTGCTAACGCAAATAAGGGGGATAGGGGGCATCCCTGTCGGGTACCTCGTCCTATAGGGAAGGGATCAGAGACCGAACCAGCCACCCTAACCGAGGCCGTGAGATCGGTATATAGCAGTTGAATATATGACATGAGTCGCGGTCCTATATTTAGGCGCTGCAGGAGGGCAAACAAGTATGTTCATCCTAACAAATTGAATGCTCTATCTATGTCAGCCAGTAGCAGCACCGCCGGGCCTTCCAAATGGTCAATTGCCGCTACAGCATTGTGGGCCCTTCGGCTATTGTGGCGAGTCGATCGATGAGGCATAAAGTCTGCCTGGTCCGGGTGAACCAAGTCTGGCATATAAGGAAGGATGCGATTAGCCAAGGCTTTGGCCAATAATTTGGCCTCCACATTCAGCAGCGATATGGGACGATACGATGAATGTTGATCTGGAGGTCGGATGGGTTTGAGGGATACCGCGATTTCAGCATGCCGCCAGTCTGGCAGGAGTTTCCCCTTCTCAAGGGCCACATGTATCGCCGCTAAATAATGAGTGAGGAACTGGGACTGGAACAGCTTATAGAGCTCACATGGGAAGCCATTCGGGCCCGGGGCCTTGCCTGTGCATAAATCGGCAAGGGCAGCGCTCAGTTCTTCCACCGCCAAGGGGGCGTCTAGTTCAGCTCGTGCCTCATCCGAAACGGCCTTGGGGGGCAGGTCATCAAGATATTGATGGATCAAAGATTCTGGCAGAGCGTCATTGGGGGCATACAACTCCGCGTAATAGGTCGCGAAGCTGGATGCAATTTGAGAAGGGTCGGTGAGTGTTTGGCCGTCATTGCCGAGGATTCCGGGTATTGCTAGCGGGTGGAGTGCTTGTTGATATAAACGATGTAGAAGAGAGCTCGATTTGTCTCCCCACTGGAATATTCTGCTACGCGAGGCCAACCAGGCCTGTCTGGCCTCATCACGCAGCGTATTAGCATATGTTTGTTGCAGAAGAAGAAATTGGCGACGAGTTTGGCCACCGTCTATTCCCCTGCTCTCCTGCTCCAATTCCAGCAGCTGAGACTCGATCTGGAGCACTGCCTCCCGTCGTTTTTTCCGCTGAGCGGCGCAATATGATATATCCGCACCCCTAATGGTTGGCTTCATAGCCTCCCAGATAATCTCCGCGGAGCCTACCGTGCCTAGGTTATTTGCGAAATAGTCCGTAATTACCTGATGTATGTGTGCTTTATATTTTGGGTCCTGGAGGTGCCACGTCGATAAACGCTACCGAAAGGGAGGACGGGCTATTCCCAATCACAAAGTCAACACCACTGGGGAGTGATCAGAGAGGCCCCTGGGCAATATATCCGTCACTGCGATTCGATAGTAATACGTGGCTGGTATAAATATATAATCCAAGTGGGAGAAGGAGTCGTGCACCGCAGAGTAATATGTATAACTTTGCATGGTCAGGTGTAAATGTCTCCATGTATCCATCCACCCATGTCCCGCATCAGTGTCAATAGACGTGTGTCCCCTGACCGCCATGTGGTCTCCATCTATCCTACGCCACATTCACAACGTCCTTCCAGTCTCCACCTATTATGGAGAAGCCTGTTGGCATCTCTAGTATCGTCCTCCTCAGGCGTTCTACAAATGACTCCAACAGCGGAGGGGGTGCGTAGATGCTGCCCAATATTACAGGCTCCCCGTATAGTGAGCCAGTCACAATAATATACCTACCCTGCGGATCGGACCATGTTTTAGCATGTATAAAGGGAACTCTGCGATGAATTAGGACTGCCACCCCACGTGAACCTCTGGTGAACCCTGCGTGATAAACCTGAATATAGCCAAAACGGGAGAGACACAGCGCCTTGGAACCCATAAGGTGCATCTCCTGCAACAACAGGACATCCGCTGAGGCGCGTTTGGCCGGCCGGAGGACAGCCCCTCTCTTAATCTTATCCAGTGCCCCTCGAATGTTCCAACTAAATACCCGGAGTCCACCAAGGGGGTCTGTCATAGAGCGAGATATAGAAAATAAATGTAGGGCTTGGCTGTTTGCAGGGCATGAAGACCATAAGCATAAAATAAAAAAATGACACAGTACAATCAACAAAACTAAACAATCCCATATCCTCCCCCTCCCACCCCACCCTATCCCTCAAAACAGCTGAAGCATCTGTCGCCGTGTGTGTCCTACGTCTGCTCCAATGGGGCAGGGCACAACCCCACACCAATGGATCCCCAATAAACTATCCCCAATCGTAAATAAAGTTCTCAGATACTGAGAAGAGAGTTGTGGGGGGAAAAGTCTCTCGATGGCTCTTAAGCAATGTCATCAGCCACGTAAATGACTTGGATACGTCCCTCAGTCCCCATGTTGTGATTGCGATGGTTCTTGTCGACGTTCCTCCATCCGGGAACCAGAGGCACCCCGCAATTTGGAGCGGCGCCTCGGCCGGGATCTTCATTTGGTCTTTCCTTTAAGTTTGTTCCGTTGCTGCGTGGCCTCTCCGGAGGACGACTCCGAGTCGAGCGGCAGCGGGGTGTGTGGCCGAAGCCGCTGCTTTTCGTCCGCCCAGGCAAAGACCTCTTGCGGAGTGTCAAAGAAATGGGTGCGTGACTAGTAGATAACCCTCAATCGGGCCGGGAAGAGCAGAGCATACTGGATTTTGAGGTCCCGCAGCCAAGCCTTCGCGGCTGTAAACGATTGGCGGTGCTGCTGCACCAGTCGCGTGTTGTCCGGAAAGATTAAAATGTGATGGGACTCAAATTGGTGTTTGCCAGCCAATCTGGCCTGTGCAAGGACAGCGTCGCGATCATGAAGTTCAATAATCTAGCAATGATAGGTCGTGGTCGGGCCCCTGGCGGGGGCTTCTGCATCAGGGCGCGGTGGGCGCGCTCAATGATGAAGCATTGTGGGAGAGCTGTTGGAGGGATCTATCCCTCTATCCACTTTGTAAGGAATTGCTCCATGTTGTTCCCTTCACATCCCTCCGGGAAACTTACAAAGCGAAGGTTGTTCCTTCGTGCTCTGCCTTCGGCGTCCTCCGCTCTGATCGACAGCCCCTTCGTAATAGACTCCAAAGAGGACACCCGCGTCTGGAGGGAGGCAACTGTATCTTTCGCTGTTGAAATGCGATTCTCAGCCTCTGTTATTCTGTCGACAACTTTGCGGAGATCCTGACGGATGAGCATCACGTCTGACCCTACTGCTCCGATTTTAGCCTCCAGTGCCTCACGAGACTGCGTTATTGCCATCATCAATACGGCATTATCTGGGCCGGTGGAAACCTGACTCGTCGACTCTGGCGCCTGTGCCCCAGACCCAGCATATCGATCCAGTGTACTCTGCTTGGTACCCTGCAACTTGTCGCGGGTCATTTTCATTGGCAATAGTTGTGCATCTGCCAGCCGGGAGATCCGCAGGCGGCCGCGAACACACCGCAGTCCGCTGCCTCAGCAGCAGCGTCGCCCGGGGGCAGGGGAATCTCCACCGGAGTCAATCTGAGTATCCGTTGCCTTCTAGGCTGGCTGGGAGGCAGGCGTGAAGGCAACCCCCACACAGGCCGCACCTGACCTAGTCCGGCCGCTTCCGTATGCAAGCACCTCCACACCCCCCTAGTGGGTTCCTCTGACCAGCCCCGCTCCCCAACGTCGTGAAACTGCAGTAGGAGGAGGTCTTGCTTGGATCGTGGATCACATTTGCTCCGTCGAGTCAGTGGGCCGTTATCAGCAGACTCCTATTGGGCCCGAAGGCGCCACTCCACACGCGGCTGCGGCCCCCTTGGCTCCGCCCTCTGCACTCACGCGTTCGATGGTATTACCGGCGTTGTCCTCACGCCATGGGACGCATCTAGGGCACCGCGTGCCTGCTCCAACGGCTCCTGGGGGATACGTTGTCCGATGTGGAAGGGGCCCAACACCAGCGCCTCTGGGATCCTTCAGGCGCGGCACCACCGAGGCAGGCCCCGGCTCGTCACACCACTCCCAGCCGCAGTTATCGTCGGAGCCGCCGCCAGCCCCCACGCGCAGCCGCTGCCACCAGCAGGCACGTCGCTCAGGTAAGGGCCGTCGGCAGCAGCAATGTGCCGCGTCCGGTGTTAGGCCCGCAGGGCCCCGGTCGATGGTGCACGGATGACTGCAGCACCAGGGGTCACCCTCAGTGGCCGCAGCCGCCTCTCGGCCTGGCCGCCACCGCAATTCTTGCCGCCTAGCCCTCCACAACAGGCGAGCCGACCTCGGGGGCAGCCCCGCACGAGATCGTCGGATATGTCTTGGCGATTCGCAGCGTGGCCTAGGTCCAGTCTCAGCTCTGCCGGTCCTCTCTTGGTGTCACCGCCAACTACACCAGCCACGACTCGGCTGCTGAACCACTTTGCGGGACCATCTGGATGTAGGGGACACTACAGGGTGGGGACTGGGGGTAGGATGTGTGCTGATGGGCAGGATAATAACAGGATTATGGACGGGCCTACGGAGCTCGTCTAAAGCGCGTCCGCCATGTTGGACCGCTTGGCCACGCCCCCCGAACGTTCCAGTTTTTCAGGTTTTCAGGATGGTTTATTGATTGACCTTTCAGTATTTGGTCCATAAATTTCCCATGTGTCCATCCCTCTTGGGAAACTACAGGTGTTCGCCATGACGTCCATCTTGTACCAGATTAATTCATATGACGGTTTACCTTAGGACTTTGTTCATGATTTTTTCCACCATCCACTTAAAACATTTGCAACTATTTTATCTATATATTGGTTGTGCGTTTAACACTAAAAATAGTTAATGAAGCAATCATATTTAATTAAAATCTAGGCTCTTTGATCAAATGTACATAACCCACAGCAAACAATGCAATGGTTCTAGTATCCCGCACATCTGTAAAAACAATTAAAAATGGGCATAAATTATGTTTTTCAGTATCTTCATATAAACTATGCGGTATGTTGCACAAAAAGTCATTTTGTTTGAGACCCTGGTGGCAAACAAAGGTTCTAAAGAGAGAAGACAAGAAAATACAATTAATTTTCTGAAAGTCGACCTATCAACCATTTTCACACAATGAGCTAGCACTTCATATTACTGTAGGAACATTAGATAAAATACATAGGTCAACAACACAAAGAGAATATTCACATGGATGTGTTTTCCCATTTGCAGGATGATTCTAATTTCATTGTTTTCAAAGTGACAAACTTAATAAAAAGTGTTGTTGAAATTCCACGTGATAAGGGGACTGCTGCATGTGTCTGTAACTCCTGATGGAGCTATTTAAATCATCTCCAAAAATGGTACTACATAGATGCTGCTGCATAGATCTACATAACCACGGGAAAGTATCTTTGTCCTGTGTGGAATGTCAATGAATCAACCGGTACAGGAACTATAAGAGAAAATGTGGTACAATGTTCATTACAAAATCATCAATAGCTTTTTCTTAGCCTACCAAACAATGCATCTCTTTTAATAGTTTAGAATACCGCCTAGTGTATACTTATCATACCCTTAAAGAGCCTACAACTGCTATTTGCATGATTTAAATATCTGTAGAAACTAACATGCCACACAAACGTTTTTCGGTATACTGTCTTAAAGAACTACAAGTGTATTAAATTACTTTCTGCATACTGGAAAATTATGGAGAAACATGTGGCTAATAGGTTCACTAGGAATTTGGAGAAACTAAGGGGCATATTATCAACAAACTGCGATAAATATCGCAGGGCATGCTTAGCGCGTTTATTTCTATCGCCGGCTATCGCTGGATTTCATCGCCGAGTTAGCGCGTTATTATCAACGCTTATCTCAAAGGCGATAAGAAATCCAGCGATAGCAGCAAAACGCGGGAATAGTGCGGGAAATGCTGCGATATTTTTTGAGCGATAATGAAAACCTCGCTGATACGCCCCTGTGGCCTTAGCCTTGCAATCCACCTCCCATTATTAAGATGACTAAGTCAACTTTATAGCAGGAGTTAAATTCCTGCGATAAAGGGGGCTTAGCGCGATTATTATCATCGCTTGGCGGGTCTGCTGCCGGCTTGATAATATCGCGAAGCCGTGTTAGCGAGTTCTCCCATGCTGTTTTACTCAGGAACGCCTACTTTGCATGTCATTAGCGATGGCATGCAGGGCGATAAAAAAACGGCAGGCATCGCGCAAGAACAAGCGCTAACAAGGGTTAGCGTGATCTTGTTAATAGTGCAATGAATATCTCGCCGCTTTTTGGGCTTTTAAAGCCAAAAAAGCGGCGATATGGCCCTTGATTATATGCCCCTAAGGCTTTTGGATTGACCACAAGCCGATTTCCGCCAACAATGCAACCGGTTCTACTTGCCACTTTATAGGAGCAGATCATCTTTAGGGATAAGTGCCTCCAAGCTTGGCTGCTCTTGTTACACCTGTATGCTTTACATATGGTTAGACGTTTGCTGGCCAAGCCCCCCAGTGCTTTAGGTTTTTACTGTGAGACCAAACGCAGGTGCTGTACGTTCCCCCTTTTCATTCTGCTTTGAAGTTGGTGTCATGTTGAATCTTATAGGAATCTGCTATCTCACCATTGTCTTTGAACATATAAATGGATATATTTTGGTTTGAAAGTTTTCACCTATATGAATAAGACTCAGCTTTTGTTAAGATTCTGTCTGTGGTCATCTAACTTTGTCACCTGCAGTGGAGTGCGCTTGACCAGCAGCGTCACTAGGGTTGGTGTCACCCAGTGCGGTCACATGGGGTGACACCTTTCCCAAATGAGACTATTTAGCAAATAGTCTCATTTGGGAAAGGTGTCACCCCATGTGATGGTGTCATCACATGGGGTGACACCTTTCCCAAATGAGACTATTTAGTAAATAGTCTCATTTGGGAAAGGTGTCACCCCATGTGATGGTGTCATCACATGGGGTGACACCTTTCCCAAATGAGACTATTTAGTAAATAGTCTCATTTGGGAAAGGTGTCACCCCATGTAATGGTGTCACCCGGTGCGGTCCGCACCCCCCTAGTGACGCCACTGCGCTTGACCACCATCTGTAAAAGTATGGCAAACAGTTTCCTGAGATGAATGGCGAAAAGACGGGTGTCATGATCATTGGAGTCGATGCTCAGAGTTATCCTCACTGCTGGGACAGGTGAAAAAGCTCTCTACACTGACCTCTTTGAAGGAAAGCTTTATCCACTTATGTCCTTGAATTCTGTATCCTCTGGAAGATCTTTCATTCCCAATCAGAAAAAGATAAAGGTGAGATGAACACGTGTCAGTGCTATACTATGAGAACGCTTTTAATCTCAGAGGCTTCGGCATGTCCTGCTTATGAAGATAAAACTTGCATGCGACCCCTGCAAATTTTACGACTTGATGAAGGGTGGGCGGCGCTTGCAAAGGCTACCAAGAGACCAGCCAAGAAGGCCAGGTTGATTTCAAATAGTCCAATGAGATGGCCGACCGCAGCTGAACTCTACAATTTATTGGTGTCTTCAAAGAGGAAGAGCCGGTGCTAGGGTTGCCACCAAGCCAGTATTTTACCGGCCTGGCTTGTACGTCTGTGTTCATGCCAGTAAACACATTGGGAAAAGCATTGAAATGTGGTATTTTCCTTCAGAAATATAAATCAAAAACAGCCAGCAGAAGAAGACACCATCTAAAAACTGTCTAAACTATTTATAAATGATTATTATATCAAACAAGGGTCAATTGCCATGTTCCAAAAGAATACTGAGAATTTGACAGGCATTACTTTTCACCTGCCAGCTCTACACCTACCAGAACAGCAAAACGTAAATGGTTGGTATGTTTTTTCCAGATAAAGGTGCCAACATTAACTGTGACTTACTGCATGCAGTCAATTGATTAGGAATGGAGAGTGCTCATGCTAGGGGAGTCTTTCCTAATTCTGCTGTCAGTCAGTTAAGCAGCACCGGATGATGAAATGTATCAAATCCTGTAGCGATTCAGTAATATTAGGACGAAGGATGGGCATAGGGCAGAATTCTCAGTGTATTTTCTTTGCTCTTGCTCCAGTCTACAATAAAAATAGCTCACCCTTGTTTCAACAATGTCCCTGAAAGGAAAATAACTCTCGCAAGAGGGCATGCTCTCTGGAGCTTGCTCCCACTACAGATGAGAAACGTTCATAATATAGGGCCTGATTACAATGGCTGAGGGACCGCCATCGACAGGCTGTCGGTGGTGGTCCCTCGTAACACGGAACTCCATCCGCCATATTACAATGGCTTCTGGACGGGTGGTGGTCGGAAACACCGACCACCATGGTCCCGACAGGCGGTCTTTATCTGACTGCCTGTCAGACTTCCCTGTAGTCTCAGAATAGCGGCGGTGCCTGTCAGGCACCGCCGTAGGGATTGCAATATCCCTTCTTGCCGGTTGTTCTGCAGTGGTCAAACCGCAGCAAAACAGCAGGTGGAAATGGATTTGGGGGCCCGTAGTGGGCCCCCCTAACCCCATGGGCCAGGGACATAGGCCCTAGGGGGCACCTATATCCCTACACCATGTGGTAGGCACCGCATGGTGCCTGCCATGTAGTGCAGGGATATGTGTGGGGTGTCTGTTTTATCTTGCGGTGGCTGCTGCAGAGCGCAGCACCCGATGCAATACAAAATATGGGCAATGCGACCGCCACGGTGGCGGTCGCATCCTAATATGCACTGTGGGACCGCCGCCTTGTAGGCGGATGGCCCCTAATATGATTGGATGGTGGACGGACAAAAGTCCGTCTGCCATCCTAATGACCCCCATAGTGGAAGAGGTGTGGCGCAGCAGCCAGGGTGCCTGACTCCGGACCACGGGGTTCACGGTTCGATCCCCGGTGCTGGCGGCAGGTTAGCCCAGCACCATGTGACTCTGGGCAAAAGCTCGCTTAATCTTCCCGAGGGCCCCCAGCGCCGGGGCACCTCTCCAGAGGTAGCTGTGCGCTTTACAAATGCTGGTATTTCATTTCATTTCTCAGCTGAGCCCATGTCATTGAGCGTATCGTTGATTCACAGTAGATTGTTCTGCTATCACCACCAAGGCTTTTAGTTTCATGCTTCTCAAGGGTGAAAACTCCAAACTGGCTGAAACTGACCCCAGGACCTGGAGCTAGCTGACAGTAATGCCAATTTACCTTCATTTGGGAAAATACATAAAATCTTAGTTATTCCAAAGAGAATGCAAGAATATAAATCGACACGGCAACCTCCTGACCACAAGCATACTCACAACAAGCCAACAAAACTTTCTGAACTGGATAGTAATACCTCCACTTTGCTGAAGCTCTCATAATAACCAAGGTGGGCCATCTTGGTCATATAGGACTCTACCAGTTAAATTAATTTCACGAATATCAGATTTATATTAATGTTGTATTTCATAAATAACTGCCTTCTATGTTATATGGTACGGCATGCAGTTATTGTAACAAAGAAAAGGGAACATAGTGCAGTAAATTGCCTATGCTAACAATATAAAAAAATGAAATGCCTGTACAGTTATTTTGTTTTCATTTTTTGCTGCCACTGACTGGATTTTTTTTTTTTTAAAAGACTGTCAGGTATCCCTCTACACATATGGAGGAAGCAGAATTCCCCTCGGACTCACTTATCCAGTATTCGTCATCATATGTGTGGAAAGAACCGTTCCCTAGGCCTGTGTGAGCTTCCTGTGGAAACATGCCTGCCAGCGTTAATCCCGCCCGGATCTGAATGCGGGAGAGCATTTACCCAGAATTAGGCTTCTATAACGCCGCCTTTAGACGCTGCCAAAAATATGTATTTATTTCACTTCACCTATGTGCGGTTACAACTTTCTTTTTAAGGAACCGGATTATAAATAGGCTGGTGTGCAAGCTGGAAGTTTTGCTCACAGATGTTGAACTTTGCCTGGGAGGCTCTCTTGCACTGCGGGTTCAAAGGTCAAATGCTTTGATGTCAGAAGTTAAATGTTTCTTCGCAAAGCACTAAGTTTTCAGTGAACAGATGGGTTTCACGTGGAAGGCTAGATATATAGAGGAGATACGCTTGAATTAAAACCGGCTCATGTCCTACAGGCGAGGTCCTCGTTAATCAAGCCTTAACCCCTTGCAGGTCACTCCTGCCCAGGAGCAGTGATTTCTGATTCCAGTGCTGCCATGCTGCCAATTCTACAGAAGTAAACTCTCTTGGGAGAAAAAGTCTCTTTAAGCAACCCTCCTCTGAAATCTGACCGCCATGAGCATGTCTTGAATTCTCTTTAAAGTGGATGAATGAATATGCTATTTGTATAGCACAATAGACCTCAATAAGAGGTATCCTGGCGCTTGACAACAATTCCAATCTGAAGACTGTAGGAAACATATATAAAACAAGCATTGGCATAGCCAATAGGTCTCGCCTTTGGGGCCTTATAAGTGTTTAGCCAGAGCTACTGACTTTGCCAATGTCTTCAAGCTGTGCTGTAGAGAAGTGTGGCTGCTGTGCAGCATGCTGAAAAGTTATAATAAAAAAGTGTCAGAAGCATTTTTGTTACTTTATATATGACCAAGAAGGCATTATGTAAAACTGAACGACCATATTAAAAAAGTATTTACAATAAAAAATGTCCTCAGTTTTCTTTTGTTCTTGCAATGCTGGCAACTTGTTTCTGCCTATTGCAATGGTTGTTTGTTAAAGCTTTTTTTTGAGGGGGCATAAACAATCTGAGGGTGAAGGTTGGGAACTAGTACCTGTATTATAACACTAGCAGCGGCCAGACGCTAGGGGGAATCAACAGATGCCAGATTCCGAGAGCAGGCTGAGGTGGTGCTGAGTGATGCTGAGGTGGTAGTGGTGGTGGTGGTGACTGTTGCGGAGACGATGCTGAGGTGATGCTGAATGATACTCGGGTCTTGCTGAGTGATACTGCTGTGGTGCTGAGTGATGCTGTGGTGGTGCTGAGTGATATTGTCTTGGCGCTGAGTGATGCTGTGGTGGTGCTGAGTGATATTGTCTTGGCGCTGAGTGATGCTGTGGTGGTGCTGAGTGATGCTGTGGTGGCCCTGAGTGATGCTGTGGTAGCCCTGAGTGATGCTGTGGTGGCCCTGAGGGATGCTGTGGTGTGCTGAGCGATGCTGTTGTGGTGCTGAGCGATGCTGTGGTGGTGCTGAGCGATGCTGTGGTGGTGCTGAGCGATGCTGTGGTGGTGCTGAGCGATGCTGTGGTGGTGCTGAGCGATGTGGCGGCGCTGAGGGATGCTGTGGCGGCGCTGAGTGATGCTGTGGTGGCGCTGAGTGATGCTGTGGTGGCGCTGAGTGATGCTGTGGTGCTGCTGAGTGATGCTGTGGTGGCCCTGAGTGATGCTGTGGTTGCCCTGAGTGATGCTGTGGTGGCCCTGAGTGATGCTGTGGTGGTCCTGAGTGATGCTGTGGTGGTGCTGAATGATGCTGTGGTGGTGCTGAATGATGCTGTGGCCCTGCGTGATGCTGTGGTGGTGCTGAATGATGCTGTGGTGGTGCTGAATGATGCTTTGGTGGTGCTGAGCGATGCTGTGTTGGTGCTGAGTGATGCTGTGGCGGCGCTGAGTGATGCTGTGGCGACGCTGAGTGATGCTGTGGCGGCGCTGAGTGATGCGGTGGCAGTGCTTAGTGATGCTGTGGTGGCGCTGAGTGATGCTGTGGTGGCAATGAGTGATGCTGTGGTGGCAATGAGTGATGCTGTGGTGGCGCTGAGTGATGCTGTGGTGGTGCTGAGCGATGCTGTTGCGGCGCTGAGTGATGCTGTCGTGACGCTGAGTGATGCTGTGGTGGTGCTGAGTGATGCTGTGGTGGCGCTGAGTGATGCTGTGGTGGCGCTGAGTGATGCTGTGGTGGCGCTGAGTGATGCTGTGGTGGCACTGAGTGATGCTGTGGTGGCGCTGAGTGATGCTGTGGTGGTGCTGAGTGATGCTGTGGTGGTGCCGAGTGATGCTGTGGTGGTGCCGAGTGATGCTGTGGTGGCGCCGAGTGATGCTGTGGTGGCGCCGAGTGATGCTGTTGTGGCGCCGAGTGATGCTGTGGTGGCGCCGAGTGATATTGCTGTGGCACCTAGTGATGCTGTGGTGGCCCTGAGTGATGCTGTGGTTGCGCTGAGTGATGCTGTGGTGGCCCTGAGTGATGCTGTGGTGGCCCTGAGTGATGCTGTGGTGGCGCTGAGTGATGCTGTGGTGGCGCTGAGTGATGCTGTGGTGGTGCTGAGTGATGCTGTGGTGGCGCTGAGTGATGCTGTGGTGGCGCTGAGTGATGCTGTGGTGGCGCTGAGCGATGCTGTGCTGGTGCTGAGCGATGCTGTGGTGGTGCTGAGCGATGCTGTGGTGGTGCTGAGCGATGCTGTGGTGGTGCTGAGTCATCCTGTGGTGGCCCTGAGTGATGATGTGGTGTCGCTGAGTGAAGCTATGGTGGTGCTGAGTGATGCTGTGGTGGCGCGGAGTGATGTTGTGGTGCTGCTGAGTAATGCTGTGGTGCTGCTGAGTAATGCTGTGGTGGCGCTGAGTGATGCTGTTGTGGCGCTAAGTGATGCTGTGGTTGTGCTGAGTAATGCTGTGGTTGCACTGAGTGATGCTGTGATGGCGTTGAGTGATGCTGTGATGGCGTTGAGAGATGTTGTGTTGGTGCTGAGTGATGCTGTGCTGGCTCTGATTGATGCTGTGCTGGCTCTGATTGATGCTGTGGTTACGCTGAGTGATGCTGTGGTGATGCTGAGTGATGCTGTGGTGTTGCCGAGTGAGAGATAGACTGAAGATATAATGCCCAAATAGAGAGGGTGGTGAGAGAGAAAGAGAGAAAGGGTGTACATAGAATAAAGAGTGGAGCGGGATAGAGAGAGAGAAAGAAGGGGAGAAAGAGTGAATGAAGGAGTTTGAAAGAGAAACAGATAAAGGGGTGAGAGAGAATGAAAGGCTAAAAAAGATAGAGAGGGGAGAGTTAATTAAGTAGAGAGAGAATTAGAGAGGGGAGAGAGAGAAGGAGAGAGACAATAAGAGTGGGGGTGTGGAGTTTAAATAGAGTGAAGAAGTGACGCGGAAAAAGTAACCTTAAATATAGCTTTGTGCTTTGCGCGAATAAATATTTAAAAATAGAGTGAGACAAAAATACTGGTAATTAGGCTGTGACTCCCAATATAAAACAAATAGCGATATAAGGTGAAATCAACCCACCGAAGCAATATTTCTAACTAGACAAAAAAAGCTTGCATTTCAATGCTAATCGCTGTTGTTTTTCATGTGACTGTAGTCCAGGGCCGTCAGTTGGTAATGTGAGCTGCTGCTGCGATTGAAACATCAGAGTCCAGAGAGTTAATGAGCCATGACGAGGAAATGAGGAAGAGATAGGAAACCCAGATGGCAGCTGCGCGCGCGTGCACACCATCGTGAACTCAAGCTGGTCGCCAGCCGAAAGCCAGTGGGTTTGCACTTCCAAAACCCGCTTACTAAAACTCTCGGCCAGACCAGCGCAAGCGCTGGTGCAGGCCGAGACCTAAAAAGGAAAACATTGTTGGAACTTCATTGGATGGTTCATTTGCTTGCTGTGCATCGCGGGTTGGGGAACCTGACAAGGCTCCAGCTGTTGCATTAAATACACATGCGCACGGACAGATCGCGTTCCAGGGTGACACACTTTATATTGCCTTGAGCATTTCTAAATGGTTTGAAGGACAATACATGTCGTTGTGCATTCTAATTCATTTTGTGATCATATCAAATAATTGCCATGTTATGCATGACATAATAAATTGCTTCGGTATGAATTCTAATCTCATGCCACAGGCAAGGTCCATACAAGATGCAAGAAACCTGTGCAACATCGTTCAGAAAGGTCTTCCAATTCTGAACCTGTTTTGATTGGAATGAATAAAGTTTAAAAGTAGAGCTTACAGAGGCTAAACAGCGCTGTGTTCCATGCAGGTCACTAATCAGTTTTCCCTTCTTTTGCACACTACAATAAATGCCCCCCACTAACTTCTCATCAGTCAACAGTGGCATTTGGTACCGCGGAGCGCTTTGGAATGTACCTTGGTAGCTAGCAACTAAAAGCATTTACCCTACATCCCAATATGTGTTGGTTGGTAACTCACATGGCCAAAAACAGACTTTACCACTGAAGAAAAGTGCTTTCCTGGGCAGAAGGATTTGTGAAAGTCAGGAGAGCGGGTTTTTTCTCTGTACCTGAAGTTAAAACATCGCTCCGGCTCCCTCTCAGCTGCCAGACGGAAGACCATAGAAGCGATGCCAGAAACTCTAGATAACTTTGAAAACGTGTAACCAAACACTACAAAATGGCGACAGGACGGGCAAGGGCGTAGGTTGGTCAGCAACATGGAGGGGGGGGGGAACGGGTAGTTTGTAAGCTTCAGATTAACCAACAATCATGCTAGCATACGTTGTTAAAATAAATTATGAAAAGCAGGACACGACAGGGGCTTAAGAGGTAGTGGAAAGAAAGGAGTGCGGATTGTTAGGGCCACTTGAAACAATAGTTTTAAAACTAGCCAAGTTTTAAGGCGGGGGGGGGAGAGAACAAACATAATATAAATATATACATACATACACATACATACATACATACATACACACACTTATATACACTATCTTTGTGAGAACCGGGGTGTTAGGACGTCCGGTTCCCATAGTGTGTTTATGCACTTTCGAGCGAGTGCACCAAAAAACTAAAAAAATCAGTTATATTTGCCTCGCTCCGCTTTAGAACCTACCCTATCAAAGTACGTGTGGAGTTAGAATACTAAATACACACTTCATTACGGTCAGTGGCCGGTCCTCATAATAATAAGTATGTTATGTTGTGTGAGTTTTTGTCAGTGTGTGCACGTAAAAATCCAGGGTGAAATCCAACAGACACCTCACCCGTCCGAAAGCACCTGTACCCAACTATTATCTAAAAAAATACATTTTTTTAGGGAGGGTGTAACACAACAAGTCCCCTCCCCAAGCTAGGCCCCCTGAGGACGTGCTCGGCACATGCAAACTCTGTCATATCATAACTTCGAACTTCACTCACTGCATACAAATACAAATTCGATGCTAAATAAACATCCGTACATACATTTAAGCATATCCTTGGTGGTCAAAGCAAGTAACAAAATAACTGGACTGTTTTTAACATAATCAGAATTCAAATTTCCCTTGGATATACAACATTTGGAACAGGATTACTGAGAAACCTGCGGCTATCTTCAAAGGGGCAATTTGCCATCTTGAAATAACTTTTAAAAAAGAAGTTTGCCTTACTGTGTGCTCTTAAAAAGCTCCGATTGTGACCGGGTAACATTTTGATATCAAACCACAAAGAACGCATTGTCCTGCAGCCTATAGAGAACAAAGTTTAATTTCACTTTGTTCAAGTTATTTACGTTTCAGATTAGGTGAAGATTGCTAATCACAAAGAAAAACCTTTTAAAAGTATTATGGATTTTATCAGTCAACCAGCTAGGAAACAGTCCTGCAATAACTGAATGACAAGTGTAAACCTCCCAATTGAAGTTTGTTAGGGCACGGAACACCGTCCAGCCTGTCAACGACCAGCTGGTAAACCTGGAACTCGCGGACACTCATGACGACCTCATCCTCCGGAGAATAAGAAATTTGGGCGAGGTGCAGCATGGGTCCCACAAGATCCTAATCTTTGCAAGCTATACTAAATTAGTGCAGAAGCAGAGGAAAACAAAAGCTTCATTCAATGGAGATAAAATGCACGCTGTGGTACCCTGCCAATCTGAAGGTCATTTATTAAGGGGAAATACTAGCGTTCAAGCACCAAGACCGGGTTTGAGAATGGGTGGAAGAGCGTGTCCTACCATCAGATGGAAGAGACCTAAAACGATGTGGGGAAAGAGAAGGTGACGCAAGAACTGAAGCAGAAAAAGCGCCAACACCGCCAACAATCACAATATGGTCAAGGGTCACGACCAGCTGACGCGGACCTCAAAGGCCTGAATAAAGGGCTAAGCGCAGACAGGGCGGCAAGAAATCAGTAATGCTCAACCAAGAGGCAGAACACTGGTGAACGGCGGAGTTTGATTAACAAAAGGATGGCACAATAACCATGTGTAATAATCTGTTAGAGTAAGATTAGGCAGGAGAGAGGCGTTCAGTGTCTTGCCCCTTTGCAGTTTGTGAGTTTATTTAAGCTAGGGCGAAGATGCTTCTGGTTAGGTAATATGGGGAGCAGGTAGCTGGGTAACAGTTAATGTGAGACTAGTTAGGTTTAAGAGAACCGTGGCTACACACTGATATCAAGATACATTACCAATGCAGGCAGCAAGCAGCACCCACAGACTCTATAAAGGACTGAGATAGAATGTTAATGGGTTCCTAGACGAGATTAAACATTGGGGCGTCATGATGTACATTTAAAGGAATACCTGGAGATCCTTGTGTTATAAGAAACACATTTTCTGTGTTCCAAGTGTGGTTTCTTGAGGAGAGATGGGTATACCAGAGTGCACCATGCAGGGTTTAACCAAGGGTTCCAGAGGGGCAGCGATCCTACTGCACAAGTCCTTCCCTTTAGTGGTTTCCAGGGTCCATACGGATGATTTGGGAAGCTTTTTAGTAACAGAGGGGATGCTAGAAATTACCCCATGCACATTACAATGGCTCAACAGGTACCTGGTGAGTCCTTATTCCATGAATCACCGAATAATCCACTGTACTTCTCAAAAGGTCCCTATGAACTAACATGCACCAACCATCACAACAAAATTAAACAAAAAGCTCACTCGATCGTATATGCAAGAGGAACAAGAGGGCATGTTGGTCAAACGTGTAATGCATAATAGGAGAACAGAGAAAGAGAAAAAACCCTCAAACAGTTTACCTAAGATAGGTCATTACTAAGGAATAGATGGGGCTGCTCAATATCTCAGATAGGGAACATCTGGGCATCCCCCCTAACCCTGCGTTGACTAGGGTGCACAAGCAGGTCTCCTGATCCTCCACCTAAACTCAGGTGTGGTCTCTTACACGGGATCACTCTGAAGCCTGTGATGAACGGGGTGGTTACTTCGTCAAGAGAATAGGCTGGTGGTCTAGGATGGCAAAAGCCGCAAATCTTATGTAATCGTTCTTGTGCTGGGCCCAGAGCTAGGATATTAGGATGACAAATACAACAACGCCACCGCAGGGAGCACAAGCAATGATATAAATCATTAGGTGATGTTAATGATCTAAATAGCACAGGAAGCACAAAAAAATGTAATATAATAATGTTTTGTTACAAGGCCGATTCTCTCTTCCACCTGTCTGCAACATACACAAAAGTGCATCATGTTACTCCGCTTCTCGAAACGTACCTCATCTTCTCATTATAACATAGAGAACGGCATATGCTGGTGCTTTTATCTACCTCTAAATGTCAAGGCGTCACTTTACCCAGCTCTGCAGTCAAAAGGCATGGGGGGGGGAGCTGCGGACAAACAGAAATGCATCATTTAGTGTTCTTATTTTGACCATGTGCGGAAGCCTTTTCCATTTCCTTTCAGTTAAATGATTGAGATGGTTGCGTTTCAATGTTGTTCTTCATTTAATGTTTCATTCCCGCAATCCGAGGCCACATGCAAATCCAATTTGTCAGATATTGCCGAGTCATACAATACCCTTCCAAAAAAGTATTTCAGTCCTGCTAATTTCCGAAAGTTTTGGGTTTTAAAGAGTTTTGGAAGAAATTGTACTGGTCTTGTTTTTACGCCTTCTGCGTTAACGTACCTTAAACGCAATTCATACTTAAGAAATAACTTGCTTTTGCACAGAGTTTCATTTGTAACTTCTACATCTCTGTGCGTTGCAAATCACATCGACTAGATGGAAAGCCAAGTAGAACTTGCTAGAATTTCACTCGTAACTTAAGGGTCACTGCATATTTCAACAGCGAGCGTTTAATTTAAATCACCATCATGTCCGGAGCACAGTAAGAACATTGCACTTTGATAATTTTATTTCTTAAAAGTTCAGAGAATAGTACTAAACGTTTAGGAGGAGCCGGAAAGCTACTTCACAATTCCCATGTATACACAACAAAGAATACAGACAATTGTCCATACGTTGCACTGTAAATTAATCGTTTGGGCGCATCCGTAAAGGCAAGGGGTCTTTTGTCTTATGCAGGGCTTTAAGTGGAAGGAAAACAAGCATTGGCCGCGCGGCCGGCGAGACGCGCTCTGTGGTGGGGGAGGGGGGAGGAGCGGGAGAGCAAGTGACGCGCGGCCGTGAAAGTGACACGGCCGCGCGGCCCAGAGAAGCGCTCTGTGGTGGGGGAGGGGGAGGAGCAAGTGAGAGGAAAGACATATGGCACCTGGAGCATGCGAGGAATGCGCGTTACTGTGCGCGTACTCCCATGCTCTAGGCCAGCCAAAAGTTGTGGTCGCATTTCTGCAAGCCCACTACAAAATGTCTCGCCCAGAGCCAGCGCTGAAGCGCTGGCTTTCATGGCGAGACCTAAAAAAAATTTAAGATGAAAGAGGTAGGTTTTAAGTTGTTTCTTGAAACACAGAAAGTCAGTTTGGGATCTCAAATCGTCTGGCATAATATGCCAGGCCTAGGGATGATGACTGGTAACATGCAGCCTCCTTTTCTTGATGTTTTTGAACCTGCGGATCGCCAGTAGATTCTGCAATGATGACGTAAGTGTCCTGGTTGGTGCATGTAAGACAAAGATGCCATGTCATTCTCTCTTCTTGGACTATGTAGTGCTTTGTGCCAAATATATAGTGCAGTTTCCGAAACTGTTAACTCTAGTTCTACGATTCAGACCAAGATTTAATCTCACTACAGCATTTTGGACTATTTGAATTTTTGGGATAAATATTTCAGAAGACCTACCAATGCAATTACAGTAGTTCAGTTGTGTCAATATTAGCGCACCAAGGGGGTGACATATAAATGGAACAGCGTAGGGCTCAGCGCAGTGCCCCGTGCACCTCTGTCAGAATGGATTTAGAAGGGGAACAGATATCCCCTAGACGTGTTATTTGCTTACAGTTGGATAAGAGGGATGCAAATCATTTTATAGTCGTTACTGAGACCCTTACCTATGCCAGCCTTTCCAGAAGAAGGTTGTGGGAAAGAGTCCCACCTACATCTAAAATTCCAAAAATATAATTTCTAACTTTATCTAATACCGTTTCCATACTTAGTCTGTTTAATTTTTTTTTTTTTTTTAGAAGATGTGTAACCCGTGCTCCCTTCTATGGAGATGAGACTATACCCCCGTGGAGGGAGAAGTTACAAATCCCTGTGAGTACTGGAATGAGACTTTGTTACTTTTTTTGAGGACAGAACCAGGCAGGGATTTGCCAGGGATGATGAACTAATATTAGACCAGATTTTCATGTGGCATCTTCTGTCATTGTAAAAAAAACGACCAGGTATGCTCCGGTTTACTAGTGGAGTTGGTAATAACCTTGCTGTTATTCTGGCCCAAATTGCCTAACGATCTGGTAATTTATTTTAGAAAAAATCAGAAAGGTTGTTACACTGCTCCTGAGTTGGGGTTATGTGACTTGAAACTTTTGGATGAGCTAAGATTTTGTAGATTGTACACTCTCCTCTAGTTGGATTTTTTGAATTGAAGATACTTTTAGGACAGTAGTCAACTTTGAATGTTTTGATCATCCTTTTATATAATGCTATTTGAGTTTTGTAGAGTTGACTACTCTCATTCTTAGCATATTTTCTCCAAATTCTCTCTAATCATTTGCAAACTCATTTAGCCGCTCTTAGCATATCATTATACCAGGGAGATGAAAGGCTGTTGCTGTTTTGCGATAGGGTTATTACAGGTAAAAGAAGATCTAGTTAAGATGTCAGCCATTCATTCGTTTTCTGTGATCCTTGTGTTGGGTTCTGTGGATTAGTTTGAGGCGAGGAGATTTGCAACAGTGTGTTCCATTTCGATAGCTCTGGTTTGTTCCAAGATCTGGCTCTTATCTGCTTCTTTTTAATTTTAAGAATTGGGTGTGTCATACAAATTGAAAATAAAATCATTTTGTGATCATTCCAAATTTAGTGGTATAACTCATATAAGCTCAAGGCGTTGTAATGGGCCAGAAACCCGAGTTATGGTCAGAAAGTGCCACTCCCACTTCCTCAAGTATGAGTGTCTGGTCCAGGTCAATCCTGTCAGCCTTCAACAGTCGAGGCAACAATATGTCCATGACCAGGGGAGCGCTGTCCTCACACAGCAAGTGGGTACGCTCAACGTACAGACTCTCGCAATAGTGAGTGAAGGCCGAAGCAATCTCAGTAGCCTTTTCCACTGTCACCCCAGTCCTGTAGGTCACTTTGGGAAGTTTTCTGGACTCTGCGTCTTTAGTGGATAGCCAGTAGAGACGTTTACCAGATTTTTCCACCCCATTTGTAGACCCACCTGGTGGAAGCCATCCAACATCTGCAGGCCTCTTCCAGGCATAATTGACGCAGGGAGGCCTTGTACAATGCCAGGGAGTGCATCATTTGTTCCGTCGGGGACCCCCATGCCCTATGTACCTGAGACAATATGGATGTTTTGAGTACTGTGATCTTCGCCTACTGTTTGCGGTCCTTACCCAGAATATATTAGCGGGCAATTCCCCGCATGGAGGCCCCCCACAGCATGCCCGGGAGTCTACAGTGTCCTGGCGATTCATGGTGAGTGAAGAGTTGAGTATGATGCCGAGGTTGCGTGCATGGTCCATTGGGGTGGGTGGGTTTCCGAGGGTGGGGGGCCACCAGGTGTTGTCCCATGCGGAGAGGGTGGGGCCGAGGATGAGGACTTCTGTTTTCTCGGAGTTGAGCATCAGGCAGCTGTTGCTCATCCAGGACGCGACAGCTTTAATCCCTTCTTGGAAGTTGCGCCTGGTGATGTCGGGTTCCTTGGTGAGGGAGTGGATGAGTTGGGTGTCATCAGTGTAGGAGACAATGTTGAGCCTGTGGTTTCTGATGATGGTTGCAAGGGGGGCCATGTAAACGTTGAAAAATGTGGGGCTGAGGGAGGATCCTTGGGGTACTCCGCATCTGATCTCTGTCGGTTCTGAGAGGAAGGGCGGGAGTCTTATTCTCTGTGTTCTGCCTGAGAGGAAAGATCTATCCAGTCTAAGGCTGTTCCTCGGATGCTGGCGTCGAGGAGTCTGGTGGCTAGTGTGCTGTGGGAGACGGTGTTGAAAGCTGCTGATAGGTCCAGGAGGATGAGGGCTGCTGTGTGGCGTTGGTCGAGGAGATCGTGGATGTCGTCTGTGGTGGTGAGGAGGGCAGTCTCGGTGCTGTGGTTGCTGCGGAATCCGGATTGAGAGGTGCCAAGGATGCTGTTGGTTTCTATGAAGTGTGCTAGCTGGGTGTTGATGGCCTTTTAATGACGTTGGCGGCAAAAGGGAGCAGTGAGTTGGCCTGAAGTTTTTGAGATCCGTCGGGTCTGCGGAGGGCTTCTTTAGGAGGTGGTTGACTTCCAGTTGTCGGGGAATGTGGCGTCTCTAGGGAGCTGTTGATAGTTCGGCGTAGCTCAGGTGCGATGGCAGTGGCGGCCCTGTGGAAGATGTGCGGCGGGCAGGGGTCATTTGGTGCTCCAGAGTGGATGCTCTTCATTGCCTTTAAGGTGTCTTCTGTGGTGAGAGGGGTCCAGGTGAGAAGGGTCTGTAGGATGGTGTCTTTGGGGGTGGGAGTTGAGGCGGTGCCATGGTATTGGTCGTCAAAGTTGTTGTAGAGCGTCTTGAGGTGAAAGAAGGAGCTGAGTTTGTTGCAGAGGTCTTGGGAGGGAGGGACGTTGGTTGTTTCGCTGTTGGGTTTGGTGAATTACTGTATGACGGTGAAGAGTTCCTTGGAGTTCCTTGGAGTTGTGGGCGTTGGAGAGGATTCTGTCTTGGATGAAGTTTTTTTTTTGTTGATTTGATGAGTTGGTGGTGTGTTTTGATGGCTGTTTAGCAGGTGGAGTGTGCTTCCGGGGTTTTGCTGTTTCTCCACGTCTTCTCCAGTCATCGGCAGGAGCACTTGGATTCTCGGAGATCCGTGATGAACCACTTGGCTTTCTTGTTGTGTCATCTTGTGTTTTTCTGGAGGGGGGCGAGAGTGTTGGTGCAGTTGGCGATCCATTGGTGGAATTTGCTTGCCGCTGTGTTGGCGTCTGTCGTAGTTGGGGGAGGAGTGCAGGTGAGGGTGGATGTGAGGTGTTCTTCGGAGACTTTGTTCCAGCTTCTGCGAGCGTGCGCTTGTGTGCAGTGGGTTTCGTAATGAATAAATGGATGCAGTGGTGGTCTGTCCAGAGTAGTTCCGTGGTGTGGCTGAAGCAGTATGTTGTTTTCTCCGGTGAAGATGGGGTCGAGTGTGTGTTCTGCTGTGTGAGTGGGGGTGGAGACAAGTTGCTTCAGTCCTTAGTTGGTGAGGTTCTCCAGGAGGGCGGTGGTGTTGGGATCACTGTGGTTGTCCAGGTGGAAGCTCAGGTCTCCGAGTAGTATGTAGTCCGTAGAGGCGAGGGCATGGGGTGCAATGTGGTCCGCGATGATGTTGGTGAAGGGGGTGCGGGGTCCAGGAAGTCTGTAGGTGAGTGTTCTGCGGAGTGTTGTTCTGGGGTTGGGCTGGATCTGGAAGTGGATGTGTTCCATGGGGGGGCGAGGCGTCGTCCGAGTTGGTGGGTGTGAGTCAGAGGGAGCTTTTGTGGATGATGGCGAGGCTTCCACCTAGGCGGTGGGGCGGTCTTTCCTCAGGATCTTGTATCCGTTGGGGATGGCGGTTGCGATGTCGGTGCGGAGCTGGCGTTGGTCCAGGTCCCTGTCAGGAAGGCGACGTCGGGCGTGTGAGTGTTGAGGAGGTCCAAGAGTTCTATGGCATGTCTGTGCAGGGAGCATACATTGAGGAGAATGCAGTTCAGTTGCTTGTGTGTGGTGGCGTCCGGCGGGTTAGGAGAAGCTGCCTAGGTCTGGAGGTGGGTGAAGGTGCGGCAGCAGCGGCAGTGTTGGCATGAGATTGGGCCTTGGATGTTGCTTTAGATCGAGAACTGGCAGTTGTTGCATCTGGGGATGAGTGCGTGGAGAGTGCTGGGGTCGTAGCGGCGGGGGGTCGGGGGACCAGGGTCCCTGGCGCGGGTCGCGGTCGGGTCACGGATGGGCCCAGACGGGCTTGCCTTCGGTGAAGCTTCGGCGTGCCAGCGGCGCGGCCGCCAATAAGTAGGAGTCGGGGAGGGCGATCAGCTGGGAGGCAGGAGTAACACGCTGGGGGGGAGGGGCCACGGGGGCAGCAGCAGTGGGGAGTGCGAGGGAAAGGAGGCAAAGAGAAGGGCAAAGAGAAATCGAAAAACACAGAGGAAAAAGGCAAAAACACAGAGAGAAAGGCAGACTGGAAAAAAGGCAAATAGGAAACAGCAGAGCGGACTGGCAGAAGAGCAAGCTCTTCCAATAGACCACCAGGGTTGAGGTGCAGGCAGGAGCCTGCAGGTGGAGGAGGACCTCGAACACCTACCTGGCAGGGATGTCATGACCTCTCCTCTCCTTGCCTTGCCTCGCCTCGCCTCACAATACAGCAATACAGCAAATACAATATAATATGAACAATGGGTTGCCTCAATTGAAGCACCGACAAAAAGAGAGCATGCATTAGGAGCAAAAAAGATAAAGTGATATGCTAGAGTTTAGCATCTCTTTGTTTTTTAGAATTAAAAAACAAATATAGAAAAGCTCTAACCTTCCCATTAAAATTTAAAATTCTATTTTTGTATATATTTTGTGAACTAATTATAATATTTAATAATTTATGCATGTGTTTGGTGTATGCTTCTTTCTGTATTTTTTGTGTATTGTTTTGAAGTTAAAATGGCAGAAAATGCTTAGGCAGGTGTCACCAGTTTCCAGTAATGGCTCAGTGGGGGTCCTCAGACTCCATTAATGGTTCAGAGGTGATCCACAGAAGTCAAAAGGTTATGTACTGCTGTACTAGGCCATTTCATCCAATGCCTTCAACACTCTTATTTAAAAATGGAAGGGTGCCATTTCTGTTGTTGCCTTGAGGTTTCAAGGGTGGGTAGAGGTAAAGGGAGGTGAGGTGAGGGTGACTTGAACGTTCAGCGTTGGGTAGAGGTAAAGGTGACTTGAGGGCTTAGGGGTGGGTAGAGATAAAGGGAGGTGAGGGTGACTTACAGTGTTCAGGGGTGGGTAGAAGTAAAGAGAGCTGAGGGTGACTTGAGGATTCAGGGATGGGCAGAGGTAAAAAGAGGTGAGGGTGACTTGATTGGATGGTATGATATGGTACGGCCTGTTATTGTACAGTATGGTATGGTATGACATGGGCTGGATTGTTCGATATGTTATGGTATGACTTGATATTGTATAGTATGGTATAATATGGTATGACGTGGTATGGGTTGTCATTGTACTGTTTGGGATGATTATGGCCTGTTATTGTGTAGTTTATTATGGTTTGAGTACGGTATGATGTGTTATTGAAAGGTACAACCAATTATATATTAACTACTAACAGCATGCATACATTTGCATTTAGGCAAGTGCCGATATTACCAGTTGGTACAGTTTAAGAACCTGTATCTTACATTGGCTTTCAAAAATTGGGAAGAAGGGCTGCATTACAGGGAATCAACCAAAACGAGGTGGAGTCATAAAAAAAAAATGCACCCTTAGTGATTACTGCAGTATTTAACTTTAGAAAAATGTAATTAATTGGGTTGTTCTGTTATATGACACGAACAAGACTGGCTAGAGAAAAGCAACTTACTGGAAAGTGAAGATTTGAAAAATCTGGAAAGCAAATAATGAGCGAGAGGTGCAGCAGGCTCTAGACGAAACAAGCATTGGCATAGCCAATAGGTCTCGCTTTTGGGACCTTATAAGTGTTTAGCCATGCAACAGTTGATGTTGTTGCACAAAGGATATTGTGCTGCATAACTAAATACTTATAAAGGTCCCAAAAGCGAGACCTATTGGCTATGCCAATGCTTGTTTACCTAATGATCAATATAGCACAAACTAGACCCGTAGGTATCAGAGTGCTTTACATGAACACCAGTTGCGTTACGTAACACATTCATATTTTCTTTTTGTTAGGCACGGGTAGATTGAGATTTGTCCAGAATCACTGAATGTCAGAGCGTCCCTGCCGAGGCTTGAACCCAGTTCCCCAGCTTTGAGGTCAACCGTTAGGACACAACCTCTCCCCACACATTGGATTTCAGTTGCTCGGGGTTTTCACAGCTGAATAAAACATTTCTACCTGAAAGACTGTACAAGGCACCAAGGTGCTTTAATGGTTCATAGTCTGGGATGGTTAAAGGATCAGTGGTACAGACAATAAGTGATAAATAATACAATGACAGTACCTCAGATACAATTTAACATGGCATTCACAGGTTTTTACTATGTACTTTCTACTATGAAATCTGGTACAAGGAACAAAAGAGATTTGTTAAAAATCACTCGATATTTAGAAAGTAAAAAAGTTGTCATCGGAGAAACAAGGTCCTTGGACAGCAACTTCTGCACTGCACAAATCTTTAATCAAATAGGTCTGTACTTACATTTGCCAATACTTCAAATTCCAAACAGATTTCAATAATGAAGTCTATAAGCAAATGGGCCAGGCAAATAGCTAACTCACAAAACATTCTTCTGCCAATACTTTAAGTGCGCATGTTTAAACTAGGACAAAATAAAGAAAATAAAGATAGGATCATCCACTTTCATTTATCATATCATATTTGACTCCACCGACATCATTACTTATTAAACAATAATACAGCATTTTTGAGGAAACCAATGAAAAAGTAGTAACCATCAAATTGAAAAATAACTTAGCACCAACACCTTCCATCAAGACTACAATCCAGGTTCTGACATTCACACAGCACAGAGATGACGCCCATCCAAGTCATGGGCGACACTGTTAACAACACAGACAACATTTCTCAATGCTTCCTTTCATCACTTGATCTGGCAGCCAGTTGTCTGTTTCTGATCGTCAAGCTCTGATTAACCGTCTGTCATCTTACATAGAGTTCAACATCACCATAATACAGTGCTCCTCCGCATGCATCTCCAACCACATCTACTCGGCCAGATAGGCACTATCAGAACACACCAGAATGCAGAGCACAAAGATATATGCTCTCACCTTTGGTCCTCAGCCACTAAATGGAACCACTTTAAGCAATCCTCAGCAATCATGGAGTCAAAACCCACTACTATGGAAAAACACGTTGTCTTTAGGTCACTAGCTGTAGACGGCAGCTACAACATCACAAGAGAGGGTGGCAGATAGGAAATTGAGAAGGATTCAATCGCTTAATAAAATATAAACCAACAACAAGAAAAGGATGTTAACGTCTAGACAGCATTTTTGGAGGACAGGATCTTGCACATTAATTTGAGAGAAAAGCCAAAGAACAGAGAAGGGACACAGTAACGGGCTTGGACACCCTCCGAGAAAGCCAGTGAGAGAACACACAAGCACATGAATCATTTGTTGCTAACTGCTCAAAAAGAGATGGCAAATGCACCTGGACAGATGGAGATTAACTAAGGATGTTTTGCCAGAGGCTTGGAAGTCCCAATTTAGTGAAGTTTAGTTAGCGTTTGGGGCAATACAGTTCAATTCAGTTCATGTCCCAAGCTCTCCCGGGCGGGTGGCGCACGAGGTGGTCGGGCGGTGGTTGCGTGCTCGGGGTCCCGGGGCGGTGTGAGCTGCTCTCCGGCTGCCGACCCCACCCTGCGTGCCACACGACAGCTGCCTCGCATAACTTCACCCGGGCCCGCCGACGCCGTCAGAGCTGTCTGCGTCCCACTCCCGAGATAAAAACGAGATGGCATTACCTAATTTGTTTAAGGGAGCCCGAGTCATGACAACGAGAACCAGGCTGCAAAATGAAAAAGAAATGGCGGCCGCGCGGTTTAAAAAAAAAATAAACAGTGGTGCGCGCGCACCACAGAGGAGCGGAGGGGGGGAGGAGGGAGCGCGGCAGCCTGCTCAGCTGACCTGACGCTCGTGCGTCATGGCCTTTTGCCGGCATGTTTTTCCAATTATCGCGCCCGCGTCTGGGCACGATAATTGGAAACACATGTCTGCCGCGCGTACCCATCCCAAAAAGGCCAGCCACGACGCACGAGCGTTTGGACTGCTTCTGAAACTCACTTACTTAAAGTCTTCGCCTAGCAGCGCTTGCGCGCTACTCGAGGCTCGACCTAAAAAAGCATACATGAAGGTGAAAATAAGCAGCTAAAGAACGAGATAGAATAGCATAGGAGTGTGTAATAAGAACACACACAAAAAGTACCACAATCTAGCAATGCAGAACAACAGTAATCAAGAAATCAATCACTACTTGGGCCAAGCTACAGGGAAGAAAACAAAAACACAGAGATGAAGTAAAGCCGACATTCACAGACACGTGCTCACCAATGAAAAGGAAGAACATAAGAATAACAATGAAGCCAGCCAGTGATAAGTAGTGGGTGGGCTAAAAGCCCATTTTAGAGGTGATTTCTTAGAAACAATAAAACATCACAAGCGACAGAGCATGCTATCTTAGGCGAGACCTAAAATGGAGCATATCTTTTATTTGGGTCGGGCCTCCATGTTATGACCACATTTTCCTATGGATTTCCCTCATATTACCACTAACATTGCCTGCAGCAAGCACAAATGAATGCAGTCTTCTATACTGTGCAAAACACCCAACATCTATACATCATGGGGTGGATTTACAAGCCCCTTGCGCCACCGGTGCGCCACTTTTTGTGACGGACCGGCGGTGCATTTTACTGCCCCATATTTACAAGGACAGGAAAAGCCACCCTGCGTGACTTTTCCTGTCCTTGTAAATATGGCCCCTTTGAACGCAGCACTTTGGTGAAAGGGGCGTTCCATGGGTGTTGCTGTGGGTGTTCCCACGCAACACCCATGGAACCTGACACATTTCCAGGTTTACGAGAAATCGTAAATCTGGATATTCGTCTGAATGCTACGCCTTCCCAGGAGTAGGGAGGCGCAACGAGGAGAAATGTATTCATTTCTCCTCGTTGTTTTCCTCTATCTATGTGTGCTGCATTCTGCAGCACACATAGTAAGAGGAAATCATCTCTGGTGATTGTATATGTGCAGGAAGGGATCCCTTCCTGCACATGAACAATCATTAAAACAATGACGTTTTGCAAGTTCTATGTGTGCTAATGCAGCACACATAGAAGTTGTAAAACGCCATGTCTGATTGTTTATGTGCAGGAAGGGAAGCCTTCCTGCACATAAACAATCATCCCCATGACGCAGGCATATTTGCACCATAGTGCAAGGGTGCCTGCGTCGGCGCATGGCAGCAGTTCGTGCGCCAGCGCAGGGGGAAGCACAGAGATGCAACATATTGTTGTAAATATGTTGCATCCCTGTGCTTTGAAAGTGACTCAGTGCGGCGCAGCAAAATGGATTGCAGCACGCACTGAGTCACTTTCCTTGTAAATCTGCCCCCATGTCTTTACAAGTTAAAAACTGCCCCAGTGTTAAAATGTGGGCTACATTTTATGTCTGGTATCATCCATGCCCTTTTGAATGTGTTGAAATTATATATACATATGTAAATATAACTTTAGCACAATCAAAAGGTCATGGCTGATACCAGATCTAAAAGGTATATATATATATATATACATACACAGCACTCTTCATTCATTGGACTGGTGGCATACTGAATTTTTACTAGGAGCACGTTCGCACATCAAGTAGGAGGCTTCAGTTCCAGGGGCTACTATGTGAACGTGCGCTTCTTGAGATCAAAGCTAGATTTCTGCATTCAGGCAATTATTTTTGTACTGTCAATGATCCGGCAGCCACCCCGAGCAATAATGTTTTGCATAATCCATGACAAAACAAGCATTGACAAAGCCCAAAGGCTGGCAGTGAACTCCAGACCTATCGGCTTTGAAAACAATCTTTTAGCCATCTGATTTGCTAACAGAGGACACATTTATTGTTGTGCCAGGCCCTGTCTGCCTCTGATATGGCTTTGTTTTAGTTGTCTCCCACCTAAAATTATATCCGCTGCATGTAAGTGCCATAATAAATGAAACGTGGCTGGAGTGGGCTGTCCCCCTCCTACTTTGATGTATGCCGCTGTATTAGGTATGTTGCAAGTTGAAGCAATACTCTTTTCTTTTTTGTCTCTTTCAGCATATGTGGAGAAATGTTTAGAAGGAGTTCTTCGGATCGCAGCATCCAGAAGCTAAGGGCTTTTTTGCTATTCTACTTTGACATACATCACACCACACACCCACCCACTGTTTTATAACCATACTTCTGACTTCTTCGTAGGACATAGTGTTTCAAAAGGAAGGTTTTAGACAGGTGTTAGTTAATAGAGATGGGTTCTTGGGGGATGCTGGCCGCACAAACCCTAACTAGGGTTACAGACGACAACTCTGAGCAAGGATCAGATTCTGAAACAGCATCTGAGGGAGAGGAAAATGGAGCAGAATCTGGAAGCAATTTTTCAGTTGACGTAATTCCATCTGATGACTCGTCTTCCAGTGATTCGGAGGAACATGGTCATGGCAGTTGTGATGTATCTATGCAAGCACAATCTGTGAGATAGTAGCAAGGTAGACCAACCCATAGAGCCGACACATGCGGCAGTAAGCACAGACTGAGTGCTCTCTTGGCAGCCCCCAACTTTTGTGCAGCCCCAAATCTCAGTTCACTGCAGAAAGTGGATGTAAAGTCAATGCAGCAATTTTTTTGCCTATTGACTACATCCATCTCTTTCTTAATGCTGACTTTTGTGATGAAATTGTGCACCAAACAAATTTGCGTGGTGAACGGTTTCTGAGGGTGCTTGGGTCTTACACTCAAAATGGTGATAGTGAACAAAACAAACGTAAGGTCCATCTGCTCTCCTCGCATGGTTTGTGTAACAATCTAGTCATGAGCAGAGATCTGTTTTTGCTATTGCAGTGTATGCTGCATTTCAATGATAATTTGACTGCATTGCCTCAGGGTAATCCAGACCATAATAGATTGTTCAGAATGTGGTCTGTCTTGCAACATTTGTCCGTCAGGTTTCCAGAAATGTATATTCCTGGAAAGAATATAGCTAATGATGAGTCTTTGATCCTGTACAAAGAGCGCTGTAGTTCAGGTAGTGCATACCGAGCAAAAGAGTCGTTCATGGAATCAAAATGTACATGCTGTGTGAGATTCTACTGGTTATGAATACAGCCTGAGAGTATATACCGGATAGGACTCTGCTTAAAATCCTGTAGTTTACCCTTCTACACTAGGAATCATGGCAAAGATTGTATGACTGCTCATCCAATTACTCCTTTAAAAAGGTTGTCAGTAACATTTCTGTGAGCACCTTCTATATTGGAGTGCAGCTGTTCAACAAGCTGTAAAAAGCTGGCACTGTTACATATGGTACAGTTCAATATTGCGGCAAAGGATTCCTGAAGGATTTTATTTATAAGAAGCTCCGAAAAACCCAGAGCACTGCGTTGCGTTCCAACGACCTGCTCACATGCAAATTCTGTAATAGGCAGGGCGTGTATGTGCTCGCTACAATCCAAGATGAGAGCACTTCTCCGGTCACGCTTTGTGACCATTTGGCTTAAGATCACAAGCCTACCTGTATACTTAATTAAACAAATACTTGGGCATAGTGGATAAGAATGACTAGCTACTTCAGCCATATGATGCAATTTGTAAACTCGCATATGGTATAAGAAGTTGTTTACCCACCTGATCCAGTTGTCAACATACAATGAGTATGTTGTTTACTGTCAGACCACCACAGGAAGACATATGTCTTTCCTTGACTTTTAGTTGACGGTCGTCTTGACTTTTAGTTGACGGTCGTCTTGACTTTCAGTTGACTGTCTTAATGCTACTTCATCTGCTCTAAAGAACATTGCAAGGCTGCAGGATCGGCACTTTGCTAACTGGGTTTTTGCAACAGAGAGAAAGACTTGACCATTTTATTGTTGCAGCCTGCTCTAAGCAAGGAAAGAGGCAGAAAAGTTGGTATTACTGCGCCCAATTCCCTTCTCAGCCAGGCCTATAACTTGCTTTACATTGTACCATGCAAAAGTGAAGTATTGGGAAATTGACTGAGGTGGAGTTGCCCTAGTATATAACTTTGAATGATGGTGCATGGATACGTACCTTCCATGGGCCACTAGTTCATTAGGCAAGCAACCTTTCAAATTGATACCGCTAGTTGAGAAAATCTTGGACTTGCTTATGTCCTGCTTTACACATTTATTCACCGCCAGAACATAAGAGATGTTTTCTTCGCCGTATGACAAGTGCATTACAGTCAGCACACTGCACATAATGGTGAACAAAACATAGGCCATGTTGACATGGAGTACCCTGTGCAGCAAAACCTAAAGACTTAAGCAGTTTTTGAAGTGCTCTTTAGCAAATTTAGGACAGTCTTCCCCAGGATATTTACCTTAATTTCAAAGGTAAAGTTGCTCATTCAGTTTGAGGAATCTAGGCCCTGAGGCATCCTCGGACACTCCCCTTCCACCCACCCCCCCAACTCACATCCGTAAACTGGACAGAGATGTATTTAGCAAAGACAGTGCGTTAAAGGAGCATGAAAGACACATCTTCCTGAGCTTCTTGTGGCTCTCCAGGGAGCCGTTAGTAAAGGTTCATCGAGGGAGGCAAATACTGGACAGGTAGTAAAAAGAGTCCATGTTTCTTTTCATTTGTGATGTTGTGAAGCTTGTTGAGGCACCAACTAAGAAAATGCCGGGTCACATGTGTAGAGTTTTGCTTGTGGTATGTTTGTATGCAAGTTGGTTGATGTCCGGGTGAGTTCTGTGGCGTATGAATATAATTGGCCCTTGAATGGCGGCAGCGTGTTGATATGAGTGTACAGTTGTGTTGGATTGGATTAGGCCCATGGCTGGCGATATTAAAGTCTGTGTACAGTGCATGAAAGGCATGTGAATGGACCTTAAAGTGGTTGGTGCCTTGACGAGGCTTTACGGCTCACCTTCAGTAGTCCTGGGTTCAGTATTCTGATACTGTTATTAGTATTTGCTCTTTGAAGCTACCACCTCTGGAGGTGCCTAAATCAACCTGTGTGGTTTCACTTCTAAGGAACAGTAGTCACCCCTCGCATTTTTGAGAACTGAACACCCAGGGTGGTATAATTTGCATTAATCCCATTCACCTTTCCAAGATGCCCTGCAAACTCTGCGTAAATGGCTAACATCACACAAAATATTTATATTTTGTGATAGAAATTTCTGTCATCTGTGATAATCTACAAATTTCCAACCATGCAGCATTCCACCATGTCTCCACATAAAAATGGAACCCAATTTATATGAGTGGGTATAGCGGTCGCAATAGAAAAGGGCTCAAATCGCAACATGGACAATCTTTTTTTCCCTTTCAAAACCAAGGATTTTTTCTGTACTGTGGATTTTGAGCCCTTGATTGGCTGCTAACAAGGGAAACTTACCAAGCTCAGACAAGTCTGAAAGCTATACACCCGGGGGATTCTAGGGTGGCATGACCTGCATTGACCTCACAAGGGTTTTCTATTCAGAACCTTGGGAAAAACACACACATTTTCCTCACATTTCTGTGACTGAAATTTCTGGAATCTATGGGGAGCACCACACCACCCAGTGTTCCCCCACTTTTCTCGATAAAAGTGGTACCTCCCTTGTGTGAGTGGGCCTAGCGACTTCTGCAGAAAATGCAACATGGACACATCAAATTTTGCCAACCCTATTTTCGCAATGCGGGTAGCTGTGGAATTTGGGGCTTGTCTCATCCACAAACCAGAGAAACCTACCAAACCTACACATTTCTGAAAATTAAACAACCAGGGGAGTCCAGTGTAGTGTGGCTTGCATCGTGAATCTCACAAGGTTTTCTTACTCAGCCCTTGTAAACCTCAACGTTTGGGTAAAAACACATATTTTCCTCTCATTTCTGTGCAGGAAAGTTCTGGAATCTGCAGGGATCAACAAACTTGCTACCACCCAGCGTACGCCTACGTCTCCCATAAATACACTACCCCACTTATGTGATTAGGCCAAGAGACTGCAACACAGAAGGCCCTCAAACACTACATGGAGAGATCTGTGATAAAGGTAGCAGCGGTCTTTGGGGCGGGGTTTAGCTGCCACCCCTGGAAACCTACCAACCACATGAACTTTTGAGATGTAGATACCCCTGGGATTCCAAGGTGATGTGTCTTGCATGGATCCCATGGCGTTTTCTTACCCACAATGCCCTGAAAACCTCAAACTTTGCCTAAAATCATGAATTTTTCTTACATTTCTGTTATGGAATCTTCCGGAAACAGCAGGAAATACCTACCACTCAGTGTTATCCCACTTTTCCCAAGAAAAACGCTGCCCCGCTTGTGTGGCTTGGCCTAGTGCCCGCAACAGGAATGGATCAAACCAAAGTCAATGGGAGTCTCCTTGTGAGGGGAATTCCCTCAACACATAGAACTCAACCTTACTACTATTAAAGTTTATCACTTCAACAGGGAAGTAGATATTGTCTTACAAACGCACAAGCATTGCTTCAAGGAACTGTGAGAGGACAGCAGAAAATGTTGGTTGTGACATTCCATTCAATTCAGCTACGTATCTTGAAATGAAGCAGTTGCACAGAACTGTACCACTGCCATAATCATAGCAAGTGATGAGATGGTGGTTAGTATACAAATTTCTGACATAAGTTCTGTTTTCAAGATGTTTTCCATGGCCAATATTGTGTTGCAATCTAATCTGTATTTCCCAATGGTGTATCTCTCTTGCATGGTATGGTGATCAGGATCCGTATTACACTGATTGCTTGGGGGCACAACTGACATGTGCACCCGCTTTCTGCGCCCCCAGGGAACTTTGGGTTTACAGAGGGTGCTGCAGATGCTTGTGGAGCCCCTTCTGTACTACAGGTCGCACCAGTGCTACTCATATGCCACCATGATAAATCAGGGATCATTTCCTCATTTTCATGGGTGCCCGGCCCCATGCAAATGAGGGAACATTTTACATTTGTGCCCATGTCATATTATAGACACGTGCACAGAGGCAAAGGGGTTTTCAGGGGCCACACTGACTGTGTGCCAAAAAGATATGGTGTACAGTAAATGCGCCTCCAAAGGTCCAATTAACCCCTAGACACTCACCTGGAGGTGAGTGCAGTCACTCACAGCACCCGCCTGCAGGAGGATCTCTGTTACCCTTTGAAAGACAGGCATCATTGAGGCCTGCACTCTGCAAGATGCTCCAGCTGCTTCAAACAGCTGATTCGCCTTTCACTAATGTAATGTCTCGATGGCAGGCGAGAGTATCTATCTGACATACTCTCCATCTCCATTGCTGAGGAGGACACGGAATATATCTGTTATGCAAATTAAATACATTTATTTATATCACACAGGGCATGAATTTTAAATATATCATCTTATTTTTAAATGTTGACATTTCTTATAAATTGAATTACAGGAGCATATATATTATTTTATACATACTCCTTAGTTTCATTACTTTTTAGGCCTCGTGTATTAAAGAGAAAATAAAAATAAACATTTTAAAACGTATGTGAATTTAAAATGGATAAATTATATTTAGTAATTATTATTATTATTATTTTCATGTAATTCACATTCTTTTAACTATATTCATCAATACACTGTCCAATTATAAATCTTTGCTGTAAAAAATTGGGTTATTAGTTGAAAGGGGTGAGAGCTTCACTCAAATAATAAACATAATCCTTGTCAGGGTGAACCACAAAAATCACTAAATAAACAAGTACTTATCCCTCTAATAGCTTGCCACAAAAGCTGTCAGGCTTAACTTAGAAGCAATGTGTAAAGTGTTTATGCAGCTCTCAAACACTAATAAAGTGAAAACACAACACTATAAAAATACCAAATCAATTAAAAAAAATAGTGTAAATGTAAATAATTAACATTACATAAAAATGTCAAAAATCCAATAAGCAGAACCGGAGTTAAGAATTTTTAAAGTTTCAGGTTAAAATAGCACCAAGCAGCACTCAGGGTTATATGGTTGCACTGGACCGAGTCGCAGTCACAAGTTCAAGCCATTTGCAATGGAGTCCAGCTCAGATACAGGGACCAAGTTTGTCGTGGTGGCGAGTTTGCCTTCTCACACTGTCCAGTTCCACGCGGAGAGCCTCAGCCAGAGCTTCACATTGGCAGGGGCTGTGAGGGATCATTGTCAATGCTAAGGGCAGGTTGCTATCGGAGGTTCACATCAGTGGAGGCGTGTGCGGTCATTGCTGACGCGAAGAGCAAGTTGCCTTTGGAGATGTGCATTGGTGGAAAAAGTGGGCGGTCGTTTGTGGTCACGCAGAGCCCAGAACTTCTGTATTTTTACCTGGAGTCCAGTTCTTGCAGTAGGAAGTAGGAGCAGTGCACTCTGACACCAGCCAAGAGTCTGGGGAGGCACCTCTTGGGGGGTCAGGACTAACTACAGCAGAGGCCAGTAGTGGGGCTCAGGCAGGTCCAGTTGATGCTGATCCGGTGGGCACTTGCAGGGTGGGTGTGGACGCTTGTTGTGTCCCTGTAGCTCAAACAAGAGTTCAGCCAACTGACTCTTGGAGTCACTTCTGGGGATCCTGGGTCCAACGCAAGCAGGTCCAGTTTCCTTCTTCAGACAGCAGGGCAGTCCTTCCGAATACTCCATAGATCCATTAGTGTTCTGGTGAGAGGTTCTGAGGATGCCATGTTTAAACCCAATGCCAGTCTGTGTGTGGTGGTCCCTCTCTTTGTCTACCCCTAAACTGGTTCTGGTCAGTTCTGCCCCGTCCCCAGAGTTTGGCTCCAAACTGTGTAGGGCAACAAAGGGCAGACTGTCCCAAGTGTCAGCTGCATTTGCCAGTGACAGCTGCAGATGTCAGGAAGGGTGTGGGCACAGTCCTCAGGCTAGCCTTTGAAGCTGAGTTAAAACCCCCCAGGCTATCCTGCTCAGGAGAGGAACACCTTTCCCCACACCCAAGGCCCATTTATCCCCTGTCTGTAAGTAATACACATCACACCACAAGAGTGACATTACAATCATGTGGCACTGGACATTAGCAAGAAGGCACATTTGGTTTTAGACAGAAAAATGCCAACTTTCTAAAAGTCGCATTTTCAGAATCACAACTTAAAATCTGACTTTAGCATTAATAAGGATTTTAAATTACAATTCAAATGAGTGAAGAAGTAGTTTTCTATCTGCTCCCAAACTGAAGTTATCACATATTAAGTGTAATAAGGTAAAACAGTTTTAGTCTATGGGAGAGGTCACCTTGCTACCGTGAAAAAACACATTAGGGTTTTCACTGTCAGGACATGTAAGACCTAAGTGCACATGTCCTACTTTTAAAATACCATGCACCCTGCCCTCTGAGCCCTTAGGGCCTACCTTAGGTGTGACTTCCAAGTATTAAAAAGGAAGGAGTTCGAACTGGCAGTTTAAAACTGCACTATAGGTTGCAGTAGCAGGTCTCAGATATGTTTTACAGTTCTAATTTAGTGGGCGGCAGAATCAGTGCTGCAGTCTACTTGTAGCATTTAATTTACAGGCCCTCGGTATATGAAGTACCATTTACTAGGGACTTATAAGTAAATTAAATGTGCTAATTAGGGGAATACCAATTTTATCATGTTTGGAAGGGAGAGCACAAGCACTTTACCAATGGTTGCAAGGAGTAAAATGCGCAGAGTCCTAATAGTGTTATATTCCCAAGTTAGGCCCATGTAGCGAAGCAGCTTATTTGTTACATTGTTCTCACAAACAAAATTTTCAGCTGTGAACTTTTGCACATATTTGGGTGCACAACAATGTTAGATTAGTTTTCCTGAAACTAAACTTGTTTACACATTTAGCTTCGCACAACATTATCACAAAGCCCTTAACATCATGTACAAGGTCTCGTTTCGCACTTTGTACAAATATCATAATTATCTTCATCCACTGGGGGACAGGACTATCTACATATCCATAACATCACTAATCTATACGCACATTGCAAGGCTGCTTTCTATTATAAAAGATGAGCATCCCGATAGATTAGCAGAGGAGGGACTCCAGCTAACACCAGAGGTCCGTACATGCTCAGAATTCACCACGCAGCGGTCTCACATCTCGTGAGGGGTGTTCGGTCCGTGACCAAGACGGGGTCCTTCATTCTCTCCCACCAGGTAATGGGGTTGGGTCATTCCTTGGGGGGATTTGTATAGTAGGGGTACGCTCAATTACTGCCTTGGTTTATATGCCTGCAATATATGCATTGTTTTAGCACCATGGTGGAACTATATCTACTATTCACGCTTTTGGTGCATGTAATCACTGTTATCTGCTTCTGCCTATTAATCGTTGCAGCACATGTATTGTATATGAGAATAACATTGGTTCAATAAATATTTTGAAAACGTCCCACTGTGTATTCTCTGTATACCTCTCTGAGAATAAGTGAGCAAGAGTGACTGAGCAAAAGGTTTTGTACTGTTTCCACGATCCCTGAGGGGACAGGGTTGCCATGCCGTGCTCAACCATGTTTCTTTAAAACTTTACTTGCCTTGACACCATTGACCTGAATACACGTCTTCTATTGATGCTGGCAATGTGTTCTGCTGGCAATACATCATTTCTGAGGGATCCAATATTAGGCCATGAGCTTCACCCCAGAAGAGCAAGAGATCCTGGCTGAATTGCCAGACAAGGTACATCTGTAATATGGCCCAGCAGAAAAGCAGGTAACTGGACAGTGCAGTAATGTTTGACATTTTGGCCTATTAGGTTGTGGTTCTAGTAATGTTATTTATATTTGTTTAGAAATTTTCTTTTGTCTTATTGAGATTGTAGCTGATGGAATCAGACATGAAAAGGTGTGGAAAGCCTTATCTGTTAATTAACAAGGGCATTACAGTCTATCAAATTATTAAAGAAGCTGAGTTGTTATGTGCAACTTTTTGATGTATTATTGCACTGGTTAAAAATGTCTAAGTACCTTTTCTTTTTTTAGCAAAAATAACTTATCGAGAGCAATTTTCATGCAGCCAGTGTAAAATTATGGAGTGGCCACACAGAATTATAAAAAATATTTGTGTAAAACTTTGTGGTCTTACAAATGTGTATTTCCAACTGTATAATAATATAAAAAGCAGGCTGTGTCCTGAACACAGGATTACAAGTCTGTTAATATGTTTAAAAAAATGTATGTCTTGACGGTCTGTAATCTGTTGCACCATGCCACTGTAGGCAAGTTCTCCTATAAATAGCGAAATATACTTGGCCCCTTGGCCACATTTATTATTCTTAGCCAGTTTTCTAGACATTTGCAGATCTTAAGAGCATTGTACGCCATGATTCTCTCAAGGTTCTCTCAAGACACGGTAGTATTGCTGCGCGTTTAACATGTTGAATATGTATGCCCACCCAAACATTTATTCATTTTAATTGTGCAAATCATAACTGTTTTTAATTAAATGGATAGATAGTTTATTAACATAATTAATTTATATTTAAAAGAAATAAGTGAACAATTACGAGTTCTCCTGTTAAGGAATACAAGGCTTCCCCACTTGGTGTGACAGGCAATTGAAAAAATGAAAACCTAAAAAGTGTAAACCATCCGATTTACTTTCACTGACGTCCCAATACTTGTCAGGCCTTCAATAAAAAGTTTAGGCTGGCAGAGGAAGTAGAGGTTACTTGTTTGTAATAATGGAAAATCAATACGCTCTCCAAGGAGAGAATGAAACACAACTTTTTCTAGACATAGTGCTCCATAACGTAGAAGCACATCACCCCAGCAGTAAAAAAACACAATATGGCACTTGTACAGCAGGCCCTGCATCAAAAACCTTTGGACAGGTTAACCAGTTCATCACAATAAATATAGGATAAAAAAATGATTTTCACTTTTTGTAAAATAATTTCACTTATACATCTGCATAAAAAATACTTTAAAAAAATACAGACAAGTCACTCCTTTGAAAATAATTTTTACCAACAAGGTGTGTTGCTAAAGAACATGTATGAAAAAGAATTGCTGAAGTTTACAAAAAAGGTGATGGTTGGAATGCAGGAAGTAATCTCAGACACTGGTAATAGCCTGGGGCCTTATCTCAGTCCATCATTATTTTCCACACCATACCTTTAATTTGGACCCAGCCATATGCAAATCAGTCTTAACCCTGATCCAATAGGAACAGTACAGCTCAAACTGACAGGTCAGGTCCTCCCTGAACCAGAATAGAAGCAGCCCAAGACCAGTTTTGCCCAAATTGGGGCTCTTCAAACAGGTGTACCATCGTTTCAGTGGCAAGCATGGGACCCAAGTCTGGGCATACCCGTCACACTTAACTCCTCGCAACGATGTATTAAAAAAAGTGATGGGTTGAATGCTTGAATCAATGTCAGCCATGGTTAATAACTGTACTGTATCATCCCATCAGTATTTTGCAAACCATGCCACCTAAGTTTGGACCCAGCCTTATGCAAATCAGTCTTGATCCTGCTCCAATAGATGTAGTCCAGCTCAAACTGCCAGGGCAGGTCCTCCCTGAACCAGAACACGACCAACCCAAGACCAGTTTTGCCCTAATTGGGCTCTTCAGTTGGGTGTAACTTGGATCCAGTGGCACAGTGATCCTGGGCCCATGTCTGGGCATATCTGTCTCACTAAAGTACACAAAAATGCTATAGATGGAATGCTTGAATTAATCTCAACCACCAGCAATAACTCACGACTTCAACCAAGTCTATCGTTATTTAGCACACAATGCCACCTAAGTTTGGACCCAGTCATATGCAAATCAGTTTAGACCTTCCTTTATGAACTGAACATCCAACCTGCACCGGTGCAAACTATAAACTTGAATTGAAAACTGAGGGTACTTTGCTATAGACTGCCTGAACTGCACCCGAGCCTAATCACACTATTACTTTGACTCTGGAGGGAAGTGCCCAGACCACAAGGGAGGACATGGGGAAAGTAGCATGGAGAGGCACTACCAGACCCCATCACCCAGGACACTGAATTGCAACTTGTCTATATTTCAGTATTTTATATTAGTGTGCATTAAAGTACTTTTCTTCTTGGAAGTAAAGCACTGGGCTAGACAATCAGTTATTGCACTATTGTGTGTTGGTTGGTTCCTGAGCTCAAACACCTCCTCGCAAGTTCCCTGACAAGCTTGTAACTGCTCGCCACTACCACCAAGAGGAAAATGCTGAAGGGATTATACTTAGTATAGTTTGCAGAGCGGTAGTAGGCAAATTACTAGGAATGTGTGAAATTCATAAAAATTTGCTTTTGAGTAGTTGTGTGAAATTCTGCAAATATAATGCAAAATTCAGAATCGGCACTTAGTGATATATTTTAATGTGAAATGCATCTCATGTCCATTTTGAATGAGAGAACGCATTTTTTTGCTAAAAACAAATTAGCATGAAAAACACAAATACCACAAACCGCAGCTGATCACGTTTTGGTCTTTTACAATGTTCCGGTGCGCCTGTGCAAAAATCTGTAATAACGTAACATAAAATAATGGTGTAATTTCCCAAATTTTACAGCAAGGCCCGGAGGCCAACATTATGCAATATACCTTTATTGCAACCCAAACACAGCAGCAACAAATTCTAGAGTTTAGAACCCCAAAATAAAACTTCTAGAACGTTGAACGTGCATAACCAGATAGAACGTGCAGCCATCTTCCTCTTTTGTTGCTGCTCAGACACAGATAAGTCGCAGATTTTATTTGAAATAGAATTTAGTAATTAAGAAGTTATTTGGAAAGATGTAATGAAGTTTAAAGGGTTTTAAAGGAAAAATGACATATGGGAATGTGCTTTTGGGTCAATAATATGTCTTAAAAAATGATATTGTAAGAATATTTTTAAATTATGAAATGATATATAATGTGATTAAGTTTGGAAGGTAGCTGAAGCGTGTGAAATGGGGATTTCTTAACGGAAGGAAAGGGGAGCGTATAGTTGCAGTTTGGGGAAAATGAATGTGTGTAAGGCAAAGGGGGAATGAAGCGTTTAAACGGAGAAGGATTACCGTTGGTTTGTGCCAGTTGAAGGGAGCGCGCAGGGCGCGAGGCACCGAATTGAGGAGGATTGGCTCGTGCAGGCTTCTGCGATCGGGAAAGGAGATAGAGATATGCGCGCGCAGCGAGCGTATCTTGGAATGAGGTTTGGCAAGGAAGGGGATCCGTAGACACGTAAAACGTGCGGCGGCCATTTTGGACGATTGGGGAAGCGCAATTGAAGTAAAGGAGTTTAAAGGAGGACATGTTTTGGGAAAAGTCGGAGTTTGACAGAACGCGAGTCAGTTTCTGTCAGACTTCGGTTTTAGGTTTATGAGGAGGTCGCGTATCGGATCGAAAAAGAAGAGAATAGAGACAGTGATTCAGGAAGTTTGAAAGAGAGGTTGGAGAGAAGGATTAAGAGTTTATAGGAGTAGAAGCTATTTTTGGAAGAAGTTTTGAAAGGTTGTGGAGGTATTCTACATTAATAATATTTGAAAATGGAAAATGTAGAGGGTGTTTTAGAGGATAAGTTAAAGAGCTACATGGATAAATTGTTTGGGGAGATGAGTACATCTCTGGATAAAAAGATAGAGAGTAGTATGGGGAAAACAATGCAAAAGAAGCATAGAAGTGGCGAAGATGAGAGTTTTTGGACCACAGAGGAGATGGAGGTGATGGCAGGAGGGTCCGGCCAGGGAAAGAAAAAGTCACAGAAGAGGAAATATGGGGAGACATTGAAAAAAGGGAGGGAACGTAAGGTTCAGAAGGAAAACGCTATAAAGGCGAAAGAGAGCGCAATAAAGGCGCAAAAGGGGAGGCACACAGCGGTGGCTTGTGACTCAAGTTCCTCCAGTGGTGACGTGGAACTAACATGTAGCTCAAGTATAGACGAGTCAGACGTGGAGGAGGTGCCACTAAAAAGGAGAAAGGTGGGAGAGAGGGGATTAAAAAAGAGGAGAATGATATGTTTTATCCTCAAGGGGAGGAGATGTTCGATCCACTATTGATTCAACATCCACTCTCTCCACAGTGGACCCCTGTAGAGCACGTGGCCCAATACGTAAGGTATTGGATAAGAAGGGAAATACCGAAAGAGGTGAGGACTAGGATGAGGAGTGAATGTCCTAGACCAAGTCTGGAGAGTAAGGTGGCATATACACCTGAATTGGACCAGAGAATGATGGCATTCATTATTAAGAATGGAAAGGACCCAAGAAGAGGTCTTGAGAAAGGATTGAAGGGGTGTCAGGACAGGTTCCTGGATGTCTTAGGACCCCTGACCAAAATCTTTGATATGTGCGAGGAGGCGCACTCTAATAATACGGGGATTGATGTGGCAGAAATGCGACAATGGGTCCAAAGGGCTATTTGCCTTCTTGGTAATACTAACACTGCGCTATGTGTAGAGTGAAGGAAGAGTATTCTTTTTAAAATTGATCCAAAATTGGCAGATCTCGCAAACAAGGAGCCAGGAGAGCGTAGTGATGGTTTACTTTTTGGGGACGATTTCGTGAAGGAAATGTCCAGATACGTGGGTACTTTTAGCTCACTAGAGAAGGCGCAAAAGGACATGAGGAGAGTTTTTGGCATGGCCGGGCGAATGCGGGGTCGGTTCCCCGGCCGTGGGCAAGGTATTTCTAGAGGAAACTTTGGAAGAGGATACAGACCTTATGGAGGCGGATTTGGTTCAAATACCAACGGAACGAGATGGGGGCAGGGAAGTTTCTTCCCTCAGAGGCAACGAAGCAGACCAAGAGGGATGCGATCTGAGAGGCGGACAAGGGGTGCCTCAGGTAAGCTGTTTTCAAGGCCCTATTTCTATCCAAATAAAGTTGGGCGGCAGACTAGCCCATTTTGTTTCGAGATGGAAAGAAATTACGTAGGACCCATGGGTTTTGGAAACAGTGTCTGGTTACAGGATAGATTTCTTACAGACTCCAGTGTAAGAGAGGCCTCCGAATATTCTGAGGTTCTCAGAGGAGATGGAGGACATGGTGTCAGAGGAGATAGAGGCATTGGAGGCAAAAGGGGCAATAGAACCAGCAAGGGAAGTGAGAGAAGGTTTCATAAGCAATGTATTTTTAGTAAAGAAAAAAGGGAAAGGCATGCGTCTGGTGATCAATCTGAGAGAGTTGAACGATTGGGTTGCATACAATCATTTCAAGATGGAGGGCATCCATATGTTGAGGGACCTGTTAAGGAAAGGGGATTGGTTGACAAGGTTAGATTTGAAAGATGCTTATCTGACTATTCCTATGTGCAAAGAGCAAAGAGATTACCTGCAGTTCAGGTGGAAGGGAAGGTTATGGAGGTTCAGGAGCCTCCCGTTTGGTTTGAGTTCAGCCCCTTGGTGCTTTACAAAGGTAATGAGACCAGTGGCAGCTTGGTTGAGATCGAGGGGAATACGTTTGATTGTTTATCTGGACGATGTGTTGATTTTGGCGGAAGAGAAGAAGTTAGCAGAAGAACAAACGGAGTTTGCAGTAAGGGTTCTGGAGGATCTAGGTTTTGTGGTGAACAAGGAGAAGTCTTGTGTGGAGCCTCGGCAGGAGATACAATTTTTAGGCTTTCAGATACTGACGTTGGATTGTGTGTTGAAGTTGCCTATGGAGAAGGTGAGGAAAATCAGAAAGGAGGTGAAGAGAATGAGGAAGACGCAATGGATTACCTTGAGACAGTTGGCAAGGTTGCTGGGTCTGTTATCTGCATCGATTCAAGCGATCTTTCCAGCCCCTCTTCATTACAGAGTGTTGCAGAGGTTGAAGGGTTATCATTTGAGAAGGGGGGCGAAGTATTCTCAGAAAGTGGTTCTGGATCAGGAATCAAAAGAGGAGCTGAGTTAGTGGTTGATGAGTCTGGAAGCCTGGAATGGAAGGGCAATCTTTGGAGAGGTGCCAGAAGTAGAGATAAGTCGGACGCAAATCTGCACCGATGGGGCGCACGATGTGGCATGGTGTCAACAGGGGGTCAATGGTCAGAGAAGGAGAGAGAGATGCATATAAACTGCCTGGAGTTGCTGGCGGGATCTTTTGCAATAAAGAGCTTCCTAAAGGATCAGGTGAAGTGTTGTGTCCTGTTGAAAATGGACAACTTGTCTGCGGTGAGATATGTGAACAAGTTGGGGGGTCCGAGATCAAGGGGTTCAGCGAATTTGGCAAAGGAATTTTGGAAGTTTTGCTTGGAAAAGGAGATTATGGTTCAGGCGCAGTATATTCCGGGGCAGAACAACGTAGAAGCGGATTGGTATTCAAGATATCTCAGGGATGTGAGCAATTGGAGGTTAAACAAGGAGGTGTTTATGAGGTTACAACAGAGATGGGGTCCACTGCGAGTGGATCTTTTTGCGGACAGACTGAATTGTCAACTGAAGGATTTTTACAGTTGGAGACCAGATCCAGAGGCGTTGGGGATAGATGCTTTTCTGCAGGATTGGGGCATGGGAAGAAATTATGCCTTTCCTCCCTTCTCGTTGATTCAGAGGGTGTTGATGAAAGTGAGGAGGGAGAAAGCCGAGTTAGTCTTGGTAACGCCTTTCTGGAGAGCTCAGGTGTGGTTTCCGGATATGATGAGTCTGGTAATGGAGGATCCGGTGTTATTACCAGGCGGAAGAGAGATAATTCAGGATCCGGAGGGGAATGTTCACGAGTTGGTCGTGTCAGGTCAGTTAAGGTTGGTGGCTTGGCTGATTTCAGGAGAGTTTGGCAGGTGCATGGGCTATCAAAGGAGGCTGAGGACCTTATCGCAGAATCATGGTCAAAGGGAACAACCAAGATTTATAGATCAGCTTGGAGAAGATGGTCTGGTTGGTGTGTTGAGAGGAATTTGGATTCCGTATCGGCACCTGTAGTGGAGGTAGTGAATTATTTATCGGAACTGTTTAAGAGTGGTCTGGCATACAATACTGTTAACTTAAGCAGATCTGCAATTTCAGCAGGACATGTTTTAGTGTGTGGTCTGCCGGTGGGGCAACATGTGTTGGTTAAAAGATTGGTTAAGAGCGTTAGAGTAGCAGTTCCTCCCAAAGCTAAGTATAGTGTGCTTTGGGATGTTTCAGTGGTTTTGAAAGAATTGGATAGTTGGGGTGTTAACTTTTCATTGGAGCTTAAGTTTCTTTCATGGAAATTGTCTATGCTTCTCTGCTTGGTTTCTTTTAGAAGAGTTTCAGACATTAGAGCTTTAGACGTGGATTCGAGGTTTTTTCAGCCAGAGGGGGTGTATTTTGAGATCAGGAGAAGGACCAAGACTATGTCTAGGTCAATATTTTATCCTCTCTTAGAGGGACATGATAATTTGTGTGTGGTTGGCTGTCTTAGCGAATACGAAAAAAGGACTGTTGATCTGAGGCAGGTTGGTTGTTCACAACTTTTGATTTCTTATAGGAAACCATATAAAGCGGTGTCTACACCCACGTTGGCTAGGTGGGTGAGAGAGGTTATGTCTAGGGCAGGAGTGGATGTGAGTGTTTTTGGAGCGCATTCTGTTAGGGGGGCGGTGGCTAGCAAAGCAGTGATGAGAGGTTTTAACTTAAGTGGAATTATGAGGGCGGCAGATTGGTCAAATGATTCAACGTTTAAGAGATTCTATTTTAAGCCGGTTGAAAATGTGTTGGTTAGAGTTTTAGATGAACTTTGAACATGCATAATGTTGGCCTCCGGGCCTTGCTGTAAAATGCAGATTTTCCACAGTTTTAATGGGTAGAAAATCTTGATTTTAATAAAGGCACGGAGGCTAATATTATCCATCCTCTGAACCCGCCCTGTTTATTAATCGTTTGGTTTTTTCCTATGCAGGGTGAAGATGAAGGGTCGTTCATTTGGAGCAGTTTTCTGGAGGATTCAGAATCGCTTGGTGTTTAAGTTATGGATTGTATTTTGTGTTGGGACTTTGTTTCTTCGCAGCAGTTAAAGAGGAAGATGGCTGCACGTTCTATCTGGTTATGCACGTTCAACGTTCTAGAAGTTTTATTTTGGGGTTCTAAACTCTAGAATTTGTTGCTGCTGTGTTTGGGTTGCAATAAAGGTATATTGCATAATGTTAGCCTCCGTGCCTTTATTAAAATCAAGATTTTCTACCCATTAAAACTGTGGAAAATCTGCATTTCTCGTAACAGGCTTGATACGAAATTTACAGAATTGTGCGAGAGAAATCCGGCATAACAGACTAATTGTCGGTGTTTAAGGAGGTTGAGTTATTACATTAATGTTATTAGATTGTTATTTTGTAAGAATATTGTTATATTTGTGGTCTATATGCATTAATAATTTGTTTAACAAGTTAGTTGTAGCACGTTATTTGTTTTTGGTGTACTTGACTTTAAGTTATTGACAGAATTAATATGTTATGTTTCTCTGTAACAAAGAATTGCAGTTTATTGCGACTGACTTGGAGGTGGAGGTCACCAATAATGTACATGTGCTGTGTTGGGTTTATGTGACTTATGTGCTTTGTTTACATGAGGCATAAATTGTCGGTGATTGGAGCACTAAATTAGCCAACTCAATGGCATACATGTGCTGTGTTCAATATATGCGAGGTGCACTGCTGAATTTGAGCTGGTGGTTTCCATGCCCAGCACCGCCACTTATCAACACCAGAGCTTTCCATGAGCAGCATTAAGGACACATTCATTTATGGTAGGCACAGGGAGATTAAGTGAGTTGCCCAGAATCACAGCTAATGCCGAGACTCAAACCTGGTTCCCCAGCTCCGAACTCGGCAGCTCTGGCCATTACGCCAGACCCTCTCCCCACTTTCGTGGTTAGTAGTTGGTTCTGTTGTAGGCGGCGATAACAGGAGAAATGGGCTGATGCAAGCTGCCTCCTGACGAGAGGCCGGGCACTTATTTTTTTTACAGATTAACCACTGGTGAGGTGTACTTTTTAATAGGTTTGGCAAGCTGTTTAGCTAAGGCGTACCTCAGCGGCAGGCAAAAGTGTTGGTGTTTCTTCACCTGTGCTCTGCATTGTCGCTGTACTCACCTGTTGCGGTTGGATAGTAATACACAGCAGCGGTCCGTGCAGGTTAGTACAGCGGGGCGTGGCGGGGGGGATGTCGACAAATGACGGAATAGGTTTTATTTATTTATTTAATTTTCCCTATTCCGTCACCTGTCAACTCCTGCCCCCGCCTCACCCCACCGCGCTTACCTTCACGGACCGCCGCTGGTCATACATAGTGGTTAATTTGTAAACTAATAAGTGCGGTGGCTGAGCGTTTTGCTCAGAACTCCACTCCCAGCACTATGAATATCAGGGATGCTGAATACGAAGGCTACATAGTCTTGATCCCACCGCACACCTCTTTAATCCGCCACCAGAGACTCCCAGTCCCTTTAACTTTCTATTGGACATCCTTCTTCATCAGTTTTCTCCCTTTCTCACTGTTTTCAGTCTTTCTCTTCCTTTTTCCCCCTTCCATGTTTTTCTATCCCTTTCTATGGGTGAAAATCTGACGAGAAAAATAAGTGTCTGTCCACAAAAATGAGTGACGGTGGATCCCACATGCAACCACTGGCTCATATCAAGCACTGGTCGTATTTAATTTCTTTTTGGTGTGCTGAGGGTGCAAAACATGATGATATTATTATTGAATTACAGTACCATTTGTTTTATTCAGCTGAAATATACAGTGCCATTTGTTTTATTCAGCTGAAATATACAGTACCATTTGTTTTATCCAGCTGAAATATACAGTGCCATTTGTTTTATTCAGCTGAAATATACAGTACCATTTGTTTTATTCAGCTGAAATATACAGTGCCATTTGTTTTATTCAGCTGAAATATACAGTACCATTTGTTTTATCCAGCTGAAATATACAGTGCCATTTGTTTTATTCAGCTGAAATATACAGTACCATTTGTTTTATTCAGCTGAAATATACAGTACCATTTGTTTTATTCAGCTGTAATATTTGTCATTGAGCAGAAATGAAGTAGGGCATTACCAGAACAGGATTAATGTCTGCCTGCAGATGTACTTTGTTCCAGTGACGCAGTCCTCTGGCTGTACTGCTTTTTAGGTGGTAATCTATTTCTGTCTGCTCTACTGTCAGTTATATACCAATAGCACATCTAATGTATATGCCTGGATGACGTGCTAATGCAGGTGAAAAATTCCCTTTTGCTGAATTTTTCTCCACTAGTGTTTAGAAAGTACAAAATGATGTACGTGGTGTATAAGAATTAGCAAAGGAATTTAATTAAAAATGTCTATCCATACCAGCACAATGCTTAATATACTCCACAGGCCCAACGCACTAATGGCCCACACACCAATGCGCCATGTCATCACCAACGCTGTATTTAGTGCCAGGAATTAATAGGAACCACCAAACAACTTGAAATTATATCCAATCCTTTTCAATCACACAGGATGGAGAACAGCCATTACCACAGAGAATGTTTGATAGGATGTACCAAGACCTAAAACATTATGACAACTGGATTGCACCAGCGTCAGATTAATGTCACAGTAACTAGGAAAAATGTATAGATGCGTTATCCCTTTAATCTAATTGTATTTTAAGGTCGTCTTTCACAGTCTTGTGGACTCCTTTGAATTATCATGTGTATGGCACTACTGTAACAATATCACAGTGCTTAATCTATAGCGCTCTGAAACATCTGATGTTTGAATCATCACCATTCACATTCACCATTCTGAAGCAAAAGTTGAAATAGATGTTTTTATTTTTTATTCGCTATCTTTACTGCCCATTGTTGGCAATCATACTGTATTTTGTTTTACTTTCTAGTAATTTTTATCAGCATAACCACATGGCAGTCATTACAAAAAACATTAACAGAAATAGAATTTATTCCGCTTGGAATGCATTTGGCAAAACAGATTTTTATACCTGTGTTTTTGTGCATTTCTGTATTATAAAATTACAAAACACTCAGCCTTCATTTTGGTGCTTTGTACATATGGAGACAGAACACCAACAAAATGCACTTCGACTGGAACAAAATACTTGTTACAGTTAACAGGCATGCAACATTAGCTGCCTTTAAGGTCCACACTTACTCATATAGAGGACATATGTACACTATCGAGGAGATCAATACACTGATAATTCCTTTCCTCCAAAGTTTGGACTTATAAAGGCCTATTTCGTATTTTGTTTCTTTGGATGCTTATACTTGTCACCTGCATAATTTCACCCTGCTAGTCTGTCACTTGTTTGCTTGTGCTTGATTTGTTCTTTTAAATACACAGATGAAATGCATAAAAGGAAACAGAATTTGCTGGAATAGCATTGTCATTTTATGCAGGTATAAATGTATAGGCCATGCCCCACACTCTCACTCCTTACATCACAGGTTATGTGCGGATGAGCAAATTTACCAGTTAAACAAATGGACATATGCTCCTTCTATTTACATTTCTGTGCACCCCATAATTACATTTTGGCATAAAGAGCGAAAATGGGACTCATATTTCATAATATATTAATTTTATGGCTCATGTAACCATTATTAGGATTTAAGAATAGATTGCAGATTGTGCCATGACATTTTTGTAAGATTTAAATGAATGAAAAGGTTCAATAATCACTAATAAACCTGGTCCACTTCTTGTTGACTTCAAACATAATTGGAAGTCGAAATTGTTTGCACTATATTGTAACCTGCTACGTATTGATCTGACAAGAGAGAATTTGATCAACTGGGGCGTTCTTTCATCTTCAGGATATCTCGGAATTTTTGTTAAATTGACAATGGTTTACAGACACACCCTATCAGGAGTACACCATGGGCTGTATGTATGGCTTCCAAATGGTGATGGCAAATATCTTTCATTTCTTTATGATTGTTCGATGATCAATACATGTGTGCGACTTTCTTGCAGATGTCAGTTTGGTCACATGTGATAGTGTTCTTATCGTTAGAGGGGTGACCAATATAATGCATGAACTATTTTGCATTGAAATAATGACACCATTTTAGAAAGAAAATCAATAGCAAAAGTTATTGTAATTTGCATCACCACAAAAAACTCAGATTCTTTCTAATAGACAAAGACTCCTTGGGAGATGGAGCTTTAATGCCTCTCGGATTGAACTGAATGCTTTTATCACAAAACAAAATAGTGAGTTCCCTCTTTCAAAATGTCTGAAAAGTGCTCTCATGAATTTATAACGTTTGCAAATGGCTGGTGCAGTACAACTTCTTAGAGAAGCATAACAATAAAAAACACAGATTATGCATAATAAAGATTTTTGGTAGTCTCATTGACTTGGAACAGTTTTATCAGGTTTGGCACTTAGAAAGTCATTAATACTTTTTTTACACAAAAGGCAGCTCGAACTCAAAGCATAAGTATTACAGGAAAATCAGCTTTAATAATGTATAAAAATAATAACTTAAAAAGGAATGCTTCAACCCTGTCTAGGCAGCAGAACATATCATTGCCCATAAGAGGATTTCATGTACCCATGGGCACATGGTAGTGTCTTCTTTTCTTTTGTATTTTTTTCTTGAACAAGTAAATGGTGACACACAAATGTCAACACACTTCGGCGCAAAAAAAAATGGATAGCATCTTATCTGCTCCTTTGCATCCTTGGATTCAGAATTCCACGAATTATGTGTAGAATTAATGTCTTTCACCAGTACACTACATCCTTTATGTATTTTTTTTTTATTTGTGTAGCTGTTCATGAATGTAATTGGCATTTGGCTTGAAGATGAACAGAAATGTCATGATTTATTCTTTGAGCATGTTTTTTGTTCATAGTCCCTATGGCACTTCTATAGAAAATATGAAGTTTTTTTCTTCACAAAATAATGATGTTCATAGTTTTCATTTCCACAGTTTTGAAGGATGCGGTTCAATGCAATCAAGGCAATCCTTCCGTGAAACAGCCGACAGAAAACTGCATGGCACCACCTGTCAGAGTCCACCTAAAACTACTTTAGGTTTAACCAAATATATGTTTGAGAGGAGTGCTACTCCGAGCTCGGGGAGTTTGCAGAGTCAATATCTTCTCCATCCTGGTCGTTGGGAGATACAGGTTGTCCCCCCTTAACACGTTTCCATTTCATTCTTCTGTTCTGGAACCAGACTTTCACCTGTAAGAAGAAGAGAAAACCATGAGTAAACTAGTTTATGTTGTGTTTACATGTTGACTCCATACCAGGAAGCCTGTGCAATGGCCTATTACTCTGTTATGTTGCTTCTTGACCATTCACTTTCTATATTCGTTCGTAATGCACCCGAATACATATGTTTTCTCTGTCCTACTAGCCGCTCTCTGTGAGTATGACTTAGACCTCCAGGCTGTAGGGGTCGGTTTCTCATTCAGACCTAAGGGTGATGTCCCTAGGTGCAGAGTCCTGGAAACTGACCATGGTAGAATTCCTGATTCTGTGCCCCGGAATCACCGCTTAGCTAGTTAAGCTGGCCAAATCCCGAAGGTGGTGCAGTATATGGATGCTCCAAACCTCTTTCTCAAACCACCTTCCCTTGGCTTTGGTCAGCTAACTGTATATCACCTTCTGGGCGGTCAGAATCCTGCCTCTTAAACGGAGCATTTCACTGGTGCATTATTACAATGGGAAGTGTTAGGAAACATTAATGTACTTATTTCTCAAGAAGAACATATTTTTGCGCGAGAAGGCTCCCTGTAAGCACTAAGGTTCCAAACTACATACATGTAAGAGAATTACAAGCTGCCACATAAAAGAGTGTTTCCTAAGCAGGATACAAAAGAGAAAGGTTACTTGCCTGAAAATATTCATAAAATGTTTCTTTTTATTGTGAATTAACATGCTAGTCATGCTTCTGCCATCTCGCTACTCCGCTCTCAATGTATTTTTGCTAGGAAAATTGTTTCTTGGCAAATATTTCTAACATTTATTTAACCTTTTAGCAACACTTTCAATGCTCTACTTACACAAACACATTGTCTTATTCTGGTTGCATTTATAAAGTATATTTCTACTATGTATACGGTCTCGAATTGCTTCTTGGTACTTTGTAGGAGATGTTACGATTTGGCCTGTCCATCAGGGTGCTTAGAATGCAGGCAAAAACCGTATTTAAAACCAGCATTTTAAATTCAAAGAGAGAGTTGGAAGCATGAATACGATGACGACAGGGACAGGGGACAGGTGTCTCTGCCTTTGTTGGATGTGATTAGTAGGGTCTAGGACTGATCACCTTATTGATCTAGTGATTTTGGATGCTAAAGGCTGCTACATGACCTTTTCCCTTGAGTTTGACTTCCATCCGAAAAGCACCAGCCCTGCTAGGAAGCTCGTATGGACTCCAGCAGAATATTACAATCACTGCTACGAAACTACATCTAAGGTGGCGCCTGTGTTCTCATGCATTATGGGTTTCACAGGGCATGATTGTCAATCTTCAGTGCAGGCCCGAGACCGACACAAATACTTTAAAGAAAAACAAGTTGTGATACTCTGAACCCAACAGCAGATGGCAGAAGAGTGCAGAGCATGTGATCTACTGCACACATGCTGCAAACGTCTGCCACAAACTTCATTTTCTTAGTAGTATTAAGCACCTATATCAGCAGTTAGATACCTTAAGAAATAATTGATTTCTATGTTATAGCTTGTTACATTTGTTTGTGTTGAAAGACTGTACACTTGTGTGATTTAGTTTGTATAAGTTTGACATATTTAAGTGCAAATAAACGCTTAAATCATTGACAGGTAATTCACAACAAAGTTTTGTATTGTTATTTTGCATACACTTTGCAAAGGTATGCATATAGATTCTTGCACAAACGTCTGCATGCAATGCAGCGGAAGAGTGACATTTAAAGACCTTTCTTTTAAAAGCTAGTGGTTGAGCAGATTGTTGGAACAAACAGGCTCTGTGTAATTACCGAGCCTAGTCTAGTCAGGATTATTCCTTAAACTATTTATCTACTAAAATGTGACTTTATAGGACAGGCCAGGTGGGACAAGTGCTGAAGAGGTATTTAAAAGTAAGATTTTGAAGTCTATGCTGACTTTCACAGAGTAGTCTATGTAGTTCCTGCAGTGCCAGGGTAACTGTTTTTATTTTTACCTTAGGCAGTAAAGAATCGTTAGGTTGTATTATGGACTATCTAGAGCTCAGTTGGAATTTTGGACGGTTACGGGGATATATTTGTTAGGCCCTGGTAGAGACACTGGATTTAGTACGTGAAACATTTTTAAGCAGCTCGCGTTTTGTGGGGATAGAGCGCAGCATATGACAATTAAAATGGTTTCATCAACCGGTTCAATACCTGTCGTTCAGTTAGGTCAAGGTTCACAGCTATTTCATATCGCCGCAGCCGGGTCAAGTAGTTATGGTGAGCAAACTCTGCTTCTAGTTCTCGTAACTGCTCCTTGGTGAAGGCGGTCCTCTCCTTCCGCGTCTTGCTGTTTCCCTCCGCCTTGGAAGTGGAATCCTGGTTGTCTAGAAGGAGATGAAATGCATCACAATGATGATCTGGTCTGTGTGCGACTTAGGCTGACATGTTGACTTCAAGATGAAAGCAAGCAAAGTCAAAATAAAGGTTTCTTTTTAGACATTTTAATACAGTACGAATATATTGGTTAATCTGTAATCTTATTTCAAATGTAACAGGCAGGGTAAAATCTAAAGAGGAAATCATCAAACTTTCCTGTGAATTGTTAGATTCTGAAAATCACCAGAAGCAAAATATAATTGTAAAAACAATCTGAAAATAAGCATTGTATAAACTGTAGAGACTCTTCTACCAGTGTGTATTTTTAAATATATATCGTAGTGTTAGGAATGACAGTTGTCTTGCTGATTGATCGAAATAAAGGGAGAGTCTCTGTGGAGCCCACTTGGGATACTGTCTGGTAGCTGGGCGTGTGGCTTTTGCCCCACCAGTCTTTCCTTAATTTACCAATTCATCACTCTCTGGGGCTGAGTGTCTGATTAATACTATGCCACGTCACATGACTCCCTTGAACTGGGCAAATATCATTTATTCTGGACAAGTAGCTCGGGTTTTTGGTAAGTATTTCTCAATTTTGAACTGACTACATGGTGAAGAAGGGGATTTATACTGCACCAACACAAATCACCTGTAGTGACGTAGGGTTAAGTGTCAAAACATGGAAAAATAGTACTAATCCCCACTAATAACAACTACATTGAAACAAAAAAACTGAAATCCTGTGAGCAAGAATTATGTAATGCAACAAATTATTGGAATTATTTCTGATACAGTTAAAAACTATAATTGTTCCAATCATTACATTTAGAATACCTATTATTTTTTGTGTGAATTTCTCACGTAATATTCCAAGTTGTTAAAAGATCTAGTTTTGGTAGGGACTTGTGCGTTTAATATTGAAAAAAAAAGAAATGTACGTATCTGCAAAAAAAGATGTAGAACAATGAAGGGGAGTAGGCAGCAGAAGGGCATATTACAAACCTGGGCCATTTAACTGTTTCCTGAGCGCCACCGCACGAGACAGTGGCCCAGACGTTACGCCATGATGTCATTACGAAAACCCTATCCTCGGTGCTCGGTGACATTTTGCAGCCAGGTCTGTGGAATGTTTTGTCTCATCTCGAAGGTTCCCAATTTTTTTCCTCACGAACATTGTTTTCAGAAGTAACAACTTTCCATTGCGGTTTCAACCTCCGACAAGCGAGAATCCTCGCACTGTGGCGGGCTAATGAGGCTGTGTCTGGTTACCTCATTGCGGGCCATTAATATGGCGCTCCTGACAGCTCCGCAGCGCGACACAATGGGGGGATATCAGTCGCGCGTAAAATGAAAACATGCAGCGGAGGATAATACGTTTGAGGATTCCAGAATGCAAAGAAACCCGATGAGGGAGGGGTTAGCCTGTGTCTTTGGAAGTGCTTGGGTGTCCTTCAGGGCAAGATGGCGGCTACGTTCCAATCTGTCGGACTTCCAAATATGGCCACTAAAGCCAGCTGCTCGCAGGGGTGGACAAAACTGTAGATTTTTTCTTCATGCTATGTACGAAATTTTTGTAAAAATGTTACATATTACGCTAAATATAATTTGCTGGTCTGCATGAACATTTTTCATGTGCATACAGAAATTATATGAGATACTGCAAGAAGATTGGTTCAAATAGAAAATGTCTCGCAGTTGTGGCGCACCTCACTTTCACAATTCTTGTTAAACATTTTCTGGTCGAAAAATTCTCCTGCTGGTGAAAACACCTTCCTGGGAGGGAAAGAAAGCGTGTGAGAAGTAGGCAAAATGTATTTGACAAAATGGCAATGAGATGAGTGCTTAGCCTCTTGATATCCGTGCTAGCTGCAGATCACACCTTTACATCCCAGTGGGGGAGAATAAGCCCTCAATCTTTCTAAGGTTGATATTTTGAGGGATATTAAGTTTAGCTAAAGTAAAAATTGTGGCTTGCAGCTCTACACCTTAAAATTGTGGAGCAACAACTGGTGCACCAGTGAAAAAACACTAACAACTCAATGAAAGGAACTATTATGAGACGAATCGCCCAAGTAAACTTTTTGAATCTTTTTTAACTTTGGGTTGCATAGTGGAGAAGCCATCATCAACCATCGTCAGGAAAATGGAGGACACTTTTGGTGACACAATGGCAGTAAAAAAGTGAGCATTAATGGGGCACATTACAATGGTGCACCATGTGAAGAGATGCAGCCTAGAAGTGGTTGCTGGCCATATCAGGCCTGGAAAAATCTGAGAGATCAGAGGTCAATCCATACCACTAGCGGTGACATACACAATCACTCACTGGCTATCTAAATTGTTTTTCCTGGGAAAAAAAGATATTTGTCAAATGTCCAGTGGAGGTTTAGACAGCTCAAAAGACACTGAGGTACTACCTAAAAGAAATCGACCTTTACGCAATACCCAGCATTTATGGCCAAGGTCCGACAGCGATATCTTACTTTGGATAATGATCAAAGTTTTACTGTTGAACTAAGTATACTTTTAAAGTCTAGTCTATATGCAGTGAATATTTTAATGTGAGCGGCTCTATCCTTCTTCGGGTGTTTTGGTGAAGCACGAAGGTTCCTTCTTGGAATCATCTGCATCAGCGTAACCATAAGAACAAAAGAAACAATTAGGCTGCATCCTAGCATGTCATCCTTCAATGCAAAGCAAGCATGCATCAGCTGTGCCTGCGTTCTGAAATTAGAAAATTTAAAGAGGCCGTCCGAGGTATTATGTCATCATTGATCTCAAAACCCAAGCTGACATCATCAAACAAACTTCTAGATTGTATATTAGTGTTGCAGAAGTGCCCTTTAATATATGACAGTCTGAATACAGCATCAGTTTTATTTTACTGCTAAATTGTCCCAAGATGCAGGTGATGCTACTCTGGTTGTGTTCCGCAACCTATTTTTGAGCGGTTCTTATCATTCCAGGTGCGTTCTCGACCAGTCTGGATCATACCGCGAGCAAGACCGCCTGTGTCTCAATATTGGTTCCCAGTAAAATCAAAGCCATATTTTTGCCCTGTTGCCAAGCAGGCAACTCTGCTAGTAGTGTTTCCTAGAGAAAGCACCATGACATTGGTGAGATAGTTCTACGGGTTGGGTGCCGGTTATAGAGATCTTGGTGTAAAGTTCCATGTCACGAAATTACTTGCCTCCTCACGAGCCAACTCATCTTCCCAATATCAATAAAACGACTATTGTTCAGCTGATCGATAGCAGCATCTTTAAAGTATCCCAATGCTTGAGATATTTCCCGTACTTGTCTTTAACAAAATCATGATTTTTTTCCACGCAAGTGAGGAAAATCTCCATTAATTTGTGGTGTGCTGCACAAATTATCCATACTTCTATTGTTATTGGTTTTTTACGAGCCTTCTTCACCACAATTCACGTATTCACAACTAAAAACATGGGAGTCTGTCTTCTATGGAGCTGAACTGCCGCATTTGTCAGATTAATGCGACTTTCTGTTCCTTTACGACCTGGCTCCCCTGCCCTCCCTAACGTTTAGATTGGCCCGATGCGACTTGGAACCTTGGCGTCGAATTGTGGAAAATCTAGCATTTCAAAAATTAACATAGAAATGATTAGTCTGTCCGCCGTCAGGGTTCCTTCATCATCGCCATCCATCAACGTAATTTTTTTTTTTTTCTTTTCAAAAGAACTCTGTTGTCATCAACGCAGGTTCCGTCGTGACATTTCTAATTACACATAGCGCTCCCTGCTTCTCAGTCGCCATTCATCCTCCCTCACGTTTGAAGACAAATAGCCAAGCCCAGTCAAACGGCATATTTCTTTCCTATGCTGCCCTCGCCGCGGGAAAGACATCTGTAGGGGCCAACACAAACTTGTTTCTGTGTGCCCTGACATTTCCAAGATGACAGCGCCCATTAATATTAAACGGGAGCGAAAAGAAACCACTTATTCAAGGGAGGGGAGCTCGAGGGCGAATTCGACGTGACCGCTTCCAGACTGCGCGGCGTGAGTGACGGCGTGCGTGCTGCGGGCCAGGGGACGTAAAGGGACGAAGGGAAGAATGAGTGACTGCGGTAGTGTGTTAGAAAACAGAATGAGGGAGCAAGGCCAGGGGACGAGTAACTGAGGTAATTAGGGGTGAATTAGGAAGTTGAGCGAGGGAAATGAGGGAGTGACAATAGGGTTTGGGGGCAGGTGGTGCAGTCCGGATAGATGAGTGGTGGTGTGTTTAGGTAGAGTTTAGGGATATGCTAGCCTGCCACATGATTCTTTAATCAGAAAGTGACTGCAGTCTAGATAGGGGCAAAATTTCGCAGGCCCCGCCATCCCTCCTTCTTAAGTAGGGATTGAAGGGTGTAGAATGGTTGGCCTGCTTTGATAGGGTAGGTTCATAGTTGGGGGAGTTGATGTATAGTTTGTCGTTGATGGGCAAGTGCAACTAGCTGTTTGAACAGATGTTGGATGACTTCTACCACTTGCATTGCCTTTTGTTGTGTGTTATCCCCCTCTCCAGGGTTTTGGGGCACTTTATAAGGGCAATTGCAATACAAGAGTAAGTGAGTGAATGAGAGTCTTTTTCAGCACATTTTCAAAATAGACTGAGCCAAAGAGACCACATTTAATAGTGGTTTTACTAAAGAAGAATTTGTAGACGAGGTGTGAAGCATGATGTCAGTGACAAAAACACTTCCACAGTGCTTTTGGCATGGATAGCTGCGACTCGGAAGTGTCTTCATATGCATCTCTTGCCCTGAGTTTTCTCCCCTGTTTCTAACATTTATGCACTTTTAGAGGCCTTCTTTGATTGATATGCCAGAAGATTTTTCATTTAACTTGCACAACGATTCTCCTGAGATATTTTAGAGAAAATGCATTGATTCATTGGGAAAAACAAGGTTGGGGGATGGTGGAGGGAGGTTAGGACAGAGGGGACAATAAATGACAGGTCTATAGACATAGCTATTGTCTAGATTTCAGATTCCCCATTTCATGGCAGTAGAATCATTACTACAGCTTGTATTCCACTCTTTAGCCACACATGTTGTCGTGAACCACTTTATAAATACACCACAGTGCAATACTAATGTTTCCCCATTTATGGGAAAAGAACCATACACCTAAGGGGGCATAGGATCCGCCTATGGATATGTGTTCACTTACTATTCTAAAGTCTGAAAAAACATGAGCATGATGCTTTATTTAACTAGCTCCTGAAATTCAGTATGTTAAATCCTTTTCATCAGAGCTTTGGTGATAAAAAAGTACCTCATGTCAGAAGGAAGGTGATAGCCTGCGTTAGAGCTAATATCCACTCTAGACACAGGGAGATTAAGTGATTTGCCTTGAATCGCAGGATGTTAAGATGATGCCGAGACTCGAACCTGGTTTCAATGTTCCAAAGTCAGCAGCTCTGACCGTTACCCCACATCCTCTCCCCATTTGGAAAATTGGTTTCACACAGTAGGACCAGGCACTTCGTCTTTATTATCTTGAAAAAAATAGTTATAGATGGCACACGCTCTCCTTCCTTAAAGCCACACTTTGAAAATGTTAGCATCAAGCAATTATGGTGAATAAAGCCCACCAACTACCTCCACTACAACTACAGCTTTACCAATACTGGTGGGAAACACACAAATGCAAAAGGCTCACACAAGGATATCTGTGCATTGGGTAATGAAATATGCATAAAATATTTTGAGCGTCCACACTCAGCATTAGGTACATGATCCAGTGTGCTCCTATCACAGATCAAGCTACTGTGTCTGGGACACACTCATAAGTCTGCCTTAGAGGCCACCTCAAGAAATCCAAAGGCTTCGGCATCCTACATCTCCAGCAACGTGGCTAACATAAACGTAAGCACAGAATAGCAATTTGGAAAAGGGGGAGGGACCCACTTCTTTCTACCACTCTAAGAGTGAAACATAAACTGAGCGGTGGTACCTTAAAACTGTGTATTCATGTATACCCGCAATACAGGCTTCCTTACAAATTTACGGTGGAGTAGTCAATCACAACCTTTCTTCAGCCTCTTTTCCAATCTTAAGGTGCTCCATCATTTATTGGCATAGTTCTAATACATAGTCTGTCAATCACTTCCCTAGCACTTCTTTCACTCATAGGGTGGAGCAGTGTAAATAAGTTTCTCTGCCCCTTGCTTCTTTTCCTCCTAATGTGGTACATAGCCAATTAGCCCTTTCTCTCAATACTTCTTTCACATTAAGCTGTGGCATGATTGATTACTCACTTTTTCAGCCCCTTCTTAGGTCTCGACTACAGACAGATTTTTAGTTTTTTTTAGCTGAAGACCTAGTGTGGACAATAGCAATACTTAACAGCAGGCTTTGGTTCAGCCCATTGTTTACCATTGATTGCCTTTCCTTTCATCCATTTGCTTTCTTCTTATTTGATGTCTTTTATGCCACTTTATGAGTTTGTCTCTCCCCTGAAGCACAGTTTCTTTACCATCCTTTTGATTGGTGGACTGGTATCCTTCCACTGCTCACATTCAGGGGGAAACTTTTTTCTTTTGTTTTTAGCACTCCAATGGAGTGATATGTTGTCATACTCTCTCCTTCATGTTCTGATTCCCCCTTCAAATCCTCAGCTCGCTGCTGCTTGCCTCATCCATCCCAGTCTGGATTTTTTAAATTTAATTTTCCAGCATTTACTCGCCCCTCCCAAGCTGGTCATTTGTTCCATCAACCCCGCCTGCTCTCTTTTTCTCACCACCACATCCCACCTACTCAAGCACACTGACTTTTCCGCCCCACATGCTCCTCCATGTTTCACACCACCTTTTCGCGTTTTAAAAAAAACCCTTTTTTTTGGGTCAGCAACTGCAGTTTGCTGCGGGGTCACTGCTGTTTTTTAAAGGCGTTTTTGCTCACATTTTATTATTTTTTTTAATTTACTGCTAGAAGATGGGCATCTGTATAGTAAATAAAAAAAATAAAAAAATTAGTTGTCGCATTATGCCGTATGCGTTTACATGCTTGCTGAAGAATGCACTCTTATGTGTCATCACGCTGGGGCTCTGTAGCATCGTGGCGCAAACACACGCATGTGTGCTGACACATGCACACGTACAAATCATTGACCTTTTTTTCTCTTTTTGCCAGTGCTGTTTAGCATCAGAAAACACTCATTTGTTTGGCGATGAGGGACAGTATTTGTAAAAAGCATTGGGAAAGCTAATAGGTCTCCACTGGCAAAGCAAAAAGGTGAGACCTATTTGGCTTGCCAAGTTTACTGTTGAAGAGGGCTCATAGTCAAGAGGTTTCATCAGCCAGGCAACTTTAATTTTTAAGGATTAGCTTATTTATTGTGGCCCCTTTCAAGGTGGTACCTAGTAAATAGAGACCAGGTTGCCTTTATTTCAGTATTCGGATGACATGCATTGAAATGGTACCACCCTCTAGACTTTCTTCCTTTTATATTGTGTACATAACGAATGACTGCCTCCATTTGTTCATTGCTTCTCTCTTAAGGCAGCACATGGTCATTCAAACCCTTCACATAAGCAATTGTTTTTCAGTTAGTGGTGCTGTCATTTTGTGCCCCCTCCCCACCCCCCCTTAAGCCTATCTTCCTAATAAATATTATCAGACTCACAACTCAGCCCATTGTTCTCTCTCTTTTTTGGGGGGATTTTTACATAGCGCGAACTAGACCTGAAGGTATCAGAGCGCTTTAAACAACCACCAGTTGTGCTACAGACGGACACATTCGTTTTTGTTTGTTAGGCATGGGGAGATTAAGTGTTTTGCCCAGAATCATAGAATGTTGAGCGTCCCTGCCAAGACTCAAACCCTTTTCACCAGCTTTGAGGTCGACCTCTCTAGCCTTTAGGCCACATTCTTTTCCCTCTTGGCTTGGAATATGGTCTGTGGACCGACCCCTTGAGGCATTTATTCCCTCTGAAAGAAATACAGTGTCAGGCAGCGAAAACAAGAGTACGGTTGACTCTCAGTGATGAATAATGGAGACTTCAGAGCTCAACTCTGCTAATTGGTTATATAGCTGAATTTCTCATACACACCAACCTCAGCTCCAGGGCTCACATTGCACATTGGTGATAACTGTCTGACACCAACAATGTCTGCCCAGGAAAATGAAGGCTTTTCTACCAGTCTTCAAAACTGCTGTGAAAGCATTCTTCCCATCCCTTCTATAGTGCAGGAACCGTGCCTGTTTTATGCATATGTGTTTTTTTCTTAAACTTATTTATTGTGTACTGTATTGTAGACGTTTTAATAATCAAGCAATAAAGATGATAAGACTTTGGACTTTGACTGATATAAGGGCATGCTACTCCCCATCTCAGAGAGATACCTCACCTTCCAGACTGCCCCCCAACCCCCCCAAAAAAAACCTTCTCAGTGCAATGGTGTTGCCTGGTAAAAGCTCTTCTACAGTGCAACAGACTCTACACTCTGTAATGCCGTTGCAACATGTCTGAGACTGGATAAATATACATTTAAATTCTAGAGGTAACTGAATACCCACTTTTTCCATTGCATGTTCGGCTGGTAGTTGGTCCACCCAGTGGTGACTCATCACCTCATATCACTCAACATCCACAGTTCCTCCATCAAGCCAGCATGCACTCCAACTGCCCTTGAGTCCCGCTTTATAGAGGATGCGAAAAGCTCTCCAGTAGCCCTCTCCGTACTATGGCTCAGGGCCAGCGCTATATTAAACCATTGTAAGAAGCTGCCTTAGGGCACCACAACAAAAGGCTATGAGAGGGCACCACTTTACAAGAAATGGCCTAAATACCCATTGTTGCTAGGTGAAAGAGGGTGCTGGATCACAAATTAACATTTTATTATCATTTCAGAATTTTGATGGAGTTGTGTCACTATGCAATACAAATAGTTCCTGCAATGCACAACTCTATTAAAATGCATATCTGGGTAACTTTCGCCACACAGCCCCTACAAGGAGTTGGTGGAGGCTTACCAGCATCATTTTAAATGGACGTATAGCTAGAAAAGAGAGCGACAGGATGGAGACGGGAGTGCTATGTACAACTTTAAGAGTGGGCTATTTGATGGGAGGTTTAATGTGATGGAGCAATGCAGCATGCTGAGTCAACCTCCCGGATGACCTGCTCTGCGTCTACGACACTCAGTCCTTCATGGCAGGTTGGATCCCCCGCTGTAACCGAGAGACCTTGGGTTTACTCTGTGCCCAGAATAGAGCTGACTAAGCAGCGACTCACTTTCCCTGTGCTTCCTAAGCTTCTGCTTCTGGATATCAGCAACCTGTGCAAGAGCAACTGCAAGTGAGATCTGCTGATGAGTCAGACTCTACCATTCGGAGGAAGTACAGCTAAAAAAATCTTTCTGGGAAAAAGCTTCCCTGTTTAAAAAAAAAAAAGGAGCGGTCACTGTTTAAACAAGCATTGGAAATGCAATAGGTCTCGCATTTTTTTAAGTTAGAGCTATTGGCATTGTAAATGGCAATGTCTGTTACCTACTAAGGGAGGATGGAGGGAGCAGTTGGTGTCGGAGTGCCAAAATGCTCTGTTGGAGAGTGACTGGCCAAAAGTAAACGAAAGAAGCAGCGACTTTTAAAAAAACAAGTTTGAGCCATTAGCATTATAAATTACAATGCCTTTAATTTATGTTTTGGTTTTTAAAACATAAATAAAAGGCATTGTCATTTACATTGCCAATAGCTTAAACTCTCTCAAATGCGAGACCTATTGCATTCCAAATGCTTGAAGGCATCGCTGAGTTGTCCCTTCTGTCTCCCATGGCCCCTGAAGAGCTCCCCGTTTGCTACGAGTGAAATAAAGAAGCCGGTGGTCACAACTACACACGAGAGACCGTCTTGCAGTAAGAGAAACTCAATAAAGAAAATAGTGCTTACACACTGAAGAACACGTACCGTGTAACAACCGAAGTAAAAGGGCCAGTCCTCATGGGAGGTACAAATGAAAACAAGGTGGTACTAAGGAGGGATAAACAAGCCTAATAACGAATCAGAAGCCAGCATTTACGAAGGACAATGACACAAGCCAATGACAAATATGGGCGGAGAGTGGGAGGGGCTTCAAGTACATACTCCAATACAGCATGGCTCTCAGAGCAGCGCATGCGCTGCCCAGGCTCGACGCAAAAAATACATCACCTCCGACTCGGTTAATTAACCAGAGAGAAGCTCTGCTGTGCCCCTTTCCCTGCCCCAACCCACCAATCACATTCGAGTCCTCATCAAGGCACCAGTTGCTGGGAGGCAAAGGAGGAGAAAGAGATCAGGGACACACCCACTCCTTCATTATCATCAAAGGCTTGCCTTGCCCCCAGCCATTTAGTTTAATGGCAGTGTTTTATTCCCGCCCTGGGCCATTTAAAAAATGCCCGGTATTCCCGCCCTGGGCCATTTAAAAAATGCCCGAAAGGGAAACTCATACGTGAAAATGAAAAATCTACCACGCCCCAGTTTGTCGTCACAGGCCTGGCTCATGCCTCTAGGGCGAGGAATACTTTGATCTGCCAGCACATGTGCAATGCTAAGGAAGCCTCAGGTCACATTCCCCACCCCTTTTCCTCAGAAAAAACAGGGATTAGCACCAGTTTATCACAGAGCAGCAACAGCAATTTATGTACAGCTGCTCGGTCTTTTCATCTTTTTCTTTTCCCTCAGGGTGGGAGATCGACGTCCATCACGCCCTTTAAAAGCAACCACCCGTGTATATGACACGTATGGAAAATATATATAGCGCCACTGATAAATTTGGTTCTAACACAAGACATGCAGAAAATGTGTTTGTATCATGCACACCATAGGCCAGGGCCAGTGGAATTATGTGATTTTATGGCTGTGGCGTTTTCTGCAAAAATATGAATTTACTGCATTGGTCACATGATCTATCATCTACTGTATAATCTGCAGATTTTAGCAAAAAAATGTTTCTACTGCAAACGGATCGAAAGTTACTAAAAAAAAAAGCATTTACAATGCAATAGGTCTCGCATTTGCAAGAGTTGTAAATGACAATGCCTTTTATTTATCAGTTTTAAAAAACAACATATAAATAAAAGGAGTTGTCATTTACAAATGCCAATAGCTCAAACTTTCGCAAATGCGAGACCTATTGCATTGTAAATGCTTGTTTTTGAGCAGGCAGCACCTGCGGTCTCCATTGGTCAGTGAGGGTCACTTTGGATGGGGTATGCTCGACACAGCCCAAGAAAGGCTGGACCTATCCTTTAAAACATATACAAAAACTTTCCATGTAACTCTTTCCCACATCCACACAAACATCAGATGTTTGGGATTTTTTCTGGCTATTATTTTGTTCCCAAAATATCACAGACTTTTAAGCACATAAGAGCATGCTTATGTTTTGTCCGGATAGTCGCGTCGGGTAAACTCAAAACATAACATCTAATTTACAATACATTCAGAAGGTCTACAAATGCAGCCCAAAATTGTATTTTGCTGTGCAACTCCTCCTCTGGCACACACATAAGTAAATATACCCCCAAGTGTCCACAATCGGGCATTGTCATAAGGTCCACTAGTGCAGGGCAAACCTATCTTTTTCTCCTCACGAGGTCGATAAATCAAGTACAATTAATTACGGAAATAGTAGCACCTCTTATTTACTGCACTTAGACATTAGGCTAACTTAAAAACAATGTACTATTGTTAAAATGCCTTAATTTGGTTGATCTTAAATATATTGTCAGTTTTAAGATTTCTTCGTGCTCAGACACTCTTTTTTTCCGCGGTTAGCCAAGGCTTATTGAGAACGGCATTGGCCCCTGTGAATACTTAAATGCTGTATTTCTTTAGTCACAAGCTGGACAAGTAAATGCCTGCCGGGTTTAGTCCTACACCAGCCAAGGGAATGGTGCTAAGTGAACACAGGGTTTACTGCGTTACAAAATAGAGGTGGGTAAAGGAGGGGTGAAAGCACACGCGAGTGCAGCAGCAGGGGGGCGGAGTAGGGGTGGCAAGGGCCGCATTTCGGCAACTTTGGCCTAGGGACTGCCAAGAGTGGAAGTACAACTTTAAGGGGGGGGGGGGACTGCCCCGGATGCTTTGAGATAAGGAGGATGCCTAGGCAACAAAAAGCAAACTCGCAAGCGCATGCGCTGCCTTCGCACAGTTGCAGAATAATGGATGGAGGACTGGGTGAACTGAATCAACCAAGCCATTTATGTGCCATTTGCAGGTTTGAGTCATGACTCAAGAAAGGATGAATGGATAAATGAGTTAACACATGGATAGATTGAATAATGAATCAACTGGTTAATTAAATCAATGAATGAGTGCACTTGTGGATAGATGGCTGATGAATGGAATCAACGGATGAAGATGAATGGAATCAATAAAAGAATGCTAGGCTACCATGAATATATGAACACATGGTTAGTGGTTTGATAAATGCATTCAATGAATGAGCGTGTTGCCTCGTGAAAGCTGAGGCTATCACAAATGAACGAACGCAGAAATGAGTGCATTAATGAATAAATAATTAATGAATGGATTAATTGAATCCGTTAATACCCTTGTCTAATGAAAGCTGAGGCTACTGGCATTGAATGAATGATTGAATCAATTAATGAATACTGTTGTCCCACGTGAGCTGCATCCACGTAGATAAAGTTATGTAATTTTTGGTCCTGTTGGTGAGTTTGGTCATAACTTGATTGTAAAGCTGGCTTTATGAACCAAATGATCGCTGCTGGCACCTGCAGGCACCTAAACATCATGGCTCCGGCTTCCGGCAATACCAACTCAGTGCTTCATCCTTCTAAGGTCGACAAATCCAATGCCATTAAATTTGGTTACAGTAGTTCATATAAACAGAAGAGACGTGTTATAAAGTGCTATTAAACGTCTATTATAACTACTGTGAACGATCTGCAGTATTTTAAGCAGGGGCATAGCGCAGAAGAGGCCCAACCTTCCAGGGGGCCCTAACCCTTCAAGAGGGCCCCATAAAAAATTCATTTGGTGAAAGGAGGGGTAAAGGCGTGCACAAGTGTGGCAGCGGTGGTGGGGTTCGTGCGAGGACCGCATTTCGGCAACTTTGGCCTAGGGACTGCCAAGAGTGTAATTACAACTTTAAGGGGGTAATGGAGCTTCCCAGGAGGCTTTGAGATAAGGAGGAAGTCTGGACAATAAAAAGAAAACTCGGGATGCGCTGCCTTGGCGCACTTAATTACTGATTTCTCAGCTATTATTTACATGGGGAAACACAAAAAGTGCATAAAGTTTACGTGGTACACGGTCTGCTCCTTTGCATGCGGTGCCCAAAAGGCCCCTGCATGGAGCCACTTTTATCTGAAGCCGTGTAAGGCGAGAGGCTGCAAGTAATTACAATAGGGAGGGGAGGCCGGGGTGCTACAGAGACGGGCCAAGCTTGCAGAAGCCTTTTTGACTTTTCTGAATAACAGCAGCGCGCCGAAGTCAGCCGGTGTGCGCTGGCAAAGCCCGTTCTCCCCAGCACGCCTCCCATGCCTGCTGTCTGCTGCCCAGGTAATCAAAAGCATACTCACACTTAATTACTAATTACCAAGTAGGAAAGCTGGTATCGTGAGAACCAGTCCGCAGCAGCTATACGAAGACAGGGATCAGGACACCGGGCCATGCGTTTGAAAAGCAGGAGGCAGCTGCAGCTGGGGAGAGGGAAGAAGCGTGGGCGCGCTGAGCTTAAAGAAGCACAAAGGAAACAAGGGGCGCGCGCAGCTTTCGTTTTCTCTTCACCTTTCAGGACGTGCCCTGGAGATTCCCTGTTTGGAGCCGGGGGAGTAGGCGCCTGTATTCCAAGAGCAGTGAGCGCGACTCTGAAAAGACCCCTTCAGCGCCATATGCATCGGATCCACGAGCCGACAAAACTAGCTGAACTTTTTGACGTGGTGCTATCAAGTAAATACAATCGTAATTTTACATCGGCGTACCTGTCAATCCCTTGCTTAAAAAACAGTGGTGCGCGCGCACCACAGAGGAGCGGGGGGAGGGAGCGCGGCAGCGAGGCGAACGCGCTCTGCTGCGCGTTCTGGCCACCGTCGGGAATGGGAGGAGCAGAGGCGGGACATGCGCCCGCCTTTGCCCAATCGCGTGCCGTCTCTGTAAAAAAAACGCACGCTCCAGCCAATGTGGGCTTCCGAAAGCAAAACCACACGCACGAGCGTGTGGGTAGCTTTCAGAAGCCCTTTCTAAAGGTCTCGCGCTGCGCGAGCAGTGCTACGCACTGCAACGCTAGGCGCGAGACCTAAAAACTGGAATATGTGTGTGTGTTCGTGTGTGTGTGTGGAAGCGCACACACGTCTGTGTGCATGAGGAGGTGAGAGGGAATTAGAGCAAACTATCAGACTAGGTTGAGCCCTGCTTTTCTTAAAAGAAGTGGCGGAGTTTCTTTTAAACAATCCACCCTCTGTGCTCAATCCAGAAGATAGCTCACAACAGTTTCCATGTATTAAATAAAATAACTGCTGTCAATCACTTGACCAGGTTGATGTTTCACAGTAATGAGATCTCCATGTTGGGATCAATAGCGTGAAATCCTGGATTGCTCAGCCTCTATTAGTGTAAGGTTGACAGAGAGAGATACATGTTTCAGGAACTTCACTACTGGCACAATCTTCATCTTTACAGCGCCCAGTCCGACCTGCACCCCCCCCGCCCCAAGCGCCTTGAGACCCTCACGAGTGAGTAGTCACACTTAATATGTACTGATTGATTGATTGACAGAGTAGTTCAAATGAGTACCCAACTCCCACAAGTACTAATGAGACACACTTACTCACGCAATAAAACTCACAACTTGCAGATGCAAGAATGGCTTGAAATAAATGGATTGAGATATTGTGACTTCATTAGAAACATATATATCAAATTCAAGCAGCTGGAATTGGGGTGGACTGCATGTGTTGAGGCACAAAATGTTCCTTGCGTGGCCTGTGATAGCATGCACCCCAGCTCTGAGCGCCCCAGGTAGTGAGAGACCTGTTCATTTTGGATCTTTATGGCCTCAGCACACATGACAATTATGCGTGTGTGCCTAGGGACTGTTGTGACAAGAAATACGACACAGAGCTGGGCTCTGTAGGCTGGGAGAGTATCCCATATGCTCCCCAATGTCCTTAATGTGACTACTATCACCTCACTGGGCTGTGGATAACTGACAGTGGTGGCAATGAAAGATGATATCTGCAGAGCAGGCCTTGTTACCTACTCCCTGTGAAGGGAGAGTTGCCTACTGGCCTCTCCTGTTTAAATAGTCTTTTAATCTCTTGCAGATGGGTCATTTGCTCCGTATATGTGGGACGTAAATGGTGCATATGTGTATACACTATGTATGGGCTGAAACCTTGTGTGCAGTACTCCATTGTCGCAGCCCAGAAATCCATTTTGGATCTACTAAGGTATGTGTTACATAAGATGGCGGTTGGCAAGAGCCTGCCAGACAGCAATGTGAATTGTAGGACTTCTCCAAAGCATTCCTGAGGTCCTTTGTAGACAGGGCCAGACTGGGAGCCTAAAGAGGCAAACATCTTCAAAACAGCTTAGCTCTCTCCTTCCTCTCGTTTCTATCTTTTTAATCCCTCTCTCCCCTCCCTCTTTGCAATATCTTTCTAGCTTTTACTGTCTCCTGAAGCCCCCACTTTGCACTCTTTGGTTAACCTGGAGAGCTAGAAAAAGTGGTAGAGGTGCCAGCAATGGCCCCTAGGCTTTCAAAAACCGGTCTCCAATAGCTTCAGCCCCCAACGAAATGCCCTATGGAGTAAATGGTTAGGAGATAGGAGGTACCTTTCAAGTATAAGTGAAGCCCTAGTCCACTTCCTGCTCTGTTCCTCCCCAGAAGTGTTTCCCACAACAGGGTGAGAGGTAGTAGAGTGGCAAAGCCTCTTCATTTTTTGCCTTTTGTTTTGAGTTTCTCTGATAAGTCAGTGGGTGTAGGACACGGCACGGCCGAGGGCCACACAGCAACCAGATCCCACTGCATTTACCAAAAGCCATGCTTAGTGGGTTTTTACTTTGGCCATTGGGCAAATACATCATTAACAAAACCCCAAACATTGTATTCAATAAACACTGCTATCTATTTACTCAGAAACGAGAAAATAACGTTGTAAAAATCATAGAAATGACCCTAGAGACTATAGTTGAAGAGATGCCATGGTTACAACTCAAAACTTGATTAAAAATGAAATCACTGATATTTGCCAATCATGGTGAGCAAAGCAACCATAACTTTCCCTATGCACTTCTCATGGCATAGTACAGTATGTCACAATTTACATCAATAATAACATCAGTGAGGCTGGTGTACTGAGTGTGGGTTCTGGCCAAAAGCCACAAACTGTACCTAGAATGTACTATATATATTCAAAGGACGAGTACAGTGAGCTGTGAGAGCATTGAGATTGAGTGTATGGCTTGCCCCAGAGCTGAGTGAGCACAGCTGAGATTGAGTGTATGGCTTGCCCCAGAGCTGAGTGAGCACAGCTGAGATTGAGTGCATGGCTTGCCTCAGAGCTGACTGAGCACAGCTGAGACTGAGTGTATGGCTTGCCCTATAACTGACTGAGCACAGCTGAGACTGAGTATGGCTTGCCCTAGAACTGACTGAGCACAGCTGAGACTGAGTGTATGGCTTGCCTCAGAGCTGACTGAGCTCAGCTGAGACTGAGTGTATGGCTTGCCCCAGAGCTGAGTGAGCACAGCTGAGATTGAGTGCATGGCTTGCCTCAGAGCTGACTGAGCACAGCTGAGACTGAGTGTATGGCTTGCCCTATAACTGACTAAGCACAACTGAGACTGAGAGTATGGCTTGCCCTAGAACTGACTGAGCACAGCTGAGACTGAGTGTATGGCTTGCCTCAGAGCTGACTGAGCACAGCTGAGACTGAGTGTATGGCTTGCCCCAGAGCTGAGTGAGCACAGCTGAGATTGAGTGCATGGCTTGCCTCAGAGCTGACTGAGCACAGCTGAGACTGAGTGTATGGCTTGCCCTATAACTGACTGAGCACAGCTGAGACTGAGAGTATGGCTTGCCCTAGAACTGACTGAGCACAGCTGAGACTGAGTGTATGGCTTGCCTCAGAGCTGACTGAGCACAGCTGAGACTGAGTGTATGGCTTGCCCCAGAGCTGAGTGAGCACAGCTGAGATTGAGTGCATGGCTTGCCTCAGAGTTGACTGAGCACAGCTGAGACTGAGTGTATGGCTTGCCCTATAACTGACTGAGCACAGCTGAGACTGAGAGTATGGCTTGCCCTAGAACTGACTGAGCACAGCTGAGACTGAGGGTATGGCTGGCCCCAGAGCTGACTGAGCACAGCTGAGACTGAGTGTATGGCTTGCCCAAAAACTGACTGAGCACAGCTTAGATTGTGTGCATGGCTTGCCCCAAAGTTGACTGAGCACTGCTGAGATTGAGTGCATGGCTTGCCCTAGAACTGACTGAGCACAGCTGAGACTGAGTGTATGACTTGCCCTAGAACTGACTGAGCACAGCTGAGATTGTGTGTATGGCTTGCCCCAGAGCTGACTGAGCACAGCTGAGATTGAGTGCATGGCTTGCCCCAGAGCTGACTGAGCAGAGCTGAGATTGAGTGCATGGCTTGCCTCAGAGCTGACTGAGCACAGCTGAGACTGAGTGTATGGCTTGCCTCAGAGCTGACTGAGCACAGCTGAGATTGAGTGCATGGCCTGCCCCAGAGCTGACCGAGCACAGCTGAGATTGAGTGCATGGCTTGCCCCAGAGCTGACTGAGCACAGCTGAAGATCGCGTCCAATGGGTAAGTGCTAATTACAGAGCATGACCATGGCGTTGCACCCAGAGATAACTGTACATAGTTTAACGCCATGTTTCAGTGACATTGAAAGTTGGGGTAAAGAGTGCAGGACCTAAGAAAAGAGTCTAGTAGCTGAGCCAAATACCAAGACCTGCCTGTGACCTCACCTATGCCATTATCAATAACATAACTTATTCTATCACATATGTATTGAACCATAATTCCTTTAACACCAGAGTTATTACACAGACTTCACTCTTGTGCAGTTCCTACAGATAACATAAATATAAAGTGCTGGCATGCTATGTGTCACTACAGTTGCTCTAGATGGAAAAGTCCATCACTACTACTGACTGCTATTATATGTCCCTGCAGTTGTTATAGATTAAGAAGCAAAGTAGTCCTGATGGGTACTAGTTCTCCTAGCAGATCTCAGTCCTTATGAGAAGCCAATTTATTCTCAAAATGCTCTCACTAATACTACCATATTCTCTAAAAACGGATTCAGGTGTCTAAATGGAACTATCAAGTGCCAAAAAGGTAATGCCTTCTTCTTTAAAAGTGACTCCATCGCCTAAAATGCTGCTTGCATAAATCAAACCAAATCACATCATGTATACAGGGCATGCTTTTCTATTTTAAATAATCTGATTTTGCTCCTCAATGAAAAAAGCTAGCATCATTATATAAATAATTGTGTAAACTGCAGCCTCGCATCTAAATACAATAAATGTGTCAGTATGTATTATATGTCATAATTTCAGTGTAGCAGCCATTATTTTCTTCATACAACTGCAGAAGCACTGTGTAGTACCAATCAGCGGCACTGTATCTATATAAAATTGCACTGAGGACACCGACTAACAATCAATATACAGTATAATTATATCACCATGTCATGTAGTCAATTTGACAACAGTGTTTTTTGCATGTAATTGTTATTATAGGCGATATCTCTAGTGATGTCATTGAGTGTGTCATTTGTCATGACATGTGAAGTCATGAGCAGAGTATTGGGGGAGTTATGCTTGTGTAACCATAATGTCCCTTCATATGAATTTGTTTTGTTCACTTTTTCAGTTGTTTCATAATGATAAGAACTAAAAATGTGAACAAAAAAGTTCATTGGAAAGGACAAATTATGGTTGAAAGCATAAAACACACTTACATTTGCCAGTTACAATGAGCTGCACAATCTTGGGCAGAGCGTGTGCTGTGGCAAGGGTATTGCCTTCATGATGTGTAAACAAATTCTGAAAAACTATGTTAAAGAATGCTATGGTTTTAGGCCACAATCACCAATGTGAAGTAAGGTCTAACCATAACAGATGCACGTTTGCCTCTCATCAATATACAGGTTACTTGCATTGCTACATTAGTTGCCCATAAAGCAGTGGTTTCAAAACCAATGTTTCACAATGATGGTGTTATACCAATGAATACTTTTGTTTAATTCTGAGATACAAGATAACTTATGCTAATGATACGTCTAGTCTCTGCTTGATTTCCTTCTACCAAGTAACTAGTTTCATGACAAGAAATTTAGATGATAGAAGCATGAAACCCCCTTCTAAGCTTCACCATTTCCCTTACTGAATCGGAATTAAAGAGGAAATTTAACACTGTAATTACTGATTATAATTTGAACCTTGCAGACAGCAGCCATAAAAACCCTCCTGGCTCTGGTAAAGAATGTGCTTCTTACTATATATATCATAATTAAACGTTTTCTCTCTCTGATATTGAAGACAACCAAAGTGTACAACCCAGTATTTATCTTATTATTTATTTACTTACTTATTATCTTATTACTTTCAGTCTACATTTTTCTGTTTGAAAAAAGTGTTAGTTTCATGCTACCAGCATCAAAATAAATACGCAATGTTAAATATATACATAATGTGTATCATGCAATTAGTGTCTGTAGTCCTTTGGCATTAGGTCACCTGATTTATCATTATATTACCAGAATTGGCTGACAGCATTACCACTGGCTTAGCAAGGTTGATATGGGCCCTAATGCAACGCAAGGGAATGCCTACCCCCCATCCCCAGGTTTGGTAGAACAGAACAGCTATAGTTGGGGAGCAGAGAGCACCTCAGATTCCTGGGCCCCAATGCTACTGCACCTGGAGCACTATTGAAAGCTATGCCCACAGAGCATTACTGAATTATTGGATCATCGCAGGCAGGATACTTGATATATTAACATATCTTTATGTATATTTATTTACCTCCTATCTAGCTCTCAATCGTTTCTCTATATATATATAAGCACACACATGCACGCGCACACCCAACCCCCACAATACATTCCAGCCCGTGGTAATGGACACGCAAGCTGATATTTTATGTGCCAGAAAAAGAAGTAAAATCTCCCCCCTCTGAGTTTGTTTGATCCCTGTGCTCAAGCTAAATTTTACCACACACAGCTCTAACAGTTAAGCGCCTGCAACTCATTTGTGAGTTTATAACCACCTTCTCCCCAGGTAAGACAAAAAAACATATTAGCATTTTTATTTGTGCAAAAAATGTTCTGGTCAAAGGCAGTTCAAACTATTTAGTCTTGGGAGAAGAAAGTCTTAACTAATATTTTAACTCTCTATCTGTTTATTTGCTTATGTGTGTATTTTCCGTTTTGTAATCCAGTTACAATGCATTATATCATGAACAATGCACTTTACCTTACACTGTTATTCGGGCATTCTCTCACCCTCCGAGATACAAACCAGATATTTAGCGTAGACGTCTGTTGCCTACACAGTGACAGACAACCATGTTTTGCAACAGGAAACAAACTTTAAACCCTGCTTTTTAATGGTACCAAAATCTACCATTATTGCAGCAGATTCAACATCTGTATCTCTTTATTTTGTAATACGTGTCCCGACTTTTCAAACCCTTTGTGTCTTTTGGGGATCATAAAAGGGGATTGAAATGGCAGGTTGCAAACTTTAGGGAGTAACTAACTTTAGAAATAAAATCTATACTTTAATAGTTGGTTACAATTTCCCACCAGGAGCAAAATTAAAATAGTCTTAAGTTAAATTCAGTCCTTCATCTGTTAGTGTTTTCATTAGTTTTGCTGCTTTCTACTTGTAATGAAAAATATCTCTAGTTTTTTCTATGTAGCGCACACATCCGTGTGCAGCCTTAAGCAAGCGATGATAGACTTTACTGTGGAGACAAAGCTGAGGTATGGGTATGGTGGTATTGGCTTTGGAATTCCAGTCCCTTTGCTGCTGGGTAGAGCCATTTTAAACACAGACCTTTCTATGATATAGCACTGCCCTAATGGGACCAACAGTAGCAGCTTGGCAGCGACCAGCTCAGCCAGGAACGGTGGCTCATGATACAATGATTTTGTCTACTTTACACCTTCACCTCCTGCAATCTGGCACCCCTACTGGTTTGTCCATAAGGCTGCCTTACCTCTTACTCTATGAAGATCTTTAAAAAATGCAGATTTACGGGGGCGCTAGAGGGCGCCAGGCAAGATGGCCGCACCTTAGTGCAGCTCCGCCGGCTGATCGCCAATCCGTCCATTATCTGCTGTTAGAAATCGCATCACCGCTGCGAAAACGGGTGCCCGGCGCAGCGTAATACCCCTGCATTCGGTGGGAGCCCCTGGAACTGCTGGTGTTGGATGGGTCGGGCTGTAATCCACTCTGCACGGACTGCCTGGTTTGGCGCGTGAAATGGCGACTGCCACTGCCCGGCGTTGACACACGCGGCCTGCCGCGGAGGAAGTGGACGCCTCAGCTCGATATCGGCTTGCGGGTGCATCGAGTCTCCTCAGAGCGCGGGGGTCGGATGCTTCACGCCCCCGCACAGTAGATGTGCCCTGAGTGCCCGGGAGTGATGACCGAGCCGGCCCCTGAGATCCTGAGGTGCCGTCCCCGGCTTGGAGCGGTGAGCGGGGCTCAGCGGAGTGCGGCGGAGAGCTGCGGGCCCGCTCCGCATTGCTGATTGTTGGCGGGGACGCCGGCGGCTGGCCGGACACCGGGCGATTTCCCTGCCCGATTGCTGCCTGCGGGGATCCTGGCGCACCCCCTCGCATTGCCACGACCTGGGAGCTGAGGCCCCTGAATCATCGCCGATATCGGAACCGCTAGGGCTCAGACCGCGACCTGTGGAGGACGTCGGAGGCCAAGAGTGGAGCACCCCCTTCAAAGCCACTGCAGTGTCCTGGAGCTGGCAGCGGGTGGCGGTGAGTGGGTCGCGGCCCTGTCTGGGCCTACCGCTGCGGAGGCAGGTGTGAGCCTGGGCTGCGGCCTGCGAGTTGCAGCCTGGTTGCGCGGCGCGTGGCTGCCTGGGGGGCGGCTTACCCCCTTCTGAGACTGAGCCTGAGGCCTGTGGGGTGTGCCGGTGCCCCGTACTTATGGATTGCTAGTCTGGACCCATACATATCCTGCATCTGGGCGCTGCTGTTTCTGTAGGACAGCAACCTTGCTGTCTCCACCTGGTGCCTGCTGGTCGTCTTTCGCGCCACCGCACTTTTGGCTCGTTGGGGTGAATTGGTGGCTACCTTCTCCTCTGTACTTGATTTGGTGCAGCTGCTTGCTGTGGGCTTATAATTGTGTGCCTGTGGAGTACACTCTTGTGTCCGGCCTGGTAACCCTGCAATCTGCCTGACTTGTTCTGAACTGTGTTGGCGCACTTGGGGCCCGCTTGGGAGGTGCGGGCCTCCATCTTGTGTCTGCTAGTTTCTCTCGCTCCTGTGCCACGAGTTGGAGGTCGCCTACGGTTGGCACTAGTGACACGGCACTCCGCCCCCGGCCAGGGCGGGACCCCCCCATCATGCGCCACAGGAGTGGCGCTGGTATATTGCACGTGAGGGCTGCTTGCACCTATTGTACTGCGGACACATCGTGTTGCTCGCCAAGGGCTACTGGTTCACTGGCGTCTCCTTGTGGCAGAGGCATGCAAGTGGTGGCGGACTAGGTGTCGCTGTCTTGTGCTGGTCCACTGCGCTCTCCACCTCCTTATTTGGCTGGTCTCTTGTACACTATGGGGAGGGCGGACAAAACTCAACCTCGCCTTACTTTTGAGGCACGCAAGCCCAGTAAATCACAACAAAAAGCAGCTTCTGATTCTGAAGCGGACGCTCGGGGGGGGGTGGACGGCCCGTCCACGCTAGCGGTCACTCTTTTAGCGATGCAGAAAAGCCTCCAATCCATAGAGGGTACCATGGCTGCCGTGAACCACAGACTAGACCACATGTCATCCCAGCTCGAGAAGCAGAATACTAGAATGGGGGAGATTGAGCAGCGGGTTTCCTCTACTGAAGATGGTCTAGGTGAGGTGACGAGCAAGGCCCTTAACATGGAGAAGGTGTTGGCACTAATCCAGGCAAAGAACGAGGACTTAGAGGCACGGTCCCACCGAAATAATCTCCGTATTACCGGCCTGCCGGAATCGACGAACACTGGGAAGTTGGAGACCTTCATTGAGACTCTGATAAAAGATGTCTTTGGGCCTGAGAACTTATCCACCATGTTTATAGTAGAGCGGTCGCATCGCTCCCTGGCGGCAAGGCCGGTGCCTGGAGCCCCGTCTCGCCCCATAATTGCTCGTTTATTAAACTATAGGGACCATGATGTTATCTTGAGGATGGCCAGAGAGAAAGGCACTATTGAACATCAAGGGAACTCATTATCCTTCTTCCCTGAATTCGCTGTTCAGGCTGCCCGGCGGGAGTTTGGAACTGTCAAGAAATTTCTACAATCTGAGGGCATTTCCTATGCCATGCTGTACCCTGCCCGCCTATGTAAAGGCCAGGAGGGGGAGGCAAAAAGCTTTTCCACCCCCAAGGCGGCGTTGGAGCACGCTAAAAAACTAAAACGTCGGAGGCGAGAGGCCCAAATTGATCCTGAGGAGGAGGAGCAGTGATTTGTTATGTAGCCGTGGACTGTGTTTTATGTCTAACTGCTCCGCATGTTGGTTCCGTGGCATTCCCGCTGTATCGGGAAATGATTGTTCTTTTTGACAGGTCCTGCTGCAGGGGCACTGCTTATCTTATGGCGATTGTCTGTGATGCACTATGCATTGTTTCTATGTTATCTCTCTTGTAGCACAGGTATATAGTCCTGATCAGCCACCTCCTACTTCATGGGAGGCAAGTAGCTCTCTGGCGTTTCCCACATGGGAGTACCTCACTTGTTGCGTGTTGTTAGAACTTATGGTTGGGGGTTGATTGCTCTGGGGAGGAATGGCTTTGGCATGTTGGGGTTGCTGAAGTGGGTGGGGGGTTGGGGGGCTAGGGGGGAGTGTTGGATGGCACTTTTAACTAGTATTGTTAATGAGCCCTGGCGACAACTTACCGTAACTCGACATTATACTGTTATGACGACCTCTTCCACTGCCAGACACGGGTGGTAATATAAAGTTCCTCACCTGGAACGTGCATGGGTTAAACAGCCCCAAGAAAATCCGTACTGTCCTAGCCTATCTGGACAGATTAGATGTCCAGGTAGCATTCCATCTTACTTCATACTCTGAGCGGAATGTGGGCGCGCGCTGGGCGGGGATCCGGATTGCATCCTCTTATTCGTCATATTCCCGTGGGGTGCTCATTTTAATTAAGAAAGGGGTCCCGTTCAGTGTACTAGGCTCGGAGATTGACGACCAGGGCAGGCTTGCGTTGGTGCATGGCAAGTTAGGCGGTGCGGAAGTGCTGTTGGTGAATGTGTATGGTCCGAATGCGGATGACCATTCATTCTTTGCAGATGTGTGGCGCCGCATTTCCAGCTTCCCTCCTGTTGCGATTTTGTGGGGGGGCGACTTCAACACTTGTCTGGATTTACATATGGATAGACTGGGCAGTGGAGCCCCCCGACATAGGCTTGCGACGGACGCCCTGCTGGGTCTGTTGGAGGCCGGGAACTTACACGATGTGTGGCGGCTGCGAAACCCTGGGACACGGGAGAGTATCTTTGTATCCACAGTCCACGGTACATGGTCCCGGCTGGACTACTGGCTCGCATCTGAGGCCGTCTGTACGTGGGTCACAGACATTAGGCACTTGGCAAAATCACTATCGGATCATTCCCCAGTATTGCTTGAATTGCGCATCCCTAAGTGTGAAAGGCCTCCGTTCACGTGGAGGCTACAACAGTCCTCATTGACTGATCCGGTATTCAAAAGTACTGTAGGTGAGGCGATTTGTAACTTTTTTAAAGAGAATGAGGGCACTGTAGATAGTGCGGGCGTGCTTTGGGAGGCGTTCAAAGTTACAATACGTGGAGTGTGTATTGGTGCACAGGCCGGAGTTTTAAAGGACCTCCGGCGCCGCCATGACAGGTTGGCGGCAGGAATATCCACATTGGAGCGTGAATATGAAGAACACCCACCCCCAGAAAAGCTGGCTGCAATACGTGAACTGGTCACGGAGCACAATGAAACTGCTGACCAGGTGGTGGCCCATAGGTCGCGTCGCAGCAAGGCGCGCTATTATGGGGAGGGGGGCAGACCTAGCCGCTCTCTTGCGCACAAATTGGCGGCACCTCAGAGCCAAGATTACATTACTGAAATAATTGATGAAGAGGGTGAGGTGCAGTTCACCACACCAGAGATAAGCAGAGTGGTGCTGGCTTTCTATTCTGGTCTCTATGGTAAGCGACCACACGCCCCGGAAGCGGATATCAACTCCTATCTTGATGATATTGCACTAGGCTGGCTATCAGTAGACCAGCGTGAATATCTCACGCAGCCATTTGATGTCGAAGACGTCAAGCTGGCCATCATGGCACTCCCAACATGTAAGGCTGCAAGCCTTGATGGGCTCCCGAGCTAATTTTATAAGGCCTATGCAGAAGATTTAGCCCCTAGGCTCCTTGACGTCTTTGCGGAGGCCTATGACACTGGTACACTTCCGCCCACTCTTAGGAAGGCCCATATTGTCATGCTATTGAAACAGGACAAAGCGGCCAATGTCTGCGATTCCTATAGGCCTCTCTCTATGATCAACATTGATGCCAAAATTCTGGCAAAAATGATTGCCAGTAGGCTCCAGCCCCTAGTACCTAACCTGGTCCTCCCCGACCAGTCGGGGTTTGTCCCTGCCAGATCAACTATGCACAATCTTTGGGGAGAGGAGTTGGCCTAACGGCTAGGGCGGTCGACCTCGAATCTGGGGAACTGGGTTCGAGTCTCGGCAATGACGCTGAACATCCTGCGATTCTGGGCAAATCACTTAATCTCCCCATGCCTAACAAAAATGAATGTGTCCTCATGTAATGCAACTGGTGCTATGTAAAGCGCTCTGATACCCGATTCGGGTTAAGTTTGCGCTATATAAAACTCTGTAAAAAAAAGACCTTCGCACTGTGTTCGCCACCCTGCATTATTTTGACTCGGACTTCCAGGCTGTAGCGGTTCTACTTGACGCCGCGAAGGCGTTTGATTCCCTGCAATGGGAATATATGTTCACCGTCCTGCTGCGTATGGGTCTGCCACCTTTCTTTCTTAAATGGGTTCTTCTGTTATATTCTGAGCCACGGGCCCAATACGCGTGAATGGCTGGGTGTCTGACGCGTTCCCGATTCACAGGGGCACGCGACAGGGCTGCCCTCTGTCACCAATCCTCTTCACCCTCGCACTCGAGCCTTTAGCCTGTAAATTGCGCCAGCGGCATGCTCAGGCAGCGTTGCGATTCCGTCAACGTCCATTGGTGGTTTCATTATACGCGGACGATATGTTGCTCTACGTCCGTGAGCCGGACACTTATTTATCTGAGCTGCTTCGCGAGTACGTGAAGTTTGAACGTTACTCGGGCTTGGGTATCAACTGGGCGAAATCGACAGTGTTCCCACTGACTGCTGGTACCCGAGAGGTGTACTTGGATTTCCCACTTGTGTGGTCCACTGACCCGGTTCGTTATCTGGGCGTGTGGCTGCATATGGACCCTGAAATGGTTATATCCGAGAATTATGGTCGGGCTATCACTAAAATCACTGAGCAGGTGGCGAGGTGGGCTGCACTGCCGCTTTCCTTAGCTGATCGAATAGCAGTCGTCAAGATGACGATCCTACCTAAGCTGCTCTACCTGTATATTAATATTCCGATTCGGTTAAACATTGCACTTTTTAACACGCTTCAGTCGGCTTTGCTCACCTTTGTGTGGGACGGTAAGAAACCCCATTGCAGTTGGGAGGCGCTGGTGCAGCCGTTTGACCGAGGAGGCTTCGAAGCCCCTGATCTGCGGCTCTACTATTTGTGCGCTCAGGCGCAATTTGCGCATTTCTGGTTTTATCCGCAGCGGTTCCAGCCACATATAGCGGTGGAGGCAGATTCAATCCTTCCTGTGCCGCTGGTGGCGGCCGCTTTGCTGGGCGGACATGGTGGACCGCGGACCGAGATCAGTCCGGTACTCTGCACTGCGTGGGCCTGGCAGGCACTGGCCAAACGGGCACAGTTGGGCTACCTCTATGCCCCGACGCTTCCGATCAAGGCACACCCGGACATCTCCGCTGCCCAGGAGCAGGCCGCGCTGCGCACATTGGAAGGCACAGGAATTGCACAACTAGGCGACCTGTATCGACAAGACCAGTTCATAACCCTCTCAGATATACAGGAGGGGCGGGGGCAGGATCTGATGTTAGGATTCACCTATGTGCGTGTTAGGCAGGCTGTCCACGCAATATATCCCGACTATCCAGCTGAGCCAAAAACGTTACTGGCATTACAGGTGGTACTTGCTAGTGACTCCTGACGTGGTCTGATCACCAGACTTTATGATGCCTCCATGAGGGAGCGGGACCTTATAGACAATCCTTCATATAACAAATGGAATACAACGCTGCAGGACACCCTCTCCTTGGATGCATGGAAATTCTGTTGCACCCTAACGGGACGCCTGACTGCAAATTGTAATCTCCGCATCATACACTTTAAATATCTGCATCAGATCTATTATACACCTGTTCAGTTGCGCAGTTTTGGGTTGCGGGACAGCGCTAGTTGTGTGCGGTGTGGACAGGAGGATGCGGACTTCCTGCATCTCGCGTGGGGCTGTGCTGGTATACAGGCTTTTTGGGTCAAGGTTGCGAGTGTGCTCACGGAAGTGGTGCTGGAGTCGGTGCCGTGTACGCCTGCTGTTTGCGTTTTAGGTTGGGTTAAAAGCCTTAAGCCCTGCAATAGGCGTTTAGTGGCTATTTCCACGCTGTTTGCCAAGCGGGCGATTGCGCAATGCTGGGGGGCCAAAACCCTACCGACAGTCAAAAGATGGATCCGAGACTTACTTTATTGCAGGGACCAGCTTGGAATTTATGTAGAGGAACTGCCCGCAGCCTCGCGCCCCAAGGACTTCTGGGCCCCATTAACGGGGTACCTATTAGGCAATCCATACTTACAGTAGGGGATTGTGATACTTGTTTCGGGTGGTGGGTAGGGGGTCGAACTTGCAACCAGTGTTTATGTCTTCATCTATCTGTATCAATGGGCTCCACTGATTCATTAAGTGCCGGGTTTTGGGGGTGGGGGGAAGGGTTGAGGAAGTTTTCAATGCGGGATATGTTTTTGTTTATATTCATGTAAAATGCTTGTATTGCATATATGATCTAGCAGATCTGCTGTGCCCCACTCTGGGGTTGTAATCACTCCTTGATACAAGCTGTACAATAAAAAGAGTTTAATTTTTTTTTTTTTTTTTAAATGCAGATTTACATCATGATTGCCCCATTTCCCAAGTTAAGCATCACAGGGGTGCTAGCTCACAAGTGAATAAGCCATAGTACATCTACTCTGAAGAAACCATCTAACTCAGGGTTTCATGACCTTTTGAATTCTATTGACGCCAAATGAATCACTACTGGAAATCCAGGGACCCTGCCTGTGCAATTTGTATGATTTGAACCTCAAATCAATACACAAAATTAGAGAATTCTCAAACAATAAAAATTGGAATTTTAATGGAAAAGTTGGATCTTTTCAATAATTTGTTTTATTTCTAAAATATGCAGTAATAACATTGTTAGACTCTAGCATATCGGTTTGTTGTTTTTTAGCTCTTAATTCAAGCTCTCTTTCAGTTGGTGCATACCGGCACTTTATTTGAGGCTACCAATCATCCATACCTTATTCTGTTTGATATCTTCACGCAGATTCAAAAACCGAGCTAAGAATACCAACTTAATTTTTGTAGCCTCCAATTTCAAATTCCTACACATTTGCAAAGTGTTTTGAAATGTTACATTTTACAATTTGCTTTTTTAAAATGTTTATATATGTTCTTCATGTGCTAAAAGTATTTATTTTTCTTGAATCCCAGGTTAAGAACTGCTGATGTAAAACTAAGTAAAATGTTGGTTTCATCTAAGGTATGGGATACATTTAAAGGGAAAATACATTGTAGACCGCTTTCCTGCTTTAGGCCTCTATGTGTTTTAAATGACTGAGGAAATGCCTATAGTGGTGTGAATGCCAGCTCAACATCACAAAATCATTGGCGCTTCTTGTTTTGCTGAATATATGTTATTAAGTTTGTCCCCAATGAAATTGGTCTGTTTCCTCAGAACAGTCAGGGTGAAGGAAAGCCATGTCACTTTGGTTACGGAGACCTGTTAGTGAAAAGTTGCAGACTCTCTCAGCTTCACAGTCAATTTTGGAGAAAATCGCTGATGTTCTAAAAGCCAAAATATATGTTCCTGGCTCAACCTAACAGTTTCCTTTTGCAGATGGCTGCAGCCATCTATTTCTAGAGCACCATGAACTCCCATGAGACTTCTGACCATTTTGAAAATAGATTTCTGTGTAATCTCAAAATATTTGTAATCTACTGGTTTCATTCTTTGTTCGGAAAAACGTTTGGTCAAGCTTTCCATTGAGTTCTGTACACTTTAAGAACGGTTGTCTCGTACTTAAAGAAGTCTGCCACTCTTTGGAAAGAAAGCATGAAGCGTTTGGAAAATGTTCTGCAAATTTTCTCATTCTCTTAACAACATTGTTTGAAATAATTTTGGGATTTCTAAGAAATAATTCTGGAACTTAAAAACATTTCGGTGAAGCAATGTAATATTTTATTAAATCATTTTGCACTTTGAAAACACTGAATGCCTACATTTTAACAGTACAGAACAAATGCAGAATATTTGGGAAATTACTGTATGTTCAACTTTAAATCATTTTGTATGCTTTTTGAAAAATGGATCTGCTCTGCACCATATACATTTTTCGTAAGCATCCTATTCTGCAAAACAGACAACATATGACCTAATGTACAAAGCTCTTTTGTGGTTGCAAACCCTATGATCACACAGTTTGCCATTGCAGAAGGACTTTTTACAATGTAAAATAGCCCTTTTATGAGTTGGGAAAGTGTTTCCAACATATAAAAGGGCTTTTGTGACCCCATCCAAATTGCAAACGGGAGGGAACGTGAAAGGTCATTCTGCCTATTTGCGATTCAGAAAGGTATGTATGAGTGGTTTGCACCCGCATTTTCAGTTACACGCCATTGCTCAGCTACTGACCCCAGAATTGTAGCAGTAACTGATTCGTAACGAGGAAACTGTCCCAGTGAGACAGCTTCATCTTTGTGAATAGTGTCATTGTGCCTCGGCGGGAGCAGACAGTAGTCCAGGGAACCACTTCCTACTGGCCTCTACCCCGGGTATTAGTATATTAGTTTTAATGCAATCACAGGAAAATATGATTCTTAACAGTGCAAAGAAAAGTTGCTGTTGAGTTTTCATTACCTCACCCTGAAGACGTATTTATATGTACTAAGATGATTAACAATATCTAAAAAGAGTAATGAAAATGGAAATGAAAAGCATTGGCCAAATAAAGTATTATCCCACCTACTCTGGCACTAAAATGCACTTCTTTTAGGAGGATGCTCACATGCTATCACAAAAAATGCACATCATCACAGTGCAAGAAAGCCCAGGGTAAAAGTGGGCAGACCCATTCTCCTATGATTTTGTGGGCGAAAGCAAAATGTGAATGAAAATTGAACAGACCAATGGATGAAGAGGGCTGGACCAAAATCCGTCTTTCTATGTATAGATGTATGTGTTTCTATGTATTATTTTTTTAGACTATATGAGGCTGGAAAGACAGATAAAGCTGTCCCTTGGCTAGACCGAAAAAATACTACGCTTTTAGGAGCATCAATGCAGGTACAACTGTCTGCTGTCCCTAGAAGGCCTTTATCCCTGCATTCGAAGGTGTCACAAGTTGCAACCTGCCTATGTAATATTTATTAGGTCACTTTGCAACACCCTACGAAATTTACAATGCTACTTATTAGTACATAGGTTAGATTGAAAAATGCATCCCTGTTCACAAACCAGCCAGTGTGCAGTATGCACTTACCTAGTTTACAAATAGGGCTCATACATCAGGACCACAGTTCCAAAACTAACTTCCTGTACAAAAAGGAATGCACTGCATTTTAGGTTTCGGCTATCAGACAGCACCGGCTGTCTGGCTGGGAAAGACTTATTGAGAACTTACAGTGGTCTTAGAGCCTGCCAATTGCTTACTATGGGTGGCTTAATTGTGACACTCATTATCTTGCTTTTTATTTGTTGACTTGCTTGGGTTTGCCTTCCTCTTCTCTGTTTGTCCCTGCTGTGGAGCATACCCTCTTTTCTTGTGTCCTTCCACTGCTTAATTTTCTAGAACTACATTTTTCTGTTTGGTTAAGCACACTATAAGACTGCATGTGCTTTCCAGATATCTCGCTTGTGTACTCCCCCCCCCTCCCTACTATGCTCCATGTTGCTCTCTCTTGTCTGTGTGCTTCTCCCCCACCATGCTCCATGTTGCGCTCAACCTCAGGGGCTTTTTTTCCATGTTTGTTTCTTGCTCACATTCTACTCAGTCGAGTGCTGCTTTTCAGCTCCCCTGCACACTCCCCATTAATGCCCCTTCAACCCAGGTCTGATCCTGACAGTTTTGCCTCCCTAGGAAATGTTCTCTTTTGTAGGTGTTTGAGTGGTGCATTGCTTCAATGGTATGGACTATGGGCACTCAGGTCCATCTAGATTTGTTGCTCTGCCTGATTTGTGCTTTGCCCTACAGCTCTACTGTGTCTGGAATGAACATCGTCACATGGGTCTGGTCTATGAGGCTGGTGCTTTGTCAAATGGCTGTGGTCAACTCAGTGGCTAATTTGAAGTTTACTTAAAAACACGCCTTCATTCCCAATCAGGTGTAGGTTCGGTGTCATTTCTGTGGTCCTGACGAATTGCCTGAAATCCGGTTGGGCCTCACAAAGCATGAAACATGTTGACCCTACTTCACATATTTTAAGCTGTCAAGGTTCATTGGTTCCCATGATAGCGTTAGTTTGTTTTTACTCTTGTCAAGGGGACCACCTTATCAAACATTCCTTGGTACCCCTTAGATATTTTTAACCACTCACTACACCAACCAGCACTCATGATATCCTCACTTGCATTCACCAGTACGGCAACCAACTCAGAAGATCTCCAGCAAAGAGTCCCTTCAGGGGGCCCGGTGCAGCTGCCATTTTGCATAGACTGTAAAGGAGTATATGAAGCTGCCAATTTACACCAATGACCACTGACCGAGTATCATGAGGGCACCTGTAGCACCTTTAGTCACGGATTTTCAGCCAATAGCACTTTGCATGATGGGACTTGTAGACCCAAATCCCTAACTGAAAAAGTATTAGGACTCAAAAAGCCATTATTAGATATGCCTGCTCTTTATCAAAGATGTCCAACGTTGGTCCTTGAGGACCAGGGGCATGACAGGTTCGCAGGATTACCACAATGTAAATGAATCCCACTTAGATGATTTCAGCACATTTTTCTCACATAGAAATACTGAAAAGCAGGAATGAGTTCTGGCCCCGAGGATCAAAGCAGGACACCATTGCTGAATTCCTATTCTCTCAGTTTTCCTTATTTAACAAATTGGGAGCCCTTAAAACCAACAATATTAGGTAATGGCTATCTACTTTTGATTTTTTGCGACATGTCCATAGCAAGAAATGGCGAGTTGAGCTATTGGCGGCCATGGTCAAAATGTCTATGTGAATCACATTGGTCTTCTCCAGATAGTGCGGCTGTGGGTCAGGGCAGCTGTCACCTGCCACCCTCCCCTCCCACCCGAACACAGAAAATAAATATCTTTATTGGGAAAAGGGTAGAGCAATGCATTTTTAACTGTGGAGAAAATTATTACAAATTAGGTGCAGGTGTTTTTCACTGAACAATAAAACACCGACCAAAGAGAGATCAAACAACTTGGGCCCGATTTAATAAGAGTTTTTGGGCAAATCGGACCCAGATGTTAGCAGCCACTAAATCTGTTTTGGACTTTCCAGCACTTTGGGGATTGCCGTAGGTCAGCATAGTTTTCATGCTGCTTTTTGGAGTTCTTCCGTGTTACAGATCATGCATTCATGCTCATTTCACAAATTATGTCAAATTTTAACAAATTAAAACTCCCACTAATTTTATCGACTTGAACAGAAGTGTGACTGGATTTACGTGGGAATTTGAACGTTTTGTCCAAGATGATAAGGATCCCATTAGGTTTACTGTTTAGCACCTATATGAGCAGCATCTGTCCGAGTATACTGTCAGGGCAAGAGCATGAAACATTGTGTACAGAACCACTGTGTGTTTATGTGGCAAGAAGGATTTTTATCATTCAATACATTTCCAACATTGATGTTCAGCGGAGCGGGCTATGCTGAAGATGCATTTGCTTGGATAGTATCATACATTTAGGTAAGGTTAGGTAGGAGGTGACTACACGTCGTCAGGGTTGCTGTCTTCAAACCATGGCCATTCATTTGTAACAGCCAAAAGCATTCTGGGAGTTTTTATGCCTTTTCACCTTGTTGAAACCATTGAACTAAGACTGTGTAATGGCTTGCACAAGAAGACAATGCACGAAACAACTCAGCGGAATATGGTATTCCACCAGACATGGAGCTATCTCATAACCTTAACTGAAGCTTCAGATCAATTCAGAATCCATCATAATCAATTTTCTGAGGTCTTTGCATAGCCACCTCACCTAATGGACTAGGGTCTATGCTGCTTCCAGTGCCTCCCACGGAAATAGAGTGCTCACCCTGCACTCAGCTGCGTGTGCATGGAGACATCACTTGAGATTTCTCTGAATGACACAGTGCCAACACTTGATCTCATAATTTCCTGAACCCAAACCCAGATTATCTACAAACTGATAAAAATATGCACGTTTTCATTAGTGTGTTAACTTTTTTTAGTATTGCATGCATTTTGCTTTTTAGTTTTCTGCAACCTTCATCTGAAAATCTCCCAGGACTAGTCTTTTTATGTGGACGGTGGTGTGGAGACTTGTCGGTTTATGTTCTAGAAGGTATGTAGACATTGAACACTGGGCTGGTTTAGGCTTATGTTGTATGCAGCAGCACACCTGATATCATAAAGCTGTGCATCAGTATTGCTTCTTGTGTACCTTAAACGAGCACATGCATTGGATTGTTGGTAGCGGGAAAGACAATTGTATTCCACAGAATGTAGTCCACAGCTAATGGTAGAGGCTCTCAGCTGCAGACAACTGACTTTGGAAAAGAACAGAAGACGGTGATGAGGACTGAGAACATTCAATTGCTAATGAAATATTGACCTTGATGCCAGTCAATACCTCTAGGGTGATCGAAAGGATGTACATTTATAGAAACATGCGTACAATTTGAATGTAAAGGAGAGTGTACTGCTCTCTGGTGGATTCCTCTGTCACAGGAAAGTATGAATGAAGCACCCAGGAGTGGGCATCCTTGGCAGAGTAAAAACCATTGTGTGGCCTGGAAATTGAAAGGCTAATGGGCTTGAAACAACTAGTTACTGTTGCCCACTGAAAACTAGAAAGCAGGTTATATGTGTCGCTGGTGTGGAATGGTGTGGACTCAAACAGGCTATATAAAGGAAGCCCCGGGTGTGGTGAAAAGTAGTGCGAAATTATGATAGAACCAGTTATTTTTGAACACATTAGAAAAATCATGTGGCAAACTGGCAACCCTGAATCCTGCTACATATATTCACCCTTACCTGAGGTTTAAGACGAGAATTCTAAAGAGAGCGATTAACTAGTGTTATTGTTAGGCTCTGCAGTCAGTAATGCTCATTAACGACCAATAACAGGGCCGGACTGACCCTAGCGAGCACCGGGCATTTTCACGATGAGCCAGGAGGGTGGGGGGCGGTTTTTGAGTGGTGGGGGCCGTTTATCTTACATGGGGCTGGTTTTGCAGCGGTGCTGCAATATCAGCCCCCTGTAACAAAAGCAGCAGCAGTGCTTTTCACTAGCACCCCCACCCCCTCCTGTGGTCGGTCAAACTGAATTTCCCAGGGCTAGTTTGTGCTCTCAGTCCGGCCCTGTCCAGTAATGATGCTAAAAATGTGACTAAACCTTAAAATTTGGATCATTTTACTTGCTCTTTTTCTAAAGGGCTCTTCACCGCTTTTTGACACTTTCAACACACAATATATGAGCTCTCTGTTGTAACTTGTACTTGGACAACCATAAGTGGGTAAAAGTAACGTCTGTTATTTACAGTGCTTAGAAACGGCAGAGGTGTGGTACAAAGAGTTCTATAAAAATAGATTATTATTAACTAAATCCTTCATTACCTGTGGCTCTGATACATAGCTCACTACAGTAGCTATAAACCATGCATTCTACCTGTTTAAATTCCATAACCATGCTAAAAGACCAGCTGTGCCCACACGACAACAAATACACATATGGTTCATTGCCCAGCACTGACAGTCACAAAATACTAAGCTGTGAAACACACGGAACCCCTTGCAAAGAGCCACTGGGAGCAGTGATGTATGTGGAATATATATCACACACGTCAGATCTCCCTTGTGATGGGGTGTGGCTCAGTCTATTGCATACCTAAGGCCATATTTAGAAACTTGTATGCACACCTTTGTGGAACTTAGGTAGGTATAAACAGCAACTTATGATTTTAAGTTCCACACTCTGATTCACAAGATAAACAGTGCCAGAGTGTTCACTGCTGTAAGTTTCGGTTTAGGGGCGTGAAGGTAGGATTTCCACACGCAAACCAGTCACTTCTTAGGTATTCAGCAATATTGTGTGGGTAGTTTTCAATTCTGAAAAGTAATGCAAATTTACTTCAATAAAGTTCGGGAGGAAGAACCCTTTGAGAGTGGCAACGTCCTGAGACGGGCATCCATGGAGAGTCACTCTCATCGTGGCCAATGGAGACCTGCTGCCACACGTCCAGTTACCAAGTCAAGCGAAGATGCAAAGGGTGAGAGAGGACTGCCAGAACCCTTGAGTCCTTCAAAGATTTTCACAAAACTACATTTGGCCATAAGCTATAATGGCTCTTTGCAATTTCCCTGGAGAAAGCACTCACCTTTCGTGCATACTGCATGTACACAGTACTACCAGAAGGAATCTACCAACTGTTAATGACATTGCAAAAATGACCAAAGTTTCTTTTGCTTTCAAACAGGCTACTCCTTGTATCCCATGGAGGTACCTGTCGGCTTTCAGAGCTGATCTTTCCACCTTCTTCGAACTGCCACACTCCAGGCTCCACAAACAAATCATGTGCCCTATTTAGAGTTTAGTGGATGCGATACATCCTCCTAAAAGTGGCAGATTTCCAGTTTCTCCTATTCAAAATGTATAGACGCCCTAAGCAGCACTGGGGAGAAGCAACACTGGAGACGAGGGGAGGAAGCAACATGGGGGCATGGGGAGGGGGCGGAAGCAAAATGGGGGGCATGGGTGGAGGGAAAAGCAAAACAATTTTAGCTGCAAATTTCTCTGACCAAAAGTTTTTATCGGGCGTGGGGGGGATTCTTTGCCCACAGGTGAAGTAATGTGAAGTCCAGAATTTCCACAGCTTCTCGAAGTTATGTAGTTGTGAACGTCGCCCAACTCCACAGTGGAATGTAAAGTTCTGGTTATATTAGTACTCAGTGTTTTTAGTCCTCGTAATATAACCTCAGAGCATAAGTAATACCATTAAACTTTTCTACACTGATTTGAATGAGTGCTATTTTCAGTTTCAACCTCTGGACAAATATTATTCAATCTGAGACTACTTCCCAAAAAGCTAGTGTTTTTCCAGAAAATACTTACCCAATTCTCAGGAGGATCCTGCAAGAGGAAACAAGTTCCATATTTTACAATCTGCTGACGTGCCCGTCCAGCTGTATTTTAAAGAATTGGCGATTCTGGGGAATTCAGGAAATGGAATCACTGCTAAGTAGTCTGGATGACACTTGGAATTTACCCTTTTTGTGTTTTCTTTTTTTAACATGTTATGACTTAAAACCCAGGAGACTTCAATGGCATTCAGCTTGAAATGGCCCCAGAAATCTATCACAACTGTTTCTTAGACCATAGACACATAAAGGACTGTATCGTATGTGGTCCAGTATGTGAATAAGGAATGCAGACAGAGGTATTCGAGTTGTGAGAGACCAGGAGTACCAGGACTTAGATTTGAGGACCTACATAGGATATTTACAGGTGTATGTATGGCTTACACCTTGAGGGGAAAAAACGTATACGGTGTACTTTACTCATAGTTCACAAGAGCAGAACAGGCATGAATATGTCATACACGTGTGTCATTTGCTCACTTTTACGTTCCTACTTAACACTGTTGTGTGTTCTAAGGAGTGTGCTAAAAGCAGGTCAGGGCAAACCTCTGTAAGTGGGGTGACCAGTCATTCAGTCTTAGCTTGGTGTGTATTCACAAGAGTTTTAAATGCATTTCCAAAATGTTTTATTGCATATAGTTACACAAGGATCATCCTTGTGTACTCCAGTTTTCAAACGTGATGGGCCGTAGGAAATAGAGATGCCATGAAAAATATTTTAAATGTAAAAGAAAGTCGATAAAAAATGTTTACAAATTTTCTGACAATATTTACACAACTGTTTCAAAAAATGCCAGTTATCCATGTGTATTTCTTCAGACATGCATTAGGTACACCTGTGGAAATACACACATTTTGGAAATAAGGCAAACAGCTACAATGAGTGTGTCCTTAATGCAAGGTGTTTGAACTTTGGAACCTTGTTGTTTTTTTGTAGTTTAATGCATATTTTTGTTTTTTCAATATCACCAGGTGTGAGATTGTGTTGAATCTCAACTGAGCCATTGATATTGGTTAAGCATTAAGTGTGTGATCCAAGGAGTGAAACTCCAATCAGAGAGGGTGACTGGGGGGCGGTGGGGGGCTGAGATAGATAAAATAGTGGATGACCCTCAACGTTGGGCAAATGTAATATGCAAAACAGTTAAGCCATCAACCAATTAGAAAACCACTTTCTACATAGGTGTCACCTTAGGTCTATAATCTATTAGATCCACTGCAACACCTGTATATAACTATCATTGTATGAAAGGTAGCCGGGTAACCTTTGCAGTGGGTTTGCCCTTGCATGGCACTAAGCATTCCATTTTTCATGGTAACTTTTTATCCATTTGATCTAGAAACTCTTTTTGTTTTATAAATTCCCCAAATTATGCAGCATGTGATGAGCTATGTGGCAGGTGTGGTACATATTAATTATATGGAAATCTAAAATATAGAAGGAAATTTACGGTTTCAGTATTTTTTTATTCTTTGTGAATTAAGTACTCACTGGTTTTCCAGGGCCAGACAACACTAGTTGGGATGTGGGAATTTGATATAAACCTCCCAGTGGGAACCAACAGTTTACACAATTGAAAAGGATATGGTCTATTCATAAACAATTAGTAAAAACAGAAGGGACTGTGCTCTTTTTGCACTTTTATTAACAGGGAGTTAGATGTTTGGGTACTATTCGCAAAGGTATGTAAGAGAACATACACAAGTGTTCCTGTAGTACTGCTTCCCATACTCATAAATGGTTTTGTGAAATAGCCACTATCTATTTGTCCTTTGTTGTCTGATCTAGAAAATGCTAATGTGCATCAAAAAAATTAATTCTAAGATTAAAATCTTGATAATAATAGTGATAATAGTCTGCAGTGTAGTGTACAAATAGAGGATGCTGTCATTGAGGTGTAGAAAGTGCTTGCACTATGCTGTTGTTTGCCATGTCTGTGGATTGCTTTGGAAGGTCTAAGATTTAACCAATCAGACTCCTGATCTTTGGCATGTAAGCATGCCCAGAGCTTTTGCTAGATTTCATAGCTGTGTGATTGCATCTGTTATTAATCCCTCTTTAACAAGAAGCAGCACCCTCCAGATCTCAACAAACCTAGTAAAGAAATGATGTGCAATGTACTGATATTAGGGTCCAAGGCTTTAGTAATTCAGTGCCTGTGATGGGACTGTGGGGTCAAATTTCATGTGCGCTAGTCTTTTACTCCTATGGTCTTGGTGAAACAACACCACTGGTAGAAGCATGAGCACATCCACACATGAATGTTTGTATAGTGCAAAAATATTTTCAAAGCAACATATTTAGGGGCATATTTACAAACCTATAACGGCACTGGAGCGTCACTTTTCCTGACTCTCTGGTGGCGCTGCTCTCTACCCCATATTTACATGGTGATTTTAAGCCAATTAATGTGGCTTAACGCCACCCTGTAAATATTCCCCTTTCCGCAGCAGTCTGCTGAGGCAAAGGAGCTGGCAATTGGTGTTGCTGAGGGCGTTACACCGCAACACCCATTGCTTTTTAATGCTGTCCCATATTTACAAGGATGGGGCAGCGCCAAAAACTAAGACCAGGTAAATTATTAATTTCTCCTCGTATTTTGCTCTTTCTATGTGTGTTGCATTCTGCAGCACACATAGAAACAGCAAATAGCCTTTAAATATTGTTTATGTGCAGGAAGGTGTCCCTTCCTGCACATAAACAATCCCCCCTGCAGCGCAGTCACCCTTGCAACATGGCACAAGGGTACCTGTGCTGGCACAAGGCAGCTTTTTTAGCACCAGCGCTAGGGGAAATGCAGGAGTGTGCCGTATTTTTCTAAATACGGCGCATCCCTGTGTTTAAAAAATGTCGGAGTGCGTCGTTATCAATTTTGGAATAACACTGCACTCCGACATTTTATTGTAAATATCCCCCTTAGTATGATGGGGCAGTGTTGACGATATATATTAAACTTTGGTGTAATAAAGAAGCCAAACATTGCATTTCAGTAGTGTGACTAGAATTTTTAATAGCAAATTACCATTCAATAAACAGGGATGTAGTTAACCATGTTATCCAAGGTGATATCGTCTTTGGTTTAATTAATATTTTGGATTCGGTGGAGTCTAGGCCACAGTGGTAGGCCCTGGGTGGCATGAGGCTTTTACACAACAGTGGATGTGGAGAATGCAATAAAAACAGACATTTCTGCAAACGTATCCATGGTGAAGCAGGTAAATCTACATAGTCAAAAGTTACCCTGGTGTAAAGGAAAGTGCTTTTAAAGAGTGGTGTGAAAGATATGTTTGGGTGTATAAGAGGGATGTGCAAAATTTCAAAGATTTCCCTCACAAATTCTGAAGTTTCTTTAAAAATGGTGCAATGTGCTTGACATTCTGCAAATGTTGAGAAGATTGATAGAAATTGTAAGTTAAAATCCAAACAAAGTAGGAAATAATCTGCTCTGTACGCAGGTGTATCAGCAGAATTGTCTTCCAAAAAATGTTTTAGATGCAAATTCTGCAATCTTTGCGAACTGTGAAATTTGTCAACTTGAGGGCAAAATTTAGATTTCACCCTTACATTACACGCTCTGTCGCTTGCATGTATATAGAGAGGCTGTTCATTATCTGGACTGCATACCAATTATTTATTTGCCTTTGTTATTTTACATAAACGGCTCACAATGTCCTTAAAACGCAGGAGCACGGCCAGTAAGATAGCCCAGTAAGTTGAAACTCGCCAACTGCCAAGACCTGTAGCAGTTTATATGGAGCTCCGTGTGATTGGTCAATACCATTATACAGTAGACCCCTAATTAGAGGACAGTTATTTATCTCTTTTTTTTCTGAAACTTGAAATTTATTAGAAATATCACTGGCAGATGTGAGGCCTACATACAGGTAAAGGTTTCTATGCACAGAATTCTGAAGCAGCTGACAGTTTTGGAACCACATGTTTTTCCCCATGTGTCAAATAAATGACAGGATTTAATAGCAATATAACTCAGCTAACTGAATTTACATTGTTACTTACCAACAGTAAGCTCTGGAAAAGCTGTGCTCCTGCTAATGGCATTGATAATTCTGAAGAAGACCATTCCTTTCATTTACTAACTTAATTTTCTTTTTTTAACTACATAGGACCTGATTCACAGATCTTTCTGAAAAGGAATGAGTAAATTGCTGAGGGCACAAGTTTTTCTTAAGCACTGAGTAAGTTGCTGTGTTTTGCTAACTTGCAGACATTTGCATTTGTGCCCTGTGACACAGACTTTGCTTACATTACCACAGATATTTTATTTTGTTAGTCACATAGAAAGTGACCTCCGCCTATGTCGGTAAACCTATGGACTGTAATGTAAGTGTTGCACAATTATTCATGCTCAGGGTTAGGAATACATCAATATTTACATTTCCTTCATTTTCCTTCCTCTTTTTTGAATAAAAACACTTTTCCCCAGACATGATAAAGCTACCTGCATACAGCTCGTGTATCCTGGATTGATCGGCAAATTTACCCTGCTTCCCACCCACATTGCACCAACTTCTTTAAAGTTCAAAATCCAAGTGCATTTCTAAACTTTTGTGAATGCCTCATAGTGTGACTATGTTGTGGGAGTCCTTAAGCTTTGCATTGCGTCTCTTGTCCTTTCTTCGGACACTACCCTTTTTACATGGTTACACCCATTCCAACTCCCATATCTTCACAGTGACTCGCTATCTGCTTTGGGAGAAGTTACCCAACACCAGCTTTCAACACACAGGCGTAACCTACAACAGTATTGAGTTTCTGCATGCATAACTTAAATTTTTCTAACTTTGTGAATCTCACGCAGGACAAAATCGAGTATTTCCAGGTGTGAGTCAAACTTATACCTGAAAAAGGCTGTGCCAATCGCCTATTACTCCACACCTTGATGGTTGAGTGAAAGGGCTTCCGGCCTGGTGCTGAGGCCTTTCAGTGTCTTACGGCTCGTCGGTTACCTGCCTGAGCAATTTACTGTTTTATTTTACACCTTTCCAGCCCCTCTGTTTCCCATGATAGCCTAGGTTGAGGGTACGCCGCCAGCAGGTTCGCATTTGCGATGCCTGGCCTTTGTAAAGTACACGAGAGCAATAAAAAGGATAATTTATTGAGTGGGGTATGCATTTCTATAAGGGCTCCAGATGTTTAAGAGATGCAAGGCACACCTGCAGCAAAGTGGTAAGTGGTCAGTCCAGAGACAAATGATATGGCAAACTACACTCAACACGCGCACTCATTACAATATGGAGCAGAAACACTGCTATTGGCGCGGTGGTGTGCGCGCTCATAACAAGAGAGGTTGTCCACACAAACCTGGGAGACATCAGTTATGCCACTGCAAGCAGGAAGTTGACTATGTCACTGGTAATGTCTTAAAACAAGGATGTGAGAAATTGGATAAAATACTAGGACGGACGAACGAACGGATGGATGCATGGACAGACAGACGGATGAACTGATCTCGATGGATGGATTCACCAATATAAGCATATTCAATTCAAAGCATCCATTCACAATAATTACCTCATATGTCAGCACTGCAGTAGATAGTAATTTCATTAAATACAGATTTTAAACAAATGAAATTCCAATAAAAATACGTGCCCATTAAATAAAAGGTGTGTGTTGTACTCCAATAATTCCACCCTGGGATTCTTGTGACATTAACAAACCACAAAACACCCATGATGGTAGTTTAATACCACTGACGGGTTCTGATGGCATCATAAACCATGACATCCTATTGGCTTTCCATTGGATGAATCCATAGCTCCAAGGGATTATAGAATTCTTGTCAAATGCAGGAATTTATTGTTTAAGACGCCAATCCACTGAATGATGGGTTTTGAGAGCACTAAAATAGTCAAACGTGTCATAACTTTTTGGGCGAATAAATAGAGAGCGCTATCTGAAAAATACAGAGATCAACTGCGGGAATGTTTGGTGCATTATTTCCGGAAAAAACACTAAAAGTATTTTGCTCACTTTAAAAACTTAAGGAAGAGGTATCAACTGGTCCCTTTTTCAAAAATAAAAAATAAATCAAGGAGGCAAAACGATAAGTTTGTGAATCCTGACGTCATCCAATGCCCAGCTGAGGCTTGGAGTGTAACTCTGTTGCGGCGCAGTGTAACTACAGGTTGTGGGGACACATACGTGCATTAAGTTTCCATGATGCCATTAAAAGATGCCATTAAAGAGCCCATGTATGCCGATCAGACACATAAGATTTTGAAAAAAACATAAACGTGTGAAGATTTGTATCTCCTGATGATCAAACCTTTTATTTAAAAATGTGTGGTGTATTCAGCGCAATCCTCAGAAATGTGCATTGCATGCATTTAATTCTATGTAAAGCGCCCCAGCACCAAGCGTGCAGCAGCTAAATAAGCAAAGCTTAGATATTTTTTTTAAATAAGGAATACATTCAGAGGTGCATATGGGCCTACGGCTTTAATGCTGTTTACAGCTATTGAAAAAGCGGCTAGGTATACCCCAGTTTGTGAGTGTACTTTATAAATGATGCATATTTCAGTTCGAAGCTGTTCTACCTACTTAACAAAAAATAGCATAGGACCCTGAATGTAGCTCAAAGAGTGGAGACCGGGCATGCTACTGTGCTAATAAAGCACTACAACGATTCGTCAGGGGTAGTAAGCACTATATAAATGCAAAATATAGTCAAACATGTTCTTACTGTAGCTTTTTTTAATGGGGGTGAGCTGAAGACATCCAGTGTCCCCTGCACGTCACAGGTGTGAAGAGGGGCTCACTACTTGTTTCATCCTTCTTAAGTTAATAACACGAGTACTTCTGACAGCTGTCATTTAAGTACCAAGAGACATTTCAGTTGGTCTGTGCAGCATGGATGGACTATATTAGCACTCTGATGAGGATGTTGTGAGTGGGTCAGCCAATCAGGCGCTCAGGAGGACAGTCCTTTCCTGCTGGTATTCGACTACTCCACCTGCTTAACTAACAGATAGACCCTTGGATAGATTTGCATCTGTAAAATAAGGACCCATATGATTGGTTATTCAGGATAAAGCAGATAAAAGAGGTTCCCTATTTGTTGCCAATAAGCTGATATCGCATCAACGAGCCAATTAAGATCCTTCTTGCATCGCTAATTTGACATCAAATACCAGTAGCGGCTCGTGGAGGGAGTGCTGCGGGGCGGCGGGGCGGGGGAGGAGCAGGGTGGGGGTAGTAAACTACGGCATACGGCCGAACAGAGGTAAGTAAACAAATAAATAAATAAAAACGAATTTCACTGCATTGAGAGCAAGATGAACCCTGGTGGCTTGGAAGCGTCACTGCTGACTGCCCCCACCCCTCCTTTACCTTTGATAAAGCAGGCCTCTTAAATGTGAATTTGTGGCTTTCAGATAAGTGAAGTGTTTCACAGCCTGGTATCTGTGGCCTTACTGTGTATAAATGCGTCTGCTGTTGATGCCACACCTTCAGCTACAGGTGTTGCAGAAAATGTCTTCACTTGAGACCATACAAGGGTGCATTACTGCTTTCTCATGAATTGTTCCAGTGATGTACATTCATAGTTCCTTCCCATACAGGCATTTGCCAAAATCTGACAATGTCATGATTAGATTATTTGCATCTGGACTGCGTTAAACATTTGTGTTTCGTGGATAGTTGGTGTTCATTTTGAACAGGAGCTTTTTGGTGGGTGCTTGACAAACTAGGATGGAAAAAAGGCATTGAAATGAAAGGGCTACAATAAGATCCATGCAGCCGACAGGATGGCTCAGTGGGCTAACCACCTACAGCTGAGATGCTAGTAACTGTCGAGTCACAAGTTTGACTCATTTTTGACATTAATAAATGTAACCATGTACTCCTTGCCAAAAAAAAATATATATATCTAAATGCTGCTGTCATTTTATGAGATTACATATATACTAATATTACATAGTTGGGTGGTTTTATTGTACAAAATGCAGTGGTATAAAATCCAATTTTTCACAGGGAACTTTGAAATATTGAAATACATCACAGTTAACTGTGAAATATGGTCCAACTGTGAAATATTGTTTTCATCGCCATAATAAAGTCCCTAAACCACTCTGCAGAGCTTTGTCATAGTCAGTGGCACTAAGATTATGTGGCAAGGTTATCTTAAGTATATAGCAAGTTATCTAAATTATGCAGCAAAAATTGCAAATTATGGGACACGATCTCTGGTAGTATTTTTTTCCATCTGAGCTAGAAACAATTTTTTGGGTGAAATTTGAAAAATGGGCTATCTGGCAAAAGTAGTAAATCCATAATTATGTGGTAAAATGCTGCAGTCACTGAATTCGATACATCCACTGCACCTCACCTCTGCCCATTGTTTATCAACAATTTATTATGAACGGTAATAAACCTAAACACTCTAATTCCAATCTGTGCCTATTGTTAGCTGTACTTTGAAGAATACCAACCAGACTGCCCTAGAAAAAACACGTAATATATCACGGGTAACGTGTAATATGGCCCTAAATTGCCATCTTGGGGTTCTGGTGACATTTCCAAAACACTTGGCCTTCGACCTCATGGTTTATGATCTTACCAGAAGCCCATGGCATCATTGGACCGTATTACTTGGGCCAAGAGGTTTATAATTTGCATGATCTGTGTGATGCCCCCTGAATCTAAGGCCCGTTGCCCCCACCATGAACCAGGGGGCACCCATTTGGCACAGGTGCCAGTGCTCCTGTGCCTTGGCCCCTGTGTGCTTGGTTGAGATGTTTGTTCTGCACCAAATTATAAACAGGCTTAAGTGCGTTTGTGAGTGCAACATCTGCATAATGGCTTGGAAACCGCGGGAGCCCGGAGGGCTACTCGGGGCTTCACACGTACAGCAAATGGCTGCCAGAGAGTGAGGTAGCAGTCTGGCAGGGCGCGAGATAACCACAAAAGCACAATGTGGTCTCAGCCCCGTGCCAAGCGATAACAGTCAGGTGCTAAATGCGCACCGCTGCCGAGGCCTGTGCAACACGTCGCACGCTAATGGCCCTTGGAGAAATCCGCGGATTGCCGACATCTGGCCTGCGAGCAGCAATTCGGATGCGTCATACGCGCTTCACGATAGCACTCACGGGTTTAAGCGCTTCGAGTTTATTGGTATGTATTTGACTTTTTAGATCCAGTGATTGCTCAGGATTACACCTCTTGGTGAAGAAGAAGCGTGGATTAAAAAGCATGTCTCCTACTGCCCCTATAGGAAAGGCACTAGATAGAAAGTGCGCTAAAAATGAAGTCTGTTGCCACAGTATAGACGTGGGTTAAAAGCTGCAGATGTAGATTAAACGGAAAAAGTCCTAGATTGAAAAGTAGCACACCAGGTTGATTTAATCTCAGACTATGCCGTATTGCGTGGAACTGCAAGCGATTAGGCCCACATGTTTGTTGTAAATATTTCAATCAGAAAAAAGGACTTTAATTTCCCAGTCTCTCAAACAGACACGTAAAAGCAGCTCTTTTCTGGATTGGCGCCGTGACCCCCGTTCAAGCTTTTCATTTGACAGTTGAATACTTTCTGGGAGTTGTAGTCCTGTTTTGCACTAATCGATGCATTTGGGCTATGGCAGCTAATTGCAACAATTTGTGACAGAAAAGCGAGGAACTGGGAACATGGCGTCCGGCCAACATGGAGTGACCTGTCTTATCTGTTATAAGCCAGTTATTTGATCTGTAGTGCAAGCTTAAATCTAATCTGCAAACGAAAAGCAAGTTATTGCTTAAGTCTTTGTCAATGTACTGCCCATTCGACTTTCTGACTGGGGGTCTATGCCTTTCATCCTTCGCACAACTTCAAAGCGCCTTCAGTTTCCATGCAGAGACAAGCTCTATTGCTCTGTACAGCAAATATTTCTAGAAACAGAGAAGCCTCCTCGCTTTTGGATGGAAGCATGCGTTCTAGAAAAGAGATGGTGGCAGGTTACACTCACAAATAAGATTTGACTCATCTCTGTAGTGTCCCCGTTTCTTGGCTTTCATAATGTGCAAAGTTTATTCGCGATGTCCAGTTTCTAATGGGTGTTTGGATTCGGAGGGCCATATCACCAAAAGTTCTCTGGTGCACGCAAATGTTGCACTCGTTAGAGCCAGTTTCCCACCGGTAACAATTTTGCAATGCCATATGTAAAAATTGCAGTTAAAAAAAATGACAGTTTATCCACCTGGCCAACTGAAAAATAACATTCTGGACCAGTCGTTCAGCGCAAACGTCATTTCAAGATAGCTGCAAACTTGCACCAGTATAAATGCAAAATTGCCCACCACTGGTCTGATTTATAGGATTTGCCATTTGTGCTTTCAACCTTGACAGATTCGGGAATTGAAGCATCATGAAATCCAGGAACTTGTCAGAGATGCTGCCATTTGACTAATTTGGGTAGCAGTGATAAGAACTCCGGTCACCTGCTACTATAGTGGTTGACTGAGCCAGTAGACTATATCTGTGCTCCATAGTAAGCATCGCTGATGAGGCCTCGTTTGTCCAGGTCTTGAGGACTCATCTGTAGAAGGATCATCCCGGAACAGAGAGAGTCGAGAAGTGCAGGGTTTACAAGACAAGTCCTAACTTCGGGTCCTAGGCGTGCAGAACAGAGGATACCACAGGTACACGTAAATTACCAAAGGGAATCTGCACCAAACTGCAGAAGTGTTTTACTACTGAGGAATACGTCTAGAATTGAAAATTCATAATAAGCGACTGACTGCAAGGAACTGACTCCAGAGCAAAAGTAGAAAATTACATTTAAAAGATAGTAATTTTATGGATCCTCTTCCCTACATAAGTGATGGAGTCAAAACAACCACAGCATGAATTCGGACTATGATGGACACATTAAAAGAAGTTATGCGGTTGCAAGGGTAAGATTATAGACCATATAGAATCAAGGTGAAAATACAAGGAAGCAAGTGTTTGTTTCTATGCAGAATGTAGGTTTTGAGGCAAAGACAAGGAAACTATTTCCAGGTCCTGAAAGACTACTGATGAAGAAATCTCCAGCCCTATTAAAGTGCAAGCTTAGTACCTCCACTGCCCAATAAAAGGTATCAAGACATCCTGTTTTTGTTTATTTCTATGCAATTGGGTGTAATATGGGAAGGAAGGCCTAGTTAAGGACAGGTGGAAGACCACACATTACTAGAACATCTCAAGTAAAACAGACAACAATAGGTGGGGCTTATCTTTTAGGACTTGTAGCGCACACTCACCTGAAATCTCCTTTTTCCTCTTCGTAGACTTCTTCTCTGTATCGGTAGGGCTGGCTCCCAGTGCACCATACTCATCGCTCAGACACCCCGACGCGTCCACCAGGTTGGGGCTGTTGTTCTCCATCTCCCCCGAGCCTAAGGCTAGGCCGGGGTTCAGTCTCCGTCGGGCCTCGGCGGCTGAGAAGTGCCAGTCTGCATGGTGGAAGGTGGCAGCGGGGTGCTGCTCGGAGTACACCCGTTCCTCCCGGGGGTAACTGTGTGGTGCTGTGGCCAGGCAGGAGGCCGAAAAGTCTGAATAGGCAGCAAAGTCTGGCTTTTGGTGGAAAGAAAATGGCGCCTGTTGGTAGGGGTGCAGTCCTGCGGTGCCACCAACATCAGTATGGGGGTTGCGCATGCACCCCCAAAGCGGAGCAGAGGAATGGGGGCCTCTCATGCAACTGCTCCCCATTGGATCCATTGGCGCGGCTTCAATTTGAGTCCAGGACAAATTCTCTGTGCCCAATGTAGGCCTCAACAGTCAACACTATCACAGTTTTAAATCTTGTCTGTGGCTACAGCACCATAAATACAAAAATCATAGCTTTACCCTTCCTACTTCCCTTTTTGTAAATTCTCACCAAAAAGTAAATAAAACAGAAGTTTTGGCTCTGAAGTTGTAATTCATTCAGAACACCAGAATGTTCGTCATCCTTGGGCGCTGCTCAAGCAACAGACAAGGGACTGTCTGCAATTGGCCGCTGCAGGTTGATTTAATACTCCGGCGCTCAGGGCCCTGGGCTGCCTTCCTGTGAAAAAATCTGCTGCTGAGTGGGGAGGGCGATTCCTGGTTTTAAATACTGTGCCGGGAGCAAGTGAAAAGTTTGTGCGGTGTAACCCGAGAAAGGGGAGGAGGTGGGGTTAACAGCACACCCGGCCTCCCTCCAACCAAAGGGAAGCAGGCGGACATTAATCACCAGAAACCTTATACGCACATCTAATGCGCTTTGCAGATGCGGGCTGTTAAAGGAACACTGTCTGCATTAAAATCGAGAGGGGAAAAGAGTCACACACTCTCAAACAAAAAACAGCCTTTCAAGTTTCCCTGCAAGGCTATTTTTATGGCTCTGTTAAAGACATTCCCAAACTCTGGCATTTGCAAAATAAAACGGCCCTCGATTAAATACAGGCTTTTAAAAGAGGGTTTAAATCCCCATGGCACAAAACACAGGGGATGAGAAATGCCAGAAAATTCTATTTCCCTCACCTCTGTGAAATAAACGGGGACGTTTCTTTTAATTGCAGCTTAATCCCTTACCCTGGCTACAAACATCTGCAAAAATGCATATCATGAAATCTGCGGATAGCCTGCAGGTCACGGGTTCACACCCCACAAGATCGACTCAGCTTTTCACCATTCCTGTCTTTGGTAAATAGTGTACCTTTCAGGTAAATAATTAGATCACATTTTTTAAACGCTAAACTGTAACGTAGTGTTCTCGGCGACATATATTTTGATATGGATTAATTTTGAACTATAAAGTGCACACCCTTACTTCAAGCTCCCAGATAACTGTATTTTTCTTCTGTTATCAGAAGTCTCATAAGAAACTACAGTATTTTCCCATAGAGACAAGGTGACGTGGTCAAAGCATATACATTACTATTTTGGCGGGAACAACGAATGAATATACACTTTGAGATGGGCCTTAAAATCACAGGTTGAATTTGATTAAATAAAGTCTCTAATGAGTGCTACATTTTTAATTAACATTTTGTACACGGCCCAGACAAGATCAAGACGTATCAGTTCAGTTTACCGGTGATTGGCTGAAGGGAATTCCCGAAAATAAAAGAATAATTATAGGCGGGATGTGTTGGAAATATGCAACCTTTTCAGTGTAATTATAGCTTTACCACAGGTGCCACAGAATTTATCATCTACTGCATAATGTGCAGATTTCAACAAAAAATTGGTTCTAGCTCAAGCAGATCATAACTTATTAAACGAATGAAATGCATCACCAAGCACTTTGCAGAACCTAACTGGTCACATTTCAGCAGGTAATTTCTACACCTGTGGGTTAAAGAGGTGACAATTTCCCTTTATGATCTTCACATCATCTGATGGTCTGAGAAGGGGTGTTGGTCTGCAGCTGGAAAGAAGTACCTTGCATGCCTAAAATATAATTTACACAGTGGTGAAAAGATATTTTGTTTCAGAATTCATTAAAATTTATGTTTATATCACAGGCACCGTTCTCATAGCAGCGCTTGTTTTAGGAGAGCGCTCACTGATTAAAACAAGCCAGTAGGTCTGCCGTAGGCTGCCAGCCTTTTTTGCTTTGGCAATGCTTGTTTTATTTTTTCATTGGCTAAAACCAGAAATATTTTTTGGTCGCAAAATGCAGACATTGCCATAGTAATTACTGGCACTGAAGGCAACTACTTTTGGATCAGGGGTGCTCCTTGTGAAAAAGCAGAATGCTGTCTCTCATGGTGAAGTTAGCCAATGGCTGACAAGGGCTGGCCCATTGCGCCCATGCTGTACGCTGTGGTGGGCGGGAGAAAAATGTGAATGGCACAAAAGTAGGAGGCTGGTAAAACGCCCCTATAGGTAAGTATATTACATATATAATTTTAGTAAAATCAAGAGGTCTTGGTTAATGCCAGACCTAAAAATCCCAAACATGTTGTATCTCTTACTAAGTAAGATCTGATATGCTGAATCTTAAGGTTTCTCCAAACCAGACACACACATAATAAACATGCAATGTACATAACTGATCTGCAGGGCTGTTTCCTAAATTACAGAAGTGCTTCCAGAGGTTTAAGATTGCAGAAGCATGAAAACCCCAAAATGGAAGGCATGTTTTAGAAAATCACTGAGATGCACAAAATAAAATGGAGGACACATGTTACTCCAAGAAGCGTGTGTATGTACTCTTGTTTTCAGCCGAGTGCAAATATTTTTCTCTCAAAGGCTGAAAGGATAGCATTCATAAAATGATGTTGCTGTGCTTCTGCGCAAGAAAATATATCAGTATTATTTTGTTGATGAGTAATATTTTGAATGTGATCTGATGAATATAGTATTCCAAAGCTGCAGTTATTTAAGTCTTGAATCTGAAAGTCCTGTTAATGAGTCATACACATACTACATATGTAATATACACAACTGTTGTGCTGGCCTGTTCCCTAAAGGATATGGAAAGATAATCATGGCCTTAAACTCTCAGCTTTCTTTAACCATTTGGGTCTTCGTATCCTAAATGGTAGAGCAGCCGCTGACTCGCCAGCAGCTTACACCCACCTTTCAAATTACAGATTGGCTACATTGGACTACATCTGGATCTCGATTGCCCATTTCCTCGTAATTCAGGACTTCTCGGTAACACCTACCGTGGCAAGCGACCACGCAATAATCACCTGTGATATCATAGCCCCACAATGTCGCCGCCCCAGAATCAAACTCATCGGTGAGGAGGAAAAACTGGAACTAATAAATAAAATTAGGTGGACAATAGAGCACCAAGAAAAAATCAACTCAGAAGTGGAATCTATGTTGAACAAAGTAACCCAGGGTAATAGCGAATTGCCCTTAAGTAATTCATGGGAACTCCTCTTGGAAGAAACAAGGGAAAAACTAACAATGCTGTCGAATTCAAGACCCATCCAACTTCCCCGAAAAAATGATTGCCTCACAAAACAAAAGCTGCTAATAGAAGCAATAAAACGCAAATTAAATAACCTTGTGCGCAAATCTACAAAGGAGGTGCTGGAACATACATCCCTTAAGGCAAAATGTAAAGATATCCGCAGAGAATATAGAAAAGCGAGATTTTCTTATACAAGAATGATGGAAGAAAACCACTGGAGTAAAGCACATGAGATTATAAAATCACGAGACCAGAAGCGCTTCTGGAACTGGATGAATAAGTGCTGCAGATCCACTTATCGCCCTACAATCACAAATATTTCGCCTACAACTTGGGAAAATTACATTGAAGCGCTCTATGTGGAGACATCCAGTTACAATGGCACAACTCCCCTTATGAGGAACATTAACAACGAGCATTGGAGTACGGAATCGCAGGTTCACTGTGACGTCCGAAAAGAAATTACATCTGGTGAAGTCCTGCACCTTATTAAAAAAATGCGCTCTGGAGGGGCACCAGGCCCCAATGGAATCCCTCCCACGGTTTTTAAAGGGATGGTGTGTAAGTGGGCAAAAATCATGGCGCCTCTATTCTGGGAGTACAGGCTGGGAAGAAGTATCCCGGAGTCATGGAGGGGATCCCTTCTTGTCCCAAAACACAAAAAAAGGCTCAAGATCCATCCTAGAAAACTATAGAATGATTGCGCTCCTAGATGTGGATGGGAAGTGCTATGCTAGGATCCTTCTGCAAGAGCTGACGGCTTGGGTCGAAATGCGCAAACTGATCCCTTATACGCAAACAGGGTTCCAAAAGGGTTCACATATTGAAGATAACCTGATCTGCATTTCCAACCTGATCGAAACAACATTGGCAAGAAAAGGCAGGGCCCTGTATCTTGCATACATCGATTTCCAAACTGCCTTTGACAGTGTTTCCTGCCAGCAACTATGAATGAAATTAAAAAATTGGGGCATTGATAACACGCTCCTAACAGCACTGATTGCTTTATACTTGGACATCTGGGTCAAGATTAGAGTCACAACAGCCTGTTCTGCCACTAAAAAAATACAAACCAATAAGGGCGCAAAGCAAGGATGCCTATTGGCCCCAATGCTTTTTAATCTATACTTACCTGATTTGCCAGAACGGATGGCTGAAGCACGAGCATTTCCTCCCAAATTAGCTGAAACCAAAATTCAATCACTCCAATATGCGGACGACACGATATTGCTCGACCAAACCCAGATTGGTCTACAGCGGCTGCTAACGGCACTATCTCTATACTGTAGAGAGAACAACTTAAAATTGAACACGGTAAAAACAAAGGCAGTGATAATCTCGCGACAACTAAAAAGGAAGGGTGCATGGAACATCGAAGGTAAACCCATCGAGGTTGTGACCACCTATAAGTACTTAGGAGTGTGGATCGACCATAAAGGATGGCCCTCTGCTCACATCACTGCAATGCAAGGAACAGCTCAATCTTTGGAAGGCATTTTTTGTAGAGCAAGGAAAGCCATAAGTTCTCCTGATCTCACTCCCCTAATCCGATTAATGGGGGCAACATTTTTACCATCTGTAGCCCATGGTGCAATAGCCTTCAAAGACAAGATGACAACATAGCTGGACAGAGCACAGTCGGCCTGCTTTCGTAAAGTCTTCTTCCTGCCGACCGCTACCGCTCATGCGCAAATCCGTAGAGAATTCAACCTTTCTTCCCAAAAATGGATCCTGAAAGCTAGATTTATAGCGTATTGTCTAAAAGCTAAACAAGCCCGGGAAAATACACTAAAGAAACACATCTGGACAATGATAAACACTAGAGGGTCCATATGGTGCGAATATCTAGCCCACTGTGTCGAGGCATTGGAAGTAAAGGAAATATGGTCAGCCCCCCTACCTATACCAGCGGCCTCAAGACTTTTAACAAAACAGGCGAAGTTACTGTCTGCCGACTGCGATATGCAAACATTAAAAAACCTAAGTCATGGAAGCTGGGCCTCGACCCTCTATACTAGTGTGACTTTGCCATATTATCTGTCCTCCCCTTTAAACCAATAATGAAGCGACAACTAATGAAATTGCGGTTCGGACTGATTTCACTGTTGGCATACAAATATGGGCAAGGGTATAAAGAGTCTGTAGCTACTAAGTGGCGAGCTTGCGGAGCAGTAGAGGAATCACTAATTCACATACTGTGCATCTGTGTGACACTGCGCCCACTGAGAATATACTGGCTCTGCCCAATCTGGCGTATTTTAAATATACGAACATGTCAAGCCGCCCTAGTCGAGTGCATGAAAGGCGAATCAGCACAACTGGCGGCACGTTTCTTGAAATATTTGATGGCAGTAAGGGCATTTTTGGACTCCGACCATCGCATAGAACTATAACTTATAAAGCTGGGTCAAGTTATTTTCTCTTTTTAAGGTGTCATGTTTATAGTGACCTAAACGGTGTTTTTAACTTTTAAATCTTTGCACAATCGATTGAAACAACCCTTCTTTTTACTTTTTATAATATTGGAACACATGCATTTTATATTGTATATTTATATGTGACCTCATTGCAATGATTTTAATTAATTGTGCAATAAAATTATCTATCTAAAGGACACTGTGCTTCCTGAGAACCTGGGATTCACAGAATATGAGGCAGTTCACCTTTTATTGCTAGAAGTGTGGTTGTGTAGGTTTCTTTTCTGCTGAGTGCAACATTGTGTATTTCACATAAACCTTTTTCAATGGGAAATAGAAAGGATATGTTGTATAAAAATTCTATTGCTGTACCTCCTTGCAAGAAAACAAATCATTATTTGTTGGTGAATGAAAGTTTGTATCTGATGTGATGAGTGTGTGTAGTTTTGTTTCCTAAAAAATATATGCAATTTATATTGCTTTGTGATCCCTGCTTTATCAATTTGTATCAAAGTGACTTTCTTGATGCATAATTTGCCTTTCCTTTCCTACATAATTTATTCTAACCCACTGCATATTCTTTTCATAGATTCAGAATTCCATTGACCATTAAGATAGAAGGATAGTCAGAACAATGTAGGAGAAGCAATAGAGGGACAAGAAAAAAGGAACTTTGTCAGTAGATAGCACCAAAAGGTTGAAAAGACCCAGAATTTCAACATTAGATTTTATGTTATGATAGGATTTCTTGTAGAACACTGGATGATGCGATTGGGAACGAGCTAAATGATTATTATAAGTGAATGTGTGTACGAAATTAGATGAGAAAGAAAAAGATGTGCATATGCTGTCTGAGGTCTTCAGAAAAAGCTCTATTCTTAAAGAAGTCCATTAGCTCATTTAGCTGGCAGAGACATGTTAATGCAGCTGGGTCTAGACTAAAAGTGATTTTGTCATGCAAATACTGCAAATTAGTTGTTATGAACTATTCTTTTTAATCTGTTTTTTGTCACATTCTTGAGAAGTTTGCACACAAATCAGGTACTGCATTTGTGTTTCTTCACTTTTCCAAGGTGTTTGTTACCATGTTCCAGAACAAATCTGCCCCCGATAGTTACATTATATGAAAAAAGTTGGGAACCATCCCAACACCTAACCCTGCCCCCTCACATGTTAAGGAATGGATGTGACAAGCATGCTTTGTCAACATGTTACAAAAAATGTCAATGTTTGCAAAATCACCCCCAACCTATTGCTGTTAAAATGGGCCATGTCACTCATGGCCTTCGTGACTTCAGAATGCGAAAATCAGAAACCTCATGGTCATAATTGACTCTTTATTCCAAAAGTGATCTTAATGATAAAGGGTGTTCACAGTGCCTGCTCTGCACTGTGTTGCAGAGTTTCCAGTCTCAGGCTGATTTGCAAAGTTTTTTTCAGACATGAGTGTGAGTTGCGCTTGGTGAAGGCCATAATAAACACACGTGAGGCTCATTTTGTGCAAGTGTAATGCACTGGTTTAGATATACCCTGTGGTCATTAAAAAGACAATGGTTCACCTGGTTTCATTTAGACAAAAACTTGGTGGATTGTTTGACAGCATCCATTGCTACACTTATAAAATGCAACCCATGCCGTCAACCATAGCTGATACATGCTATTCGTAACAGCCCATTTAAGCACAGTAAAGAAACTCAACTCCAAGTGGAAAGAATATGGTTGCCCTTGAAAAACTCATAGTGAACAATTGGACACAGGAAAATGCCTTACCATATGTTCAATTGCTTTTTTTTCTTTTGTCCTCCCTTGGGAAAATATTTCGTCTCTGAAGAAACCTCTTTGTCTACACCCCCAGTTTTGTGGTGGTGTTCTCCGCCCGTTCCCATCGTTGGAAGGGATTCACTACGGCACATGACAGGAGTACATTTTTGACAATTTCCAGGATGAAAATCTGTGTAAATACCCACCAACTATTAACTTCGTTAGTAACCCACAACTTCAGGGCATTTCCTCCATGAAATGCCTGCTCCATATCAATTGTAAGAGATTTTCTCTTCTGAACATCAATATATGAGTACATGTTTTTGCATTGCAACTAGCTTTGTAAATTTGACCTCATCAGTGTTACTTCCAATAGTTACCAACATTGCACACATATCTGAGTGACTAATCATTTCTATTACAAACATATTGAAAACTGCGAATATTTACAAATGTTTGAGTATGCACTTGCTACACTCATTTTATACCGACTTTACACTCAAATTGATGAGTTTTGTAGAAAGTGCAGAAAAATCCACCTAATTTCGAGACAGCTGTAGGAGGGTTCTGAGAACGTATTTTAAATGTAATAACACATGTGAGATCAACTTTTTCATTTCTGCCCTCAACTTACTGCGCTGAAAAAAACTATATAACGGTGGAATGAAAAAAGCATAGACTTTACCATTATTTGCTCCAACTGATCACATGGCTGGTCCTTTGAAATAGCTCATTGCATTTAGAATATTTTTGATGCTTGCTGACTATTTTTGCATTAAACATGTGTTAGATTTCTAAGAGTTTTCCAGAGTGTCTGTTTTCTTTCACAGTGCTGACACTTAATGAACACAAAATCGCCTAGTACGAGAAATCACTTATAGAAAAATAGTATGTAAAGTACTTACTTGTGTAACTTATGCATTGCATTTATAAAACAGACACAGGGTTAGAAAAATAGATCTCCAAAAAGTGATGGATGGAACCGCTTGAGGCAATGTTCTTTACCTCTGGAAATACCATTCCACAGCTATTCATTTACATCATTTGAGAGAAAGGGACTAAGTTTATGCAAATCATTCTCGACCCTGCCCCACAGGAGCAGTCGAGCGAATTGCTACCACACTCCTTCTGCATGGAACAAAAACAAACCCAGATGCTTTTTATTTTTATGGTTCTCATCGGTAACTGCAGCCCGAGTGCTTACTGCACAGAAAACAGTGGTTAAGAAGTGCATTGCCACACATGCTCACCCATCACCTTTTTTGCTGTCTCTTTAAGTGCAAGTATGTAACATGTGCGAGTGATGTAAATCGGGTGTTTTCATGGAACACTAAGACATCATCTATAACATATGCATAGTTAATGGAGAATAGATATTTGTACCTTCAGCACATGAACATTAGTTACTACATGTTGTGAGGAGGATGTAAAGAAGAAAAAGAAATATTAGGTACAAACTGGAGACTTCAATCTTCACTGCAGTCAAGTTAGCAATAAACCTGTTAACCTGTTCTCTTTTGTCCTCCCCCCATCACTGTGTGACAGAATTTTAAGGATTTTGTGTTTTTGTGGAACATTAACAATGTGCAGTGTGGATTTACACACTTGATTTTGCATCTGCAGACTGATCTTAAACACATGCTTTTGAAACTAGTTAATATGATGTGTTAAAATGTATTTTTAAAAGTGTTTTATTTAGGTCACATGTCTGTGTAGAAATCTTAACCAAAATGGAAATTGTTTCTGTCACTCTCTCTGTGTGTTCTGTGCTTCCCTTCACCCTGACCCGATCCTGTCCCACAAAGTTTCGCACAGCACAGTCAAGCTGCAGTATATTTGGATATTTCCACTGTTGTTTTCATGGGTACTCACAAACATCTTCCCAGGGGCCCAAAAGTGTGGTATGTGGTGTGCCCGAGGGCCGCATTGATTCCAGCAGGGTGGGAGAGTGTCTTTGTGGGAAGGGGGCAAGCTGGGCATAGGGGAAGCGAAGCATGTACATGGTGTGGGTATGGAGTTATTGCGAGGGTTTCATTTCATACTGCCCTCTAAATTAAACCCTAAGGGGCATATTATCAAGAAACGGCGTTAAAATTATCGCCGCTTTAGCGGCAGAAAACTGCAGCTAAAGCGGCGATAATGGGCTTGATAATATGCCCTTGAGAATTCCAATAGAAGCCCATGTTCTGGTGTCAACATGGGCTTCTATTGGATTTCTCAAGGGCATATTATCAAGCCCATTATCGCCGCTTTAGCTGCAGTTTTCTGCCGCTAAAGCGGCGATAATTTTAACGCCGTTCTTGATAATATGCCCCCTAGTCTCTAGAAGAGTCAGAGATTTGACAATATTGGGTTTTGCTTTATCTGAGCCGTAATTGCTGTACCGCATCTTGGGGTAAGCATTCTCTGCCTGCTAACTCTACCTTGGGAGAGTCAAGTGTAAAAGGAAGCAACTTGATTATTGAATTGTAATGAAATAGAATTGCACAATGGGAAACCAATAAACGTGTGATCAATCCCGGCTTCCCCACTTGACCAATTTGTGTGATCCTGGGAAATTGTATTATTTCACTTTGCCTCCTTTTTCCTCATCATCACACATAAGAGCACCTTGAAATACATGCGTTCTGGATGGGCGCTGTAGAAAATCTTTCCTTTTGTTTGATTTAATAAACTATAATGTTGTCCATGTATAATAACCCAAGCAACCCAGAGGGGTTCACACGACAATTGACTTGCCTGTTAGTTCACAATTGACATTGTTGTCAGGGTGGGGGGAGGCATAAACGTTTCTTTTACTTTATGTAGGTGTAAATAAACCGTTAACCGTTCATTTAACGTCAAGTAATTACATCGGCCCAGTGCTGTCTTCATCAGGCATGATTGTGAAGGTCAGGAGGGCCGCAAGCGGCCCCCGGGCTGTACTTTGAGTATCACTGATTGTTTTGATCTGTTCATAGGGAACAGCTCAGATGCAACATGTAATCACCATTTCTGTCTTCCTCAATGAAGCATATTCATTCACATAACACTTTATCTTGATTAAACATATTCTTTTCTCACATCTTTGGATGATATTAGCATAGATGGTGCCAAATTATCAGTCAAGAAAATGGGATATTGCTTAGGTGCTAAGATAATAACGTTAATTTTTCCTGTGCTCTGATTTGCTGAAGAAATTATACTTTTGCTCACACCACAAAGAATATGCAGAAATGTTGATTTACTATGCATGCAAGAATAATGTAGACAAGCATTGGCATAGCCAATAGGTCTCGCCTTTGGGACCTTATAAGTGTTTTATAATGATTATCGAAATATTCCCTCCTCATTGTGCTCGCTTACATGTTAGACAGAAAGCTGAGAAAATCAATGTTTATAAACCCACCCTGCTACTTTAATGAATTGCTGTAAAGATGCAGTTGGAGAAATCATTACATTGAACATAGCACATACCTGCTCCTCGGTTTCTCTAATCTGGACCCAAATAACAATTAAAACTGCTCTGAAACCTCGTCTCAAAAGTAGCAACCCTACTCTCGATAAGGTTGCCGAAAAGCGATGCACGCTATATTTATGGTTTAAGTCATTTTTTTAGACACAGTTTAGCAAGCAATAGCTTTAATTTATCCGTGAATGCGTGTTTTAACGTTTTGCATTGTCGAAATAATTAAACAGCTAAGCCCCTCAGGGGAGAAGCTGAACTGTCATCTCAAAAGCATAGTGGAGGGCACAGAAGGGGACATAAGCGATGCCTGGCGCCAACAGGCAGCACCAAACGTGGCTGTGCCCGCGGGCTCAGGTGCGCCCTTCCTCGTCTGAAGCCCGGATGCCCACCCCTTCAGTTTTACGGGGGCTCGTTTTCTCTCAGCTTACGCCGATACTGACTAAAAATATGTATATATACAAGACTCTAATAAGGGCATCTCAAATAAACCTCCCTTCGCGGATCAACTAAAACACTGGTTTTGATATAAAAAGAAAAAACAAAGGGGGCGGAGTGCATGGATAATGGAACTGATCAGAGCGCTTTGTGTTTGTGCGAACCTGGCAGGAAACTGCTTTGAACCCTGACAGCACTGAACCCTAACCAGAAATTCCTTTGAGGAAAAAAAAACATGTGACTCACACAGGAAAAGCCTCCGTGAATCCCGACACATAAAACAAGCAAAAGCGAAAGCACGTGAACCCACGGGACCCAGGAGGAATGCAGCTTCCACCCTGCGTGCCGCTGCTCGCTCCCGAGACCCAAACGCCATGGGAGTGAACGTTTAGAGAAAAGGCGGGACATGCACCCGTCTTTGGTCAATTGCGTGCTTTCATTATTGAAAGCCACACGCAAAGGCCAATGGAATGTGTGGGAGTTGCCAGACCCACACGGAGAAGTCTAGGGAAAGTTTGGAGTGCTTACAAGAAGCCTCCCCATAGACAGCGCATGCACGCTGCGCTAGGCTCGACCTAAAAAACCACTTGTTTTGGGGGTGTGACAGAATATTTTAAGGAGCGCTCCTGAATGCTGCTAGGGATGCTGGCCTTTGTTCTATTGATTTTGCTGCCTATTTGGACTTGGAATATTTCAGATCTTTACTTACTCTTTATAACAGAAATTGAGAGCCTTCGTGGCATTGACCCTCTGCCACTTATTGTTTTGAATTTTATAATTTAACTTTTCTTGATCTCGAACTCAGTTATTGGCTGTGCTCATTTAATTCTAATTATTAATGTATTGTAATTTGGTTGTGCTGGGAGGTGCCTTAACACGGGGACACATTGCCTCATGAAATTGAGGTTAACACTGTCTCAGATCCAACAAATTGTGTGAGACTGTTTGAAGTAAAACTTATGGGTGTCTTAATTTTGAGGTACAGTGATTTTGCTCACACAACTGCCAGAAACCAACACACTACAAAGTCTCCATTCTTGACCTCTTATATTCAAAGGGTCCTCTGACATCTGATCACTGATGACCCCATTCCGGTGGATTTGTCTGCCTACCTGCAAATTCCTTTCAAGCTATCGGATGCCCACCTAAAAACTTTGGACTAATTCAAGAGAGAACAATCATGGTTCTGCGACACTAAAAACATTGATATCAATTACTGTCCTTCGAAGGCTTGGGGTATTTTTCCCTCACCTGATCCTGAGTAGAAGATTAATTCCACAACAGAATTATTCAACAAATAAATAGATAATCTAATCAATTAATTTTCTCCACTAAAATGCAAGAGTAAATGACCTAAGTCTTCCCTCGTGTGGTTCTCGGAGGATCTGCTTACTGAAAGAAGTCATCTGAGACACCTAAAGAAAGTCTAATCACCCTCCAATCTTACTATTCTCAGGGCCGCCAGGAGAACCTACGAATTGAACATGTTCAAGCTAAACCTAGCCACATTAAATCCATGCTTGATAGAGCTAGATATCACCCAGCTTCTCCATCCTGAAAAAACCCAATGCTGACACCAATGACCTGAACAACTTTAGCCTGGTTTCTATACTTCCCTTCTTATGGTAAGTATTAGAAAGTTATCGCTCCACACCCAGCCCAATAGCCTCCTCGATGTTATCCAAGCTAGTTTCAGAAACTGCCCTTCAGCATATTGTGGACGACTCTCTCTGCCTTTTCTACTCAGGGAACTCCTGTCTACTTTTGCTCCTGGACCTCTCGGCTACCTTTGATAGAGTCAACCGCCACACTCTGATTAACATGTTGAAGAAATCCATGGGCATCAGTTAGACAGTCCTAAAATGGTGTGACTTTCATTTGCCTAACTGTTCACAAATAGTGAAAAAAGGGAGCTCTACCTTGGCCAAAACTAACCTAAAAAAAGTGTTCCACAGGGCTCCATCCTCTCACCAACTCTCTATATCCTGAACCCCTTGGCAAGTACAGGTACAGCACTGTGAGCAAAGGAGAACTGTCAATTCTCATGGACCATTGGGGCGTTTTGACAAAATATAGAGCTTTTAATATAGTGATTACAGAATATCATTGCAAGAATATTGTGATATAGGAAATATCATCAACAGGAATATCTCAGGTAAGAATATCGTTTTTAGGTCAAAGCCTATCAGGCAGGTTTGCTAAAGACATCTTGGGGACATTTGGAAAGCTTCCCTGTAAATGCATTCCACCTGTTGCTTAGAATTGGCTTTGTGGTTTGAAACTCACAATTTCTTGCTTTTTATTTGGTGGCTTTATTTGTTTTAGGCTGTCCAGCTTGAGTTTGTCCCTTGTGAAGAGCATTCCTTATTTACTGTATCCTTACGAGTGCTCCCTTTTTGTAAACAGGCCTTTAAATATTGTTCTTATTTTGTTACATTTGCTGGGCATTCAAAGACAGAGGTCAAATGTTAGGCTCTGTCTTCCAAGGGAGCTTGGGGTTTACTTTTGATAACACGGACTTGGCCCTATGTTTTTTAATATAGGCACCAATTTATCATCCTTTAGGGCTAAGCCCTGTTTTCCGTGCTAAATCCTTCTTCTTTCCAGTGATGGACCTTGGAATGTTGAATTAGGAGTCAAGGAGCAAAACAGATATTTAAAATGTACATTTCATTAACAGGTTAAGTTTAGTCAATGACGAGAGTTGTATTGTATTTTTAAGCTTTATTTCTCATTAAGATTTATTTTAGTTAGTCCATCTATCAAATAAGTTTACAGTGGTCTCATCACAGAAAAATGATTAGAATAAAGCATCAAAATATAATAAGCATTAAGCGTGTTCCATAAAGGAAAAGGTTCCCTATTCTATTGATCAGGATCAGAGCTTTAAATTTCAAGAACCCATGAAGAGTTCAAATTCAAGGAAAATAGTGAAATCAAAGGAGCATAAAGCTTCAAAGCCAAAAAAGTATCGGAACTTCCCATAAAGAGTAGTTCCTAATGCTCAGCCGAGTCTCAATAAATCCAAGAACAGCATAAAGTTACAGTAGCAATCTGTAAAATCAAATAGCAACGTAAGTCAAAAGGGGATAGCAGCAGCAGTAGCCACAATCATCAAAGGTCTGGGCAGGGAAAAAGGGATAAAGTTAATGCACTCTCTACCTAGGAACTCTACACTACTATAATCTGCACTCCTGCACTCTATGCCACTTACTATACAACACTCCAATCTATGCCATTCCACTCTATATCACTGCACTCTAGGCCACACTATTCTAATCTGCACCACTTTACTCTATGCCACTCTACCCTGCACCACTCAACACTAAGCCACTGCACTATGAGCCACATCACTGTATGCAACTCTACTCTACACCACTGCACTCTACAACACTATAATCTGCACCACTGCACTCTATGCCACTGCACTCTACGCCACTGCATGTACTCTGCACCCTCTATCTATACCACTCTATGCCACTGTACTCTACGCCTCTGTACTCTACTCTGCACCACTTCACTCTACTCCACTGTACTCTACTCTGCAACACTCTACTTTCCACCACCATACTTCATTGCACTCTTTGTCAATGCACTCTACGCTATCTGCATCATTGTACTCTATGCCACTCTAATCTACTCTGCACCACTCTACACTATGCCACTGCATTCTGCGTCACTCTACTCTGCACTACTGGACTCCATGCCACTGCACTCTACATCACTGCACTCTACTCTGCACCACTGTACTCTGTATGTCACTACACTCTGCGCCACTCTACTCTGCATCACTCTACGCCACTGTACTCTGCAGCACTCCACTCTGAATATTGACTTGTATTTTATTTTCCATTGCAGGAATTTACATTTATAAGGGAAAGTGGTGGGGATATTTACATTTTAAATAAATGTTTAAATTGGAATTATACATTTTAATTTACATTTTATAGATGTATGTTTAGATTTTAAAGGTGTTAATTTATTTATAATGTTTGATATCATCATTTATTTTTGGCATATCTATTTATCAAATTTGCTAGCTGTTTTTTTTTTAAATAGATACAATTACTAATTTGATAATTTGTATAGATGCTTTTATAAATTATATTTTTTTATAATTGTTAAATATATATATATATATATATAAATATAAATATATATATACTTTAAAAAAATGAACAGTGTTTATCTAATATAAAAAAATGAATGTCAGTGTTTACTAGTCTAAATTTTAAATGTATAAATTCCTAATGTTATATTGAAAATTTGTTACATTAGTAGATACATGTAGAAATTAGGGCTGATTTAATTTATTCTAGATTCATTTTGTTACATTAGTAGAGAAATGCAGACATTAGAGTTGATTTAATTTTTTCTAGATTATTTAAAAATACTTTTTATAGTGATTAAGGGCCTGGTTACGATGGAGGTCAGACGAGCGTCCAGCTGCCATTGTTTCGTGCAGGTGTCCGATCGACTATAGGTCAGCAGTTCCACCCGTCCGATTACAATGCGATCACCGTGTAGGTGGTCATAAAAATGCCTTTTACCATTGCTGCATGTGCTGCAGCCCTTGAAAAGAGGTGCAGCACAAGCTGTAATGGTAAAAGGCATTTTACAAACATCCACGCACCATGTGCCAGGCACCTTGTGGTGTCTGGCACACAGTGCATGGATGTTTGGGGGGGCGCACTACATGTGCCCCCCTGCGCCGAAAGCTCGGAGGCCCCCAGGGATAGGGGCTCTGCCAGGGGCCCCCAAAGTCCATTTCTGGCTGCCTTTTCATGGTGGTCGGACCGCCATGAAAAGGCAGTTAGAAAGGCCATTGTAATCCCTGCAGCAGTGACTCCGAAGGCACCGCCCCCATTGTAGGGATTACTGTCGGACCAATGCTCCAACGGGCTCCTTGGGCCTGTCGGAGGCATCAGTCGGTCCCTCCGCCCACTGCGGTCCGACCGACCGCATCGTAATGCAGTGGTCAGACGGTTATGCTGAATGTCGGTGGGACCACCATCGACGGCCTGTCGGTGGCAGTCCCACCGACACCATAATCAGGCTCTATGTATTGTTCTTTTATTTGCAAATAATTTTTTATGTATTGTTTTAGTATTTATATATCTTTGTTCAAATGTATTTCAGTGTCTTTAATAAAAATGTCAAGTTATTTGGTATTGTGTTTGGGTGTTTGAGTGTGTTTAATATTTATTAATTTGTAGATTGATATCAATATGAGTAGGTTACAGGTTCTATTACATATGTTACGGATTTTATTGTGTTTGTCCATGTATAGTTTGATTGTCAATTAAAGTAAATTGGATTGGGTATAGTTCTGACTTATTTAGTGCCCAACCCCTTCTTCTAGATGGTATAGATTAAAGTGGAAATAGTAAATGTGACATCTTTATTGTCCAGCACCTTCTGCTGTATGGTTTATATTGCAGTGGAGATAGTAAATCTGACCCCTTCAGTGTACATCACCCTCCCTAGATGGTATAGATTGGAGTGGAAATAGTGACTCTGATCCCTTTAGTGTCCAACACCTTCTCCTAGATGGTTTTAGTTGGAGTAGGAATAGAAAATTTGACCCACTTTAGTGTCCAGCAGCTTCACTTAGATGGTTTACAGTGGAGTGGGAATAATGAAGATACCGCTTTAGAGTCCAACAGCTTCCCCTAGATGATTTAGGGCCTGATTAGGAGTTTGGCGGTGTGAGAGCGGGTCGCCACACAACCGCCCTGCTCCCACACTGACAAACAGGACCGCCGGCAGCCTGCCAGATTACGAGTTTCTTCATGGTCTGGCAGGTGGTACTTAAGTGTTTCCACGGCAGTGCCTTACAAAAAGGCACCGTAATTAGAGTGGCAAAGCTCGTTCCTGCACGGACCGAAATGCACAATGTTGTGCATTTCATTCTGTGCAGGAACTGGGGGTGCACACATACAGGGGGCAACAACATGTGCCCCCATGCATGCACCCCACCTGCACACAGGCACAAGGGGGCCCTGTAAGGGCCCCCAAAGTCCACCTCACCACCACCCTTTCCATGGCGGGCTCTTCGCCGTGGATAGGGTAGCAGTGAAGAAACTCGTACTATGCTTGGAGGTGCCACAGTGGCACCACCAAGCATATTGCGACCTCACACTGCCGTGCCAATGCCAGGGATGGCGGATCCTTGGCGGTTGAAGCAGTCCCACAACTGTCCAACCGCCGTACTCGTAATATGGTGGCTGGACCACTTGTGCGGCAGTACCCGACACCACTGCACCTCCACCATGGGTTCGGCAGTCCGATGGACAGCCAAACTCATCAGGCCCTAAGTTTGGAGTGGGAATAGTACATCTGATACCTTTAGTGTTCAACACCTTCCCCAAAATAGTATAGATTAGAGTTGGAATAGTAAATCTGACCCCTTTAGTGTCACTTTAACCTTGTCTTTTTAGTAAATGTCTGTTTTTTTTAAATTTAAAGGAATATATTATTATTAGCCCTAACTAAAAACATCAGCTTAACCTTTGTTTTTTCAGTGAATTTCTGTGTTTTTTTAATTGTAAGTAACATTATAAAGGGTATCATTTTAAGTAAGGCGGACCTACTTGCTTTGTAGAAGGGTCAGAACACCGAAATATAAACAGCAGGCCTATTGGCTTTATCAGGGGAGAAGCACATCAGCATATATAAAGCAGATCTATTTACTTTGTCAAAAAGTCCCCAATAACTGTATTCAAATGTATGTGGTTTAAATACACACATTTCAATCTTTAATAATAGTGTAATAATAAAGGTTGTACTCTTGTAGATCTGTAATTCATGTACAATTATTTATCAGAGATGCAGGTAAACCCAACTGCTCCAGCCAGGCGTAGCCAACAATCTCAACTGACTAACAGGCCTTGACCACCTCAGAATCCTGAATAGTCATCATCAGAATGTAATGAGGTCACAATGGTCTTGGCCTGGCTGGGGTTTAGTTAAGCATAATGTGACACATCTCCTTTCCTAACAGCAAATAATAAAAAAATAAATAATGTAACATCAATTAAACACAATATATTGTAGGGGCGTGGTTTAGCGCACATCCAAGATGGCCGCGCCGTTTTGAGCTCCGGCAGACCGCCAGCGAAGTCGCTCAATTAATATGTTATTCAGGTGACTTTTTGCTCACCACGCTGCTGTAATGAGCGGCGGAACGTCTCAGGAGCCTCTGGTGTGATTTTCGGACGATTTTGCCTGATTCCTGCCACTTCGAGTGTCGTGACGATTTTCTCCTCAAGCTGACTACTCAAAATGGCGGCTATTACAGAAGCTTTGTCGACACTTGGACCGACTGCTTGATAATTTCGGTCTTTGTACCCTGGTTCCTTGCATATTATCTACTCTACACGAGGTATTGTGGCCGCGCTATGCATATCTTCCTCTGCAGTGCGATTCTCTCGCTGGGAATTTAGTTTCTGCGCGTCTTGGACATAAGGAGAGGTGCTCTCTGTCTGAACTCTTTTGGCAAATATAAGATTTAACCTGTGGCCTAATTGTTACTTGGCTCTACCTCAACGTGTGTGCACTGGTTCAGGTATAATTGTTGGTCTGCACAATCTTAGAGCTTTTGGCATGTCTGTCAGCACAGCGCTGATTCACCAGGGATTTCTCTGACAAAATGGCGGCCGCCACGGAGACCTCGTCTTCTCGGAGCTTGTTGGCATACATATAATCTCCCTTTCCTGTATGGGCTGCTGCAAGGTATTTTCATGACGCTGTCGGTAGTATTGCCAGGTGCATGTTATACATCTCATTGAAAGAGTGATGTCGTGTATTGGAATGCTACTGCTAATATCGATCTAAGCACATTGTGGTGTTCGCTGACAGGAATCTTTTAGACCCATAATACCTAACTAGTGCTTCGGATCTAACTGACTGTATTGCAAGGAGCGGAGTAGCGCTGCTGTCTGTTTCGGTCTGAGGTTGGCTGTGCAGAGTTACACTACTTTTGTGAACTGGTTCATCAACGGTGTCTGTCCCAATGGCAGAAGGCATGGGCATTACCTCCAAAGACAGAGATTCTAAGGGGATTTGAAGCGGTCCAAACAAACTTCTCCCACGCCGGAGATACCAGCTAAGGGCAACCAAGATTCCGCTGTAACCTTGGACACTATCCTTCTCAGACTTAATTCAGTCCATGATATTGCACAGAGTACAAAAACGAACACAGACTTACTTCAGGTTGAGGTAGCGGCAATTCGGAATGATCTTAAAAACCTCTTGCTACGTGTCTCCAATGCAGAAATTCGAATAAGCTCTGTTGAGGATTCTACGAATAAGCAAGCTAAGCGGGTACAAAGTATGGAGCGCTCTTTGGTTTCACCACGGAGAGACCTCACGGAACAGGAAGACAGGAATTGTAGGAGTAACCTGCGTATTTTTGGATTACCGGAAGACTGTGAAAAAGCTGCTCCATCTATGTTAGATTTCTGGCTTACTTGGATTCCTAATGTGCTGATTATCTCATTTAAAAAAGACTTTGAAATAGAACGTGCTCATAGAGTGCCCACCTTTAAAACTAAATCCTTGGCTTCTCCGCGACCAGTGATTTTCAAACCCCTACGTCATCAACATACTGAACAAATTTTAGCTCAGATGAGGAAAATTAAAACTTTGCAATGGGAAGGCCATAGAATAGCTATATCACAAGATTTTGCCAGAGACACTGTTATTCGTCGGAAAGGGTTTCTGAATCTGCGCAGAAGGCTTATAGAGATGAACATTCCATTCTCCTTTGCAGGCCCCTCATGGTTCAGAATAACTCGCAGATCTTTTATGAACCTTCAGACCTTTCCACTTTTTTGGATAATCAGTCTGAATCACAGATGGAACCTGAGTCTCTTTCCGGCACGTCTCATCCCTGACGTCTTTCAATGTCAGTAAAGTTTGCTCCATGGTTTCTGCGCCTTGCCACAAGTATAGGACTATTACTACGCATCTGTGCTCCTTTTTGATAACATAGTTACACACTACTGAAGTTGGTAATATGTATTGTTTAATATTTCTTAACTGATTTTTTTCTCACAGGTTGTATGGCTTATCTTATTTGTATGAATGCTCCTCTTGTCGTTATTTTCAATATGTTAGTATTTTTTATGTGTTATCTTATTATCTATTGCATGTCCTTGTTGTCTCTATCCATCTCTCTCTTTTCGTATCTCTTGGATTTTTGACCTCTGCTTACATTGCTCCTGTTTTTACATGCGATTTCTCCTTTTTATGGAATCTCTTTTTCTTCTTATATGATGATGAATCTCCCTTGATATTCATTTCAGATGAATACCTTTCCTTCTATTTTCTATACTCTTTCTCTGTGACCTGCTCTTCTGTATTCATACTATTTGTTTGCTTTTCCTACTTTTGGTCTGACTTGCTCTTCCTCTCTTCGTCTAATTTTAGGTTATAGTCTTATATTGCTGTTAATTTTTATGTATATTTATATCGTCACTCTGCATGGTTACTTTAAAAAAAAAAAATTTTTTTTAATATGAACTTATTCATTCTCTTGATTCTTTGTTTTTTATTCTTTATGGACTTCAGATATAAATTCATTTTTTATCCTATTATATTTATACTCTAGTATTCACTCCTAGATAATATATAGTTGGTAATGTTGAGTACATTTTTAGGTCTCGCCCTGAGCCAGCGCTTGCGCTGGTCTGGGCGAGACATTTAGTCAGTGGGCTTTCAGAAATGCGACCACAGCTTTTTGTGTGGCATTCTGCGTGCGATTACGCGCACAGGCACGAGCGCCTTCGGGCTTTCTTCTCGCTCTCCCGCGCGCGCCTCGCTCTGCCTCTCTGTCTTGCTCGCCCCTCCCCCACCAGAGCTGCCATCTGGCTTTCTCTGCACGCACCACTCGCGTGCTTGTTTTCTTTCACTTTCGCGGCCCCGCAGCCGCGTCACTTTTGCAGCCGCGCGGCCAATGCTTGTTCTGTACTGCCACTGCTTAACTAAATCATACTCCGAGTTCTGCATGGCAGTCAATCGAAGAGCACACATAAAAACACTCTAAACACATGTACAGGATTATATTCGTGTGTGCGCTCAGGCAGCTCTACTGAAGTCATTCAGCTTTTATTTCAGCATTTCCTCTTGTATGCTCCAGGAATAATTTAAGCGTACCCCACAGGCACAACTTAATAGCAACAAAAATGAACAAACGAAATTCACTTGCTGTTGCTTCGTTTGCTGTTCTTAAATGTGTTTCGCTCGGCTGCTAAAAATCAAGACTGAGAAAGGGAAAGCACGATGGTGCAGTGTTATGGTGATTGGAGGGGCGGGGCTGTAAATGATATGAAAAGTGTCAGCTGGAGAACTGGACACCTCCACCAGTTACAAAAGCCAAGCCGAGCTCTCTGCAGGATTTCAACAGCTGCCCCCTCTGCACAGAGGTTGGGGTGCATGCGCTCGTCTGGTCACTGTTGCCTCTCTCGTTTGTTACTATCCGGTTTGTGTTGATATGAGGCGAGTGTCCAACCCTCTGCGTCCAGATCCGAAGGCGTGCATCAAAATTCCCGTTTACTTTATATCCCCAGAAAAAAACAGGGTTGTTATTTAAAGCAGGGCAGACACCGTGCCGGGTTTCGTTTCGCCATGAAGCGCATGTTTGAAGCTGTTTTGTTTTCTGAACGAGCATTGCTTGAATCGAACAAAGGCTTTTACTAGCTTCTGCGCACCCTTTATGCCAATGACATGTAAGTGAGGCAGAGTCAGGCGCGCAACGCCCATTGGGCTTCAGCCCCACCCCCCGTCGTGTGTGTCAGCCCGGGCTGAGACAGCTTCCCGGGCACACACACAGCCGCACCCAAGTACTTCACAGGTCTTTAAAAGACCATTTGCTTGTTAACGAGACTTTGCTGTGTTTTCACCCCTTCTTAGAGCCCCTGCATCTCCACTCTGCCTACTGCTGGAAGAATTAGCGCCCCCCCCCCCCGAAATTTGGCTCTAGTTGCGCCTCTGGGCAGAGTAGATGTGTACATTACAGCTTCACTTCTGTGAATGCGTACATTACATTTATACATGTGTCAACTAAGCTGAGCATGTATATATGACCGTTTTACTTTCATATAGGAAGCGTTGATATGATGTGTGCATTACAGTTTTATTTTTGTAAGGAAGCTCAGCTGGGAATGATGTGTACATTGCAGGTTTACTTGTGGAAAGAGAGCAGGAGATGTCCACATTACAATTGTACTTTTATAGAGCAAGCAGAAGTCATGTCAAGAAAGCTGATGTAGTGTGTACAAATACAATTTCATTTTTGCAGAGTAAGCAGGCATAAGGTGTGTACATCACCGTTTTACTAGTGTAAGGTAAGGAGTGATATGATGTGTACATTACAGTTTTACTTTTATAAAGGACGCAAGGACACAATGTGCACATTGCAGCTTTCTCTTCAGAAAGTAAGCACAGAATGTGTATTTTATATTTTTACTTGGGTAAGTTATGCAGGAATATGAGTTCTACACTACAGTCTACCTATGTGAAGTAACAGCGCTTCTTCCCCTCCCACCCCCAATGGTCTTGATTTCTTCCTCCTCTCCAACCCTTACTTGTCAGTGTTGCTTCTTCACCTCCCACCCTCCCTTGTCCGTGTTACCGCTCCCCTTCCACCCCATCCTCCTGTTGACTATCCTTCTTCCCTACCACCCACCACCTTCCAGTTGTCTGTGTTGCCTCACCCGCCGCCATAAGAAAACAAGCATTTGCAATGCAATAGGTCTCGCATTTACGAGAGTTTGAGCTATTGGCATTGTAAATGACCATGCCTTTTATTTATGTGTTTTTTTTAAAAACCTTTTATTTTTGTGTTTTTTAAAAACACATAAATAAACGCATGGTCATTTACAATGCCAATAGCTTGAACTCTCGCAAATGCGAGACCTATTGCATTGCAAATGCATTAGAGAGAGATGTCCCGCCTTTACAAAGCTCTTTAAGAAAATTGTGCTGGGAGGCTGTAATTAAAGCCTACTGAGCAACAACACACGTAACAGGGGGTGTCCTCATGGGAGGTTACAAAATGGAAAAAAGTGGTACTAAGGAGGGACTACTAAGCCTATTGACTGACGAAAAGCCACAGTTTACAATGGACAATGACACAAGCCAATGAAAAAACTGGGCGGAGATTCACGTCCATACCTTAATACAGCATGCCTTGCAGAGCAGCCCATGTGCTGCCCAAGCTCAACCTAATGCCAATAGGTCTCGCCTTTGGGACCTTATAAGTATTTAGTTATGCAGCACAATATCCTTGGTGCAACAACATCAACTGTTGCATGGCTAAACACTTATAAGGTCCCAAAGGCGAGACCTATTGGCTATGCCAATGCTTGTTAGATTGAGTCGTAAGATGGTATATACTGTTTTTTATTTTAGCTTAAATTGTCATCAATTGCACCTCCTTTTAGTTCCCATAATGCCTTAAACTGTTATTTATATATTTATATTGACTTATATGTATTGTTCCTTATGTAGATATTTATATACAATTTTATATTAGGATATGATGATGTTTTTGGTTTACCCATCAAATATGGTATATTTATATGGTTCATTTTAGTATTTATACTATGCCAATTGTTATTGACTTGCATACGTTTATATCTTACATGGTTATGTATATTTCCTAATATTGCTATTTATAATACTTCAATTTTATATTTATCTAATGTTATTTTCTCTTGGCTCTACTCAAGTCAGGAATGTAGGTTGTTCGCTTTACAAATATGAGATGTATTTTTGCCTGGATTTTGTTTTATTTATTCTGATTGATTAGTTTTTAATAGTATAGCAGGTGTAAACTTCCAAATATTTGTTCCACCGTTTAAAGAAGTTATTACTAATGAAATTATCAATGTTGAGCGGTTTGCATTGTGTTTGCTGGCCTTTGTGGTTGCTCCTCCACGTTATTTCCCCCATGCAAAATGTCTGTTATAGACATCCCCTGGTGGGGTACTTCTTTTTTTATGCTCCTTTCTTCTTTGGAGTTCTTTTCTTCTTTCTTTTCTTCTTGCTAGTCATTCCTTCTCTTCTTCCTCCTCCTACTTCTCTGGGGACTCTTGCTTTAATGTTTGGCCTACAATTTGTTTGCCCTTCTTTCTTCATATTTGAGGATTTATTGATTTTCTGCATTTTGTTTCTGTATCTGTTGTCTTTATCTATCTTATTTTCTGTATCTTTATGAATTGTTTAAATGTTCTCTCTCTCAATGTTCGCGGGTTGAACCATCCTGTTAAGAGGACCAAGATTCTTGATTATTGTAAAAGTTTGTCTGGTGATGTTTTTCTACTTCAGGAGACTAAGATAGCTTTTAAAGAAGCTTTGCTTTTGCGAAAAGAGTGGGTTCTTGATGTCGCTTGTTCTGAAGCCTCTGGTAAAAAGAATGGGGTCGTGACTTTGATTTCCCAAAAATCCGGCCTATCTTTTGTTACTGCTGAACATGACACTAAGGATAGATGGTTACTTTCTCGCTTGTCCAATGGTTCTGATGATTTATATGTCATGAATATATATGCCCCGAATATTGATGACCCTCTTTTCTGGGACTCCATAAATAAAAAACTCTCTGATATTCCTCAAAATGCTAGAACTGTCGTTGGTGGGGATTTAGATCCTATTTTAGATAGACAGTCTGCTTTCAAGTTTCGTCCCCCTAGGTCACATAAGCATTTGCTTAACATGTGCTCTTCTCATCAGCTTGTTGACACATGGAGGGTGCATAATCCTAAGGGTAGTGATTTCACATTTTTCTCCTCTCCACATTCTAGTTTTTCTCGTATCGACTATCTTCTAGTTGATGCTGCTCTTTTAAAACATACCAGTAATGTCATGATTCATCCAATCGTTGTGTCTGATCATGCAGCGGTTTCTTTGACGATTCATAATATTACTGATAAGAGAGGCCCTCGTTCTTGGCGTCTTAATACGGAAATTTTGGACGATGAGGACGAAGTCGAAGAGCTCAATAGGGAGATTGTCAATTTCTGGAATGATAATGTGTCTTCAGTTAACTCCCCAATAGTTTTATGGGATGCTTTTAAATGTACCATTAGGGGTCATGTTATCAAAAAAATGTTAAAGAGGAATAGTGATATTAGAAAGTCGCTGAAAACTTTAGGAGATGAGATCAAGCGTAAAGAAGTGCTCTATAGACGTTCTAATGATAAAACTCTCCTACAAGACATCACAAATCTGAAATACTCTTTTAATTCTATAGTTACTAAAAGGGCTTATATTGGTGTACATGCTCACAAATCTCACCATCTGTTGTTACGAAATAGAGCTGGCAAGTTGTTGGCTGCCACTTTGAAATACCAAAATACTAATGTCAAGGCGGTCCAGATTTCTTATATTAATGATAGCAGTGGTGCTAGGAAATTTCTTACTCAGGATATTCTTGAAGTCTTTCGGGATTTTTATGAGAAATTATACACTCCCAAAGATCAATGCAACATATCTGAGTGTCAGCAGTTTTTGAAGTCGATTCCTATGAATACTATTTCTCATTCTGATATGATTGATCTGGGGAAGCCGATTGAATCTGAAGAGATAATTCAAGCTATTAAGGCCACTCGGTCGGGGAAAGCTCCGGGTCCTGATGGGTTCCCCATTGCTTTTTATAAAACTTTTGCGACCTCAATAATAAAGTATCTTAAGGAAGTCTTTAATAATTTTGTCCTTAATGGTAAGGTCTCGGGTTCGGCTGATGAGGCTACTATTGTCGTAATTCCGAAGGAGGGCAAGGATCATTCTGATCCTAAGAATTTTCGTCCAATTTCATTATTAAATATGGAAGCAAAAATGTTTGCCAAAATTTTGGCTAATTGTTTAGAAGGTCATATCCCTAGTCTTATTCATGCTTCCCAGACTGGTTTTGTAAAAGGGAGACTGGCTAGAGATAATATCCGAACCTTTTGCCATATCCTGGAGAAAGCTAAACTCTCTATTTCTCCTTCGGTGGCGATTGCCCTTGACGTTGAGAAGGCTTTTGACAAAGTCTCTTGGCCTTTTTTACAAGCAGTGCTTCAATCACATAATTTAGGGGATTCCTTTATCAATATGGTGATGCCCATTGTCTCCCCTTCTCTTTTTATTGTCTATAGACCCACTTCTACGTTTACTTAATTTAAATCAGGCTATTAAAGGTTTTAGGTTTGGTTCACATACGCTTAAAACTGCTGCATATGTGGATGACGTCCTTATTTTTTCAGAAGATATTGTTGCTGCACTCCCGGCTATCTCCACTACGATTAAAGAGTTCTCATGTGTTTCAGGATATACTTTAAATAAAGAGAAGACAGAAATGTTCCCTCTTAATTCGTTGTGCTTTCCTTCTCATATGGGCGATTCAGGATTTAAGTGGCAATCGACTCGTCTTAAATACTTAGGAGTATGGTTTTGTAACGACCTTGTTGATACTATTGCTTACAATGAGTCTCATATCATAACTAAAGTCAAAGACCTTTTGGCCTCCTGGTCTCCGAAATATATCTCCTGGTGGGGAAGACTTCAAACTCTTAAGATGATAATAACCCCGATTATTAATTTTTTATCTTTCATGCTACCTACAAAGCTCTCTTCGTCTTTTTTTCATGAGATTGTCCTTCTCACCTCAAAATTTTTGTGGAGTGATAAACGTGCTAGAATTGCATATAAACATCTTAGGAAACCCTCTGTTCTAGGTGGATGCAATCTTCTAGACTGGAACTTATATCAGATTTCCTTTTTAGCTTCTCAGGGCGCTCTTTGGTTCTTGCCGGTTTCCCAGCATACTCTTCCGTGGATTTATATTGAACGTGATTTATGCGCTCCTCTCTCTACTCCTTCCTTTCGCACTGCGTCTAAATTTGTTCTGGCTCATTCTCAACGTATTATCTCGGACACGGTTACTGCACTAAAATATATTGATAAAAAAGTATCCAAATCCATCAATAAATCGAGATGGTCCTCACTATGGTATAATCCTAAAATTGTTGCTGAGATTGACTCTACGACAGTCTCTTCCTGGGCTATTAAAGGTCTTTCATTGGTTAAAGATCTTTATGACTCTAATTATGACCCTCTTCCCTTTTCTTCTTTGGCTAGAGATTATAACCTTAATAATATGGATTTCTATGCTTTTTTGAAATTGAAGGTTGCTCTTTCCAAAATATCTCTTTCTACAGAGTCGGTTACTGTCTCACTCCTTTCTATGTGGTATCGCTCAGGTCATACTGCTTTGAGAATATATACATTTTTATCTGCTCCACTTCCTTTACAGTCTACAATTACACAAGATAAATGGTCTCATCATTTCCATAAGGACACTTTTGAGCATATTTCACAAGAAACTTGGCAGTTGATTGGGAAGCTTTCCTTACGTAATAAAATTGCTCCATCCCTTATCCAATCCAAATTTTTTGCATTGACTCTCTTGCATTGGACCCCTGCTCTCTTACATAAATTGAAGCTTAGCGATAATGATCTTTGTTGGAATTGCAATTTGGCTCCAGGCACTTACCAGCATATGTTTTTCGAATGTACCTTACTGCAACCCTTTTGGGAGTTGGTACGGAAGCATTTATCACTAATCTTTAATATTTCATTGGAGTTATCTCTACCTGTGATTCTTTTGGGACCATGGGCTGCAACAACTCCTTTACCCCTTGATACTACAGATATGCAGTTATTGGATCTACTTATTTCCATTGCTGTTAAAGTTATATTAGCAGAATGGAAATCTTTTACTCTATTATCTTATCATACTTGGTGGGCTTGGGTATCATATCTTCGTGGTGCCCATACTTATGTTGAAGAGAAGCATTACACTCCTTCCATTTTTAGTGGTGTTTGGAGGTCATTGGATGAGTATATGAATTTGTCTTCTAAAGGGTTAGTAGTTCAGTATCCCTTTGATTCAATTACTTAATTTATTTCCATTATTGAAGCAATTGTCTCCAGTTCTTTCTTTCTTTCTTTCTTTCTTTCTTTCTTTCTTTCTTTCTTTCTTTCTTTCTTTCTTTCTTTCTTCCTTCATTCTTCTATCCTTCCTCTTGCTTTACTATCTCTCTATCTTTTCTTTCTTTTCTCTATGTATTCTTATTTTTGTTCGAGCAATACGACTTCGCTTTGTCTTCAAATATTATGAGACATTGATATTTCATGACCCTTTTTCCTGTGCTTTGTAATGTATTTCAAAATTTACTCTTTTCATATAATATATTTGTGTATTCTACTTTCCTGAAAATGTAATAGTCTCTCATATGAACTCTATTTTCACTTGTGTATTTATTCATACTTAAATTATTATCTGTCTCATAAGGTTATGTGGTTGTATTGCATTATATTATGAATGTATTAACTCTTTTAAAAAAACAATAAAGTTATTGAAACACAAAAAAACACAATATATTGTAAATAAACTAGAGAAAACAAGAAGCAATGTGATAAAAGGAGTAGATAGGTAGGGTACCACATTTGGAAACATTTCCCATGAAAAAGCGCAAAGCACTGATGACAATTAATATATTATAAGAGAAAAGCAACTAAAAACAGATAGGAAATCAGACACACACTCCTTAGTATGTACCATTCTCTATGCATAATAAAAGTTTCTGTAAGAAATCTAACACTTATACCTTAGTATAAACAGCTATGTATGCAACATAAAGGTTTATACACCCTTAATAATAATGTTGTTGTTAAACAAAAGACTCCAATAAAAGTACAAATGTCCATATACCTTCTTTTTCTCCCATTTCCTATACAAATTTGAATGCTTCAATGACATACATACTCCTCTAAATTAGCAGGCAAATTCCTTGTTCTTACCCCCTTTCAGCTTGTGTTTAATTCACATTGATGCCTTCCTTAACCTCCTTAGACAACTCTAAAACCTCCTTCTTTTTCTCCTCATTATTTTCCTTGAGATACAGAGCCACTCTTCTCAAATTCCAAGTCTGACCATTGTCAATTTTGACCCAGTTACCACCAATTTGTCTCACTTGGTAAGGTCCTCTGAACTTGGATAAACCCTTATTAAATCCGCCCGGTTTCACTTTGACCCAGTCTCCTGTGTGAATGAACCTTCTATGTACTCTTTCTGTATTCATTCCCCCATCCTTTTCTCTGATTTTCTCTAGCATCCAAGATGGTACCATCTTGTTACTCGCTTGTCTACTCCTCATCATTTCATAGGGACTTTTACCTGTTCCGCAATGTATAGAGGTGTGAAACGACCACAACATGTCCTTCACTGCCTTCTGTACTTTAAATTTTTTTTTATAGAGTTTTATATAGCGCGAACTAGACCCGAAGATATCGGGTATCAGAGCGCTTTACATAGCACCAGTTTCATTACACAAGGACACATTCATTTTTGTTAGGCACTGGAAGATTAAGTGATTTGCCCAGAATCACAGGATGTTGAGCGTCGTTGCCGAGACTCGAACCCGGTTCCCCATCGTCGACGTCGACCACTCTAGCCATAAGGCTACATCCTCTCCCCCTTGGAGAACTTGGACAACATTTGTGCAAGCAAATTGCCTGGTGCCTTTGACCATCTTGTTTATTCTCTTGCACAATCCATTACCTTGTGGATTGTACAAAGAGATAAACGCATGTCTTATACCCACTTACTAAGAAATTCTCCATCTCTACAGAGGTTAACGGTGTGCCATTGTAGGTATGGATCCCAGCAGGAATTCCCTCACAACGAAACACCTCCCTCAACACATTGATGGTTGCCTCAGTGGTAATAGAATTCATGAACAGCACTTCCACCCACTTAGACATCACAACCACCAACTCTGTAGCATACCTCTCATGTTCCTGTAAACAATTAAAAGGTCCAATAAAGTCCATGCGAATTTTTGCCCAAATATTTTCCGCCTCCCCCACGTGTTAATTCTCATAGACTTTACCAACCCCTAGTTACAATCTCTTTTCTGATTCCTTGCAGATATGACACTTCTCCACCCAGTCTTTTATCTGTTTATCCATGAGTGGCCACCAAAATCTTTCTTTAACCCTCCTGATGGTGAGTGTCTGGCCTAGATGTCCCTCATGTGCCAGCTTTATCCATTTGTCCCGGAATTACAAGGGTGGTACAAAGCATTCTCCCCTCAAAATTACCCAAAGGCCCTGAACTAACAGCTCATCTTTCACCTGAAAAAACGGCCTTAAACCCACTGGAATGGTACTTTCTCTTCTATCATCTCCTGAAATAAGCCTCACTACACCCTTAAGTGTGTCATCACTCTTCATATCTGTAATCCATTCCTGCTTGGACGCAGAATTTTCTAAACCTTACATGACATCATCCAAATTAGCAACAACTTCCTCGCATTTAAAATCAATCTTACCAACACTGTTATCTGGTAGTCTCAAGAGGCAATCAGCCACAGTATTTTTCCAACCGGGTACATACTGGGAACTACAATTGTATTCTTGTAATTTCACTGCTAAACGGGCCAATGGTAATGAGACAAAATATTGAGGGTAAAAAATTTGACCTACCATAATATCGAGTTGAAAATATCGTGGAATGGAAATATAGAGTGCAAGAATATTGTTGTCAAGTGATATCGATTATAAAAATATAGAAGTTATTAATATCGTTTGCAAAAATATAGGGGCATATTAGCAAGACCGGCGATAAAATTATCGCCGTTTTAGCGGCAGGAAACTGCCGCTAAAGCAGCGATTATGGGCTTGCTAATATGCGTTATAGAATTCAATAGAAGCCCAGGTTAGATGTCCTGCACATCTAACCTGGGCTTCTATTGAATTCTATAACGCATATTAGCAAGCCCATTATCGCCGTTTTAGCGGCAGTTTCCTGCCGCTAAAACGGCGATAATTTTATCGCCGGTCTTGCTAATATGCCCCAAAGTTGTTTAAAATATCGATTTTTTAATTAGTGTTATGTATTTTAGTATATATTTTAAAAGTATGTGATGTATTTTTGTATAAGTATTGTTTATATTTTTTATATATGTGTCAAAATTTTGGCAGTAATTAATTTTATTTTAATTAACTTTTGTGTTTTTCAGTTCCGTAGCGGGTTGCAGATTTATAGGGGAATAGGGTGGGAAGTAATTTAATTATAAGACTGAACAAATATTTTTAATTTATTAATATTTATTTAATTGAGATTTTATCATGTTAATTATTTATTTTATTTTTTTGGGTAAATTTTAGGTGTGGGTTGTGGGGTTTATAGGGGTAAAGGGTGGGAAGTAATTTATTTGTAATTAATTAATAATGAGTTGTTAATTAACATTAATTAATTAATTGACAATTAATTATGGTAAGTGTGTATTTAATTTTATTTGCGGGTTATGGGGTTTATAGAGGTAAAGAGTGGGAAGTAATTTATGTAAATTAATTAATAATTAGTTGATCATTAATCTTAATTAATTAATTGATATTTAATTAGGGTAATTGTTTATTTTTGTGTGTGTGGGGTTTACTTTTATACGGGTAAAGGTTGGGGAGTAAACAATTTTACTTACTTTATAATTAGTTGTTAAATACTATCAGTTTTTTAATTGAAAATAAGTTTTAATTGTGTAATTAATTTTTTACAGTTTAATTTTAGCTGTGGGTTGTGGGGATTATAGGGGTAAAGTGTGGGAAGTTAATTAATTTGTATGAGTTTTAATTTGTTTTTTTAATTATTAATGTTTCTTTAACAGGTAATTAATTATGTTGATTATGTAAGTAATTTTTTTAAAATTTAGATGTGGGTTGTGAATTGTGTGGTGTTATAGGGTAGGAAATAAAAAAACTAAATTTATGTAATAATTAATGTTTTTGCTTCTAAATATTTTCTAATTAAAAATATTTATTTGTTTGAAAATTATTTTTAGTTTAGTTAATATAACATTTGTAGGTATTTGTCATATATATTTAACATTATAATATGTTTTTTTAAAATGTTTACTATTTAATATATTTGTATTTAATTTTTTTACATATTCATATCTTTTATTTATTTATTTTGTTTTTTAAATATTTTGTTGTTAATATTTTGTTTGTTTTTAATTTTGAATTGACTGGAGTGGGAATATTAATCATTACCCCTCCGCAGTCCAACACTTTCCCTACTGTTACACTTATTGGAGTGGAAATAGTAATTTTTACCCCTCGGCTATCCAACACTTTCCCTATCGCTGCACTCACTGGAGTGGGAATAGTAATTTTTACCCCTCCGCTATCCAACACTTTCCCTACTGTTGCACTGACTGCAGTGGGAATAGTAAACTTTACTCCTCCGCTATCCAACACTTTCCCTACTGTTGCACTCACTGGAGTGGGAATAGTAATGTTTACCCCTTCGCTATCCAACACTTTCCCGACTATTACACTCACTGGAGTGGGAATAGTAGTTTTTACCCCTCCGCCATCCAACATTTTGCCTACTGTTGCACTCAATGGAGTGGGAATAGTAATTTTTACCCCTCCGCTATCCAACACTTTCCCTACTGTTGCTCTCACTGGAGTGGGAATAGTAATGTTTACCCCTCCACTATCTAACACTTTCCCTACTGTTGCACTCACTGGAGTGGGAATAGTCATTTTTACCCCTCCGCTATCCAACACTTTCCCTACTGTTGCTCTCACTGGAGTGGGAATAGTAATGTTTACCCCTCCACTATCCAACACTTTCCCTACTGTTGCACTCACTGGAGTGGGAATAGTCATTTTTATCCCTCCGCTATCCAACACTTTCCTTACTGTTGCACTCACTGAAGTGGGAATAGAATTTTCTACCCCTCCGCTATCCAACACTTTCCCTACTGTTGCACTCACTGGAGTGGGACTAGTAATTTTTACCCCTCTGCTATCCAACACTTTCTGTACTGTTGCCATGACTGTAGTGGGAAATTTAAGTTTAAAGATTTTTAAATAGTTTAATGTATTAATTTATAATAGGATGTTTTTTTTAATTAGATTTTATGTTATTGGGATAAATATTAGATTTTATGTTATTGGGATATATATATATATATATCCCAATAACATAAAATCTAATTTAAAAAACATCCTATTATAAATTAATACATTAAACTACTTAAAAATCTTTAAACTTAAATTTCCCACTACAGTCATGGCAACAGTAGGGAAAGTGTTGGATAGCAGAGGGGTAAAAAATTTAAGTTAGTCTCCTGAGTCACTGAATCCATCACCCCGGGAGAACTTACCATTGTTTTTAAAGCTGTCCTAGCTGTATGTTCTTCAGTTGGAGTGCAGGGACCAGTTGTTTGGTTCTATGGCTGCACTTTGTGACCTGATAAATGCTTAAAAAATACTCCAAAACATGGTTATAGTTTAATTTTTTAAAACAATTTATTTGAAAATATTTTGTGACAATAAATAAGGGCCCGATTTTGATGCGGTTAGGAAGGCCTCCTAACGGCATTTGCTCCATCCGAATTGGATCGGGAACATGTCTTTCCGACCGACTCGGAAAGATTTCTGGCCGACCGAGTACGATGCGAGTTAAGCATTAGGAATATCCCAATCCGAACCGGATGGCATTTGGAATGACGAGCCGTATGGAGCAGAATCGATTGTCTCTACGGGCCGTGTTTCTGAACGACCGAGTACGATGCTGGACTTGGACAACCTTTCTGAATCGTGCCATCCGACTCGGATATATATATATATGAACACCACATCCGATTCTCCACACAAAATCGGACACCGACACGGGGAGATTTTAGAAATGCGAGGTTTATTCCTCCATTACGCTGCGACGCGTTTCGGCATTCACTGCCTTGATCACACAGTGGTCACTTCCTGATTTGCGTGCATAAATTAAAATTCGGCAGAGTTACCCGATCACATGATCGGAGCTTTTTCATGAAGCAGGAAAACAGACTGTTTCATCAGTAAGACAACACAGTTTCAAACATTTCATTTTAAATTACAATTTGTTGCATTGTTATACTCAATATTAATAGGGAGAATATCATAATTACTTTTAAGTGGAAATTTCCTTTTAAATCCACAAAACAATATGTCAAACATACTATGTAATAAATTTCTATGTCCTACTATGTACAACATTGGGATTCAATAAAGTGCAAATGCAGAGGTTGATTAATGAAAACTCATGAATTCTTTCACTTATTTCATAGTCCTTTACATACATTATAAAGTCCAAGAACGGGCAAGTGCCCATAGACCCCTGTTGAACCTCACATACGGGTCATTCTCTGATATTTTCTATGCACCACGATCTGTAGATCTAATCTCACAAAACCAATTGCATTTTCATTTTTATATCATGAATAGTCATGCAACATGGTATTGATGGCTCATGATAAAAACCATATTTTATCATTAAAAACTCTCTAAAACCCAAGGTGTACACTGCATGCTCTAATATAATTGAAAAACATAGTTATAAATAAGACAACTCCACTCAGTAAGTTTCAATCCCCACGGGATATGAATATCAATCTTATGTCCATATGTATCGGTTTTCTCAATACTTCCTAAAGGATATTACATTCAAAATTCTTTCTTTAAAGATGTCATTTGCCATGATCTGAAATGAAAAATGTAAATATTTGTATACACTTATATGATTTAAAAAAATTCCTTTTACCCTTATGGGCATATAAACAGATTTTTCAATATCCCAATACATGGCAGTGTCTATGATCTACAGGCCCAATCTCGTTTATAACAACCCAATAGTGCAAAATACCGCATTAAAGTGCTAGTGCAATACAGTACTTATATATATCTGTGTATGCCAATGTTTTCTGTGCTATTGCAAGTGCAAATTCCTATTCCACTGGCATACACATATAGTGCAAAATCGCTTTCTATTCTAAAGTGCAAATGCATTACATAATTCATTCGTCTTTAAAGGCCAATTACTAAAATCACTGATGTACAGCTAGACACATCCCTTGTCTAAAAGACCCTACTTGGTCTTACTACTATTCAATTAAAAAAATATTAAGAAATACCTCTACATAACAACTATTTTTGTTTCCAACTAAATGGGTGTCATATATCTTAACATATTAATCCTAAAACTTTGATTCTCCCTATAAAAATTCCTGCTTATTAAAAGCAAACCGTCTTTTACTCTGCTGTTTAAAATGTTTTAAAATTTGGAGAGACACTCAACTGGATTAGACTAAATGGACATGCAAATCTTCTTCAGTATTTAGTCCATTCGGCATCTTTGTATTGAATAACATGATGTACTTGGATTCTAGTTGGCGAAGTTTACCCTCTCTGTCTCCTCCTTTCTTCAGTTTGGGTACTTGGGCAATAGCATAGTAGGATAATTCATCCAGAATCCCTTTGTGCATTTCATTCAAGTGACGAGCCACCACATAATTTTTATCATTGTTTTTGACAGCCCGAAGGTGCTGTAAAATGCGAATGTGAACCATATGAATGGTACTACCTACTTACAACTTTGGGCATGTGCATTGTAAAATATACACAACATAATCGCTTTTACAGTTCAAGAATTGTCTTATTTTCCAAGGGCTGTGCATTAGTGGTGATAACACTTGTTTCTCATTGCGTCCAATCTTACACGCTTTGCATTTCAAGCATCTGTGGAAACCTGGAATGCTCTGCAACCAGCCCGTTTTCTTATTAACTTCAGGGTTATTAACCACTAAAGCCGCCCTCATGGATTTTGCTCTGTTAAAGGTGATCATAGGTTTACGGGATACTACCTCACACAGAACAGGATCTTGTTGAATTAGATGCCAGTGCCTACACAGACTATCTCTCACTTTAGACTGGTAGGCACTGTATCCTGTAATCATTCTAATCTGATTCCCTGCTCCAATCTTCTTTGTTTTAATCTTCTCGGGATCTGGTTTTAGTAGAGTGCATCTCTCTATTGTGGACACTTTCTTTTTGGCTTGATTCAGAATAGTGGGATTATACCCTCTCTCCATGAATCTCCTAGTTAGGGAATCTTGTGCCTCCACTAGGGCTTGTGCTTCACTACAGTTGCGCTTCATCCTCAGATGCTCAGCATAAGGAATACTCATTTTGAGCCTCTGAGGATGAAAGCTCCCCGCATGCAGGATTGTATTCCCTGCTGTGGGCTTCCTGAAAGTTCTAGTTTGTATTACACCTTCCTCCACATATACCTCTAAATCCAGAAACGTCACTAGATTGCTACTGATGTTCTCTGTGAATCCTAGATTAAGCTCATTGATGTTGATGTCATGTACAAACTTCTTAGCTGTCTCCATGGTCCCATCCCAGATCACAAATAAGTCGTCTATAAACCGGGTCCATGTTACAATGTTGTTTTTCCATTCATTGGCAAACTGAACTCTGAGCACCTGCTCCTCCCACCAGCTCATATGCAAATTAGCATAGCTGGGGGCGAAGCAGGTGCCCATTGCTGTGCCTTGCAGCTGTCTGTACGTCTCCCCTCCAAACATAAAATGGTTGTTAGTCAAACATAGCCTGCACATTTCCATCAACATTCCTGTGTGTTGGTATAAACTAATGGGGCGTGTATTGAGATAGTGTCGGGTTGCACGAAGACCATCATCATGGGTTATGCTTGTGTACAAACTCGTGACATCTAAGGTCATCAGGAGAAAGGTCTCCTTCCAACAAACATTAGAGACCTTATTTAAAAAATCCCTGGTGTCCTGAATGTATGCTGGGAGGGTTTTGACAAAGGGTTGTAAAAATGAGTCCAAATACCTGGATGTGGGAATAGGCTCCCAATTGCGGATATAATTGGCCTACCAGGAGGAGTTTCTCTATTTTTGTGAACTTTGGGTATTAGATATAAGATGGGAGTGACCGGATGCTCTACCTTCATAAAGAGGTATTCTGATTTTGAGAGTAGCCCCATCCCTCTCCAGCGAGCAAGATCTTTCCAAAATTTTAGCTTTACCTCTTCCAAATTACTTTGAGGTACTTTTAGATAGCAGTGGCGATCTCTTAACTGCAATTTCGCCTCGGTATTATATGCTTCTAAAGACCAAAGCACTACGTTCCCACCCTTGTCCGCTTGCCGGACTACCACATCATCCCTTGATTTTATTTTATTTATGATCCTTTGATAATCTTTTTCAAACTGACCATATTCTTTGGGGAAAGTTTTGCTAGAGGTAATAGCTAGATCTTTAAGATCTTTAATAACTCAATCCGAAAACATGTCTATTGCATCTCTTGAGGTATTTAGGGTGAAAGTCGATTTCGGTTTAAAGTTTGACATTTCATTTTCAAAGACATTCAACCCCATCAAATCCACAGTCTCTCTCACATTGGCAGCACTGGACAGGCCCTCGCCCTCACAAGCAAGATTCTGCAAAACACATAGTACCTCCATGTCACCACATTCTAGATCATCTTTTTCCTGTAAATCATCTTTACTCCTCTCTGGAACTTGTCTCCTATTATGGAAGAACTTTTTCAGCTTCAACTTCCTAGTATACTTAAAAAAGTCGATCCGGGTCTGTGTGTAATTAAAGTTTATCCGAATACAAAAAGATAGACCCAAAGATAGGATTCGACTTTCCTCCTCTGTAAGCACAAGATCTGTAAGGTTGATGATGGCTTTTTCTGCTTCATCTACCGACGTTGGTACGTTTCCCTGGCTTTTGTTGTGGACCTCAATTCCATGCCCATGCCGCCGGTTTTTTCGCCTCCTGTGTAAACCTTTTTCTTTCTTCGCTGAGGATTTGACCTTACATTTTGTGTCCGATCCATGTATAAAAAACCTAATTTTTCAATTACTGAATATATATATATATATTCAGCTCCAAGATGTGTCCATCAGTTGAGTCTCACTCGGCCATCAGCAGCAAGAGAACTCTCTTTCCATGGTATGGGCGGATACCGCTTACAGCCATTAACAGCCTCCATGTACGTTTGCCTGAAGCGTTTCGAAAGCTCCTCAACTTTCTCTTCAGAGGCTTTCACGGGAAGGATGCGTGCATATGACGTTCCCATTTAAATACTGAACTCCCTCCAATGGGATGGTCATATGGAACTGTGCATTATGGGAACTATAGTTCGTAATCGATCATCCCCCAAATGGATGCACCCATTATACTCTGTATAGGTCACATGGACCCCGCAAGCGGGCCTGTCCTAAATCCTCTGCTGTTGGCCCACATAATCGATTTGGTGAATACCTTGTTGAGTGGCCCCCTATTATCGTGGGGTGGTGCAGACTCCGCGGCAGGACGGCCGCGAATACATTCAGCTCCAAGATGTGTCCATCAGTTGAGTCGCACTCGGCCATCAGCAGCAAGAGAACTCTCTTTCCATGGTATGGACGGATACCGCTTACAGCCATTAACAGCCTCCGTGTAGGTTTGCCTGACGCGTTTTGAAAGCTCCTCAGCTTTCTCTTCAGAGGCTTTCACGGGAAGGATGCGTGCATATGACGTTCCCATTTAAATACTGCACTCCCTCCAATGGGATGGTCATCTGGAACTGTGTATTATGGGAACTAGAGTTCGTAATCGATCATCCCCCAAATGGATGCACGCATTATACTCTGTATAGGTCACATGGACCCCGCAAGCGGGCCCGTCCTAAATCCTCTGCTGTTGGCCCACATAATCAATTTGGTGAATACCTTGTCGAGTGGCCCCCTATTATCGTGGGGTCCATGTGACCTATACAGAGTATAATGCGTGCATCCATTTGGGGGATGATCGATTACGAACTATAGTTCCCATAATGCACAGTTCCATATGACTATCCCATTGGAGGGAGTGCAGTATTTAAATGGGAACGTCATATGCACGCATCCTTCCCGTGAAAGCCTCTGACGAGAAAGCTGAGGAGCTTTCGAAATGCGTCAGGCAAACCTACACGGAGGCTGTTAATGGCTGTAAGCGGTATCCGTCCATACCATGGAAAGAGAGTTCTCTTGCTGCTGATGGCCGAGTGCGACTCAACTGATGGACACATCTTGGAGCTGTATGTATTCGCGGCCGTCCTGCTGCGGAGTCTGCACCACCCCACCATAATAGGGGGCCACTCGACAAGGTATTTACCAAATCGATTATGTGGGCCAACAGCAGAGGATTTAGGACGGGCCCGCTTGCGGGGTCCATGTGACCTATACAGAGTATAATGCGTGCATCCATTTGGGGGATGATCGATTACGAACTATAGTTCCCATAATGCACAGTTCCATATGACTATCCCATTGGAGAGAGTGCAGTATTTAAATGGGAACGTCATATGCACGCATCCTTCCCGTGAAAGCCTCTGAAGAGAAAGCTGAGGAGCTTTCGAAACGCGTCAGGCAAACCTACACGGAGGCTGTTAATGGCTGTAAGCGGTATCCGTCCATACCATGGAAAGAGAGTTCTCTTGCTGCTGATGGCCGAGTGCGACTCAACTGATGGACACATCTTGGAGCTGTATATATATATATATATATATATATATATATATATATATATATATATATATATATATATATATATATATATATATATGCCGAAGTTCTCGCCACAGAGGTTCCTGCAATCCCCAATCTCCTGGAAACAACAGGACAGACGATAACCGACCCAGTTGAAAGTGCAAGTGAGTATTTTATTGAAATCTCAGCACGCCTGCCATGACGCGTTTCAGCCTACCAGAGGCCTTGTTCACATAACGCCATTGGAGTAACAATGCCAAATTTAAAGTGCTTGGTGCATAGTAACATGTAACACGATTGGTTGCCTGACAAAAACGTAATGGACATAGAAAAAAAATATATATATATATAAATATATATCTATACAGTCATACTGAGACAAAGGGCAGCAATTGAGCACCACAATAAATAGCTAAAAAATACTTTTTAGAAAATAAAAAACACTGTATAGGTGTGATAAATTCATATTAAAGTACAAGCTAATTTAAAAAGAGTTTGTAAAAAGCATTGAATTGAAAAAATCCTCATTCAAATCAGAATACCAAAACACTATTGTGCAAAATGAGCATGTAAAAGTATATATAACCCCAGTGGGTGATTGTACACAAAGCTGACAATTCGGGGCAAGCCTAAGACAAAAGACGGTACCCCCACCCTGAAATAGGACCCCCAATGTTGTAAACTATTGGGAATACTGGTGATAAGGGACCTGTATGTCAAAAAGTATAATAACAACCTAATGACCACTTAGTCTCGGCTCATGTGTACTTACATAGCAAAGTCTGCTTAAAACATAGTGTTTTTATATCAAAAGGTGCTAAAATTGACTGAAAACAAAAACCATCTCTGTATATCGAATGGTCAGAAATATGTCCATGTCCAGAGATGATTGTCAGTGCAAGATAACGTGCAAATGTGCAAATAGTGATAATAAAATCGTGTAAAAAAGTTAAAATACAATGGATTGAAGAGGACAGGCCAAAAAATAAATAGATATATTGATCTAATGATGTTAATATGTGGAGGGACCAACACTACAGACATGTGTAAAAATCTTCGCTGGAGTTTAATCCCTGCGGTGTCTTAGTGTCAAGTTCCAAAATATATTTGGTTTCCAGGGCGCGTAACATGGCTTCACGATTACCTCCCCGCTTAGGGGAAGCACTGAATAAATGACAAAGTATTTAAGAAGCTCACTCTTGTTGTTATGTCGTTCTTTGAAGTGACGTGCGACTGGGTAGGAAGCGTCACTCCCATTGATTGCCCTAATGTGCTGAAGTATCCGTTTATGGACCTGCAACTTGGTGCTACCAACATATTGCAGGCCACACGGACACTCCAGCACATAGACAGCAAAGTCAGTTTTACATGTGAGCATTCTAGGAATAGGTCGGGGCATATCACAGAAAGGGATTCTGAACTCAGTTTTATTAACCCCTTGTCTGCAAGCTTTGCAGCTAATGCATCTTCTGAAGCCCTTGCTAGTATGGAGCCATGTTTTATTAGTGACCAATTCAGGACTTGATTTAACTAGAGAATCGCTCATAGAGCGAGCTTTCCTGAATGTAATTTCAGGGCTGACTGACATTAGGTCCCCAATGACAGGATCACTACGTACCAGGCTCCAGTTTTTCTTAAAGATTTTCCGAAGAGCCTGGTGCTGGCGATTATAAGTCAGAATCAGTCTTATTGGCTCACTAGTTTGTTCGGATACTGCAACAGGTATTTTGTTTTGCAGCACTGTTTTCCTATCGAACTGATTGGCTTTGTTGATTGCTTTGTCAATCATGGAGGATGTATATCCCCTAGCCAGGAATCTGATTTTACTCGCCTCCTGTGCCGTAAGGCACTCACTGTCTAAGCTACATATGCGCCTGATGCGCAGCATCTCTCCATATGGGATGCTGTGTATCAGGTGCACCGGATGATGACTTAAGGCATGTAAGACAGTATTGCCCGCAGTGGGCTTCCTGAATAGTCGTGTCTCTAGTTTCTCATTTCCAGCAAGGATCTCTACATCCAAGAAAAAAGCATTGTCCTGACTTAGATTGGATGTGAAATGTAGATTCAGTGTATTCACATTAATCAAATCAATGAAATGCATTGGAAAATTAACAATCATGAAAATCATGAAAATATACAACTGCGCAAGTTTGGACACAATCATGTTTTATTTCAAATTCTTGCCGCAGTTGTTAGAATGCAGAATTTCATCCTTAATGCATTGTGGGGAATGTATGCCTGAACATCATGAGAGTCACGTGGGGCACAGTTTCATAAAGCGCACGCAGCCATTTCATGACAAGCTGCTCCACCTGTGAACAAGACTCATCATGGAGTTGAAACGCGTAAGGGATATAAATGAGAGCACGCTGTCTTCTGCAATAAATGCTTTGATGTTCCTGGAACTGGGCTTCAGCACTTCTTTCTTGTGTGTTAATGGACAGGCTGCTCCGTGCCTGTTGATGCCTGAAGCCGCCTTGCAGGGTTGGAGGCTCCCTTTTTTCGGAGGTGTTTTGTGGTTCATATTTGGGAGCATGACCCGCTCGCCTCGACGCCAGCAACAGGATTTACCCTGATACTCCAGGCGGAGGTGAGCAAGGGATACGAGAGGAGGAAACCCTTCTCCTCTCGACTTTTCTGGACACAAGGCACTATTCAAGACATTATTTTATATAACTTTGTCAAAGGCTGTGCTCTGAAGAACTACGTTGTACTGTGCCAAGCTGAAATATTATTGCACATGACTCTCGCAATTTGAAATAACTTTATTGCACAAATGCATTGGAAAATTAACAATCATGAAAATATACAACTGCGCAAGTTTGGACACAATCATGTTTTATTTCAAATTCTTGCCGCAGTTGTTAGAATGCAGAATTTCATCCTTAATGCATTGTGGGGAATGTATGCCTGAACATCATGAGAGTCACGTGGGACACAGTTTCATAAAGCGCACGCAGCCATTTCATGACAAGCTGCTCCACCTGTGAACAAGACTCATCATGGAGTTGAAACGCGTAAGGGATATAAATGAGAGCACGCTGTCTTCTGCAATAAATGCTTTGATGTTCCTGGAACTGGGCTTCAGCACTTCTTTCTTGTGTGTTAATGGACAGGCTGCTCCGTGCCTGTTGACGCCTGAAGCCGCCCTGCAGGGTCGGAGGCTCCCTTTTTTCGGAGGTGTTTTGTGGTTCATATTTGGGAGCATGACCCGCTCGCCTCGACGCCAGCAACAGGATTTACCCTGATACTCCAGGCGGAGGTGAGCAAGGGATACGAGAGGAGGAAACCCTTCTCCTCTCGACTTTTCTGGACACAAGGCACTATTCAAGACATTATTTTATATAACTTTGTCAAAGGCTGTGCTCTGAAGAACTACGTTGTACTGTGCCAAGCTGAAATATTATTGCACATGACTCTCGCAATTTGAAATAACTTTATTGCACAAATGCATTGGAAAATTAACAATCATGAAAATATACAACTGCGCAAGTTTGGACACAATCATGTTTTATTTCAAATTCTTGCCGCAGTTGTTAGAATGCAGAATTTCATCCTTAATGCATTGTGGGGAATGTATGCCTGAACATCATGAGAGTCACGTGGGGCACAGTTTCATAAAGCGCACGCAGCCATTTCATGACAAGCTGCTCCACCTGTGAACAAGACTCATCATGGAGTTGAAACGCGTAAGGGATATAAATGAGAGCACGCTGTCTTCTGCAATAAATGCTTTGATGTTCCTGGAACTGGGCTTCAGCACTTCTTTCTTGTGTGTTAATGGACAGGCTGCTCCGTGCCTGTTGACGCCTGAAGCCGCCCTGCAGGGTCGGAGGCTCCCTTTTTCGGAGGTGTTTTGTGGTTCATATTTGGGAGCATGACCCGCTCGCCTCGACGCCAGCAACAGGATTTACCCTGATACTCCAGGCGGAGGTGAGCAAGGGATACGAGAGGAGGGAAACCCTTCTCCTCTCGACTTTTCTGGACACAAGGCACTATTCAAGACATTATTTTATATAACTTTGTCAAAGGCTGTGCTCTGAAGAACTACGTTGTACTGTGCCAAGCTGAAATATTATTGCACATGACTCTCGCAATTTGAAATAACTTTATTGCACAAATGCATTGGAAAATTAACAATCATGAAAATATACAACTGCGCAAGTTTGGACACAATCATGTTTTATTTCAAATTCTTGCCGCAGTTGTTAGAATGCAGAATTTCATCCTTAATGCATTGTGGGGAATGTATGCCTGAACATCATGAGAGTCACGTGGGGCACAGTTTCATAAAGCGCACGCAGCCATTTCATGACAAGCTGCTCCACCTGTGAACAAGACTCATCATGGAGTTGAAACGCGTAAGGGATATAAATGAGAGCACGCTGTCTTCTGCAATAAATGCTTTGATGTTCCTGGAACTGGGCTTCAGCACTTCTTTCTTGTGTGTTAATGGACAGGCTGCTCCGTGCCTGTTGACGCCTGAAGCCGCCCTGCAGGGTCGGAGGCTCCCTTTTTTCGGAGGTGTTTTGTGGTTCATATTTGGGAGCATGACCCGCTCGCCTCGACGCCAGCAACAGGATTTACCCTGATACTCCAGGCGGAGGTGAGCAAGGGATACGAGAGGAGGGAAACCCTTCTCCTCTCGACTTTTCTGGACACAAGGCACTATTCAAGACATTATTTTATATAACTTTGTCAAAGGCTGTGCTCTGAAGAACTACGTTGTACTGTGCCAAGCTGAAATATTATTGCACATGACTCTCGCAATTTGAAATAACTTTATTGCACAAATGCATTGGAAAATTAACAATCATGAAAATATACAACTGCGCAAGTTTGGACACAATCATGTTTTATTTCAAATTCTTGCCGCAGTTGTTAGAATGCAGAATTTCAACCTTAATGCATTGTGGGGAATGTATGCCTGAACATCATGAGAGTCACGTGGGGCACAGTTTCATAAAGCGCACGCAGCCATTTCATGACAAGCTGCTCCACCTGTGAACAAGACTCATCATGGAGTTGAAACGCGTAAGGGATATAAATGAGAGCACGCTGTCTTCTGCAATAAATGCTTTGATGTTCCTGGAACTGGGCTTCAGCACTTCTTTCTTGTGTGTTAATGGACAGGCTGCTCCGTGCCTGTTGACGCCTGAAGCCGCCCTGCAGGGTCGGAGGCTCCCTTTTTCGGAGGTGTTTTGTGGTTCATATTTGGGAGCATGACCCGCTCGCCTCGACGCCAGCAACAGGATTTACCCTGATACTCCAGGCGGAGGTGAGCAAGGGATACGAGAGGAGGGAAACCCTTCTCCTCTCGACTTTTCTGGACACAAGGCACTATTCAAGACATTATTTTATATAACTTTGTCAAAGGCTGTGCTCTGAAGAACTACGTTGTACTGTGCCAAGCTGAAATATTATTGCACATGACTCTCGCAATTTGAAATAACTTTATTGCACAAATGCATTGGAAAATTAACAATCATGAAAATATACAACTGCGCAAGTTTGGACACAATCATGTTTTATTTCAAATTCTTGCCGCAGTTGTTAGAATGCAGAATTTCATCCTTAATGCATTGTGGGGAATGTATGCCTGAACATCATGAGAGTCACGTGGGGCACAGTTTCATAAAGCGCACGCAGCCATTTCATGACAAGCTGCTCCACCTGTGAACAAGACTCATCATGGAGTTGAAACGCGTAAGGGATATAAATGAGAGCACGCTGTCTTCTGCAATAAATGCTTTGATGTTCCTGGAACTGGGCTTCAGCACTTCTTTCTTGTGTGTTAATGGACAGGCTGCTCCGTGCCTGTTGACACCTGAAGCCGCCCTGCAGGGTAGGAGGCTCCCTTTTCTGAGGTGTTTTGTGATATATATATATATATATATATATATATATATATATATACACATATATATATATATATATATATGTATATATATATATATATATCTGTAAATTTTTAGATAATTTTAAAATTATAAAATAAATTAAGATTAATAGTTTATTAATTGTTTTAAAGTAAATGTATATATATATATTAATTATTATGTATGTGTTTAACTTTTTTTAATTAAGTTTGTTTGTTATATTTGTTAAAATGTATATTAAATCTAATTCATTTTTTTTTTTAAATTAAGTTTATTATTTAACATTTAATATTTTATTTTATATATATAAAATCAATATTTTGTACAACTATATTTTTGACATTGATATTTTTTTCCCGATATTTTTGTACTTACCTGTTTAAGTATAGGGAGTCGATAATTTTGCATTCTATATTTTTACATCGATATTTTTTTCATCTATATGTTTGAGGTCAATATTCTGTCAGTGAACCCGGGCCAACATCCCAGAACAGTTTTTCATTTCATCAGGTTCCAACACTTTAATCAGGGGTTTTTGACATGTTCTTAAAGTGAATGCTCTTCCCCATAAAAATACTGGGAAATATTGAGTCGCCCACGCAGCTGCCAATGCCTCACGTTCTATAATCGAGTACCTTCATTCAGTGTCAGTCAAAGAACGTGAGGCAAATGCCACTGTTTTTTACACCTGGCCATGTTTCTGAGCCAACACAGCACCAATACCACCTGCACTTGCATCTGTAGTCACCACAGTTTTGTGTTCCGTTTGGATAGGTACAAGTACACGAGTTTGGGCTATATTCTCCTTAATCTTGGTGAATGCTTCCTGTTGTAGTATATTCCACTCAAACTTTCTCCCTCTGTGCAACAACTCCCTCAAGGGTTCCTTTTTCCCCGCAAAATCCCTCACAAATTTCGAGTTATACTCGACCAGCCCCATAAAGTATCTAACTTGATCTCTATCACACGATGTCTGTGCATTCACAATTGCACTCGGTTCTGTTTGGGCTTTATACCATCACTGGTAATGTGGTAACCAAGATAATCAACCTCTTGCACCCCAAATTATTCCTTTCTCAAAGTCATTCCAGCTCCCCCAATTATTTTTAACACTTCACTCAGGATTCTGCTATGTTCGACCTCATTGCTCCCTAAAACCAGCATATCATCCTGAAAGAACACCGTGTTTTGTATGCCACTGAAAAGTTCCATAATAAGACGCTGAAATGCACTTGCCACAGAGCATAACCTAGAGGGCAACCTATTAAACTGGAAAGTTCCTTCTGACGTTATTAATGAAGTCAAGTGTTTACAATTCGGGTGCAATTTGCCCTGGTGATATGCACTTTCTAGATCGGATTTCAGGAAAATCTTTTTCCCTGATGGCATCATAACAATCTTATTTATATTGGGCAATGGAAAACTGTCCATGATCACACTCTCATTCACGTTGCACAAGTCAACACAGAAACAAAGAGATCCATCTGCTTTCTTCGTAATCAGCACCGGAGCTAGCCATTCCATAGCTTGCTCTGGCTCTATAACCTCTTCGTCTAACAATTGTTGTATTATCTCTTTGACTTGGGCACGTGTCGCCATTGGTACCCTCCTTGCCACATGGTTAACTGGGATAGCATTTCGCTTAAGTTTGATTTCTTGCAGGAAACCCTTTGCCTCCCCCAACTTCTTCTCAAACACCTTTGCACTCTCATTTAAAATGCTCAATAACTCACCTTCTTCAACCACTATAACTTGATTTTCTGCTCTAGGATCTACCGTTATATGTAACTCGTACTGATGCGCTCAACCCAAAATGGGTGGCCCCTCAGGAGCAACTTACACTTTACCTTTCGAGCACCTTCCTGCAAAGTTAATGACAGCCATGATATACCCCAGCACTTCAATATTAGACCCTTGATAACCCTTCAAAACAAAATCAGAAGGTACCAACTCCCCCCCTTCCCATGTTAAATCATATAACCACTTAGGTATTATGGTGTAGAGGGATCCAGCGTCAACCATCAAAGACACTATCTTTCCATCAATGTCAAAGTCAGCCTTGGGTCGTTTTCTTCTTTTTTCCACTTCCTCCTCCTCATCCTCTTCTTTAATGACCAATACTCCATGTTCATTTTCTTCCTCCTCTACAAAAGCTATTTTCTTTTCACTAGCTTTGCACATTCGTGCATAATGCCATTTCCTCCTACATTTGTGACACTCCTTGGTCTGTGTAAAGCAATTTCTTGAGTCTGCCAAGTGGTGTTTACTGCCACACCTGTGACAAACTTGTGCCCCGAATCTTCCAGAGATGTTGATGGTCCCTTTAGTGATTCTGTCTTTACTACAGCTTCCTCATCCTAACTGTGTTTTACTCTTTACCATATTTACCAATTTAGTATTGTCATGTGTCAGTGCCACTTCTGTTCCTTTTTCTTGAGAATTGATTTTCATTTATTTCATACATTTCTCCGGCTCTTCCACAACTTTAGCAATTTCAATGGCCTCCTTAAGCGTAGGATTCTTCGCAGCGCAGCCCATAGCCATTCTTGGGCTTTCTTACTGTAGCTATGGACTATTAACTGATCTCTCACCATCTCGTCAGCCATTTGGCCAAATTGACACTTGATCGACAATTACCGTAATCTGGACACAAATTCATCCACCATTTCTGCAACCTTCTGTGGCTGTATATAGGATGTGTGACGGCGCATAACCACAATTTCCTGCTTGGAAAACCTTGTTCTTAATCTCACAATTGCATCTTTGTATACATCATCCACCTCTTCTACAGGTTGCGGTAGATATATGAAAACATGCTGCCCCTCCTAGCCCAATGCTCCTAGCAATAAAGCTTTTTTACATAGAGCAGGAAACCTGGTACCATCTAATGCCACCAGTTAGTTCTCACAACAGTCAATCCAATCCTCCCATTCAATGGGTGGATCACCAGCAGGCATTAAAAATGGTGGTGGAGCAGCTATGACATTACCCAGATTCATTTTTTTTAAATTAAGTGGTGTATGTTTTCTTTTTCTTTTTTAATAACCACTTTTACACCTGTCACCTTAGTGTGCAAATCGCTGAAGTTTTAATTAATGCTGATCTGCACTCCACATTAGAGTGCAAATCGCTGAAGTTTCAATAAATGGTGATCTGCACTCCACCTGAAGTGTGCTAACTTAGTTGAAATGGCAGGTACCCAAGCGTGCAAATCGATGAAGGGTTACTAATAATAATACCGTGTAGCAAGTATTTCAATGAGACACTGGCTTCCATGCACTCGCAGTCCCGCTTTTAGCCAGTAGATGTCATCCTATTAAGTCTGGCTCTCCCTCAGACCCCTGTACACCCCTCACTCTCAAGTTAGTCTCCAACCCAATTGCAGACGTCCTGTGTAAGGTGTTTAACAACATCCTCCGATCCGGCTGCTATCCGGGACACTTGGAAGGAGGCTATTGTTACGCCTCTACTCAAGAAACCCAATGCTGATCCCTCTGAATTGAAGAATTTTTGCCCCATTTCACTTCTGCCTGCCCCCGCAAAAATCCTAGAGAAATTCATCAACACTGAGTTGATGAACTATTTTGATTCTCATGAGATCTTAGATCAGTCTCAAAATGGTTTCCGCGCCGACCACAGCACCGAGTCCACCCTTATTGCTGCCACTGATCACATCCGCATGCAGGTCGGCCAGGGTGGCTCGGTGGTGCTGATTATGCTTGATCTGTCGGCTGCTTTTGACACAGTTTCCTCTACTCGGATGGTCCAACGTCTGCGAGAGGTGGGAGTTTCGGGTAAGGCCTTGCAGATCCTCCACTCCTTCCTGACAGAGAGAACGAATATCGTTAGCTGCAGGGGTTTCAGATCTAAGGCCTTCAGCCTACCCTGTGGCGTTACCCAGGGCTCATCTCTGAGCCCTACCCTCTTTAATGTGTATGTGACCTTGCTGGCCAAGCTGGTAAGATCCTTTGGATTCCAGGTGATTTCCTATGCAGACGACAAGCAGATCATTGTTTCTATCTCCAATGATCTGCAGTCGGTAGCAGGAAAATTTAACCAGTGCATGGCCAACACTATCTGATGCATGCAGAGAAAACTGAGGTCCTGGTTTTTGGTCCACAGACCTCAATCTGGTCGAACGCCTGGTGGCCGGCAGATTGCGGTCCCCTCCCTGTTCCGGCTAGGACAGTCAAAAACCTGGGGGTCATTTTTTACGTGGGCCTGACCTTCGAGTCTCAGGTCAGCCGCACTGTTAGCACCTTCTCCTATATTCTGAAAACTCTCAGAAAGGTGCTCCCGTATATTCCAGCAGGACTGCAGCAACCCACCATCATTGCACTAGTCACCTCCCGGCTTGACTACTGCAATGCCTTGTACCTTAATATCAGCACAGCCTCCCTGAACAGGCTGTCCAAAACGCGGGTGCTAGGCTGATCCTTAATATCCCTAAACGGCAGTCAGCAAAGGAGGGGCTTCGTACTCTGCATTGGCTCCCTATTAGGAAGCAAATTTCTTTCAAAGTACTGTGTACGGTTTACAAAGCCTTGCATAACAAAGGCTCGCAGCAGCTGAAAACCATGTTTCAATGGTACATGCCTGGGAGGACTCTGAGTTCTTTCTCCCAGAGAAAACTGATCTCCCCTAAATTCCACAAGGCCAGATGGGGCGTACGCTCCTTCTGTGTGGTGGCCGCAAAACTCTGAAATACCCTGCTCTCTTCTATCTCCCATGCGGAATCGCTCCCGGTGTTCAAAAAGCTGCTGAAGACTTGGCTTTTCTCAATATAGTCAGCAGCTCTGCATCCTCCTTTCTCTTCTCAACCGCCCAGCGGCTTGGCACCTACGGGTATTAGTGCGCTTTATAAATCCTCATCCTATCCTATCCTATTGATTTGACAGGAATTTGTGAGCTTTCCTAAACACGGCCAACACGGAAAATGTAAGCGATGCAACAGCCTCATTTACTGCGTAGCAAGTTAGTCAGCTCATGCGCAGCTGCGGGGATTCACGTGTGCTCTACACTGCTGCAGTGCTTCGTGCAGTGAGAGAGCCGCGCTGGCCTACGCATGCCAAGGATGTTCGCGAGTGCCGGAAATGATAGCAAGATCAGTAAAAAGGTACTTTATTCTTCCTTTGCCTGTCACACTGCTGAAATGGACACCATTCCGTGTAGCTCCACTGCGCAGATATCACATAGCTCAATTGCGTGTTAAGGCTCCTCACGCAACATACCGGATTACATGTCCTTTCCATTTTGACATTTTAGCGCCGCCTAGCCTTCCGAAATCACTTGATAGACAAATGTTCTTATGGCGCCTCTCCTCACACGCCCTTTAGGCATTCAACGGCGCCTCTCCTTCACACGCCCTTAGGCATTCAATGCGTGGGTTCTTCTCTGGGTTTCCTGATCCCTGGAAACACCCCACCTGGCTTGGGAAGATCATTGCCAAAAATGTAATAATAGAGATTGTACTCTCGTAGATCTGTAATTCATGTATATTTATTTATCAGAGATGCAGGTAAACCCAACTGCTCCAGCGAGGCGTAGCCAACAATCTCAAATGACTAACAGGCCTTGACCACCTCAGAATCCTGAAGAGTCATCATCAGAATGTAATGAGGTCACAGTAGTCTTGGCCTGGCTGGGGTTTAGTTAAGAACAATATGACACATAGGGCTCGATTCCGATGGGGTTTGGAAATCTTCCCGACCGAATGGGTTTGGGAATGTTTTCCGACCGACTCAGATTGGGAGAGTCCAACCGACCGAGTACAATGCATCCGGATGCATCCAGATACGATTCGGTCGGACTCCCATTGACTTCAATGGGAGCCTATGTTCCAACCGAATGCATAGGCTCCCATTGAAGAAAGGGGTGGCTGGGAAAAATCGGGCACCCTCTGGCGGGCACCCCCTGGTGCCTGCCACACTTTGCATGGCTGGCAAGGGGGGACCCAGGGGTACCCCCACGGGCCCGATTGGGAAGGCTCCGGGTGCAGGGGGGCCCACTATGGGCCCCCAAAGTCTGATTCTGACTGCCGATCCGAGTCGGATGGCACGATTCAGAAAGGTTGTCCAAATCCAGCATCGTTCTCGGTCGTTTGGAAACACGGCCCGTAGAGACGATCGATTCTGCTCCATACGGCTCGTCATTCCAAATGCCATCCGGTTCGGATTGGGCTATTCCTTATGCCTAACTCGCATCGTACTCGGTCGGTCGGAAACCTTTCCAAGTCGGTCGGAAAGATACGTTCCCGATCCGATTCGGATGGAGCAAATGCCGTTAGGAGGCCTTCCTAACCGCATCAAAATCGGGCCCTTAGTGATTGTCACAAAATATTTTCAAATAAATTGTTTTAAAAAATTTAACTTTAACTGTTAAAAGCAAAACGACAATCGTGAACATTACCTGCGCCATCTTGTCTGGTGGAATTCTATGTGCACATAAGTTGCAGTCATTTTAATCTAACACAGCCATTTTGTACTCTGTTGGTCACCTTTGTTTCACCCTGCCCTTACTAGCATCCCTCTGACCCTCTGACCGACCTGGTACGTGTGCTGGGGTCTATAAACTCTATTTGCCGCAACAAACCTCAGCGCCACTTGCTGCCACAAACTCGTTTTTCCTCTCATCTCTGTTTTCAGGCAAACCTTTGGACACTCTACCCCTCACTGCACCTAGTTACACAAACAGGTTCCAAACACCAAAAGACTCTTGCAACATGATTTATTGCACTGCAAACAGCAAGACTTGTTGTTACCAACAATGGGACCTGTTTTTATCAACAGAACGGACTCTTAGATCTGGCCGGTCTCACATGTTTTAGACCCTGAAGCAAGGTCCAGCTGCAAGATAAGATTGTCTGTTTGACCTGGGTGGGAAGAGAATTACTGTTGGGCTTGTGTGACAACCTGCCCGGGGCGGGTACCCCAAGCTTGTGTAACCATGTTGATGAAACCAATGCATTGTGTCAAACCTGTATAAAATGAAGAGCCAAAGGAGTTATCAGCAGGACACCTCCCTCAGACATCCCGGTGTCTGCAGTTGACGTGATCTCCTCATGAGAAATAAACCTTTTTCTTGTCTTCCAGTTTCCAGCGCTTGCCTCATTATTTTGATAGCGAACCCAAAGTGAATTAGAGGTGGAACCCTGCACCGGGCAGCATTTAGGGTCTTAGAAGACTCGCTGCCTTTCACAAATTGGCGCCCAAACGTGGGGGCCCATCAGCGACGCGTGGGTCCGGTAGAGAGGTCCTAACGGAAGAGTGAACGACTAAACGATTGGGGTATACCTGCCTGAGAAGACCCTTGTCTGGCTGCCGATCGACTGAACTTCACCGGTTCCGAATGGACCTCTCTCGAGTGACCTGCGGTCCTGACTGGGACCTTAGAGGAATGCCGCATTGATTGTTGGAGTGAGAGGACAACCACGGGAAGGGGAAGATGAAGAACCGTCCATACGGTCCGGGTAAGGTCGTGAAAAAACGACTTAAATTGATTGATTGATTGAATAGTTTGATTGAAATACTAGTATTCCTTTTTTGATATTGAGTTATTTGCGACATTTCCCTGCTTGCAAACAACGAAGAATAGGAATATTCTCTCTCTTTGCAGGCAGCGAAGGACAGGTAGTGCAGACTTTTTGTCTAAATTGATTGATTGAGATATTCATTTTTGACCGATAAATACGCCATGCCTGTTTTCTCTAGATTGTTTGATTGTAATTGTTTTGGACCAGACCGTTCGTTAGAGGTCAGTCAGCCGGCACCGCCGGAAGGCACCCCTAACAAGGACATGTACGTAAAGTATGGATTAGCCACCGTAGCTTATAGCAAACTATGGCATAAATACACTAGGAAGGACCGGGTAAATCAGTGGCCACTGACGGGATCTTTCGATCCCGCTAAAATAGAAACGTTAGAATTAGCTCTCCACAAAAAGAAAACTAGACCAGCCATGTTTGACAGTTTTGGTTTATGGCGAAAAGAGGCAGCTCAAAGAAAGAAGAGGGACGAAGCTAGACAAGATAAAGAAACGCGAAAATCAGCTTACCAAGCCTGTAAAAGATTAGAAGAAAAACTAAAAGAAAAGGAAATCGATAAAAAGGAACAGGAATCAAAAATATCAGGTCAATGCCCTGTTAGAACGCCCTCGACTCTTTACCCCAAGTTACCAGCAAAACAAAGGATAGATGATGATTTATTGTTAGGTCCCCCAATCATATACATGCCACCCCCTTACGCCCCTACTCATCCCGTAGTACAACGCCAGGACGACCAAAGTATAGCCGGAGATGGCACGATCGCCTCAGTTTCCACCGCCTCTGCTCCCACCGAGTCACCCACACCATATGCCTCATCAAAGGATACAGTAGTAGAGGTAGGATCAAAAGAAAAAGGAGCTCCCAGGGTCCCGCGATTAAGTAAAAATGAGCGAGCAGGCATTGATAAAATAGTTAAATCCCTCATAGATAGGAAGGAGACAGATGAGTATGTAACTGACATATGCAACTCCTATGTTGAAAACCGCAAACGATACTTTATTGTACGTCTCTGTTACCACACTCTTACTGCATATGAAGAGAAGTACCAAGATGTAGGGCCCGAGCGGCTAGTGGCTCTCTATAGGAAGGTAGACACCGGAGATGAAGGCGACAACGATGTTACAGAACTCTTTTCATCCACACTGGAGGTATTCCGTCACCTCGTGGAACAAGGACGGATAGATAAGGACAGGACATCTAAGATAGCAGGACCCCCGGTGGAAAAACCAGATAGCATGATGCCGATAAAAGAAGCTGCCCCTTATTGGGTACCTCCTAGAGGACAAGGGACTCATGACGATATGAACCATCAAGACGCTAGAGGAAGGGTGGTCTACAATTGGGTGTATCAACCATGGGACAGACAGGACATTTTGACGTTCCGTAAATCTTTACCGGATTTACGAAAGAACCCCACCGCCTTTTACACCGAGCTAGGTACCGCTCTGGGATCAACAATAATGACACTTGCCGACATAGACTTGTTCTTCGGGTTATGTTTGCCAGCAGATGTGTGGAAACAGATTAGGAAAATAGACCATACCGAACTGCTTGGTCATACCTGGGAACAACTCAACACACTAGATAAACAGCGGAACCCTGGTCAAAAACCGGTTAAAGCAATATTGGACCTCTCTGACAAAATAGTGCAGAAAGTGAAAACGCTGATCCCAGAGAAAAAGATAGACTGGTCCATAGTAACCGCGTGCCGCCAGAAACCACAAGAGGATGTCTCAGAGTATTTCTCCAGATTTGAAACGGTGTTCTCCGATTACAGTGGACAAGACATGTCCACCGCAACCGGACACCACTTATTTGTGCAGAACTATGTCAAAGGACTACTGCCAGATGTATCCCAGAAATTACAAGCCAGCGAAAGTAGTTGGGCAGCATCTAAACCGGCGGCCATTCTCCAAATGGCCCAGTACTATGAGCATCAGAGAAACGAAAATGACAGGGCTACAGAAAGGAAAAAGAAGGACTTGAAGGAAAGGGTAATAGTAGCACAACTCCAGGGGGCGAATACAGGAAGGGAGCAATATAGGGGAGGATACCAGCAGAATACCCCTAGAGTACAGCCACCTAGAAACAATTCATCGACATCATATGTAGGACGCCAAGACCTAGGACAGGATCAATGTGCATGTTGCAAAGAATATGGACACTGGAAAACCCAATGCCCGGCTTTGTTAGGAGCTGGTAGGGGCAGAGGGGTGAGGGAAATAGCAAGTGGACAGAGAGGAAGAGGACGTGGGAGAGGGTACGCGAATGAAGCAAGCGAGGAAAGGCCAGGAAGAGTGAACACATTTGACCATCCCAAACAGAATCAGTACCAACAGACAGATTATGACAATACGTACGACTGTGCATAGGACAGCCAGGGGCAAGGGAGGGATCCAGTCGAGCTCTATGTTGATCAGCAAGGCCCTTATGTTACCGCTGAGGTCCTGGGCACAAAGTCGCCATTTCTGGTAGACACGGGAGCAACACGTAGTGCACTATCCAAACGACTGATTCCAAGGGCACCCTTGTCAGGCTCACATGTGACCTCAATAGGATTAGACGGTACGCCCTCCACCAACCCTTTGTCCCGACCGATCCCTTTTAACCTTGACAACAATAGCGTCGAAACGACATTCCTCCTCTCTTCCAACACCCCAGACGCCATTATGGGTCTCGACCTTTTGAAACACTTCCATGCGACTATCAGATGCTCACCAGACGGAGTGCGTGTCGTCCTGTATGACAACCCCCAGCGCCATAGAGAGAGAACCCTTCTCAGCACATGTTTCCCATCTCCGAGACTGACGCATCCCTACTGGACACTTTGCCATCACACTTATGGGCTAGGGCTGATTCAGACGTAGGACGAATGATGATTGACCCAGTACACGTAACAATACGACAGGACGCAACCCTACCGAAAGTACCGCAGTACAAAATATCGCCAGAGGGTGAGAAGGCACTGACAGAGATCATACACTCTTTGGTAGAGGCAGGGGTGGTAGAGGAAGTAGTGAGCAACGTTTGTAACAGTCCCATACTACCGATTGTAAAGAGACAGGGAGAGGGAGACGGAAAAGCCTACCGCTTCATCATTGACCTGCGGGAGATAAACAAAATCGTAGTGCCACAATACCCAGTAGTTTCCAACATCACGACAATTTTGACTTTAATCCCCTCCACTGCCACCACCTTCACTGTAATTGACCTCAAAAACGCATTCTTTTCCATACCTATAACCAAGGACAGCCGCTATCTATTTGGATTCACCCTAAACTCCCGTTCGTACAGATTTTGCAGAGCACCTCAGGGGAACACTGAGAGCCCAAGCATCTATAGCCAGGCGCTTAAAAGACAGTTGGACGCCATACAATTGCCAGATGGAGTGGCACTAATACAATATGTAGACGACATCCTTCTAGCAGCGGACACCATACCAATAGCCGTCACAGCCACCATCAAACTACTCCATTTTCTTGCTGAGAATGGTCACAAGGACTCCCGAAAGAAATTGCAGTTCTGTAAATCACAAGTGACCTATTTGGGTCACCTTTTATCCAAAGAAGGGAGGAAACTCACGCCTGACAGGATCCAGACAATTCTAGACACCCCTGTCCCCAAAGATCAGAAACAAGTCCGCTCTTTGATAGGTCTCACTTCATTTTGCCGACAGTGGTTACCGAACTTTAGCCTCATTGTCAAACCCCTTCTCTCCCTCCTAGCTAAAGACATCCCCTCACCTCTCCCCTGGACCCCCGAATGCCAGTCAGCCTTTAAAGAACTATGCAATGCCTTTTGTTCAGCGCCTGTCCTAGGAACCCCGGATTACTCCAAACCATTCTTCCTCTACACGCACGAGAGGGAAGGATGTGCATTGTCTGTCCTAACACAATCAATTGGTCACAAACAACGCCCTTGTGCATATTTCTCTGCCACCCTCAATCCAGAAGCCAGAGCGCTGCCAGCGTGCCTGCGCGCTGTGGCAGCTGCAGCAGTATCGATACGCCAGAGCGAAGGAATAGTACTCTCCAATCCAGTCACTGTTTTAGTACCCCATGCAGTCGACACACTACTAAACCAGACCAAAACCCAACACTTGACTAGCGCCCGACTGACAGGATATGAGTTGACCCTGCTAGCACCGCACATTACCCTAAAGCGATGCACCACCCTCAATCCAGCCACACTGTTACCCCTACCCGAAAATGATCCTAGCGTGACTCCACTACACAACTGTGTGACACTAACCGATGAACAAACAAAGAGTAGAATAGATCTCAGAGACACCGCCTTTCTAGAACCAGATCGAGAACTATGGGTGGATGGTTCGTGCATCAAACTCCCCGACGGCACCACCTCAGCTGCAAACGCTGTCACCACAGCCCGAACCGTTCTGGAAACAGCCCGTATTCCCCAACGTTCAGCCCAGGCTGCAGAACTCATTGCCCTCACACGAGCATGTATCTTAGCGACTGACACGACAGTTAACATATACACCGACAGCCAATATGCCTTCGGGGTGGTTCACCATTTTGGGATCTTATGGAAAGAAAGAGGGTTCCTGACTTCACACGGTACACCCATCCTGCATGGAGATTTAGTCTCCGCCTTGACGCAAGCAGTCCTCCTCCCCAAGAAGTTAGCAGTGATAAAATGCCAAGCACATAGGAAAGTGACTGATCTCATTGGACAGGGAAATGCACTAGCAGACGTTACTGCCCGAGCCACGGCAGGAGACAGAACTACGACACGAATGTATGTGACCAGGTCACAAGCTGAACGATGGACTGACGCTAGGACCACTGTAAGGGACATACAGACTACAGGCACACAAGACGAATTGACCGAGTGGGAAAAGGTGGGACTAAAAGACGAGGAAGATTGCTGGAGAACTAAAGACAGAAATAAATGGCTGTTACCCAATGCCTACCTCATCCCCATATTGACCATGGCACATTTACCAGCACACATAGGCTCCACCCCCATGATTGAACTAATCACCAGAGTATGGCATAACGTCAAGATAGCAGAATCTGCAAAACGCCTAGTACAACAATGTATAGTCTGCCTACAACACAACCCAGGGAAGGGGACAGTAGTACCACGGGGAGGGTTTGGAGTCCCTGACCACCCCTTTGAAATCCTTCAAATGGATTACATTCAACTAGAGAGATGCCTTGGTCTAATATATGTCCTGGTGGTTGTGTGCGCTTTTAGCAAATGGGTGGAGGCATATCCCACCCGCGACAATACCGCCTTAGCCACTACAAAAGTATTGCTGAAAGAATTCTTCCCCCGATACGGCCTTTGCAGAATTTTATGGAGCGACAACGGCCCCCACTTCGTAGCCGAGGTGATACAGAACATACTGAGAGGGTTGGGGGTAAAACAAAAGTTCCATGCCGTCTTCCACCCCCAATCAGCGGGCCTGGTAGAGAGACCCAATGCAACGTTGAAACTAAAACTAGCCAAAATAGTTGCCACGACCGGGTTGAAATGGCCCGACGCCCTCCCATTGGCATTGTTATCGATGCGCTCCACCCCAACCAAACACCGACTGACCCCGTATGAGGTGGTCTTCGGCAGGCCTATGAGCATTTGGGCGGCACCAAGACCCACCTCCATTAACGATGTCCCGAACATATTAATGTCGGATTACTTGCATAAATTGACAAACGAGCTAACAATTATCCACCAACAGGTGCAGCAAACCTTGCCTGACGTATCCAGGGGCCCGGGACATGAAATAAAGCCAGGCGACCATGTATTGATTCGCAACTTCCAAAGAACGAAGAATCTGGAGCCTAGGTGGACGGGCCCCTGGCAAGTCCTGATCACCACCCGAACTGCCCTCCGAGTGGAAGGAAAACGAAACTGGCTGCACACTCATCATTGCAAACGAGTCCCTCCAACCCTGGCAACCTGTGAAGGGGTGGAGGTGCAAGAGGAAGTACTCGCGAGAGACCGACCAGCTCTGAGTTGCTACCCACAAGAAGACACCCTCGAACTATCAGAATTTCCCGACCCCACGGTGCCATCCATGAAAGGGTACAACCTAAGATCGACGAAAGGAGGGAGCTCCAACGACCAGGCCACTAACTAAGTCAAGGTCTCAGATCAGTAGCACAGTCAAACAACGCTACCAGGAAAGCGCCAGACAAAAGTCTGTGGTCCTAACAGTTGTTGAGCTCCTCGAAGATGATGGAAGAAACTGAACACCTGCAAAACCACCGCAAAGACACCAAGACTGCTAACCTGCACAGCACAAAGACAATTGCACTTGTAGCCGCATTTCTCACCTGTCTCCTGCTAATGGTCGCACTCTGGATCATTGAAGAGAATGCACCTGCATACAGAACATTGTCACCCACCATGCAACCAACCACCAAGAAAGAACACTACCTGGTATCACTACCGCCACATCTCCGAGAACGACGCAAAGAATTCTGGAATAATTCTTTCGCGCAGATGTTGCACCAGCACAATCTTGCCACCAATGCTACCAACTGTTGGGTCTGTGGGCTGTTACCACATGCCACTGAACATTCCATCCCTTTCACCCCTTCGCCCTTTTCTATTCACGGATCTTGCCTTGCCTGGATGATGCTCCTACAAGAAAGTTACAAAGACAATGCCACTTCCGACGGAACAATCGCCCAGTTCTACAACGAGTTCTGGCGAAACAAAACAGGAAGGACAGCCGCCCCCTTCTGCCATCACACCTTCAATGCGACATTCCAGATTAATGTCCCCTCCAAAGAACGAGTGGAAATGCAAGTGTTCAATAATCCTAACAGAGCCACATTTTCCTACCTGAAGAAAAGAACTGCTGCAACACTGACTGTGGCCCTATCTGTGGTGAACGTCTCTGGCCTTGTATGCATTGAAGGCCGTGGGACTAAGAATGTGGGTCACAGCACCTGTAGCATTGTAAGGACTTTGAACACTGCCAACCCCCCAGCGCTTGTTGCATCACCCAATATGTACTTTGTTTGTGGAACCAAAGCCTACACCTGGCTCCCAAGAAACTGGGGGGCACCTGCTACATCGCCTTTGTTTTGCCACCAACCTACACAGCCCCTGCAGAGCATCATCGAGAAAAGCGTTCTAAAGACATTGATTAAGCAGACTCTGCCTCATCACAGTTCCTCGATGCAGCAAAAGGGCTCGTCCCGCTATGGGGTCCGATGGCAAGCAGCCGAGCCATCAGACATCTGTCCCAAGCGGTAGAGACCGCCCTGAACGTCACTGCCGGCATCCTCACCAACAACACTGCTGAGCTCCAAGCGATCCGTCTGGTTACCCTGCAAAATCGCATGGTCCTGGACGTGGTACTAGCGGACCGTGGAGGAGCATGCCGCATCATCGGTGCCAGCTGCTGTGTATACATTCCTGATAATTCACCTTCTCTCTATGAAGCAATCGAACATCTCCATAGACTATCTTCATCAAGGATCAGAGACTTGGACAATTGGAAGTTGGCTTTGGGGCATCTTGAAGGAGTGGGGTTGGAAAATATCAATGATTCTCTTGGTCCCAGTATTGACAATATGTGGTTGTTGTTTGGGTATACACTGTATACCACCTTTGTTTTCTCTTTGCATAACTACCTTGCACCCTAAGACTATGGACACTCAGCTAACAAAAATGAGAGTAATGTATGATCAAGAGATACAGGACATTATGGAGATCGAAATAGACTGACAAGCTGGCTAGTTATGTTCAAAGGGGCCACTGTTAAAAGCAAAACGACAATCGTGAACATTACCTGCGCCATCTTGTCTGGTGGAATTCTATGTGCACATAAGTTGCAGTCATTTTAATCTATCACAGCCATTTTGTACTCTGTTGGTCACCTTTGTTTCACCCTGCCCTTACTAGCATCCCTCTGACCCTCTGACCGACCTGGTACGTGTGCTGGGGGCTATAAACTCTATTTGCCGCAACAAACCTCAGCGCCACTTGCTGCCACAAACTCGTTTTTCCTCTCATCTCTGTTTTCAGGCAAACCTTTGGACACTCTACCCCTCACTGCACCTAGTTACACAAACAGGTTCCAAACACCAAAAAGACTCTTGCAACATGATTTATTGCACTGCAAACAGCAAGACTTGTTGTTACCAACAATGGGACCTGTTTTTATCAACAGAACGGACTCTTAGATCTGGCCGGTCTCACATGTTTTAGACCCTGAAGCAAGGTCCAGCTGCAAGTTAAGATTGTCTGTTTGACCTGGGTGGGAAGAGAATTACTGTTGGGCTTGTGTGACAACCTGCCCGGGCGGGGACCCCAAGCTTGTGTAACCATGTTGATGAAACCAATGCATTGTGTCAAACCTGTATAAAAGGAAGAGCCAAAGGAGTTATCAGCAGAACACCTCCCTCAGACATCCCGGTGTCTGCAGTTGACGTGATCTCCTCATGAGAAATAAACCTTTTTCTTGTCTTCCAGTTTCCAGCGCTTGCCTCATTATTTTGATAGCGAACCCAAAGTGAATTAGAGGTGGAACCCTGCACCGGGCAGCATTGAGGGACTTAGAAGACTCGCTGCCTTTCACATAACCATGTTTTGTAGTATTTTTTAAGCATTTATCAGGTCACAAAGTGCAGCCATAGATCCAACCACAACAGGTCCCTGCACTCCAACTGAAGAGCATACAATTAGGACTGCTTTAAAAATAATGGTAAGTTCTCCCGGGGTCATGGATTCAGTGACTCAGGAGACTTACTTAAATTTTTTAAATTATGTTAGGGGGATTCTGTGCTCCCTGGAGCACCCACAACATTTAATAACTACTTGATAGTGCCTCTGCCCTTTGTAATGGCACCACCAGGACCAAAACATAAATATTAAAAACCCTTGCAGGGCATTATGGGGTGCTCCTTTCCTCGAGCAGTGAATAATAAATGAGTAGCTCCAGCCGCTCATTTATTATTCTTTCCAGCAGCGGCCGGTGCAGGTAAGCGCAGTGGGGTGGGGCGGGGGGTATGTTGACAGACGACAGAATAGGATGTATTTATTTGTCCTTATTCCGTAGTCTGACATGCTCCCCTACCCGTCCCACACCATCACGCTTACCTGCACCGGCTGTTGCTGATTCTTTCTCCCCCATTTATTTTCTTATGCTTGTGAGTGTCCTGGTTCCGCCTACGTGGGCCCTGCCATCTCCCTACAAGCAACCCCATTCTATGAAGCTGCGCAGAAGACAGCAACACTTAAAAAAAAAAAACAGGGCATCCGAATGCATTTTTATATTTGGGGTCTACGGAGGGAGGCCCCTGTCCCCCGCTGCCCTGTCCACTCCCCTGCAACACCCATTCTGGGTGCTAGTAGGAGCCAGCTCTATTCGTTTGCTGCCACCCGGCAGAAGCAGCTTTTATTTCTGCTCTTCTATTACACATCAGGCCCCAGGGGATAAGGCCCCAAAATAATTTTATTGGCCCAAGGGTATGGAGTTTCCAGCCTTTTAATGACTCAGGGATGGGGGGCGCACACCCCGTCCCCGAAATGATCATATTGGATCGGGGGATGGGACTCCTGAGCCTTTTTATGACTCTAAGAAGGGGGTCGCACAGCCCCTCCTCTTTTAAATTAAATTTCATCAATACACCCGGGTCCTGGACCACCACGGGAGTGGGATACTCAATGAAAAGGGCAGAAGCTAGCCTTTTTTTTTAATGGTGCTGCAGATCCTCAGTGGATTTGTGGTACCATTTAAAAAATAAATTAGTTTTCCCCCCTTACCCACCCACCAGGCTTATGGGTTAGGGTATCCCTACCCTGCCCCTTATGTTTTTAGGTCTCGCCTGGCGTTAGCAGCGCGCATGCGCTGCCCTCGCCATGCGAGGGCCTTTTGGAATCGATACGGATTCCGATGTGGACGCAGACGGACAGAAGATGTGCACACGTAGACTGGAGGCTTCACTGGCGGCGTGACACTAGGCACTTTTTTTTTATGTTGCAGAGTGTATGTGCAGACTGCTCGTGTTGCACTGTCTGCGCTCGCCCATACACCTCCCACTCAGTTTGTTCCACCCCCCTCCCTGGCTTCTCTCCCGCCGTGCTTTCACGCCCGCTCTATTTATTCCGACCCCTCCCTGGCCTCTCTTCTGCCGTGATTTCACTTCCTCCCAGTCCGGCAAACCATTGTTCAGTTGGCGCGAATGCCAGTCTGTTGTGGCACACGCAATGTTCTTTTAAATATTATTGACATTGAGCACTTCTGATAAGTGCCTGCACCTTTAAATACTGGCTTGCTGTAGCTGCTCTGCTTTCACCCCTCCCTCCTTCATTCCGGATGTGTCCAGGCCCCCAGAAGCAGCAGCTCCTTGTCCTCTGGGTTGCCGATGAACATGGAGGAACAACTGGTTTAGACAGTGGCAGTGGAGGGGGCTCGGGGTGTTTGAGCTACTGCCCCCTCTTGAGCCCTTCCAACATTCGCCAAGTCATCTCTCCAGTGTGCAAGTCCGAGGCACAGAATCCGGGAAAGCTTGGACCGGTTCCCAGCCCTCAGATCACACACTCTCGAGTTATATTTCCATCTGAGCTCCCGCGCTTCATGTTTTTGATGCTAACACGATTCTTTTCTTAGCTGACGGCATTAGGTTTGCTCCTCGGCTCGTGTTTGGTCCACTCGCTATAAATCCAACCGATCACTTGGATTTATCTTCCTCACCACGGTGTAGGGACCCACTTCTGAATATGATGGAACCCACCTCCCTTCCCCTCACCACACTCACGTCTCCTGCTCTGCCGCTTGCAGCTGCTCCCCCTTTAACACTTTGGCTGTAAATGTTGTCTTTTTCTGACATATTTCTTTCCAAAATTAAGCCTCTGGACGGAGTGAAAAAGAAAGGTTCAAAATATGAAAAATAAAAGTAAACCAAATAAAGCAAGACAGGGTGTTTGCAAAGTGGCCAGATTGGTTTTATTCACAACCACACACATTAGCACCACTTTACAGAGTTTGCTAGTGAAGCTCTACTTTCGTTTTCTTGTCTTTCTTTGAACAACATTGTTTTCCCCGGGTGGGGAAGTGCACCATTCCTGGAAGTACTGCAATACCTGGTTGATGCTTAGAGTGGAAAAAGTTTAATGTGATCCGTATCAGCTATTTTCCTTATTTTAGTTTATAAAATGTGTACCATGGTTCTGTGTTCAGGGATATGGTCCTTTTAAACCATACTGCTTACGTTTTGTAAGGATATAAGCAATAGACATTAAAACTGGTCCCTTCAGGGCCCTGTAGCCATGTCCTTAACCTTTCCGGCAAAAACACTCATTGATTTCTGAATAATGAGTGTAAAAGCATATAGGTAACCATGTTATTCCTGCTTACATTTCACATGCTTTACTTAATCTTGCATTCCCTATGTGTGATTGCTTTTTCCTGGATGTTGTTACTTTTTTTTTCTCCTCAGCCAGCATATTACTATATTACTCTTGTCACGCCTCCCTCATAACCTATATCATATTTTCTGGTTCTCCAGCGCTGCGAGGCCATACGAATGGCAATAATGCCATGCAAACAAATATCTTCACTCCACAGCATGCAAAAAAACTAAAATAAAAAACATTGTCATTTTCAATACCAAGAGCTCTAACTTTCACAAATGCGAGACCGATTGCATTGCAAATGCTTGTTTCAGCTTTGTTTTCAGGACACAGGGACTGAGTACTAGAGTCCTAAAATGACTGCCACTACATCTTTTTGATGTTGTAGCAGATAATCAGATCATTGTCTTTTGAGCTGTCGCACTGAGGATCCTCCTTGACATGAATTATACATACATTTTGAACCTTAATTTCTAAAAAATCTTTGAAAATTTAATGGGGAAAATGAATTTTGGGACCTCCCACGTTTCTCAGCCTTCACTTGATGGATCACCCAAAAACTTTGCAGGTAGGAGCTGAGGTGGATGAGACTTTTTTGGAAAGTTTCATGAAGATTTGTCAAACTGCGCCAACGAATAAGCAACCCAAAAAATCTATTTCCTATGGATAAATATTCCTAAATATAACCACCCAGCGACCACCACTGGGTGATATATACTTCCTTTTAAATATTATTATTTTCATCTGTTTATAATGTATATTTAAAAAAAATAAGAATTCATTTTTTTTGTTACAATGTTTGTTATTATTTTTAGGTCATTTTAGTGTGTTGAAATGTAATTGTAGGTTCTACTATAGTGTATCTGACTTGGTTTATAATTTTGTTAGTGTTTAGCTCAATTTATTTTAATGTTATATTTGTATTTAGTAATGACTTGTGGGATTATAGGTTATTTTAAATTATAAATATAATATATTTGTAACTTATTTTAGTCAATATTGTTGCAGCCAATTTTTTTGTTGGTAATATCTTATTTATTTTAGATGTATTTGATGGTTTAACAATATTTTATCAACAATGTTGTAATTAGTGTGGGTGATTTTAGATATTTTTGCTATAGATATTTTTGTTATCGGTATTTGTGTTTTTCTTGTTTATGAATAAGATAAAAATAATTTGGTCAATTATATATTTTTGGCAATATTGTAGTCTATCGATAATGTGTTTATCGATATTATATGATATAAACTCATTGGAAGCAGATTGCAATCAATTAAAGGACAGCCTTCTGCCCATAGGGGCAATGAGAGAAGGAGCAGCAAATTTAAATTGCAATTGTAATTGCATTTATATAGCACATAGTACCCCTGACGAGGTTTCAAAGTGCTTTTCGGCTAGTAGCATGCTACTCCAGAACCCAAAAAGTATTAGTAGTGAATTAGTATAGGGAAATATGAAATTACTTTGAGTGGTGGACATGTGAGTCTGTTAGTTGGATTGAAAGGGATAGTGGAGGGATAAAAGACGGAAGGGTCTAGAAAGTGTTCATTTGGAGATCTGAATAGTAAAAGAGGTTTGAGATGATGCAAGGAGGGGTAGAGGAGGGAAGAATCTATAAAGGGTTATTTTGGAGATCATAGCAGTAGAATGGGATTTGGGATGAGTCAGAGAGTAGAGGTAGAGGATATATTGAGAGAGAGATATAGGGTGTGAAATAGTGTAGTGCTTTGGAGAGAGTAGTGGGATGAGGTTTGGGATGAGTCAGAGAGTGGAAGAAGAGGATATATTGAGAGAGGTATAGGGTGAGATACAGGGTAGTGCATTGGAGATGCTGAATTAGGAGTAAAGTAATAAATATAAAGATAAATAAGTACATGGAAAGTATATACGTATAAGGAAGGTAATATATCTATATTTAAGCTGTATTTAATAAACTCAGACTTTTATGTGATGCTGTACTTTAAGTTAAGTTATTAATTTATTTTTTTCGTTTTAATAATTGAATAGTGAAGCAAATATAGATAAATAGTTATGATAAAAATTACTTATTTATGCAGTGACCTATATACATGTTAAACATAGAATAGTTTAATCATAAGTAATATGTACATTAGTTAAGCAGACCTAACGAATATCTATATATTTATAAACATAATTATTATACACATTTACACAAAGGAATAGCCATATCTAGATACATACATATAATCCAAATAAATGCTTATGTACACAGGGATTTGCTGTACATTTATGTTTGAGTATGGTGGTTATGTGGGGAAGAGCCAACTCTTGAGTAGTTTCTGAAGATAAGATAGTTATCCGTGGATCTTATGTTTGGGGGTAAAGAGTTCCATAGTTTGGCTGCCTGAACATAGAAGGATGTGCCACCTATGTTTTTTTCTTCTATGGTGGGATTTTGAGGCGAGGTGCAAATCTAGAGCGGAGGTTCCTTTGTTGAATGTATTTGGTGATTTTATTCCTGATGAAGATAGGCCCTGTTCCATGTATCGCTTTGTGGGTGATACAAAGCAGCATGAATGTGGATCTTCTGGCAACGGATAACCAATGTGCGGCCTTCAAGGCAGGGGAGATGTGGGCTTCTGGCTTAACATGTAGGAGTAGCCTGGCAGCAATGTTCTGAATCCGTTGTAGTCTTTTCATAGTTGTTAAAGATGATCCATGGTAGAGGCTATTGGCATAGTCGAGTTTAGACAGTACAAGAGAGATAGTAGCCTGGACCTTGTGTGGAAATCCCAGGTGGGAGAAGATGTGTCCCAGAGTTTTTATCGTAATGAAGCTTGTTCTTACTAATTTGCCCATTTGGATATTCATTGATAGCTTTGAGTCCATGGTAATTCCGAAACTTCTTACCTCCTTAGATACTTTAGGCACTGTTCCCAGGTCGTCAGGCCAAGCGGCGAGTCGGTCATACTGTTTTCAATTGCCACATTTGAGTATTTCTGTTTCGGAAGCATTCAATTTGAGATGGCTCTATGTCATCCACTGACCCACGGCTCTGAGGCAACTTAAAGTTTTGAGTTTCCAATGTCTTTGGGGCTTTCCAGTTTAAGGAGTATTTGTGTGTCATCTGCATAGTTACAGCATGTGAGGTGAAAATCATTTATCAGTGACTCCATGTAGATGTTGAAAAGCATGGGTGATATGATAGATCCTTGAGGGCTTTTGTGAAGTACTGTTTAGATGAGAAAGGGGTGGTATGGATGACATTTATTCTGTTTTGAAGATAGGATGTGATCCAGTCAAGAGCAGTCCCTCTCTATATCAGCTTTGTAGAATTTTTTTTTTTAGAGTTTCATGGTCAACTGTGTCAAAAAGCAGCTGAGAGGTCCAAAAGAAGTAGTGCAGCAACCCCGTTCCAGTCAACTATGTTCTTAAGGTCATCCCAGATGGCATTGAAGGCAGATTTGGTGCCTCTTCCTGGACGGAATCGTGTTTGGAACTCTGAAAGTATGGAATTATCTTCAATGAATTGTGGCATCTGGGCAACTGCTGCTCTTTCTATCAGTTTGCACACGAAAGGTCCATTTGTAATTGGTCTGTAGTTGTCGGGGTTAAGCGGGTCCAGGATTGTTTTCCTTAATAATGGGAGTATGTATGCCTTTTTTAGGTCCTTCTGGAAATATTTCCATAGTTAAGGAATTGTTGATGATTCTTCTTACTGGCTAGAGGTAGTTAAATGTTTGTGGTGGACATGGGTCAGAAGGGCTGCCTGCAGGCTTGCTTTCTTTGACCTGATCCATGAATTCATCCTGTGATACTGTTGGAAGGAATGCACAGGTTGGGGTAGCCTACTCTTGGAGGGTTTTTTGGAAAAGGGTTGGTGCTGGTAGTTTTTCTTTGTTTTAAAGTCCAATGTCTTCTTTGATTGTGTAATGATTTGTCAGTTTGTCTGTGAATTCTTGAGTAATGGGATGAGTTCCTTCTAGGCAATTTGGTTTACGAAATTCTGTGAGAATTTTATGGAATTCTTTCTTTGCACATTTAGCATTTTAAATTCTGTCCGAATAGTATTTTTTTTTTTTTAGCTTTTTTGATTGCTGACTTGTATAATCTGTTAATTTGTCTTGATTGGTGTTTGTTTTGAGCCAGGTGCATTGCAGTTTTCTAATTTTATGTTTTATCTCTTTTAGCTATGTTTTTCTCCAAGATGCCTGTTTTCTTTTGTCTTGCTTTGTTGTCCTTAGTGGTATTAGGATATCAAAAGCTTCCTGCAGCCACTCATATAGTTTTTGAACAGAATTTATTGTGCCTAGATCTGTATTGGATGTTAGTTGTGTTTCTAAGTATTCAAAATTTTGTTTGTTACATGGTGGCTAGGTGGATGCATGTAAGGTGGTTTTGGGTGTGTTGCTTTGTGTTATTTTATGTTGGAAAGCATGACGATGTGACTGGAGTCATCGTTTGAAAGGTAACTAGTTCTGTATTTGCAAAATTGACATCTAGGATGAGTTCAGTGATGTGTGTGGGTTTGTGGACGATCTGATGTAGGTTCAGTGCATCTAGGCCAGTGAATATTGTTTTCAGATGGGGCATATTGGGCTTGTCAAACCAAATGTTTAGGTCACCAAGAATGTATAGGTTGGAGTGTAGTGTTATCAGGCTTGAAACTGTGTCTAGAAGTGTGTCTGGGAATGTTGCATTGCTAGGAGGAGGTCTGTAAAGAAGTAGGAAGTTATAGGAGGAAGATGGCGTAGAGGTGAAGAGGGCCTCACAACCTCGTATGGAGATGTTGTCAGCTTTAGTGATATTTAATGTTTGCTTGAATACAACAGCTAAGTCACCTCCTCTTTTGCCTATACAATTTTGTGTGATAGTTTGATAGCCTGGAGGAACGGCTTCAAGCAACGCTGGAGCCATGTCATCTTCCAACCATGATTCAGTTATGAAGAATAAGTCAGGTTGTGTGTCAGCGAGAAGGTCATAAATGTGATGCTTGTTTTTAGAGAGTGATCGAGCATTTACTAGTAGGCAGTTCAGAGAATGTCTTTTGGTGATGGTGTGGCTTTGTTTTGTAGAAGACTGAGCAGTATTTTGTGGACTTGTAGCAGGTGTGTCCTTAGTGCTGGTATTAGCTATATGAGGATAGCAACAGTGTAGCTTTTCTGCATCGTATTACTCGTCCAGCAGGCTAAGAAGGCATTTTTTGGGGTCTGGGTGTGTAGGTGGTGAAGATGGTGGTTGAGAGTGAGTTGATGAGCTCTGTTGTTTTTGTAGAGTAGCCTTGTTGTGCAGTAGATATGAAGATGCAAAGTTGTGTAGAGTGCAATGTTGTTTATTTTGTTTTTGTCTGTTTAGGGTGGAAGGTGCATGAGTTAGGGGTGGTGGTGCAGCATGTGGGTCATGTTGCAAGGTTTTAAATTGTCCAATGGATGAGAGGCAGTTTGAACAGAGTTGCTGTGTTGCTGAATATGTGTTAGTTGTGGGGGAAGGTAGAAAGCTTGGCAGTAGAGTTGGTTTAGGGTGAGTATTATTTGTGTAACCAGGCGGGTGGGAGTGGGTGTATGTATCTAGTTTGTGATGGAAAGTATGATGAGGTAGTGTGTGTGTGAAAATTTGTTGTGCTGATGTGTGTGTTATGTTTTTATTTTGAGGATTAGTGAGAAGAGATGATGATGTCGTTTTCTGAGAAGTATTTGTAGGTAAAATATTGTTGGTGAGTGGAAGCTTAATGGTAAAGGGGGTGGTGATATGTTTTGGAAAGGAGTGTATGTGGTGTATGAGAGGGGATGGACAAGAGTTAAGGGTGTTTGTGTTAGATATGGTTGCTGGAAGAGTTAATATGTGTGGTAGAGTGGAATGAAAGGGTTGTGTGATTGTGTTTATTTGGTAAAAAGAGGAGGAGGGTGTTGGTGGATGAAATGATGGAAGGCTGAGTATAGGTTTGGAGGTGACAGAAAGGGGTCTTTTAGGAGTAAGTAGAGGGTAGAGCTTGTGCTTTGTATGAGCAGGGAGTGTGTGTCTGGATGTGATATAGTTATGTATAGTATGGATTTGGGTTGTGTTGGCGATGTATGGATTTGTTAGTGGTATAGGATAGGGTGGTGTTTTGTGTGTGAGTGAAGGTGCCATTGTGTAGTAGTTGGGGTAGATGGGTGTATAAGTATGTTTTTTGGTGTTTTGATAGTTGTTATTGACAATGAAAACTGGTTAGGGTTTTTTGCAGTAAAAGACTAGAGTGCATTTGTTGTGAGTGTGTTAATATGTTTGTGGCTGTGGACGGGTTAAGGTGGGTGCTGGTGATTGGAAAAATGGCAGCATCTCTGGCCCTAGGCCCGACCACTTCCAAACAGGCCCAAACAGGCAACTGCCCTTGTCCTCTTCGCCCTTAGTCTTGATGCCCGGGCTGAGACGCCCTGAACCCTAAGCTTAAATAGCCCTAGGTCATGTGACCTGTGGCCAATGGGAACCCTAGCCCAATTATTATTATTATTATTATTATTATTATTAGCTTTCTATAAAGCGGGTAGCTACCCGAAGCTTGCTTGCGTCTAGACAGAGGTTTACAACAGACTTTGCAACTGGTTATTGGAAGAGCCAGGTCTTAAGAAGTTTCCGGAAGGCAAGCAGATGGGATTCAGCTCGAAGGGAGGGGGGCATTGTGTTCCACAGTCTAGTCACATTGTAGACAAATGACCTACCTCTACTTCTTGCCCTATTTATTTTCGGGGTCACTGCTAAGTGGAGATGAGTAGAGCTGAGGCATTTTCGAGGGAGATAAGGGGTGATCAGAGGTCTATTAATAGCTGGGCCACTACCCCTGAATGTCCTATGGGCTATGCACAAGGCCTTAAATTTGACTCTCTTGGAGACCGGTAGCCAGTGTAGCTTTCTCAGAGCTGGTTTGGCTGAATTATTTTTCGGTACCCCCAGCAATAATCTGGCCGCACTGTTCTGGGCCACTTGGAGTTTCCTTAGTGTTGCGACGGGTGCTCCAAGTTATAAGGAGTTTCCATAGTCCAGGCGTGAATGGACCAGGGACTGAATCAGGGTCCTTCTGGCACTTATTGGCAGGAGGGGGAGAATCTTGCGCAGCAGTCTCATGGCACCGAAGCATGCTCCTGTTACTCTTACCGCTTGGTCTTCGAATTTAAGGGAACTGTCCAGCCAAACACCCAGGCTTTTTATCTTGGTCTTTGGGGAGGGGGCGGATCCCCCGGGCTGTTTGGCCTGATCTGTTTAAGGTCCAGGCCAGAGGTGTTACCCAGAAGCATTAGTTTGGTCTTTCCCCCATTTAGCTTGAGGCAGGAGTGTTCCATCCATGAAGCCACTTCTTCCAGACAGGTTTCCAAGTCATAGGAGTGGTTAAGTGGGCCATTAAGGGAGATTACCAGTTGGGTATCATCTGCGTAGGTGACGATCTTTATCCTATAAGGCAAGATGATGTCCGCCAGTGGCTGCATATACACATTGAATAATGTGGGGCTCAGGGAGGATCCCTGGGGGTTTCCACAGCTGAGTCCCAAAGCTTTAGAAGTAGCTTCCCCTGAGAAAACCTGGAAGGTCCTCTTCTCTTGGTATGACTGAATCCACTTGAGAGCCTCCCCTGAGACGCCTCTCCTAGTGAGTCTCTCCCCTAGTATGCCAAGGTTCACCGTATCAAACGCTGAACTTAAGTCTAGGAGGATGATGGCCACTGCACCCCCTTGATCGAGGATAAGTTTGGATTCCTCCACCACAGACAGCAGTGCAGTTTCCGTGCCGTGTAACGGCCGGAAGCCTGTTTGTGTGGCGTGCAGGAGACCGTTAGTTTCCAGGAAATCAGAGATAGCTGAGTTAACGTGCTTTTCTAAAGCTTTAATGATCACTGGAAGCAAAGATATCGGGCGATAGTTCCCCAAATCATCCGGATCCAGGTTTTTTTTTTTTAATAGAGCCTTCACCATGGCATGCTTCCAAGGTGCCGGAACAAAGCCACTAACCAAGGATTGATTCATTATTTTGAGCATGTGGGGAAGAATCACTTTTCCTGCTTTGTGTAGTACATGGGATGGTGCTGTATCTAGGGGGCAGCCGGATTTTATCTGGTGGAGGATTTCTGAGAGCCTGTTTAAAGTGAGCGGGGGGAGTGAGCTGAGCACATGATTGGTGTCGGGCCGGAATGTGTCCCTTGCAAGAATATCACTGGGGCAATGTAATTTAGGAAAGGCCGAGTAGATTTTTAAATTTTTTCTAAGAAAAAGTGGGCTAATTCCTCACATTGCTCAGATGAGGCCACGAGAGGGGTTTCTGATCTAGGGAGTTCTAGCAGGTCTTTTGCGATGTGGAACATTTCTCTGGGGGTATTGGCTGCTAAGCTAATGCGTTCCTCATAGTGTGCTGCCTGGGCATTTTTTATTTCGCTTTGATAGCGTTTTATGGCTTCTCTGTATTTCTGTTTGCTGGTGACATTGTAGTCCTTCCTCCACATTCTCTCCAGTCTTTTACACTCCTGTTTATAAGTTCGAAGTGTGGGGGAGTACCAGGGCGAGGATTTCTCCCTTGCTTTATTGCATGCTTTAAGTGGGATGACCATGTCTAGTGATGACTTGACCCAAGTGGAAAAATTATCAGCCACTACCGTGAGGTCGGGGTTGAGTTCCGGCTCTAAACTTACTAGGGCAGTGGTCCAAGTATCTTCTACTAGTTTGGCCCAAGGTCTGACTCTCTTGGTGGTGGGTATAACAACTAGGGGAGGGTGCGAGAGGTTGACATAGAAGGGCAGTAGGTGGTGATCGGTTCAAGGCAAAGGGATGGGGTCGCCCACCGATAGATCGTTATTATTGGTAAAGATTGGATCCAACGTATGGCCCAGTTTATGGGTGGAGCATGAGACCCTTTGCAGAAGTTGGACTGCTAATAGTTCTTTAGTCAGTTCTGCTGCGTCCGCCGTGTCGGGATTGTCAAAATGAAGATTGAAGTCCCTCAAGAGAGTAGTGTTTGGAGTGGTACCTACAAGTGAGGCTGCTACCTCCAGAAGAGATTGGAGGAATAGCCCTCGTCCACACGGGGGGCGGTAAATAAGTACTCCGGGGAAGGACTGTACCGCAGATAGTGCGATGCTGAAAAAAGACTTTCACAGTCAGCGACAATATTGGGTTCCACACGACATTTAAAGGATTCTTTATATATTATTGCCAAGCCTCCTCCTTTCTTTCCCTCCCGGTTTTTCCGTTGAATGTTGTATCCAGCCGGGAGAGTCTGCACCAAATCAGGTTCAGACTCCTTGTGGAGCCAGGTTTCCGTTAAGAACATTATGTCTGGGTTTTCATCTTCAAGGAGTAGTTTCAACTCAATGGAGTGTTTAGCTAGAGACCGGCAATTTAAAAGAAACATTTTTAGAGTTGAGGGATGCTTGGTCTCCGGGATACTCTGCATGCGAGGACGAAGCCTAAAGGTACAGTGGGGGCATTGGGGATCCTCACTGAGGGGGGCCATCGAATGGCAGAATGTCCTGAGACAGGGCTTCCTCAGCTTAAATAATAGGCTACTAGAGTAAGTTATTTTGCCTGGGTGTTGCGGGGCAGGGGCAGGGGTTCTGGCCCCTGGTCTCAAACCAATCAGAACACTAGTCTTAAGCCCTAGGACCAATAGGAGACAATGCCCTTACAGCCAATAACATCCCTAGTGCTAGCAGCCAATCAGAGACCAAATCCAAAGCCCTAGACCTAATAGCACCACTAGCCCCAGGAACCAATCAAAACCCTAGACCTATCCACTAATCAGAACCGTAACCCTAAGCCCTAAGTCCAATACAATCACTAACCCAGGAACAAATCAGAACCCCGGCCCAATAAGCCAATCAGAAACCTAACCCTAAGCCCAAAATAAACAACAGAAACAGAAGCCAATCAGAGCACAGACGTAACGTCCAATGGCAAACTTATATAGTTCAGGTGAAACTAGGACAGATTTTCAAACAGTCACAGGTAGAAAAAACTGCAGTTTAAAACAGTACCAAATTTACAGAAACCAAGAGTTCAATTTAAACATTCACAAGCAAAAAACGCAGTTTTTAACAGAAACAATTGCACACAAGACTAGAGATTAAATTCAAACAGTCACGGTAGAAAAAACAGTAGTTTTAAAGATTAAAAACACAGCCCAAGTCTGTCTTCTTACCACCTTCTCTGTCATTTGTTCACTGTGCTCCTTAGGCACAGAGAGGCTGAGGCTACAAGATGGAGGCGGCTGTCTTGGGTTTCCCTGCACACACCTTAAGGGATACTGCAGGTGGGGGGGGGTGGGATCAGGGTTGCTTGGATGCCAGAGGGCCAATCAGGAAAGGCCCAGGCTGATGGCCAGGGGGCAGTGATTTGCTCCTGAAGAACAGAATCTCCTTGGATACAGACAGGCTCAATCCATATTTTGCTGGTCCTGGTTCATCCTGCAGGTAGGCCCAAATATAATCTAGGCAGCAGAGTTCTGAATCTGTTGTAGTATTTTCATAGTTGTTAAAGATGATCCATGGTAAAGACTATTGGCATAGTCGAGTTTAGACACTACAAGTGACATAGTAGCCTGGACCTTGTGTGGAAATCCCAGGTGGGGGAAAATGTGTCCCAGAGTTTTTAACATAATGAAGCTTGATCTTGCTAATTTGCCCACTTGGTCATTCATTGATAGCTTTGTGTCCATGGTAATTCTGAAGTTTCTTACCTCCTTAGATACTTTAGGCACTGTTCCCTTTCCCAGCTCGTCAGGCCAAGCAGTGAGTCGGTCATAATTTTTTCAATTGCCACATGTGAGTATTTCTGTTTCTGAAGCATTCAGTTTGAGATGGCTCCATGTCATCCACTGACCCACGGCTCTGAGGCAACTGAAAAGTTTTGAGTTTCATTTGTCTTTGGAGCTTTCCAATTTAAGGAGTATTTGTGTGTCATCTGCAAAGGTATATCATGTGATGTGAAAATCAATGATCAGTGCCGGTAATGACTCCATTAGTTGTTGAAAAGCATGAGTGATATCATAGGTCCTTGAGGGCTTTTGTGAAGCACGGTTTAGATGAGAAAGGGATGGTGTAGGAAAGTAGGATCTGCTTCTTATGGTTACACCCACTTTTTGCTAAATGTAATACTGTTTTTGACTAGTCTGACTGGGATCCTGCTAATCAGGACCCCAGTCTATCTGCTTTCTCCCTAAACTGTTATGTTATGTACTTAGGTATACTCCAGATTGGATACTGGGGTACCCTCGTCAGTCCCTAGTATATGGTACACATGTACCCAGGGCATGGGTATGCCGGAGGCCTCCCATGGGCTGAAGCATGTATTATGGCACCCATGAGAGGCCATGCAAAATGGAACTACAAGCCTGCCATTGCAGCCTGTGTAAGTTGGTGCATGCACCACTTACTTAAGATATAGGTTTACTATATCTAAGGGTCACTGCACTTAAAACCTATAAGTCACCCCTATAGCAGGCTTTTACAATCCTGAAGGCAGGGTGCTTGGTTCTAAGTGAGAGGGTGTCAGTGAAGCAGCCATATACAATATATAAAGGGGCATTACGCGACAGCATGATGACCAACTCTAAAACGGCTGAAACAAACCCTATTGTGTTTGGTGTCAAACATGTTGGAATCATACCCCCACACCGGTAACTGGTGTGGGAGGTATGATTTCACCCCTCAGAAGCGAACTTCGTGGGGTCCCTGGTGTTCCTGGTACCAGCCTTCTAACTCCGGACAGCACAAAATGGTTGCTGCCGACCAGAGACACATTTCTGCCCTCCTGCTGCTGAGCCAAGCTCGAGCAGGGGAAGGCAGAACAATAGGCATCCTGTCACAGGGAGGTGTGACCACCTCCCAGACAGGATTTAGTGTATTAGGGCTGTGTGGGTGCGCTTGCCAGCGACTGAAAGTCTGCATGAAGGGCAAATTTGGTGTCCCTGTGCATAGTCCAGTACAAACCAGTCCTGGGAGCCGTTGACTCCTGCTCTGGCACGAAACTGGACAAAGGAAATGGGAGTAACCTCCCCCCTGTCCAGACCCTCCCCTGGGAGGGTCCCCTGAATCTTTCCAACCCTCTCCCGTGGGTACATAAGGGCTTACCTGGCTGTAGGACCTTAGATTCATCGTGGACAAGATTCTAACCTGAAACCACTGCACTTCGACCATCTGGGCACTCTGGACTTCACTGGACTTTGTTTGGGCCTGACTCCGTCTCCCTCTCAGTCTGCTGCATCGTCTGTGCCTGCGCACCATACAGGATCCATGCAGGACCTGTGGAGCATCAAAGACAACTGAAGATAATCTCCCTTGGAGTGAAGGAGTCACTCCCCTGCATTCGCAGGCACTGCAACACTGCTGACCGGTCTGCTGATCCCAAGCGCCTACGGACTCCGAAAGGCTCAGCAACACAGGAGGTAGGTTTCTATGTCCATCGAGGTCCGAGCTGCCCTTTCACCAAGTTTGAGGTCAGAATCCCTCGTGGGGGCTGCAATACCCGAACCCCGGTGCACCGTGTACTTTTACAAGTGCATGTACTTGTTGGCAATTCTTTAACAAGTGCATTGGGCTCCCAGTAGCTCCAACCTCTGGCACCACTTCCTACAAAGATCTTCAACCACCTCACACCATGTGCTCTGTGGCCTGTTGTTTTGTGAAGCTGCTCGAGGTCCTCTCATGACTACTGTGCCTCTGGCCTGTAGGCCCATTTGAGGGTCAAATTTGCTTTTCTTGGGCTCCCCTGATTGCTCCATGCTTGCCCTGACTTCCCTGTGTGTGGTGAGTCTCCTGGACCTTGCTGATCTGAACCGTACACTCTCTTGACCTTCTGCGTTGCCAAGGCTTGTTGGTGCTCCCGCCGGACACCGACCACTCAGCACTTGACATCCTTCGTGGGACAGCTCGTATCCGGCTCCTGGTCATCCTCGACATCGCCTGGTCCCAGCAGCTGCAGAGTCATGGTCCCCATCAACTATCCTGATGCACCCGACATCAGTGGGCATTCGTCTACCGAGCCCCTGGTCACCCTGAAGTGACCCAGACTCTGTCCCCTCTGCTTTCAGGTACTCTTTGACTAGAATCCACATTTGGATTCCAACGGACATCCTTCTCCCTTCCAGCAGTGGCTCTTCATCGAAGTCCTCCATTGGTTTCGACGGCGGTTTCCGACGCCACTTCACACCTATGCACCCGGCTTCCCTGGGTGGCTCTCCAACCTTCTGTCTTACACGGGGTTTCTTTGTAGTCCACTGGGAAGGGTCCTTAATCCCTAAAATTCCAACTGCGACTTTCACATAGAGTTGTACGGAGCAGGCGGTCGTGTTCCCACACTGCACCCTTCCTCCATGGGGTCCCTTTCTACTCACCTTAGGTGGTTCCTTGGAGTCCCACCGATTCTACATCCTCTCAACATCGTCCTGACTCGAGTCGTGGTACTTATACCACTTTCTAAGTATATGGTTTGGTCCCCCGGGGCCCACTGTGTATTAGTGCTATTTACTGTCGTTTCTGTGCTTAAGTATTGTGTGCTTTGTGTCTATCTCCATGTAGGAGTTACTGTAACATACTAGATAGTGTTATATAATAAATACATATTTTTTATAACTATTGTGTGGTTCTCTTTTCATTTAATCTATACAATAAGATTGCATTCTGGTAAAACAAGCTGCTTTACACTCCTTCAAGACGTAGCCTGAAGGCTGTTCTCCACAGCTCTGTAGTACTTATATGTTTATACGCAAAATCAGTGTCTAAAAAAGGCTCAAAGGACCATATATTTATACAATTAATTAAACAACATATATTTATACAATTGATTAAACAACATATAATCAGCGCAACACTGAGAATGAATAACCAACTAAATGTAAAATCAATATAAGATTTATTCAATACAGATATACAATTAAAACCATAATACACCATTCAAAGATTAAAAAAGCACAATTTATGATTAAAATACACAGTTACAAAATCATTAGAAAACAGAAAAGTCGACGCCGCGTTTCGGTGAATCGTAAATATATCACCTTCTTCAGGACAATTTTCTAAACAATTAGTGTGATGATTAAATTTCAATTTGTAGAAGCGATCTTCTTACAATGAAAAGCTGGAAATATGCCAGTCAGTGAGAACCTCTATTAAATAAGAAGCCACGTTGAGGAGATTGTGTGTGTTGTGGCCACCATATAGTTTCTTCTTCATAAATATCCAAAGGCTCAGGTATCGTAGGAATAGATGTGCCGATGGCTGATAAACCGTGATAAAGGCACTATATCTAAGCTCCAAACCTTCGCCGTTTGTAATAGTAAGTTTTTATTCGGGCGGAGATACTCTGATTATATCACCGTCTAGGTCATTGGATAAATTTAAAAACCTAAAAGAGGCAGAATGGCCTCCTCGCCAACAACAACACCACAGCGACCCGGAAGTTGCTGTGGTGTTGTTGTTGGCGAGGAGGCCATTCTGCCTATTTTAGGTTTTTAAATTTATCCAATGACCTAGATGGTGATATAATCAGAGTATCTCCGCCCGAATAAAAACTTACTATTACAAACGGCGAAGGTTTGGAGCATAGATATAGTGCCTTTATCACGGTTTATCAGCCATCGGCACATCTATTCCTACGATACCTGAGCCTTTGGATATTTATGAAGAAGAAACTATATGGTGGCCACAACACACACAATCTCCTCAACGTGGCTTCTTATTTAATGGAGGTTCTCACTGACTGGCATATTTCCAGCTTTCATTGTAAGAAGATCGCTTCTACAAATTGAAATTTAATCATCACACTAATTGTTTAGAAAACTGTCCTGAAGAAGGTGATATATTTACGATTCACCGAAGCGGCGTCGACTTTTCTGTTTTCTAATGATTTTGTAACTGTGTATTTTAATCATAAATTGTGCTTTTTAATCTTTGAATGGTGTATTATGGTTTTAATTGTATATCTGTATTGAATAAATCTTATATTGATTTTACATTTAGTTGGTTATTCATTCTCAGTGTTGCGCTGATTATATGTTGTTTAATCAATTGTATAAATATATGTTGTTTAATTAATTGTATAAATATATGGTCCTTTGAGCCTTTTTTAGACACTGATTTTGCGTATAAACATATAAGTACTACAGAGATTTATGTAGGGACTTTTTATGTTTTTATTTATACTTACCCTGTCCCTACTAAAAATATTAGGGTACCTCCCTTTTTTTGTTTCTTACATGTTCTCCACAGCTACCACTTGGATAGCTTTCTAAGGTTGCCTGAGACCTCTTAAATCACCATAAGGGTTGTCTGGACTGGTGCAGGATGCCCACTTTAATTAGTGGACAGCATATACCAGGCCAGCCTCTCACAGATGGTATGGATGACATTTGTTCTGTTTTGAAGGTAGGGTGTGATACTGCTTTTTGCACACTTCAACAAATCGCTTTTCCTAGCAAAAATGAGGGTTACATACACTTTCCAAACACAGTTTTAAACCTTAAAACCGATTCAGCAGTCTTGTGAAACAAGCTAGAAACAATTGGGGAGTGTTGCCCTGACGTGTTTGGTGGGTGCTGTTGGAGTGGATGTCTTTATCCCCTGGAGCCTTATGGTGACAGGCAGAACATCATTGTGTGAATCTAGTATGAAGGCTGATTGAATTTGCCAAATTAATCCTACTTTGGATGCAGTTGGCTTCTACTATGATGGAAAAGTGTTGTTTGACCTTTGGGTAGTCATTTTGACAATACCCATAGTATAGGTGGAATTCCTTTTAGATGAGACTTTGTTGATGAATTTTACAACACCTTGGTGGAATGTTGTGTGATTTTTAATGCTGTTGGTGAGGCACACTTAGATTGTCTTAAGCAAGCAACGTTGGCTGTGATTATAAATGTTTTTTCATGGCTCAAGTCAGAAAAGACCATTTTTTAGATAGTCTTATTTATTTATTTATGCATTTTTATATAGCGCAGACTTTACCCAAAGGTGTCAGAGCGCTTTACAATTGAACCAGTTACATTACATAAGGATTTCAGGGTACATAAATTACATAAAAGATACGAAACAGATAAACTCTAAACTCACATAAGAATGGTATTAAGTACATACGTCTACTACAGATACTAGTGGTTAGAGTTACATATATACAAGTTGCAAATTCACTCAATATTACATTTTAAGAATAGTTGAAGCAATTATGGTTGGACAAATATATATTACATATTTACAGAGCAAGAACTTCTCCACATTGCTGGGGTTTTTGCGGTGCTCATTTAGCTAGGCCTTCGGTGTGCTGTTGCACTGACAGGCGGTTGTTCTAGGGCCTGGAGGGATCCATGAGCTGGTGATGACGGTATAGGTAGAAGGCCGGATGGTGGTGGGTGAAGGCAGCATGCTCGAGCCTGGGGCTGTTCTTGAGCTCATGCTGGGCGTCAACTATAGGAAGGGGGGTAGCTTGGCGCTGGAGGGCATGAAGGCTCCATAGCTGGTGTAGGGGAGTTCGTAAATGGAAGAAAGGTAGTCATTGGTTCTGTGCTGTGGGAGAGAGACTGAAGTAGTGGGAGCCGGCCAGCCTACACTGCAACCCGAAGTGACCCCCTGAGCAGGGTCGTCTTCCACAAAGAAACTCACCGCTGTGGGTGTAATCAGGGTGGCCCCAGCGATCAAAGAGAGGCCGCCAACTTAGTCCTGGTGCTAGGGGCTGTAGCCAAGAGGTATTGAGGGTGATGGAAGGGGGAGGTGGGGCGACCGGGCAATCCATTGGTCCCCCCACAGCAGCAACAAAAGAAGGTATCAGCTCCTTAGCCCAGGAAAGACAGATATCAAACTGCCTAATGACAGAACACACTTTCCTTGCCTAAGACAGGAAAATTGGAAAGCACAGACATGTAATCAAAACCAGAAATACTTTGTTCTATTTAATGTTCTGTTCTACCAAACTCTAGTTAGTGCTTTAGGATGCTAGGCAAATGAAAACAAAAACTAACAAGTAAGAGAAATGTGCTGAGGTGCGTCATGACAGGATGGGTTGACATGTCTCTATTGGAGTGTAACTTTCCAGGAAATAGAGTTTTAGGTCAAATTACATCCAATCCTGGCAGCACTAAAGTGATGGTGGTTTCTGCTCTCAACAACCTATGTTGTTGTGCTTTTTAGCAGCACTGACTTTACTAGACCTATATGCATCCTTCGATACAGTGAACCAATTTTTTTTTTAGATTGTTTCAAAGATGTGTTATCAAAGGGCATGCATGGAATTGGTTTTGTAGCTTCTTATCAGAAAGGACATTTCAAATAACAGTGGGCAGCCATTCTTCATCAGTTCATGCAATTCAGGGGGGTCCCTCAGTAATTAATTCTGCCCCTGCTATTATTCAAGCTTCATGTGGCTGCACTGGCCGAGCTGATTCAGGCATGAGAGTTTGACCTTTTCATGTTAACAATTGTGAGAAATTGGAGCTTTACTTGGGGGAGATTAGTACCCACCTCAAGTAATAATCACAATTCTTGTCAAGGAGAAATCTCGAAGTGACTAAATTAACTGAGCTCAGCCCCCTGGTACCTGTGGAACAGAGCAGGCACTCAAACTAGGGTAATGTGTAAAGTATTAATGCAGCGGCAAAATAGTAATAAAATTGACATTAAAAACAATTATCTCACACCAAGTTAGAAAATTAGAGTAAACATTAATAAACAAAATGACAAGAATCCAATAAGGGGTACCAGAGATATACATTTTTAAAGTTCTTAGTAGGAATAACACCAAGAAGCATAAAGTTCCAGTGAAGTCAATGGTTGTGGCAGACGTAGCCATAGGTGCAAATTTGACGCTGACCGTGATGAAGGGCAGGTCGGATTTACCAACCAGGTTTCTCCTGGTCAAAGACATTACCTTCTGACTTTAGTCCTTTAAGTCCCGATTCACTACAGAACTGCACTCCTAAAGTCTCCCAGGACCTCAGGGGAGGCACTTAGAGATTCACAGGGGTGTCAGGCAGAGGCCAAACAGCAGGGTCCAGTTCAAGTTCAGGTGCCACTGGTGAGCTGGGCAGTTGCAGGAAAAGTCCTCTTGTAGCTTGTTGTGTCCCTGTATTTTTAACTGTAGGTCAGCCTTATGACCCTTGGAATCCACCTCTTTGTTCTGGGTACAAAAGGGAGTGCAGGTCAAGTCTTCTAGGCTCCCCTCAGGTCTCAGACAGCAGGTTCAGTCCTCTTCTGCTCTTCCACAGGGGTATTATGAAGTGGGTGCGTTGAGGTGCCACATTTATGCCTCGCACGAGCAAGTGTGTGGGAATGACTCCTGGACCTGCCCTAACCAATGGAATAAAGGTTTTCACAATGGTTTAAGTCTTTGGCCACACTACACTTTGGCTCTGAGGGCAGGGTGTGTATCTAGGGAGTGCACTATGGTAATCCTAGTGTCCTCGCAGCTCTTACAGCAAAATCCAGTTGGAAGCAGTCACAGTGCTCCTAATAAGCCCGGGAACAGAAATCTGATTGAAAAAAGCAAGGGTTTCCAGCAACCAAACGGTGGATACTCACAAATTGTTTTGACATCCTTTGAAGTGTGCTCCAAAATGTATATGTAAACCCAGCAGACCTGTCAAGGAGGCTTTGTCACTCAACTAGGATTTGACACTGTAAAGTTAACAAGCATTGGAAATGCAATAGGTCTCGCATTTTTTTAAGTTAGAGCTATTGGCATTGTAAATGGCAATGCCTTTTACTTATGTTTATGGAGTGGATGTATGTGGTGTGAAGTGGAATTATGTGAGTTGGATAGAATTGTGTGGCGTGGAATAGTGTGGTGTGGAGTGGATTTGTGTAGAGGAATTATGTGGCATGGTGTGCAGTGGAATTATGTGGATAGTAATTATGTGGTATTGAGTGTACTGGAATTATGTAGAGTGGGATTGTGTGGCATGGAGTGTAATTATGTGGATTGGTATTTTGTGTTGTGGAGGGCAGTTTAATTATGTGGTATGCTGTTGAGTTATGTGGCATGATGTAGAGTTTTGTGGTGTGGATTGGATACATGTGGTGTGTTGGGTAATTATGTGGTTGAGTTGAATTATGTGGTTTGTTGTTGAATTATGTAATGTGGAATGGAAATGTGTGGAGCTGAATTTAAGGAGGGGAGACGTAAGGGAACAGGGTGCTGGGTAGGTGGTAGCCGTTTCCTCACTGGCCACTGGTTGTAGGTGGGTGTGTGTGCTTAATTGCCTGCACTGGATAAAAAAAATTGAACCATAAGGGATTGGTTAGCCATCTTTTCACACCCATACACTATTAAAAAAGACACAGGAAAACATCCATTTCCTTATACATTCTCTTTTGCTTTCAATTTCCGTAAAAGCTCAAAAAAGATAAAGAGAATAGTGTATTGCCAACGTGAGTGTGCAAACGTATCATAGGTCGTAAACACAAGTGTGCACTAAAAACGTCTCCAAAGCATAATAACAACGCTCGTGCGTGTGGTTTTGCTTTTGGAAGCCCACATTGGCTGGAGCGTGCGTTTTTTTTACGGAGACGGCACGCGATTGGTCAAAGGCGGGCGCATGTCCCGCCTTTGCCGCGCCCATTCCCGACGGTGGCCAGAACGCGCAGCAGCGCTCGTTCGTCTCGCTGCCGCTGCCACGCTCCCTCCCCCCGCTCCTCTGTGGTGCGCGCGCACCACTGTTTACTATGTTGAGTTCCAAATACACACATTTCCTAAGCTGCAATTTTACATTAAAGGTAGCGTGCGCTCGCTTTGCTGCCGCTTCGCGCTCCCTCCCCACGTTCCTCTGTGGTGCGCGCGCACCACTGTTTACTACAATAAAATGTTTTGCAGGAAATACACACATTTTCTAAGCTGCAATTTTCCAATAAAAACAAACAAAGTATACTGCTATAGCTCTGCTTACAAGGAGCAAACAACATTACGAGTTACACTCAATGTCCAAACCTACGATACAAGTTTGCTTTTTATGAACACATATTTCATTCTGCGTTATTTCTTTGCTTACAGTTCCATCCACTCTTCGCTTCATGCTATTCGTTTACTCTATACTTACATTTTTAGTACATGTTATCCCTTTGCCATTGCAATTCTTTACATTAAATACTCACATTATTAAGTGAAACACCACATATAACATAAATGTATTGTGTGCATACACTTGCACATATTTACATGCAACACCATTTAGATACGTTTTATTTTTCTTTGTTTTGGTCACTCTGCAAGTGTTTACCACACAAACAGACACTTTGAAAAGCGGAAAAGAAATGTGCACAGCCTCTGAACTGGGGTGGTGGAGTGAGCTAAAGAATGATGATGGATTAAACCCAGATCAGTTGACTGGGGGTGAGTGTTTGATTGGCTCAAACGTTCCGTCCATCATCCCCTTTTGTATCGCTTTGAAAACAACGGCGGCTGTCCACCAAACTTTTTCTACCTTGACAGGAACTGCCATAATGGCAGTTCCAATTAAGGTATAGAAATCACCACTGGGCCAGCAGTGATCTCTAAATTTGGCGGACGGTGGTGCGGGCCGCGGCAGGTAGCGGACCTAATACCCTTTGCCACTTTGGTGCACGGAGCACCGTCCGTCCGTCATCCTTTGAATATGGCCCTAAATCTATCATGTAAAAAACAAGAATTTTGACAAAAACAACAAACTTTTACAGAGCCATGATTACCTCTGTAGAGCAAATCTACTTTCAATCACACATCACCATTATCGTAACAGTTTAAGTTGACCTCTTCTTCTGATTGATTTTGCCTCCTACATTTACTGAAGTGGCTAGGGTAGTGCTTCACAAACCTTTAAGAACCACAACATAGTTTTTATAACAACAAACTTTTGCGACCCACCTAGCTTTAATGGAGATGAGGTGGCCATTTTTTTAATGTAAAGAAAGCATTGTGTGCAAGCGCACTGCCATTTACAGACAACATATTTACCATTGAAATATCCACTAAATGTGTACAGAATTTGTGCATCAACATGTAAAGTGTCTTTATTTGCTTTGACCCTATTAAAATCTTTGTTTCCATCACACCTCAGAATTACATAAAAACTGTGTTCTGCTGTCTGCCGAATGTGTACAGTTAATTTTCAGGTATTTACATTTTGTTGTGTATTCCAAATAATGACATCCTACAGCCTTTCCCTTCACACTCCCTGTACGCCAGCAAGATTGTCACATAGTTCACTTTACTTTCTCTGACTACAAAGTGCATGGAGTTTGTAAACACCAATCCCCATTTAAAAAAAATAAGCAGCAATTTGTGAGAAGTCATAGCCTGACATTTGACCTCTATCTTTGAAGTGCAGTAAATGTGACAAGATAAATATAGAATTTAAAGGCATCTTTAAATTGCTTGGACGTTCGCAACACACCAAAAATAGGCTTGTGACCCACAGTTTGCGAAGGACAGGGCGAGTCAGCCACTTCCTGGCTTACAACAACCTATTTTACTTTAGAAATGGGGCATCTTGCTTAGGTTACGATAATATATTTTCATGAAGTAAAACCCAGCACAATATCCTATCCCTTGCCTGACTCTGGAAGCATAAAACATGTGGAGCAATTTTCTGCATGCTTCCATACTGCCAAATACTATACATCACCAGAGTTCTGTCTGTCTATGACTACAAGGCACTTAAAATAGCAGTCAGTTAAATATATTATTAATGTTAATAGAGCCTTTATCTAGACTTTTTAATTATGTATTAATTATTGTGTACTCCTTTTTATGATGTGACTTTTACGGCTCAGTAGAGCCGAATAAAGAATTTTGACTGACTGACAGATCGTCCAGAGACAATGCAAGATATGAGGTAAGGCCTGATTAGAAATTCAGAATCTTCGACTACTTTCCAAAGATACCTGCAGAATATCACACTTTTCCACAATTCTGTCAGTTTATGCAGAGCAAGGAGCAGTAGCAGAATTCACAAGAAGATACATAGAAATAAAATACTGCAGAATTTACACCAGTTGCACAAATTTTGATTTGTAGTCCAAGACTAAGCTGTGCTGTCCCACAAATAATCTACCACAAATTCATAAAGTCTCCCCTAAACAGGCTTTGGGCTACTTTTGGAATGGGTTTGAAAGAATTGTGACCTGCATATTAAATGAATGACCATATTGTGTTTGTGTTAAATCATATTGTGTCATGTTACTGAGGTGCTGAATATCTAAACACAATGCTTGGCTACTTCAGAGTGCTCAAAGAAATACTTCCTCGAGGTATCGGCTGATTAGCTACTTCCAGGTCTTAGAAACCTGCCACAGTGACTTTATGACACTTAAACATCACAAGGCTATCTTTAAAAATGTAGAGTTCAGTCCTTCCTCAGTTCAAAAAATAACTTTCATCTTTCATTGACACTGCCTTCGGGCTGTTGAGGGCAGATTTCATGCTTAAATCTCTGATTAGAATTGCCTAATGAAACATGGGATGTATTTTTTAAAGGGAGCAACGTATATATAGATGATGGCCTACAGCTCTGTGTAAAATGTCAGGTCAACTTAAATTAGTTTGTTTTGCAAACTTCATAGAAGGAGTGTCTGGAATGTCCAGGGAATATAACACTTAACAACTGGTGAAAATGTCAGAGGTACCAATAAAGTGCTGAAGAGAGCACACAAGGAAATGGCGAGAGTGAAAATCAGACACTGATAATTATGACTGTACTACAACAAACACTGTGGTAAATCATAAAATTATTTATGAAGTAATGGATAACGTTGGACCTGTTTAATTTCCGTATTAAATTATCAAGCATGTACTTACCATCCTTGACCCGGAAAACCTGCAAATTTCTAGTGATTTATTTCAGATGTTCTTCGCAGAACAAACTGAACACTAAACTTGGTGAAAAATCTTACTTTTCCCTTTTTTTTTTTTTTATTTCAAATCGTTTTTATTGAGTTTTAAGAAATGAACATGTAACTAATAAAAATACAATACAATACAGTAATGTAAACATAAGAGCGAAAATGAGAATTACTGACAAAACATAGTAATATGAATGATGATGATGATAAATAAATAAATAAATGAATGGATGGAAAACTACAAGTTACTCAAGTGCCTAGCCATGGTGTTCGCAGTGAGCCCGCAGCGACGTATAGGTGGACAAACAAGCACGGTTTCACCTACGAGAGTTCAGAAACAGATGCAGTACGATATATAGTACAGGTGTGTCAGGCAGGTATATTTTCACAGTTGCGAAGGCAGGAAATACAAATCGATACAGGAGTGTCCCCACAAATGTAGCATACAATACTCTTACAGTCTATGTATTAGGACGATTTTCACGGGGGGTCATATGAGAAGGATGAGGCATCAAGGGACTTCCACAATTTCCTGTGTGATTTACGCCATGGAGAGGTATGAAGTGCGACATTATCTGCTCCTCTAAGGAAAGAAAGCCATTCCTGCCACAATCTAAAAGAAACTTCTTTTGAGTTTTTCCACTTACACAGTATAACCTTACAGGCTAAAGTGAGCATGAGATCTAGCAAGTATCGGTCATTCACATCTTCGATCTTGGGGTCCAGAACACCTAGTATAATATAGGAAAATTCCTTTGGAGGGGCTATTTTGAAAGTATTGTTTATACATTCGTAAACCTTATCCCAGTATGTTTGTAAGGTAGGGCAATAGAAGAGCATGTGGGCGAGGTTGCCGACGTGAGATTTACAATTCCAGCATGTCGGGCTGTCACTGAGATTAAGTTTAAAGATTTTCTCGGGAGTCCAGTATGACCTATTTATTAGCATAAGTTTGGTTTGCGACAATATTGGAGATATCTTGTTCGAGAATGGGGTGATATGTATTTTCTCCCAATCAAATGGGATAGTGCTGGAGTTTAGTTCAGATTCCCATTTCACTTCGCATTTCACGTGAGCTTTGCGAGGCTTAGGGGAAAGAAGCTTATATATTTTCGAGACGGTGTGTCCTGACTTTAGCAGCTGTGATATCTTTGAGACTATCGACGGATCGGAGGGTTTAATGGAGCGTATCGAGAGGAGAGATTTTAGTTTTAGGAATTTATAAAAATCCATTGGTTTTAGTCCGTGGCGAGCCTGGAGGACGGAAAAAGGTAATGGTAGGGTCCCTATAAAAAGGTCCTTGACTAGATTTATGCCGTTTTTAGACCAGTGATCCCAATGGAGCGTCCCTCCATCAACCTTCAGGCTCGGATTGTGCCAGAGAGAGGACAAGTTGGACTTATTGGCTTTTAGTGTGGAGAAGTGTTCCAGCTGTAGTAGAGCTCTCTTAGTATTAAGCAAAATGTATTTAGAGTGGGGAAGGTAGGATATATCCATGGTGAGGAGAGCAGGTAGAGGCATGTCGTTGATGATTGACCTTTCTATATCTATCCAGACCGGGGTGTAGTCAGTCTGAGGGATTAGCCAGTTAGAACCTTGTTTGCAAAGATATGCTGTTTGATAGTTCCTGAAGTTCGGGAGGCCCAGACCACCTTTCTCTTTCGGTAATTGGAGTTTTTTCATTGATATTCTGGGTTTCTTGCCTTGCCAAAGGAACGTGTTGAAAAGTTTATAAATTCTATTCAGGAAGTCATTTGAAAATGTCATTGGTAGCATGCTAGCTAGATAATTAACAAGAGGAGTAATCATCATTTTTAAAGTCTCAGCTCTTCCCCACCAGGATAAAAATTTAGGTGACCAACCATCTAGCAATGAAGAGATTTTCTTGTGAAGGGCATTTTCATTAGTTTGGAGGGTGGTGATCAGATCTCCCGTGAAGTCCAGGCCCAGGTATTTGAAGCACTTAGATTGCCACAGGAGACCTGAGTCACCAATAATCTCTTTCCCCCCAAGGTTATTCAGGAGTTTTACCTCAGTCTTGTCTTTATTTATTTTATAGCCAGAAACTGCAGCAAAGTCTTCTATTGAGGACATGAGAGCAGGGATAGCATCTTCCGCATTCTCAGAGACAACTAAAACGTCGTCGGCATAGGCCGTTATTTTGACCGTACAGTTACTGAATCGTATCCCTGAGATCTGGTCATTATTCCTAAGGTGATATAGGAAGGGTTCAATTGCAAGTAGGAATAGGGAGGGAGAAAGAGGGCATCCCTGTCTTGTTCCTTGTTGTAATGTGAAGGAAGATGAGAGGCAGCCTCCCGCACGTACCCTGGCCATGGGGTTAAAATATAGTGCCATTACCATACGTGTAAAATTCTCGCCTAGATTAAATTTGTCCAGCGTTGCTGCCAAGTAGGCCCAGTCTACTTTGTCGAAAGCCTTTTCGGCATCTAAAGTGATAGCAACTGTTGGCGAGTCAGTAAGTTTGGCTTTCTCTAGGACATGAGCTAGGATACGGGTATTGTCACTAGATAGTCTGTTTTTTAAAAACCCACTTGTGAGGGATGAATAAGTTTAGGTAAAAATTTTTGAAGGCGTTTGGCGAGAATCGTTGCATAAATTTTGCAGTCTAAGTTAATTAGAGAGATCGGTCTGTAGTTTTTGGGGAGTGTTGGATCCTTACCCTCTTTGGGGATTACTGCTATAATGGCTTCTGCTGGTGTCCCATTGATTTGGCCAGAGTTACTAAATTCGTGGAACAAGTTTAGGAGTGGGGTAGTTAGTGTCGAGGAGAAGCATTTGTAAAACTTGGCATTAAACCCATCAGGGCCCGGAGCCTTCCCAATTTTGAGGGACTTAATTGAGCTTTCGATTTCAGAGACGGTGATTGGGCTATTGATTTCAATTTTCTCTCGATCAGAGAGGGCAGGAAGTGTGCATTTATTTAGATAACCTTGTGTTTTTGTACTGTCCAAATCCTGGTTCTTGCTATACAGAGTGCTATAAAAATCCTTAAAAATGTCTGCAATTTTGTCAGGGTCAGAGTGAGCTAAGCCTTTTTGGTCTACTAGGTTCTTAATCGTATTCTTCTGTAGTTTAAACTTTAGGTATGAGGCTAGACTTTTCCCTGCCTTGTTGGACTCACAAAGCTTGATGCTTTTTTGTTTGCTTATCCATATCCCTGCTCTGTCACTAAGTATTTTATTATACTCGTATTTCTTTTTTACTATTTCGTTCAGGACTGAGGTGTCTCTAGATATTACATGTTTCCCTTCTAGCATAGCAATCTCATTTTCTAGCTTCTCAAGAGTGTTATTGGAGTCCCTATTCATGGCGGTTCTAATTTTAATGATCTCTCCTCTGATGGAGCTCTTCAAAGCCTCCCATCGTGTGAGATCCGATGTGTCCCCCTTTTTGTTAACCATAAGGTAATTCTGTATCGCGCTCTGAATGGATTGTCTGTGGGACTCTTTTTCTAAAACTTCATTGTTGAGCCTCCAGAGAGGTTGTTTTTTAAAAGGCTTCGGGTCAGATATAGATAAGCTGATGCATGAGTGGTCTGAGATCACTCTTGGCTCAATCGATGTTTCTTCGATTCTGGCTGTGGTATTGCCGGAAATAAGCAGGTAGTCAATGCGTGAGTAGGAGTTATGTGGGGACGAATAGAAGGTATATTCCCTTCCTGTGGGATTTTGTAGTCTCCAAGTGTCCATCAAATTGAATCGTGTGCAGAGATTAATAAGGGCTTTGTGAGAGTTGTTCGTGCGAAAAGGGCAGCGCGAGTCCCTGTCTAATGCCGGGTCCATGGGAAGATTGAAATCGCCCGCTAGTATGTGCATAGCAGTGTCTGGGATTGTGTCAATTTGTTTGCTTAAATCATCCCAGAATTCCAACTCGTCCCTGTTGGGGGCATAGATATTAGTAATGTAAAATTCCGTATTGTCTTTTAACAATTTTGTGGTAATCCACCTCCCTTTAGTGTCGGATGTGCTTGCCACCAAGTCGATGTTTGATTTCTTTGCTACTAGAGTCAGGACACCATTTTTCTTTCCTATTGCGTCAGAACCAGCAATGTCGCTGTAAGACCTATTTCTAAGTGAATTAAATTGTTTTGAGTCGATCTTCGTCTCTTGGAGAAGGAAAATGTCACCCCTCTGTTTGTGAAGGTACTCAAGTATCTTCCTTCGTTTAACAGGGCGGTTTAGGCCTTTAACGTTTAGTGAGACTATCTTGAGGTTGTTATTAACTATGACACCTGTGGAAATTTGCGGCATCATAAGTGCGTTGACAACATTGTAGCTCTGTAGTAATGTTTGCGCGGTTTACTCACTATATGATGAGAGATTGTAGTCCTATTTTGTGTGTGTAATGAAGTTAGTGGACATATTTGCGTGAAATTGATTAGCCATGTGTGCGTGTCACATATATGTGTCATGTTACACAAGGGGGTGCCTCCTATATCTGTAAGGTTATCATTGTGGAGTAGTAGGTTCAAGACACAAGGCATGATACTTAAGTGTTGAGGCTTGTCCCTTACATAGGGTATACGTATCAATGTGGTTTCACCTTTGTGTAATAAGAAATCATAACGAGACATAGTATTTAAGATAAAAGGCAAGGCACACAAGCAGAGAGACATGGAACATATTCGGTGTTTACCAGTCATCATGGTGCACTGAGTACAGTATGACACTAACCTTGAATAAGAAGATAAGGTACCTGTGTAAAAATATACGTCATTTCTATAAGGCATCTCAGATAATGTGGCAACACCTGTGTATGTGCGGATGTCACTGCGGGAAGCACTGCGAAGATCATCACTTGAAGAAATAGGCAAGGCACTTGAGTAAGGAGGACAATTATGGACAAAATGAAGGAGACAGCAAACACTGAAAAATAATAATAATAATGTAAGAAAAACAAGATCCAAAACCCTAACCCTACCCACCCCCACCCTCAACCCTAACCCTCCCAACCAACCCTGAAGGTAGATAACAGGCATGGTGACAAGGGAAGAGAGCTCCCCTCCCATGGGAGCCAGATGCGATTGTGTTGGACGCTTGAGTCCATTCTGTGGCTTAAGGAGTAACAAACTTCAACATTCGAGAACTGAGAATAGAGAACTGAGACCTGAGTGTGAATAGGTTGTCGTATGGACCATTGCAGAATATAGCGTATTGCCAGTTTATGCTAGTTATGCCTTATGCTTATTGAATGTATAACTCAAAATGAGGCGAGTGTTGGGATTTACCCAATAGTCTAGCAATATCTGTTGGCAGGCTAGTTAATTAGCTAACATTTAACAAGTAACAAATAGCAAGTAACAAGTTGCCTGACTGCCTGACTTCCAGCATTACGGCCTAGGATAGAGTCCAGGGTCAATAGGTATAAGTCAATGCCCTGTATCAGTAACATAGAACACATTTACACTTATATTTCAGATTGAGTTAAAGAGACATGAATCTACATAAAGGTCAGGTGATGGCCAGAAAGGACCAGCAGACATGCAGACATGTGTGGCCAAAGAGTTCATCTTGTCATTGTACAAGACATTTGTAAATCACGTTTGCTGATTTAAATGGAATTAAATGGAAACTAAGTGAATACTAGGTGGCTAAGTTATACATAGCGTACATGGCGAACCAGGGATGAGCCAAGGACAAGAGGCCGTCTTTAATACAAATGAGACCATAAGAATGCGTATTCAGAGTGCATACTCAGATGCATACACAGTTGGAGGCAAAGGGGATCAAATCTTGCTATACAGTACGCTGTATGGTAGCTATACATTGGAGGTTTTTAAGAGACTACATTGGAGGTTTTAACAGATTATCGGCGATCATCGGCGATTATCGGCGATCAAGGAAGGCCCTGAGGAAGGCCCTGAGGTCGCCGTGTCCATTAAGGGGTCATCAGGCCCATCAAGGAATCTTTTAGTTGTAGGTGGTCTGTGAAGAAATGTGGAGAACCCTTGATCATCACTCGGAATTTTGCTGGACCTGCGAAGGCAAACTGATAGTTCAAGGATCTTAGCCTTGGGCGAAGTGCTAGGAACCCCTTTCTGGTGTCCACAGTTTCCTTGCTGTAGTCTTGAGAAATAAAAACTTTGTTGTTTTTCCAAAGGATATGGTTGTTTTTACGCATGAAGGCAAGGATCTGTTCCACATGTTGGTAACGGAGAGGCTTACATACAATTGGTCTTGGTATTTTCTGACTCGCTACGATCCTAGTTGGGACCCGATGAGCCCTGTCAAATTCCAGAGGTTTGCTGAAAGTCAAGTTAGTGGCTTGCGCGAACCAGCTTTCCAAAAAAGTGATGCAGGAGCTGGAAGGATCTTCCTCACCCTCCGGAATTCCAAAATTCTTAGATTCCCTCTCCTATTCCTGTCTTCAAGCCCTGACAAACGTTTCGTTAGAGAGTCCGTTGTTACTGATAGGTTTTTGAGGGATTTACATACTTTAGTTTCAGTGTCCTCTAGTTGGCTGATTCTGCTCTCTGTTTCTGACAGTCTGACGTTAGTGTCTCTAATATCTTGTCTAATTGCAGAGATTTCTTCTTTAGTTGACTTGGCTAGATCATGAACCTCTGCTAGTTTGCTTAGTATGGTATCCATCGTTGCGTTGATGTCGCGTTTGCCTTTAGTGGGAGAATCTGGATTTGGAGGGTCGGCTTTGAGTCTCTTGAGGTTTTTAGATTCTTTTTCGGCCATTTTTGGGTGGTTATCGTTTTCCTGCAGTAAGCCTGAAAATAATTGGTATGATTGATCTTGATACTTGTAGTATTAGTACTGACCACATTGACTACTCGTATACAAACTGTCGGCAGCAGCAGCAGTGGCACTGGGACTGGTAGGCACTGGTAGGCACTGAAATGTACTAGATTTGTTGGAGGATTTGTTGGAGGTGCACAGTGACTTCAGAATCACAGTGCCTTCATAATCCCCGGAATCCTCTAGAATCCTCTAGAGTACCACCACCAGAGGTACCATTACAGAGACAGGGTCAGGCACATGGCTGTGAAAAAGTATTCCAGGTTAGGTGACTCATCAATGGCATTAACCTAAGAAATTCAATATAATTTTAAGGGAACAGAGCAGACTCAAGAGGTGCAGGTACTGCAGAAACTTCATATACATGCATGGGTTTATATGGCAGCCGCCATCTTAAAGTCAGGCAACAGAGTGCAACCCAGGATACACATTTACCTCAAATTTGCCACCATTACAGCAACCATTTAGCACAATTTAGGCATACATTGCTACTTGGCTCTTTAGTTCAGCTTCAATTGTTGAGTGCAAGTCAGATTAGACGGGTTTTTATTTGATTTGATTTTCGCGCCGATTTGGCCGCCATTTTATGTGCTGATCATTGGGTGCACACTACGCTGGTGTGAGCTGATAAATTACGCTGGTGTAAGCTAATAAACTTAGCCTCTTATTGCATTGCAATAGCAGTTTATTCCATGAAGGCAGTCGCGTAGTGTACGCTCGAGCAGCTGCTGGGAGATCAGAGTCTTAGCGGTGTAGCGGTAGTAGTGTAGCGGTAGGGGAAAGCCCGGCTATTTTCGGGCGCATCCCTTTTAAGTACAGGCGCGCGCGATCTTACTTCGCAGCCACTAAGGCTGGTTGACTGCGGCTTCCCTCGGTGCAGCAATCCCTTGCCTCTGGATAGTTCCGTTGTTGGGCTCAACTCGGTGGTCTGAAGGCACACTCTACTTGTCTCCGCTGGTGGCGCCGAGGTGAGATGTAGCGCGGCGCGAGATGCAGGGATAAGTGTCAGTCAGACGGGGGTAGAGACGGTGAGGGTTCCGCTGCCCTTGCTGAAGGTCTGAGTCGTCCAAATTTAATTCTGCTGCATTCCTCAGCTATTCCGTCACTTTATTGCCGTCAGGGATGACAACAGTTGATATGGAAAACGGGTGTAAATTCCAACTCTGGCATCACCACGGGAGGAGACGAAGGCACACGCCGCCATCTTCGCTGACGTCCAAACCACGCCCCCCTACTTTTCCCTTTTTTACTGGCACCTGCTCTTATGAGACAAGATAACATTTTGTAAATATTTCACATTCTGTGTTAATCACTTGGTAAATTCTTCTATGATGTATTCACTCGTCTTTAAACCAGACGCCCTCTAATCTCAGGAATTAGCTTTATGTGCACTGCTGTAAACTATGCTGGGCTTAGACGCCAATTAACATCCCTCGTGTGAGTCTCCAAGTTTATTACATTAAAATTATGCATACGACCTTCAATATCGGAATTTGCTTTATTACTTGTCACTAAGGACATCTGCTGAATTTCAAATAGTAAGCTGCTTGTGTTCATTTTGTATTCAAATATTGAGTCGCACATCCCTTTCGTAGTCAGAACCTAATGAAAATTGAGAGAGATAATGTTCATTTTGTATCTATATATTGGTTTCAGATTGCGCTGTTTTGATTGACAAGGTGCACATACTGCTTTTGGGAATCTAGCCCTCCGGCTTCAGGTGATTGGTTAATAGGGTACGTAAAGGGCCAGGATAGGACCCAGAAGGAACTCAAAAACATGTTGCAGTCCAAACCCATATTGCACCAAACAAGCATGGCGAGCATGTCTGGCCGTCTGCGGTAGTGACTAAGGGAAATTAGAACCCCCACACAGAAATTTTGAAAAATTAGGGAGAAACGAGCCATTTTACTTCAAGGCCTTCAACAGTAATGTAACTACTACCACTTCGTGTGTTTTTCTCTAATTGTCAAGATGTTCAACTTCTTTCCCTAACATTCTCCAACGGTTAATACAACAGCAACAGCACACTTAGAACAGAACACAGCACCAGGTGCGCACACAGCCCCGGCGTGCCTTAACTGACATCAGGAGGTCCCAATAGCATTTGACTATAACCCAAATCCTCCAGAACACACAAGACAGACTTCTGAGGAAATACACAACTAAGTACAGGCAGGCTAAACAGTTACGTATCAATGTGCTCTAAATAGTACTGCCCACCAAGATATTTTTATTCTAGTCAGTAAAGGGTTACACAGCCCTGTGGTTGACAGGGCACAGGCATCCATCCTTTCAAATGCAGTAGTGCACAGCTCCCGGCAAATGGGCTACTTACATGAACACTCCTTGCAAAACAAACATCACGATGGCATGATAAAAAGCTCCTCTTCGCCAGTGCGAGGAGGAGCAGCTGACCATGTCCTGAGAGACACTGCGAAACATAAAAAACACACAAGTACGATGGAGCCCCTCTTTCCTCGCCAATGCTATCTGACACTAATGGTTCAGGTCAGCTCCCAACGCAACAGCTATGCGGCGTTACCTGGCGTCCCTTCCGTAAAGTTTACAAGACCCACGCTTTACTCACTGGCTCTGCGGGAGGCGCCCAGTGGGTTCTGTTCCTCCAGCCGCCCTCGATAGCTACCGTGGCAGCTCTGTGAGCTATCCATTGAGGAGCAGTAGGGGTGGCATGTCCACTGTGTGATCCTCGCCCATGCGCCGACGTTTTTGTGCTCCCAGCCTCACCCTGCAGAGGGAGCCTGGGGCTTCATTAGTTTACATGCAGTTACCGGGGCAACGGCTACTCTCCGCCCGGAGCAGCGGGCACGGGTTACGATTCACTTCCTTGTCCCTTCGTGGGAATCAACTTCCAACTAAAGCAATCTATGACACAAACGAACAAGCACGGAATAGAAACGGTGCGCGCGCACCACAGAGGAGCCGAACGTGAAACCAGTGGTGCGCGCGCACCACAGAGGAGCGGGGGGAGGGAGCGCGGCAGCGAGGCGAACGCGCGCTGCTGCTCGTTCTGGCCACCGTCGGGAATGGGCGCGGCAAAGGCGGGACATGCGCCCGCCTTTGACCAATCGCGTACCGTCTCCATAAAAAAAACGCACGCTCCAGCCAATGTGGGCTTCCCAAAGCAAAACCACACGCACGAGCGTGTGGGTAGCTTTCAGAAGCCCATTCAAGAGGTCTCGCGCTGCGCGAGCAGTGCTGCGCACTGCAACGCTAGGCGTGAGACCTAAAAAGGAAGCTCATCGTGATTGGAGCATGCCGTGCTGCTGGGGGAGGGGGTGATGGGGCAAATGAAGGGTGTTACCCAGGTCTCAAGTGAAACAAGGATGTATTCTGCATGTCACATCACTAGGCAGACAAGAGATAAGCTGTGAGATGAAAGCTCTTTACTTTCTCAAGCTCGGTCTGCAAAATATGTTGTCCTATTTGTGCTGATGGAGGCCTATGTGTGTAAAACACACTTGTAATAATTATTTATTTATCACACAATAAAACAGAATGTGTTTAGCCAGTGATGTAATGCAAAACAAAGCTCCCCCCCACCACGGAATGTGATGAGTAGCTCCCGCAACTCACATATCTCCCAGAAATGTATTTACCTTGGGCTGAATGGGAGCCACTGAAAGTTTGTCGGGCAACTGAGGAGCTGTGTCCCCCCCCCCTGTGCCACAGGGACCTTTGTTACACCCCTGTGTTTAGCACTGAATAATTAATTTGAATTATTACTTATGAAAAAGAGAGTAGGATTGAGGTGTGCTAATGGAATCTGTCACAAGAGCTTGAAACTGAAGTGGCTGCTGATGTCCAGACGTGTGCATCGGCTTGTCGGAGGGCATTATGGTTTACTGTATCTACCAGGTCTCTGTTTTTCACTGATCAATTTTCCAGTTCCTCACCCCACTTCTGCAGGCCCACACACCTCACTCCAGGACTATGCTGATGACTCGATATTGCCTGATAAACTTTTATGTTTACATTTCCTTCTACATTTTATGTTTCTTTTATTTCCCTTTTCTTCTTTTCCCTCCACTAGTTTTATATATTTGTATGCCAAGGTCACAACCTGGCAGAAGGCAAATAAAAACCTGACACTTGAGGTAAGAGTCATATTTATACCATGCTGGTGACTTGCAGGTATTTGCAGTAGGTACATAACTCCCCTGAGTAATCTTACTGTGGACCTGTGGCCGCCAAGTTACACACAGACACAGTTTCATTTTACAATGAATTAAGACGGTAACCATTAGATAACTCACTCTCCTCTCTCTAACTCACTCTCTTAGCTTCAGATCATCTCTCTCTGCCTCGCTCGATCGTCTTCTTATCTCATCCTCTCCTCACCTTTCTATCACCCCCCTCTCTCTCTCCCTATCCCTCAGTTGTGCCTTGCTCTCCTTGCCTCACTCTCCCCTCATCTTCCTCTCTCCCTGACTTATCTGTCCCTCCCCCTGCCTCAACTTCCCCTCCCCCGCCTCACTGTTCTCTTTCTCATCATCCTTGCTCTCTCTTTGGGGCATATTCACAAGGACTTACTTGCCGAGTTACCGGCACCTTAGCGCAGCAAAAGTGGCAATAGAATTATCGCCCCATTCTCAAGCTGGTGCTAACTGCCTACATTACATCGCCACATAACCCGCGATAGCTGCTGCAACAAACATCGCCACGGATGACACCGCCAACTAACGCTAATGAGATGCAGAATAGGCGTGTCCGTGCAAAAACACACGAAAAGACAACACCGCGCGATTCTCAACGGACAGCTAGATCTGCGATGCGAGTCAAAAACAGGCGATAAGCCGCGGTAGCAGCAGGGATTTAACACCTGCCTTTTGCTGGTGCTAAGCAGGACGACTACTTGCAGTATGAAAGGGAGCCCAGACCAGAGCCACACCTGAAGACGAACAGACGCCATGGAGCTACTGATCATGCAGCTCGGAGACCCAAGAGGGCCACAACACCCACCGCCACCACCCCCAGGCCCGCCACCCCCCCCAGGACCCCACTTCCTCCCCCGGACTACCACAGAGGCAGCGCAGACAAAGACAGCGGACCTACCGTAAACGCACCAGCCTCACAGACTTAACGCCAGAGGAGGCCATTGCCCACTACAGGCTCAAAAGGGCAACCATCCACCGCATCCTGACCCACATCGCCCACAGGCTGACGGTACCAACACAGCGGAGAACCAACATCCCTCCGCAGACAAAGCTGCTGGCTGTGCTGCACTTGTTGGCCTCTGGTACCTTCCATCCCACAACTGCCAGAGTCGGAGGAGTCTCACAGCCAGCCCTATCCAAGTTCATCACACCTGTCCTGGATGCCATCATCAGCCTGGTACCCCAGCACCTTCACTTCCCCCACACTGCGCAGGAGCAGCTGGAGACCAAGCAAGGCTTCTACGCCATAGCTGGATTCCCTCACTTGTTGGGGGCTATTGACTGCACACATGTCCTACTTGTGCCCCCTGCCGACACTGCACACAACTACCGCAACAGAAAGCACACGCATTCCATCAATGTGCAGGCAATAGTGGACCACCGGGTACTCTTCACCAATGTTGTGGCCAACTACCCAGGCAGTGTGCACGATTCATTCATCTTCCGACAGTCCATCATCAACCAGCGCTTCGAGGCTGGCACCTATGGCAATGCATTGCTCGTTGGTAAGTACCAAATGAACACACCACACACCTCATCTCCACAGTCATGCAACTCACGACTCTGGGAATGGCCACGCAGCAAATCTACATGCAACATGCCACACAACATGCCCACCGACCAGACATGACAACACAACTCAATTGGGAACCTGGGCTTGCCATGTACACAACCCAGCTACGGCATGGTACCACAGCCACACAATAGCAGAATGTGTGGAGAGGTTGGAAGCAAGCATTTGCGAAGGAGGCAAGTGACTAATGAATGAGAACCTACCCAATGACAAGTGTGGCGTGGATGTGCTGGACAGACTTGAGTATGCGAACCACGGAAATGTCTATGTGGACATTAACTGTTGGTGCATCGAGTGTAGTGGCCAGTGGACGCTACCATGTCACCTCAGGCTGTGGGGTGGAATGCCAAAATGTCACCCATTACGCCCCCCCGTAGGCGTGGGCGGAGTGGGTTGGCCCGGCGTACGCCAGGCCTGCGTAGGGGTGTGAATAAAAACCCTGTTGCTCTGGGCGTGGTTCTCTTCTGGAATGGCCAACGTGTCTGCCAGGGCAGCGCCTCTCAGCCCGCCATGAGGCCGACGCCGTGAGCGGCGGGGCCTGCGACCCTGTGCGCCTGCTGCACCCCAGGCCGCTGGTCCCCAGACCCGTCTTGCCCGCCCCAGTGCACCAAGGCCGCTCTGCTCACCTGACGACACCGGCGTGTGTCAAAGAGGGCCCACCACGTGCCAGTGCAAGCTCCAAGCACCAGGCCTGCGACCTTGACAGCCTCGTCAGACCATCGCTGGCCTCCACGACGCAGGCCCACAGCACTCCTTTCTCGTTGACATACCCCACCAGCGTACACTGCGGCCCAGTTGGTGACACATTTGGAACTGAGTCTTGAGTTTTGAGTGGCTGTGACCAAATGTTGATGGCAGTGTTTATATCACTAAACTCCCTTCGATCTGGTGTCCCAAACTCTGCATCGCAAGCACACGACACGTGTCTGTGGGCCTGTGCTGACCGCTGCCCCTGGCCTACACTGCGGTCCAGTAGGTCCCACATCCAGCACTTAGTCGTGATTCATGAATGGCAGGGTCCATACCAGTGAACGCACGGAGAGGAGTAAGAGGAAGATGCGGTTCAGTCCGGATGAAAGCTGGATCCTCGTTACGGAGGTGACCGAACACTAGCAACAACTGACCTTGTGCCACTAACCCTGTTCAACGCAAGCCGGCGACACGTGGTGCCACTAATCCTGTTCAACGCAAGCCGGCGACACGTGGTGCCACTAACCCTGTTCAACGCAAGCCGGCGACACGTGTTTGTGGGCCCCTGCAGACTACTGGCTTCGGCATGCACTGCGGGCCAGCCGGCCTCACACCAATCACATCAAGGCGGGACCAGCCAGGACACGGCATCGTCGCAGGCTGCACACATGCTCAGCTCTGGTGCCTCAGCCTCCGTGAGCCACACGGCATCGCCACATGACATTTCAACGCTGTGTGTGGGAGTTCCAGGAGGAGCTGGCTAAACTACGGTTGGCCCATGCACACCGCTGCCACCGGCCGACACTGCGGTCAAGTAGGTCCCACATTTGTAACTGGGTCTTGATTTCTGAATGGCTGAGTTTACACCAATGTGCATGCCTCATCGCAGACTGCATCCCCTTGCAGCCCTGGTGCCACTGACTCCATGCGCCGTGAGTCATGGTCACTCTCTAGTTGAACTTTGGTGGCGTCTGAGTCTGTGGCCTGGGGGTTGTCGTCATCATCATCTGGCAGGTACGGACTTGATGTTTGGCATGAGTCTGTGGCATTCATATCCCCCATGTTGCCTGTTGCTGCTTGGTTGTGCCCTCTGCATCATGCCCTGGGGGATCACCTTCCACTGTCCCACGATATACTCAGCGACAGTCACCTTGGACATCTATGAGGACCCGCTCAGCTCTCATGGGCCTAGCCCAGTGCATCGCAAGTCACCGTCCCGTGGCGGTGTGCACGTGCCGGCCGCTGTGCATCCGGGGCCACTAACTCTGTGCACCTCAAGTCATGGTCCCTTGCTGTTTGCACTTTGAACTTCTGATTGAGTGATGATTGTTGTAGTTGTTGCCAGCACCAAACACTCCCTGGGGGCTGTCTTATACTAACCCCACGCACAGCCAGCACAGGCGTCACTGGACTAGTGTGCCTGCCAACACATCATGCCGAACCACCTATTGACTCATCTCTCTCTCTGCACTGTCACAGGTGATCAGGGATATGCACTCTGCCCTTGGATGATGACACCCCTCCGAGACCCGAACACACATGCCCAGAGGCAGTACAATGCGTCCCACATATGCACCAGGGGCTTCGTGAAACGCACTTTTGGCGCGTTGAAGTCACGTTTCAGGTGCCTGGACATCACAGGCGGAAGGCTCCTGTACAGGCCAGACATCGTGTGCAAGATGATCGTTGCATGTTGTGTTTTGCACAACATCTGTGTACGCTCCAATGCCCCATGGATCCAAGTGCCAGATGCACCGGACGATGATGAGGACGATGGGGCAGGTGGCCCACACCCCACTGCAGCTGCAGCAGGAATAGCCCGTAGGAACACCCTCATTGCCAATTTCTTCACCTGAGCACGTCACTTTGTGTCCGTCCTGTACAATCATGGGACAGTACAAAATGTCCACTGGCACTGCATGTGTAAATAAAACTATTACAGGTTACAGGTTGTACTCGTCCATTGTCATGTCGCAGATTCCTGCAATGCCAGATGTCATTGGCCATTTTGTGCACGCATGCGGCACCAGTTGTGTCCTGTGTTCTGTTGTGAAAGTGTTACAGTATGTACCACATTGTTGACAATGTTGGGGTGCTCTTATTCTTATGTGTGTATGCTGCACTGTGGCTGAGTCGCCCCTGCAGCTCTGAATTGGCTGCCACTCATCCCTTTCAGGCAGTGTGCCTTTCACTTCTGTGCGTCTACAGTGCTGAGATGTTGCAGACTTGAGTGAATTGTGCTCTTCGTCGCGTTGTGACTCGTGGTCATGGTCTGTCGGCGGTAGTGTAGTTGCGGTCAGGGGGTTTTTGTGCACGTGGATGTGTCCGAGTGTGACCTGCACCTGTGCGGATCTGGCCCACACTCAGCCACCTCAGTGTTGTGGCCTGCACATTGACATGATAATTGGACTGCAGCCATGCTACTCGTCATGTAGTGTCTCTTGCCTTGTCAGTGTGGCTGACGGATACGCATCTTCGCTGGGTTTCGCACGTGTGCATGTGTTGGTTGTGTGATTGGTGATGTGTTGGGTGGGGGCCCCTTTGGGCACATGGTGGAGGTGGGACTACTTGGTGTTTGTGTGTGTGCTGCAGTGTTCCAGATGGATCAGGGACATGATCCAGAGTCATTGTGGGTGTGCAGTGTGCTCTGCTTAATTGTGCATGTGTGCCATTGTGCCCACCTCCCCCCGTCCCCCCACTCCGTGGTCGGTACTCACCCTATTGATGTTGTGTCAGGTCATGTTGAGCAGTGTCCGGGTCCTCAGATCCTGTCACCGTCTCCCGACTGATGACTGTGGCCACCATTTTCTCCATTTCATCCAGCTCCTGGTGTTCTGCTGGCCCCCCACATCCAATGTGCGTTGCTGCTTTCATGTTGGCAGCGAGTTCCTTCTTGGGTTTGCCCTTCACATCATTCCAGCGCCTCTTGTCCTCTTCCATTGTCCTCCTCGGCGCGGCAACGGCATTCACATGGTCCAAGATGGTCTGCCATCTCAGCGTCTTTGTTGCCAATGACACGTTGGAGGTGACGTACAGTTGGTGGTGGTGTTCTATCTCATCCGTGACGTGGATCCGGGTTTCCTGCAGACTGTACCCCATCTTCCTCTTCCTCTTCTCATTGCCCTTCCACGACACCTGGCTTCCTGGCTAGGCCTCCGTGGGTCTTGTGGGTTTCACGTTGTCCTCTGCACTCGGTCCGGGTACATCCTTGGTGCTCCGCAGTTCATCTTGTTTTTGGTGTGATCTTTTTGGGTGCTTTTCTTGTGCTTTTCCCCGCATGACGCGTGGGACTTGCTGGCCTCTCGCTAGTTTTCACACTGATTTTATCGCGGTTGGGCCCATCGCAACTTTTTTCGCGTTAGGGTTTGGATTTTTATCGCCGTCGCGGTAGTTGTTTCGCGGACATTTGCCGCATTATCATGCGAATATCGCACGGTATCGCCGTGTTGAGAATGCCATGTTAACACGGCGTTCTTTTCCCGCGATGGACTGCGATGTGAGAAGTTGCGGTAAGCTATTTTGGCGATGTTTATCATACGTTCTTGTGAATATACCCCTTTGTTTCCTGTTCCATTACTTCACTCCCTCCCTCTTTCTTGAAACATCCAACTTACATTTGTATTTAGGGGAGCCCATGACGGTGCTTGGGTGTATGGATTGGGTTTTTGGGTGTATAGACCCAATTATTTACCGGTAATCTTCACTACTCAAAGTTCTAGTCTTCATTGTCACAGCCCTAGGTACCCTCAGATCCCTGGGTGGGGCGCCCAAGAGTTCTTTCAGATACTTGGTGTTAAACAGCAGGTGTAATTCAAAAACACACCTTTTCATGTGATCAAGGGAGAAGGACTTAATAGGAAAGAATCATGTTAAAAGTGTGAATGTTTGGTTATTCTGGGGTAAATCCAGTCTGTGTCAGAGAACGAAGACTCACTTATATGACTGAATTTATTTCCTCCAGAAACGAAACGGGCTACACAATTAATAGTAGACCTCATCGAAGACAAGGTGCTTTGTGCAAGCTTGCAAAAATAAAATTGCCACAGTCATTCCTGTAACAAGACTGCAGATTGGGCTTCTCTTCCGAGGCCCTCCTTCTGAAGCAGTGGTTTAGCATTATGGAGGAGTAGGAGCTGGTACACAGCAGGCTGATTTCATTTTTTTTTTTAGATCTGGTGTAAAAGCACAGCTGTTTGCTGCTGTATTGTGACCTTTTCTTTAAATATTAAGAGTGGGCGATGGGGGGCTTTGAGGAGTATTTCTCATCTCATACTATTGTCTAGTCTATGTATCATTCCTCCTCCTATGCAGTGTTTGCATTTCAATGCGTGAGGGACTATTTAACATCCCAACAATGCACTGAATGATCGCACATTACAATCTGTTTATCATGAATGCATTATGCACAGACTGAAACCTTTTCGTGTTGAATTTTCATGGCAGCAGGCTCTTTTATTGTTTTTAGGAGGATTCACGTCTAAGTCACGCATATATGTTTATTCCCCGCATAAAAGCGCACAGAGACCAGCTGCTTAAAACGAAACAAGCATTGGCAAAGCAAACAGGATTGGCTTTCATGTGACAGTGCATGGAAACACAATCATATACAAATGCAGATTCATCGATTAGCATATTAGAGACAGAGCTATTGGCGTTGCCATTACATATCCCAATAATAGATGACATTAATTTCCAGCAGAACGACCGAAGTGCTTGCTGAGTGGACACTGTTAGGAGACATGAACCTCTGGCTGTAGATGACTAGCGGAATGCTGAGTTGTTAGGAAAATATTTTTGAGCATGCCTTTTTTTAAATATCATTTTCAAAAGAGTTCCGAGAGCAAATGTGGCCTTCCCTCCAAAATTCATTTTGGATCAATAAAATGAACCTTATATTTTTACTATTTCCTTTGTATGCGCTTTCCTCCAGCTGTTAGCACATGCATGCTTTCATTCCTAACATCTGTATTCGGCCTGGACTCCCTGAATATAAGTGGGTCTCCATGATTGTCTGGAAATTTTCCAAACAGGAAAATCGACCTCAAAACACCCTTGAAGTGGATCTCAAAAACGAAAATAAGAGAACCATTGTTTGTGGAGTCAATCGCATTTTCCGTGCACGCGATGCCTGCTGAGGCGAATACATTAAGCAGAAGCCATCCTCTACAATGGTTTTGTTTAAATACATTTCCGAAGATATAATTGTATGCCTGCCTATAGCCCGAGGAGCCTTCTGAAGAAAGTTCCTGAACACAACCGGAGCACCAGGCCTTCTCCTGCTGACAACACGAGGGGCACCAGTGCGGGGTCTCATGATGAGCCCACAAACGGCAGTGTAAGGGGGCAAAAGCCACAAGACACACGGGCACATGTGTGTGGACCCCATCCAACTTTACCAATGTGCCACGTCACCAGTTGCGTCATTGTGCTATAATTGGAGAGGTGGCATAATGATTAAAAGAAGTATAACTAAAGCGTGCAGTAGCCAATCGGCTTCTCCGTCCTTAAACTGAAGAGAGGACGGTGCAAGATAGGAGGGCAACACTCATTGTGCCACCCCTGCCACCTGCCATTGGATGGGCTGGCTGGGCAGGGGTTGTTGGCAGGCAGCCTGGCCTGCACCGCCACTGTAAAACATTCATCTCACCTCACAAGTACATTCAAAGCGAGCTGTACTTTCCTTTGTATTTTTGATTTTCTTCCTTTTAGGTGCCTCCTTCCTCTCTTACCAGAAACAACTTTACTGGGGAATAAACTTTACTTGGAAAAATCTTTACTAGGGGAATAAACTTTACCTGGAAAAATCTTTACTGGGGAATAAACTTTACCTGGATAAAACTTTACTGGAGAATACATGCTTCCTAAATACAAGGGGGCAGATCTACAAGGAAGTGCCGCAGCGTGGCAACGCAAGCACTTTGGCTGCGCCACGCTGCGGCACTTCCGAAGCACAGGAATGCGACATATTTACAATAATATGTCGCATTCCTGTGCTCTCCCCTGAGCTGGCGCACAAACTGCAGCCATGCGCCGGCGCAGGCACCCTTGCACCATGGTGCAAGGATGCCTGCGTCATGGGGAGATTGTTGTTGTGCAGGAAGGGGCACCTTCCTGCACAAAAACAATCACTACAGGCATTTTCCTCTTTCAGTGCGTGCTGTAGAATGCAGCACGCTTTGAAAGAGGAAAAAACGAGGAGAAATGAAAACATTTCTCCTCGTTGCGCCTCGCTACGCCTCCCCTGGGAAGGCATAGCATTGACACGCATTTCCAGATTTACTATTCCTCGTAAATCTGGAAATGTGTCTCGTTCCATGGGTGTTGCGTGGGAACACCCACAGCAACACCCATGGAACGCCCCTTCCACGCAAAGTGCTGTGTGTGAAGGGGCCATATTTACAAGGAGAGGAAAAGTCACTGTTAGAAATGGGATCTCTAGTTGGCAAGGGCTTGCACCTTTGTCCAAGTAGGGACCCTTCTTCCTAGTCAGGGTAAGGGAGTTACACTCCTAAAATAACCCCTGCTCACCCCCTTGGTAGCTTGGCACGAGCAGTCAGGCTTATTCTAGAGGCAGTGTGTAAAGCATTTGCACATAACCAACAGTAATACAGTGTAAGCACTACAAACGGACACCACACCAGTTTAGAAAAATAACCAATTTTTATATACTCAAGACAAGACCAATTACGACAAAAATCCACAATACTATACTTTAAAAACGAATGCTTGATAAGGTAACTTCTTCTTTGCAGGAATAACACAAAAGCAAAGTTCAGATGCAGTCGGTAGCCCCGTCCGGGTCTACCGCGATGCTGAATTACACAGAGTCCAACAGTTCCAGCCGACCGCGTCGCTACGGGCCAGCAGAGTCGTGAACAGACTCGGTCACAGTACCTTTCTCGTTGTGGCTGGTATGGAGTGTACGAGCCGGTTGGCGTTCGTCGCGGTTGCGGTGCAAGACGGAGCGATGCAAGGTGCGGTGTCCCTCGATGCGGTGCAGGTAGCGGCTCGATGAGCGTCGTGCAGACGGAGTCGGTGAGTCCAAGGCGTGTGGTGCAGGGCGAGACGGTGTACGATGCGGTGCTGACAGGTTGCGATGCATGCGACCAAGCCGGAGTGCGGGAGCTGGCGTCGGACAGCGGTGCGAGTCGGAGCGGTGCGTCGCAAACGTGCGAGCTGTGCCCCAAATGCGATGCGGTCACGACTGTTGAGCCAGTTGCAGCGTCCGCGTCGGTCGGGTCCGGCTGGTTCAGTGAAGCGATGCGATGCGAACTGCGGTGCCCACAGGTCACGGTGCAAGCAGCGGCTCGGTGTTGACGGCGTCGGACGTCGCCTACGATGAAACCAGGGTTGCGGTGCGAAGCGGGGCGATGCGGTCTGCGGTGCAAACAGGTCACCGGTCAGGGATGGATTCGGTTGACGGAGTCGGTTGCAGTTCCCTTCCTCTGTGGCAACTGAAACAGCGTTCCAGAAGCGGTACCCAGAGGCTTGTGAAGTCTTTGTAGTCCCTGAGACTTCTTAACAGGAGGCCAGCTCGGTTCCAGGCCCTTGGAGATACTCAGCACAAGTTTGTAGAAAGTTCAGTCCTTTCACTGCCCAAGGCAGAAGCAGCAGCTGCAGGCCAACCCAACAAAGCAACAACACAGCAAAGGGGCAGTACTCCTCCTGGCAGCTCTTCCAGCTCTTCGTCTTGGCAGGTTCCTTGATTCCAGCGAGATCTAAATTCATGGGGTCAGGGCCCTAATATTTATATCCCAAATTCCTTTGTTCTCTGAAGGCAGAGAGGCCTTTGCCTAGTCCAAACCAGTTCTGGAGCACTTTGTTGACAAGTCTCCGTCCCTTCTTTCAGAGAGTAGGCCAGGGACATCAGACGCACCACAGGAGGTGGAGCCAGCATTGTGGAGGGAAGGCACTGTCCTATTCAGGGCCCAGGTGCAACTCCTCCCACCCATCTACATGTAGATCTTGCTATTCAGCCCTGTGCTGACTCACCCCGTCTCCTGGCATCCCCCAGCCCCTGTCACTCACACTCCAGACAAGGAATACACAACCTCGCAGAGGCAGGCTTGGATGGTTAGACAAGAAAATACCCACTTTCTAAAAGTGGTATTTTCAAACACAGAATGTTAAAACCAACTTCACTAAAAGATGCATTTTATCATTCTGAGTCCAGGCATACTAAACTCGAATTTCTACCATGTTCCCTGGGTCAGTTAGGATTATAAGCTGTAATAATCAAAACTGCCCATTCTGGCCTATGGGGAACAGGTAGCCTTGCAATAGTGAAAAACGAACTAGGCTGTAATTCACTATCAGGACATGCCACACACACCAGGGCATGTCCTACCTTTCGCATACAACGCACCCTGCCCACAGGGGTACCTTGGGCCTACCTTAGGGGTGACTAACATGTAGAAAAGGGAAGGTTTAGGGACTTGCAAGTGTGCGCACTTGCCAAGTCGACATGGCAGCCCCAGGCTGCGCACAGGCTCTGCAATGGCAGGCCAGAGTTACACTTTACGGGCTGTTTGCGTGGGTGGCACAATCCAGTGCTGCAGCCCACCAACAGCATTTGATCTATAGGCCCTGGCACTCGTAGTGCACTTTACAAGGGACTGACACATAAACCAAATAGGCCAATCATGGAAACACCAATCCATAACACATTTTATACAGGAGCACGTGCACTTTCCCACTGGACAGAAGTGAGGAAAGTGCGCAGAATCATTACACCAGCAAAAACAGAGTCAAAACCGGGAGGTCAGAAAGCAAAAAGTCAGGGGAAACACGCCAAAAAATGCCAAGTCTAACACATGTCCCCTCCAGCTGAAAGTAGGGAGAACTACCCAACCCCATTGGAGTTCTCTTCACTAAGGCGGAAGAACCTGGACAGACCATCTGCGTTGGCGTGTTCTGTACCAGGGCGGTGTTCCACCGTAAAGTCCATTCCCTGTAGGGAGATGGACCACCTCAGCAGTTTTGGATTCTCACCCCTCATTTGCATCAACCATCTGAGGGGCCTGTGGTCTGTCTGAACCCGGAAGTGAGTCCCAAACAGGTATGGTCTCAACTTCTTCAGCGCCCAGACCACAGCAAAGCTTCCCTTTCTATGGCACTCCACCTCTGTTCCCTGGGGAGTAGTCTCCTGCTAAGGAAGACTACAGGCTGATCCAGGCCCTCTTCGTTCAGTTGTGAGAGCACCGCTCCCACACCATGCTCTGAAGCGTCAGTCTGCACGACGAATTCCTTGGAGAAGTCAGGTGCCTTGAGCACGGGCGCCGTGCACATGGCTGCCTTCAGGGCATCAAAAGCTTTCTGGCAGGACTCAGTCCAGATCACTTTCCTGGGCTGCTTCTTAGAAGTCAGCTCCGTTAAGGGGCAACGATGGTGCCATAGCCCTTAACAAATCTCCTATAGTAGCCGGTGAGACCTAAGAAGGCTCTCACCTCTGTCTGGGTCTTGGGGGCTCCCAAGCCAGAATGGTGTCAATCTTGGGTTGTAGGGCGCCACCTGGCCGCTTCCTACCTGGTGTCCCAAGTACACCACAGAACCCTGCCCGATCTGGCACTTACTGGCCTTGATCGTGAGGCCTGCACCTTGCAGAGCCCTCAACACTTTCTCAAGGTGCTGTAAATGTTCTTCCCAGCTGGAACTGAACACAGCAATGTCATCCAGGTAGGCGGCACTGAAATCCTCCAGCCCAGCCAACACCTGATTGACCAACCTCTGAAAGGTGGCAGGGGCATTCTTCAACCCAAAGGGCATCACCCGGAATTGGTAATGACCTTCTGGGGTTGAGAATGCTGATCTCTCCTTGGCCCCATCGGTTAAGGCAATCTGCCAGTACCCAGACGTCAAATCAAACGTGCTGAGGAACCGGGCAGCTCCCAACCGATCAATGAGCTCATCAGCTCTGGGGATGGGGTGCGCGTCAGTCCTGGTGACGGCATTGAGCCCACGGTAGTCCACACAAAACCGGAGCTCTGGAGTGGCACCGGGCGCAGCAGCCTTTGGGACCAAGACCACTGGGCTGGCCCAAGGACTGTGGGAGGGCTCAATCACCCCTAACGCCAACATCTTAGAGACCTCCTCCTTGATGCTGGCTCTGACCCGGTCAGTCAACCTGTAAATCTTGTGCTTCACAGGAGGGCTGTCACCAGTGTCCACGTCATGGGTACACCAGTGAGTAACACCGGGGGTCAGAGAGAACAGTGGGGCGAACTGTCCCAACAACTGGTGACAGTCCCCCTGCTGCTCCTGAGTCAGAGTAGGAGAGAGGATCACACCTTCTACCGACCCATCATGCTCCTTGGTAGACAGGAGGTCAGGGAGAGGCTCACTCTCCTCTTCCACCCCATCATCTGTCGCCAAGAGCATACTCACTTCGGACCTCTCGAAGTGGGGCTTGAGGCGGTTCACGTGAAGGACCCTCAAGGGGTTCCTTGGAGCTTGCAAATCCACCAGGTAGGTGACGTCACTTTTGCGCTCCACCACCTCATATGGCCCAGTCCACTTGTCCTGCAAGGCACAAGGTGCCACTGGGGCCATGACCCACACTTTTTGCCCAGGTTGAAATTCGACCAGAGTGGCATTCTGGTCATACCATCTCTTCATTTCTTCCTGGCTTGCTTCTAGGTTCGCCTGAGCGAGTTTCCTGAAGCGGGCAGTTTGGTTTCTAAAGGCCAGCATGTAGCTAAACACATCCTGGGGAGTTTTCCTGGGAGCTGCCTCCCAGCCTTCCTTTACCAAACTCAGAGGTCCTCTGACAGGGTGGCCATACAGGAGCTCAAAGGGGCTGTACCCAAGAGACTTCTGAGGCACCTCCCTGTATGCAAAGAGTAGGCATGGCAAGAGGACGTCCCACTTACGCCTCATGGGTTCTGTTAGACCCTTGATCATGCCTTTCAAGGTCTGGTTGAATCTCTCCACCAGACCGTTTCCTTGTGGGTGGTAAGGAGTGGTGAACTTGTAGGTTACACCACACTCCTTCCACAGGGATGTCATATACTTGGATATGAAATTGGTCCCCTATCAGAAACCACCTCTCTGGGGAATCCCACATGGGAAAAGATCCCCATTAACGCCCAGCCCACCACTGGCGCCGTCGTTGTCCTGAGAGGGATTGCCTCCGGGTACAGGGTGGCATGGTCCACCAAGACCAGGATGTACCTGTTGCCCATGGCTGTCTTGGGATCCAGTGGCCCCACAATATCCATCCCTACCCTTTCAAAGGGTGTACCAACAACAGGAAAAGGTTGGAGAGGAGCTTTGACCTTCCTCCCACTCTTACCACTTGCCTGGCAAGTTTGGCAAGACCTACAGTGTGCATCTGACTGCCTTCGCATTTGGGGCCAAAAGAAGTGGGTGACAAGCCTGTCAAAGGTCTTGTCCTGCCCCAAATGTCCTGCCAAAGGCACGTCATGAGCCAGACCCAGTAGGAAGGTCCTGAAGCGCTGGGGTACCACCAGCACACAGGCTGACCCAGGCTCAGCAACCTTAGGCTCACTGTATAGGAGACCACTCTCCCAGTAGATCAGATGTGACCCGGACTGATTACCAGCTGCCTGGTCTGCAGCCTGCCGCCGCAAACCCTCCAGAGTAGGGCACTCGTTCTGCTCCCGGCAGAACTCCTCCCTGGTGGGACCCCTTCTTGCTGCCAATGGGTCAGCTCAGAGATGTCTCCCAGTTCGGCTACCTGCTCCCCTGTAGGCACCGGGCGTCCCCCTCGAGGTCCGCCTCCTCCCGGTCCGTGGGAACTTCGGGGGCCGGTTTCCCGCGCCCCTGCCCTTTCTCTGGGCAGGGACTTGGGCCACTGTTCCAGGCTCCAAGTCCTCTTGATCACCCCTTTCTGGCTGCCATTGACCGAGTAGACACGCATGCCCACTCTGGCAACCCAAGCATCTCCAAGTGAGACCTGAGCTCAACATCCTTCCATAAGGACTGCTCCAGGTCGTTACCTAGCAGACAATCTACAGGCATGGTAGGGCTCACAACCACCCTCAAGGGACCTGAGACCCCCCCATTCAAAGGGAACCTGCGCCACCATACACTGGCGCTCAGAGTTGTCTACAGCAACTACTTGGTGGAATGCCCCTGGGACTACCTGCTTCTCAGAGACCAGGTGACACCGGACTGAGGTCACACTGGCTCCAGTATCTCTGAGAGCCTCTACCCTGTTCCCATTGATGGTCACCCAGGTGCTAGATTTCTTTGTGTTAGGGGGCACCTGGTTTCCTGGGACCATCTCACTGTCCCCTAGTGAGACAAGGGTCATTTCTGCGGGATCCCCACCCTCCTGTGGGCACCCCTCCACCCCAAGCGCTACACTAGCCAACACTTTGGACTGTCCACCGGTGGGTGGCTGTGTCCCCTTTGGGCACTTGGGGTCCCCATTAAAGTGACCTACCTGGTCACATGCATAACAATTGCGGGGGCCGGTCTCAACAGGCTTCCTGTAGAGACCCCTTTCTTCTTATCACCGGGGGCTGGGAACCTTTACCCTGGGTACTAGTTTGGGGCCCTTTAGAGAACTCCTGTGCTTTACCCTTGTCCCCCCACCTTTCTGCTGGGGACCCTGCCCACCTTTGGCTGAGTCTCCCCAAACGCTTTCTTGTGGACCCTGGTACTCACCCAGCGGTCCGCTTCCATAGCAAGCTTCCTGGGGTCAGTTAGCTTACTATCCACTAGGTGCTGGCGCAGATCTGCAAAACATAGACTAGACAAGTGCTCCCATGCAATCAAGTTGTAGAGCCCCTGAAAATCTGTTACACTACTGCCCTTCACCCAACCATCCAGCGACCTGCAGAACACATCCACACATTCCAACCAAGTGTTGGCATCAGACTTCTTACTGGACCTGAACTGATCCCTGTACTTTTCAGGAGTAAGACCATACTTAGTGAGAAGGGCATCCTTCATGTCAGCATAGGTGAGGTGATACCCCTTACCCAAAGCTATCAGAGCATCCCTTGCTTCTTCAGGGAAAAGTGGCCACAATCCTGCTCCCCAATTTTCCTCAGGGACCCCATTCATGTGTATGGCTGCCTCATAACCCTGGAACCACCTTTGTATGTCATCCCCCTTCTTGAACTCCTTGCCTACATTCTTGGGAATGTGCACAATCCTGTCTGCCTTTCTGGACGAATTGCTGCCACCATCTGAGCCTGACTTACTCCTAAGTTCTAGCTCCTTCAGTTCTCTCTCATGCTCTAAGAGCATCTTCTTCTCCTCCATGGCCAATCTCTTCTCCTCCCGCTCACTCTCCAGCCTGAGCTTCTGCAGCTCAAACTGCCTTGCCTCCCGCCTGTCCTCCAGCTCCTCTGGGGACAGACTGCTGCTGCCTGACCTGGCGGGTTCCCCCCCACCCAAAAGCACATCCACCCTGGAAATAGGCTCCTCCACCTCCTCACTGAGATTACCAGGCTGCCCACTGGCATGTCTGGCTGCTACCCAGGCCCTCAGCGCCTTCTGTAGCTCCTCCTTCCTTGTGAGGCCTTTAATTTGGACTTTCAGGTTTTTACAAATCGCTCGTAGCTCCTTTACGGCGTAGGATTCCAACCTATCCTCCTCAAAGATAACTTCCAGAGATGCAACGGATGATGCAATTGATTCAGGCATGACAAAAGTAGTGAGTTGACAACTGGCTAGATCAAAAATAGGCCAAAAGAAAAAGAACCAGTATGTGGTACGTAATGGTCTGCAATATGGTAGTAGTGCACACCAATCACTGTAAGTCAAGTGCAAACACAAGTCCTATCCTCACCGCTGACAACCAATGTTAGAAATGGGATCTCTAGTTGGCAAGGGCTTGCACCTTTGTCCAAGTAGGGACCCTTCTTCCTAGTCAGGGTAAGGGAGTTACACTCCTAAAATAACCCCTGCTCACCCCCTTGGTAGCTTGGCACGAGCAGTCAGGCTTATTCTAGAGGCAGTGTGTAAAGCATTTGCACATAACCAACAGTAATACAGTGTAAGCACTACAAACGGACACCACACCAGTTTAGAAAAATAACCAATTTTTATATACTCAAGACAAGACCAATTACGACAAAAATCCACAATACTATACTTTAAAAACAAATGCTTGATAAGGTAACTTCTTCTTTGCAGGAATAACACAAAAGCAAAGTTCGTACGAGTCGGTAGCCCCGTCCGGGTCTATTGCGATGCTGAATTACACAGAGTCCAACAGTTCCAGCCGACCGCGTCGCTACGGGCCAGCAGAGTCGTGAACAGACTCGGTCACAGTACCTTTCTCGTTGTGGCTGGTACGGAGTGTACGAGCCGGTCGGCGTTCGTCGCGGTTGCGGTGCAAGACGGAGCGATGCAAGGTGCGGTGTCCCTCGATGCGGTGCAGGCAGCGGCTCGATGAGCGTCGTGCAGACGGAGTCGGTAAGTCCAAGGCGTGCGGTGCAGGGCGAGACGGTGTACGATGCGGTGCTGACAGGTTGCGATGCAGGCGACCAAGCCGGAGTGCGGGAGCTGGCGTCGGACAGCGGTGCGAGTCGGAGCGGTGCGTCGCAAACGTGCGAGTTGTGCCCCAAATGCGATGCGGTCACGACTGTTGAGCCAGTTGCAGCGTCCACGTCGGTCGGGTCCGGCTGGTTCAGTGAAGCGATGCGATGCGAACTGCGGTGCCCACAGGTCACGGTGCAAGCAGCGGCTCGGTGTTGACGGCGTCGGACGTCGCCTACGGTGAGACCAGGGTTGCGGTGCGAAGCGGGGCGATGCGGTCTGCGGTGCAAACAGGTCACCGGTCAGGGATGGATTCGGTTGACGGAGTCGGTTGCAGTTCCTTCCTCTGTGGCAACTGAAACAGCGTTCCAGAAGCGGTACCCAGAGGCTTGTGAAGTCTTTGTAGTCCCTGAGACTTCTTAACAGGAGGCCAGCTCGGTTCCAGGCCCTTGGAGATACTCAGCACAAGTTTGTAGAAAGTTCAGTCCTTTCACTGCCCAAGGCAGAAGCAGCAGCTGCAGGCCAACCCAACAAAGCAACAACACAGCAAAGGGGCAGTACTCCTCCTGGCAGCTCTTCCAGCTCTTCGTCTTGGCAGGTTCCTTGATTCCAGCGAGATCTAAATTCATGGGGTCAGGGCCCCAATATTTATATCCCAAATTCCTTTGTTCTCTGAAGGCAGAGAGGCCTTTGCCTAGTCCAAACCAGTTCTGGAGCACTTTGTTGACAAGTCTCCGTCCCTTCTTTCAGAGAGTAGGCCAGGGACATCAGACGCACCACAGGAGGTGGAGCCAGCATTGTGGAGGGAAGGCACTGTCCTATTCAGGGCCCAGGTGCAACTCCTCCCACCCATCTACATGTAGATCTTGCTATTCAGCCCTGTGCTGACTCACCCCGTCTCCTGGCAACCCCCAGGCCCTGTCACTCACACTCCAGACAAGGAATACACAACCTCGCAGAGGCAGGCTTGGATGGTTAGACAAGAAAATACCCACTTTCTAAAAGTGGTATTTTCAAACACAGAATGTTAAAACCAACTTCACTAAAAGATGCATTTTATCATTCTGAGTCCAGGCATACTAAACTCGAATTTCTACCATGTTCCCTGGGTCAGTTAGGATTATAAACTGTAATAATCAAAACTGCCCATTCTAGCCTATGGGGAACAGGTAGCCTTGCAATAGTGAAAAACGAACTAGGCTGTAATTCACTATCAGGACATGCCACACACACCAGGGCATGTCCTACCTTTCGCATACAACGCACCCTGCCCACAGGGGTACCTTGGGCCTACCTTAGGGGTGACTAACATGTAGAAAAGGGAAGGTTTAGGGACTTGCAAGTGTGCGCACTTGCCAAGTCGACATGGCAGCCCCAGGCTGCGCACAGGCTCTGCAATGGCAGGCCAGAGTTACACTTTACGGGCTGTTTGCGTGGGTGGCACAATCCAGTGCTGCAGCCCACCAACAGCATTTGATCTATAGGCCCTGGCACTCGTAGTGCACTTTACAAGGGACTGACACATAAACCAAATAGGCCAATCATGGAAACACCAATCCATAACACATTTTATACAGGAGCACGTGCACTTTCCCACTGGACAGCAGTGAGGAAAGTGCGCAGAATCATTACACCAGCAAAAACAGAGTCAAAACCGGGAGGTCAGAAAGCAAAACGTCAGGGGAAACACGCCAAAAGATGCCAAGTCTAACAGTCACGCAGGTGGCTTTTCCTCTCCTTGTAAATATGGAGAAGTGGAATGCGCCTCCAGTACGTCACAAAATGTGACGTACTGGTGGCGCAGGGGGCTTGTAAATCTGCCCCCAAGGTCATGCAGACTTGGTGCAAATGCAAAGAGCACCAAATCCACTTTTAGTTACACATGTTTATTATTTTGATTTAGTCTACATTTACCTTTCTGAATGTGCATTTATTAGAGCAAACGCACATTCAATTATGTTCAGTTTATTGTGTTTCAGTTATAGTCAGTGAGTGTTGCCCTGAAACCGGTCCCAGGATGTTTGTTTCTGGCCCAGGGAAGACCTGGCTTGGCCGTTTGGGCTGGACTGTTCCCATGAGGAACAGGGTCAAGACTGATTTGCATATGGCTGGGTCTGAACTGGGGTGGCAAAGTGAGCTAAAGAACGATGATGGATTCAACCCAGATCTGTGACTGGGGGAGAATGTCTGAAAAGTTTCAGCGCTCCGTCCATCATCTCCTTGTGTTTGCTTTGTTCGCCCTAAGTTGGCAGAGTATGCCCAAACATGAGTCCCTTGCTCACTTTGCCACTGGATTCAAGCTAGCCTGGCTGATGAGGGGTGTTACCCCAAAACCGGTCCCAGGATGCTTGTTTCCGGTCCAGGGAAGACCTGGCTTGGCAGTTCGGGCTGGACTGTTCCCATGAGGCACAGGGTCAGACTGATTTGCATATGGCCATATCTGAACTGGGGTGGCGGAGTGAGCTAAAGAATGATGATGGATTAAACCCAGATCAGTTGACTGGGGGTGAGTGCTTGTATTGTCAACACTCCGTCCATCATCCCCTTTGGTTTTGCTTTGTTCACCCTAAGTTGGCAGGGTATGCCCAGACGTGGGTCCCTTGCTCACTTTGCCACTGGATTCAAGATAGCCTGGCTGATGAGGGCTGTAAGCCAGAAACCGGTCCCAGGATGCTTGTTTCCGGTCCAGCGAAGACATGGCTTGGCAGTTCGGGCTTGGCACAGGGTCAAGACTGATTTGCATAAGGCTGGGTCTGAACTGGGCTGGCGAACTAAAGAGCGATGATGGATTCAACCCAGATCTGTTACTTGGGGTGAGTGTCTGAAAAGTTTCAGTGCTCCATCCATCATCTCCTGGTGTTTGCTCAGGAATAGTAAGTGGCAGGATACCCTTGCGGGTGATAGTGCGCTTTACAAATATACATATCATGTAACAGACAGATTGCATTGCATTGTGCGTCGAAGTGCTTCTTTTTGATGAGTAACAAGCTATGCCGTTGGTTGTACTTCGTTGGAAACTGTTGTTTTATAGTGTGACCTAAATAGAAAGAGTATTGGTGTCAGCCTTGGGGACTGCTAGGATGCTACCGTTGTGACGCAGCTTACATGTATGTGGAGTAAAGCAAAAAGCAGTGAGGCATATAATTGATAATGCTTATAGATACCATTGCTGCACTTGTCCCTTACGAGGAGGCATTTTGGTTTGGGGCAGGATGAGCAGAAGGATGCTATAATGTGCAGCAATATTGAAGATCCACTTAAATTTGGACTGGAGCCAAACATACTGAGTGATTCTAATACCTACCACAATTATATAGGTGACTAATTCAGCTTTATGGGGTTGTTAGGATCTGGTACTGGTTTGTGGCAGTGGTATAGCCTGTCAGGGAACAGCAAGATCTTTTTTGCAAACCAGAATCTGAGGTGAATTTGATGTTTCCTATCTTTGCTGGGAATGAGTTCAAAAATGTTTGTTGTGTGAACAGAGAAGGAAGTTCCATTAATGTGCATCTTCTTGAAGAACAGCATGGTCAGGTGGGATGCCAGTTTCAAGGTCAGCATTCTAGTTTGTATGTATTACTGAAGCTTACTTTAGATTTACCTGTGGGTCATGATAAGTGCTTCGAAAGAGGAGCGTCTGACCAAGTATTTGGAGAGCGGGAGTAAAGTGTCTCCGAGGTATAAGTTAAATATTTGCCTTTCTACTGCTTTTTTGTAGTCCTTGGTAACCCCAAATCGACATCCATGTGTGATGTGGGGTTATCATAAATAATCATACTCTTCTGCTCAGTTTCTATCCTTATTGGATGTTATTAGAGCAAATTGTATCGAACATGGTTTGTGTTTGAGGCTACATGACTACTCAAGGATTTCAAATTCAATAATATTTGGTGAGAGTTGTCACAAAGTATCAAAGAATATGGGGCCCATTACGATGGCAGTGGGACCGACACCGATGTGCCGTCGGTCCCACCGTCATCTCTAACTGCTGTCAAACCGCCGCATTAGGATACTGTCGGTCAGACTGCAATGGCCCAGGGACAGACTGACAGCTTTTAATGGGCTCAAGGAGCCTGTCGGGCAGTCGGTCCGATCACATTCCCCACAATGGAGGCAGTGCCTTGTCAGGCACCGCCATGGGGATTACGATCCACCTTTCCGCCAGCCATTTCAGGTCGATTCTTCCGATGTGAAATGGCTGGCGGAAAGGCTTTTTTGGAGCCCATAGCAGGGCCTCAGTCCTCTGTGGCCCTTTGCTAGTGCCCCCCTAAACATCCCTGCCTTTTGGCATTGGGGCTTGTGCTGCAGCCCTTTTCCGGGCCGCAGCACAAGCCTCATTGCAAGGAGGCATGTTTCAGACCACCTCAACGGTGATTAGATCGTAATTTTCAGCGGGCAGGACCGCCGACTACCAGTCAGCCGTTCCCGTTCCCGCAACGATGGCGGTCAGACGCTCGCCCGACCGCCATCGTAATCAGCCCCCATATAGTCAACATTCTATGTGCTGTAGAGCTTGGACATGAGGCAGCCTCCCTCAGGCAGCAACAGTCATCTACCTTACTAACATAATATTTTGCAAATAGCATAAAAGTATTGTGTGCAGGCAAATGAAGCATGAACAGAACAACAGCTAAAGAAATGTACTGAAGTCCAGTATTTGCTTCCAATTTTCGAAACCTTCCTTTGGGGGAATGATCCTCAAATTTCTGGTAAACTACTTTTAAGACCTAGGTTGACACCACTGACCCAGTGTATTTGAATTGCCCCATTTGCTATAGATTGTTATGTAAAACACAACCTGGAATTTCCCATTGAACCAGCTCTACTGACCTAATGTGTATTAAAACAGAATATTTGTCATTCACTGTGCTAAAATTTCTTGAGGGAGATCCCCAAAAGGTGTTATACAGAGAACATTGTTACTGACCCACCGTGCTTTAAAATTCACTGTTTGCCACATGTACTCTCGAAGAGTAACTGTGTTTTATACATTGGTCAGAACAGTGAAGGGAGCCCCCACAAGTAATTTTGACTGCTGTTATGATGTCTCCGCCTCCCCTGATCGATGGATAAGCCCAGTCTCTCCCCCCTTCCTCCCATGTTTGAGTCGAATTCCTCCCCTGGTGCAAGATGACAGCTAAAAGATTCTTTTCAACATGGTTGAGAAAAGAGAAATAATGAAAAGTAATTCAACAAGTCACTGATCCTATTTAAATCACAGGAAGTGACATCACACTGTTGGACCTCATAGCAGGCTGCTATGCTTTTTTTAAGCATGACTGGAGCATAAACTGCCTATGGCAAATATTAAACATTGATGCTAAAGTGGTCATACAGTGGTTTGCACGTTTGGTTGGAATTATCAGGCACTGGCGTGGACTGCCCTTTCTTAGCAGGCCAAACAGGTGACTCTGGCAGCACAAGCTCTCCTTCCCACTCTGAAGGCCGACCACAGCGCATGGCCTGCAAGGCGGCTTGATCAGCAGACTCGGCATCGTTGGGACCTCCGACTGAGGCCCTGACCCATCACGTGACCTGCAGGCTGGGGAGCGGCGAAAAAGAGATCGTCCGCTCTGCTCCCCAGCCTTTTAAATGCAGGGTCAGGCAAGCCGGTTATGACCGGCTTGGCCGACGTTGGCCGGACGAGTGAACCGGAAGCACTTGTAAGTGCTTCCGGTTCACGCACGGTCAGCCAATCGCATGTGGGGCTCAGGAGAGGTCAGGGCGCCATGTCACTCTTGTGCGCGGCACGCCCTGCCTCCCCTGGGTGCGGGGGCTCGGCGCGACCGCCATACTGGCGGCGTGCCCGAGTCCGTGCCCGCCTTGCAAGGCCTGCAAGGCGGCTTGATCAGCAGACTCGGCCCTCGAGACCAAACTGACCCCTTTCAACCTATCACAATTTAAGGGAAAGTTGATATGTCTGCCAATACACAGTCAGAGGTTCGGATTGGTCCTATCACAAGTAAAATAGGAGTCGGTCCGGGTGAATTGTGCCAGACTTTGAAACAAAGCTTTTCTCGAGTCCAACCTAGAAAAACAAAATGCAATCAGAACTGAGGGCCTGATTATGATGGCGGTGGGACCGCCATCGTCAGGCCATCAGTGGCGGTCCCACTGCCATCCAGCCCGTTGGTCCGACCGCCACATTAGGATGTAGGCGGTCAGAGCTCAGCTGTCTGGGAGAAAGACTGCAGTGTCCGACAGGATCAAGGATTTCATCAGTGCGGCGATCGGACTCCTATTCCCTACAATGGAGGTGGTGCCTGCTCAGGCACCGCCGTAGGGATTAGGATGTCCCTTTCCACCTGCCCTTTTATGGCGGTTCACCCGCCATGAAAAGGCAGGCAGAAAGTGACTTTGGGGGCCCGTAGCAGGGCTCCCTTTCCCCCTGGCCCTCTGCTATGGTGCCCCCCTGAACATCCCTGCACCACGTGGCAGGCACCCCCTGTTGTCTGCCACATAGTGCTGGAATGTTTTAAATGTGTATATTTTGTATTGCGGCGTGTGCTGCAGCCTGCAGCACACGCCACAATACAAAATATACACATTGCAACCGCCGTGAAGGCGGTCGCATCGTAATGCGAGTAGCAGGACCGCCAACTTCTATTCGGGCGGTCCTGCTTCTGCCACGGTGCTGGTTGGACGAGAGTCTGACTGGCCTCGCAATCAGGCCTTAAGAGCTCAGTGTGATCACCGAAAAAAATTAGTGAACACCAGGTGCTGACAGTTGTGTTTTTGTGCAAATTGGAGAAGTTCTATTGGCTTTATAAATAGTTGCTTTTGTCTTGTGAATCAGTTGGCACTCTCAGCATTTTGAACACCAACTGCAGTAATCTGTCACTGTATTGTGCCTGCAAGCACCCCCTCATTATTTGCAGAGAAGTGTTGGGCGCATTCCCTTTTTAAAATTAAAGTCAGTGCTTTAATAGGCAGGTACTCCCAGGTACTGATTACCTGCACTTCTTTAATTTAAATGGTAGAGTATCTGCACTTCTAAGCAGAGGTCTGACACTTTTAATAGGAGAATACCAGCACTTCTTAGTAGTAAACATGTATTCTGGTGTAATGAGTACCTACAATTCTATATTTCCATTTCAAGCCCTAGTTAAAGTATGTGATTATTTGTTAGCTGGCAGTGCAGCTCCAGACAACGTCCTTACTTTAGTCTTACAGGGATGGACGATCTTGTGAAGTAATATTTGAAGACTTGGTCAACGTAACTGTAGGCTTATTAGTGGCCTGAAACACTGAAGACTTAGCCGAGAACTATTTTATGGCAGTCGTACATCTTTATTTTTCACTCGAGCTCAAACTGAATGTGCTTCAATTACCTGGAAATGTATAAACAGTAGTTCCAAGCAAAATTTTCATTACCCTGGCATGATCTCGCTTAATTTCAGTAATTTTGTTTTATGCTCTTTATGCAAAATACCCCGCCCCTCCCTGTTGAGTTTTTTGGGGGGAGTCAGGCAGCTGTCTTGTGCTAGTAGGCTGCTCCTTTAACTCTGATGCACATTTGCACATATTTTTTTTAATCTGACATTAGTTTTTGACTTACTAGAATTATATTTCAGCCAGCTCTGTTCATCCTTCCTTTCCCCCACTACAGCATACAGCTTGGGGCAGTAGGTCAACCCTCTTCAGTCATTGGCTAACTTCACTGTGAATGGTGACATTCCCCCCTTTCACAAGTTCCACATCCACTCACAAAGTAGGTTCCTTCAATGCCAGGGAGAACTATGACAATATGTGTTTTTTGGGAACAAAAACAAAATTAGTTTTTATCCATACTGTTTTTTAAAATGTATTTTTATTGATGGAGCTTCCTAACAATAACTTCTTGCAAAAACCATAAAAAAGCCAAAAGGATGGCAGCCAATGGCAGACCTACTGCCTTTGCCAATGCTTGCATTTTCTGGTGGATGAAGCATAAAATGCTCCCCACTGCCAGAACATAGCTTCCTCTGCCCTCCTCTAGTCCTCACACTTACTCTCTGCACCTCCACCCCACACACAGGCTGTAGTATAAATTTACCACCTGCGCAGAGCAAATGTCATGGAATTGGGAAGTCGGAGTAGCTTTGTGGCTGCTAAACCCACCCCCACACATTGTTATTCCCCATTGCATGGGGCTTGACACATAATAACGCACTACTGGCCCACGTACTAGCACCACTAGCATGTAAATGCCACATGCGGAGTTTGCACGCCACCTATACCAAGCAGCTTTTACTCAAGCCCCCTGACTGGCTGTTTGTCTGTTCATCACTCGGGCCATCCATTATAAGTAAATAGAAAGGTATCTGCTTCTGACAGATAGCGGAACTTGCTGAATCAACAGCCTCACACATCTGCCAGTGTCTCTGGAGCTCCCACAGTCTCGCCCACAGCCACCATGCATGCACAGAGCACTCTTCACAGGGGGGAAATGCCTTTTGCTGTTTTATAGCAATTCAGCATCTCTGCTGTCAGGGGAGGGAACCCTTGTCTGTTTCTCTTCACGTTTTATGGGTCTCCTCTGCCCAGCAAGACCCTATAAATCAGTGGTGGGGATTGAGATGCGTGCCTCCGCAGGCCAGTGCACTTTAACCACCACAGAACCGCCTGAGAAGTGGCGAAACTGATCATTCATTTATAAAGAGAGCTTCATACTAAATTGTTGCAGTTTCTACACACTTTAAATATCAGTTTTATTATCACAATCTAATTGCACGCAGTATCAGTGCTTAATTTTTTTTTTTTTAAATAAATAAGTGCAAATGGCCTCAGTTTTTCTTAGGAGCCTGCCCCAGTGTTGCCGACGATCAGGTTTGGTGTATTCCCAGGCTGTCTAGTCTTGATTACACTACTTGCCTCATTCTTTCACAGCCCTTCACTTCCTGTCTCTTTATCTCGCTTGTGCAGGTTTGTCACTGTTTTTCTATCTTTCTGTTTTCTCCTTTTCTGCCCCTTACTCTCTTGCCCTGGGTTAAATCTGATGACGAAAAACAAGTCGTGGTCCCCAGAAAATGGTTGTGAATGCCTCCACCTGTAACCAGTGGCTCAAATTAAGCCCTGCATGATGTATGTGCTGTATAAACACAATGCGAAAACAAAGAAAGAAAAGAGGCTGTGTCACCAGTCCCAGGATGCTTGTTTCTGGTCCAGGGAGGACCTGGCCTGGCAGTTCGAGCTGGTCTGTTCCCATGAGGAGCAGGGTCAAGACTGATTTGCATATGGCTGGGTCCAAACTGGAATGGCATGGGGAGCAAATAAACAATGGATTTAGACCCAGATCTCTGTACTGGGGGAGAATGTTTGACATTGTTCAGCATTCCGTCCATCAATTGTTCCTTTTACTTTAAGGAGGACTGCAAAGGCTGGATCTACAAAGTGCAATGTAGGTGCAGAAACAGTAGCATTTAGGAGAGCAAAATCATAGTTCTCATAAATGTGATTTGCTCCTGTGGATGTTATGCCAATATAGTGGCATTCTGCTCGACACCTTTCAGTCGGGCTTCAGGAAAGGTTGTAGAACCGAAACAGCGATGCTCAATATTGCAGATGATATCCACAGAGCCTTAGATGAAGGTGAAGCCTGCCTCCTCATCCCTATTGACTTATCAGCGGCATTTGACACAGTAAACCATCAAGCTTTACTTGAGACTCTGAAGAGCCGATGTGGCATTAATGGCACAGTACTGGAATGGTTCACCTCCTTCCTTCAGCACCGTTCGCAACAGATTAAAATCAACTCCTGCCTCTCTGTTCCAACACGAGTCAAACTTGGAGTCCCACAAGGGTTGATCCTCTCACCATCCCTCTTCAATCTCTTCATGGAACCTCTTGCAATTATTTTGAAACAAGCAGGGGTTCATTACCACCTATATGCGGATGACACACAAATATACTACAAAATCAAATCGCCCAGTGACGTCCGACACCTCAATATCACGCTAACCAAGATCCAAACCTGGTTTAACGCAAACCACTTAAAACTGAACCCGGACAAAACGGAGTTAATACTGTTCTTCCCAAAAAGTAATCACCAACCAATTCAAGTCTGGCTCAAGGAGCTTGATGCTCTAAACGGCTCCCTCGTCCTATCCAACTCAGTAAAGTCACTAGGCATTACCCTAGACAAGAACTTGTCAATGAAGGACCACATCAAAAACTCTGCAAAAAGTGCGCTTTACTCTCTAAAACACCTCAAGAAAATTAAACCTTTCATTCCTCAAGATGATCTCAAGACAATTGTACAATCCCTAGTCCTTTCTAAACTGGACTATGGAAACGCCATCCTAAAAGGGTCTCCAAAAGCTCACCTAGCCCCACTAAGGTCAGTCCTAAACATGGCAGCCCGACTCATAACCGGTGTAAAAAGATTTGAACACATCTCACCAACCGTCAATGCACTCAACTGGCTTCCCATGGAAGGTAGATTTATTTACAAACTGGCCTGCATCACACACAAGGCCCTTCACACCCAATCCCCAAACTACCTAAACAGCAAACTAGTAAAAGCAGGAAAATCCAGAACTCTGAGAAGCACCAACTCTCTTATTCTCATCCCTCCGAAACTGAAAAAGATAACGACCCAGTGCCGGTCCTTCTCTGGCAACGTACCCAGGATGTGGAACGCACTCCCTATTGACCTCAGATGCAACCCCTCCTTCTCTTGCTTCAAAAAGGACCTGAAACTCTTTCTCCTTGACCAATACTTTACCGACCAAGGCAACCATCCTAGGCATCAATAACCTAATGGACTCCCCACTCACTATGACCTTCAAGGATGGTGGTTTTTCTGACTGTGTCAGCCACCTGTGTCCTTCTCCCCTCACTGGACACATAAGTATTATGTCTTTGCTTTTATCTTTATGCATCCTCATGTCCTGCGATGTTATGCAATCTTTTCTTTTCCTGTGTGTATGTAAAGCGCTCTGATACCCATGGGTCTAGCTAGCGCTATATAAAACTTTATAAATAAAATAAAAAATAAAATAAGTAGAGGCAGGTCTATAGCCGAGCCCCCTAACTCACAAACCTGTTGGTATTTATTAACCTTTTGCAAGTACTTTCTGTGGCATGGGTTGGCACAGATGTGTGGATGGCCTGTGTCTCATGTTGGAATGAATTTGTATGAGAGAAGGACATGAAAGGTTTTGGTATGAAAGTGTGTAGGCAGGTTAGAGGATGTGGTGTTACGGCCAGAGCTGCTGACTTTGCAACTGGGGTACCAGGCTCGAGTCTCGACGTCTGCTCAGCATACTGTGATTCTGGGCAATTCACCTAATTTCCCTGTGCCTAAAAAATTAATGTGTCCTTGTGTAATGTAACTGGTGCTCATGTAAAGCGCTCCAATACCTTTGGGTTGAGTTCACGCTATATAAAAAATTTACAAAAAAAACAGTTGTTAGTGCACAGGGGGGAAACAGCCATCACATCGCATGCGTTACTACGCATGCGATTACAATGCAGTCGTTACAACGACCGCGTTGTTACATCGCAGTACCATTACAAATCAAGTTGTTACATCGACTTGCTGTAGGGGGCGCGCTAACCTAAGGAATAGTATAATTTACTATTCCAACACCTTCCCTACTGTTGCACACAATGGAGTTGGAATAGTAAATTATACTATTCCTAAGTCCAGCGCGCCCCTTACAGCAAGTCGATGTAACGACTTGCGTTGTAATGGTACTGCGATGTAACAACGCGGTCGTTGTAACGACCGCATTGTAATCGCATGCGTTGTAAACGCATGCAATGTAAAGGCCTATATTCGCACAGGGCACTGGAAGACAGAGCTCATGTTGTGAATCATTATGCTGGATAAACCTTTGTTCTTCACTTACTTGTGGTGCTGGTCTCGTCAATGGCACACTGATGACAAGCTTGTGAATCAACAGGAGCAGAGAAGCAGTTCACCAGTCACCATGAACGGTGGTTTGAGCTCCAAAGCCTAACCAATCAGAAGTTTATGTGGAAAGCAAAGCACTGATTTTTTTGTATTGCAGGCACATTGCCTGCTGGTGATCGCTGTTGAAGGATAATGGATGTTGATGGATTAGCCCAAGTGGCGGCTTTGCAAATATCAGCTATAGCAACCCCAGTGCATTCTGCCCATGACATGGCCAGTTCTCTAGTAGAGTGGGCCCTAATTGCAGTAGGTAGCTCTGTGGATGTACCCTCAAAGGCTATGATAATAACTGTCTTTATCTCTCTAGGCAAGGTAAATAAAGGTGGTCTCTCCTCTCTTCTCACGGGTCCAAAATTGATGGAGACGATCAAATTTTCTGTACTCAGCAGACCTCTTGAGGAATATTGAAATGGCTCTTGTCATATCTCCTCCGACATCGCTTTCCTCACAGAAATCTGGACAAACCCCACCTCGGGCCCAGCCATTACCACCGCCATCCCCGACGGTCACAAGATCACCCGCAAGGACCGCACTGACTGACGAACCAGGAGAAGGCATTGCCTGACCACCCACTCGAACGACCCTATGACAACCATGGAACATGTCCACTTCCAGGTCCAGCCCAACCCCAACACCACCCTCCACAGCACCCTTGTTTACAGACCACCTGGCCCCCGCCAGCCCATCACCGACACCATCATTGCTTTCATCACACCCCTTGCACTTGCAGCAAACGAATACATCCTCTCAGCGACCTCAATTTCTACCTGGACAACCCCAATGACCAGAACACTGCATCCATTCTGGAGAACCTCACCAACATCGGACTGAACAGCAAGTCTTCTCTGACCCACGCAGCAGGACACATGCTCAACCTGTCTTCTCTGCCAGCGAAAACATCTCCTACAGCCACATCTCAGAACTCCTCTGGACCGACTACCAGTGCGTGCATTTCACTTTCACCAAACCCACCATACTCCACCGCACCCACCGCCCCCCTGCCGGAACTGGAACAACATCACTGAAGAACATCTCACTGCCTCCCATAGCACAACCACACAGCCGATATCCACGGACACCAACACCGCAGCATGCAACCTCCACCCATGGATCACCAACTGTTTCAATGTGCTGGCACCCCTCAAGAAAGCACCCAGCAAGCAACACTCCAAGAAAGCCAGTTGGTTCACTGCCCCCTTCCATGAGTCCAGACGCACCTGTAAAAGGCTCGAATAGAGATGGAGGAACAATAAAACCCCAGAAAACCATGCAACCTTCAAAGCCACCGTCACTGCACACCACCTCCTCCTCAAAACCACAAAGAAATGGCCCTCCAAGACAGAATGAACGCCAATGCTCACAACAGCAAAGAACTCTTTGCCATCGTCAAAGAGTTCACCAAACCCAAAAGCGAGACCACAGAAGTCCCACCCTCCCAAGAACTCTGCAACAAACTCGGCACCTACTTCCACCACAAGATCAAGCAGATCTACAAATGTCTCGACAGCCAAGACCCGCCCATCACTCCCGCCACCACCACACGTGATGACGACACCCCCCAACAGATCCTACTCAACTAGACTCCACTTACCACGGATGACACTCTCAAGACCATGAAGACCATTCACTCCAGAGAACCCTCAGACCCCTGCACATACCACATCTTCCACAGAGCCGCCACCTCCATCGCCCCTGTATAAAACAGCACCATCAGTTACTCCATCAAGGCAGCCACCTTCCCCGATGACTGGAAACAAGCCGAGATCAACCCCCTGCTGAAGAAACCATCCGCCGACCTGACAAACCTCAAGAATTTCAGACCCATCTCCCTGCTCCCCTTCCCAGTCAAGGTCATTGAGAAAGCCATCAATGCCCAACTCTCCAAGTTCATCGAAGCCAACCACATCCTGGACTCCTCTCAATCCAGCTCCCAAAGCAACCACAGTGCCAAGACCGCACTCCTCGCCACCACAGATGACATCTGCTCCCTCCTCAACCGGGGAGAAACAGCAGCCCTCATCCTCCTGGACCTCTCGGCCACCTTTGACACCGTCTCCTACCGCACCCTAAGCGCGAGACTCCATGACGTCGGCATCCACGACAAAGCCCTGGACTGAATCCGCTCCTTCCTCACCGGTAGAACACACCGAGTCAGACTTCCACCATTCCAGTTAAAATGTAATAAAAAATAATGTTACACGGTCGCCAGTAGATAGTTAAAGTTAGGATGTAATTTCATACGAATAGCATTTTTTCATTCACTAATAACTTTGGTGTCGTTTGACGAATCCTTGTGAAATTTTCAAAACTAGTTTGCCACTCACTTCAGCTGCTGTCTTGAAAATTTGTAGTGATCCGTCAGACGGGGACCAGGAAAAAAGGGGGGGCCCAAAATGTGTTTCCTTCATGTTAATTTCCATAGGAACTTTAGACACGGCTACAGTCCAAAGGTAGCTGTTGGTCCAGAAAGTGACCTTTATGTTAATTGGTGTAAATCTGTTTAGTAGTTGCAGAGTAATTTGAAAAAAATTCCAATTGTATATCTAGGGACGCAGAGTATACGCAACCCCTCCCGATCTCCTACTGAGATCTGATTGGCTGCTAACTCTTCAAACCAGGAAGTGTTGGCAGCCATCTTGCGACTTGGCTTAAACTGAGTCACTTAAAAAATATAAAAGAAAAAAAAGGGGGGGGCAGGGTAGAAACATCCTGACCCCCCTGGGCCTCTTGGGGGTTCCCACAACGACCCCAAAGGGCCAAAAAAGCATTTTTTGGCAGTATCCATGGATCCCGCTAAAAATGTTTTTAAAAAATGAAGCGCAGGCTCCTGCGCTTCGTAAATTATAAGCCCCCGGGTGGGCCAGGTCCTGGGAACATTTTGCAAATAAAGGAGTGGGGCGCATGTGCACCCCCTCCTGGGGCTTACTATGCCCCGGGTCCACCACCTACCCGGGGCTTCTTTATAAAGCAATGCGGGGGAGGCCTACACCCTTGGGACCACCACCTCCCCAGGGAATATTTAATTATAATTGGGGGGGTTTGTACACCCCCTGCCTCAGGGACTGCCACCTCCTAGGGGCTTTATCTTTACACAATGCAGGGGGTGTACAGACCCCCCCGCAGCCCCGGGGGCCGCCACCTCCCCGGGGCTCTAGTTTTAAGGGGCCCCCCTGCAGAGCCGGGGACTGCCACCTCCCCAGGGCTCTTGCCAAAATTAATGCGGGGGACACACGCTGTCCCCCACAGCCCCGACGCCCACCATCTCCCTGGGGTAAAATCCAAGCAAGGAGGGGGGCCGCGCTGTCTGCACGGGCCCCCTCCTGGAGCCATATATGGCCCTGGGGATGCCACCCAGGGCCGGACTGGGAACAGAAACCGGCCCTGGCAAACTGCTCGCCGGCCCCCCTAGGGAGGAGGGTGATGGTGCGGCCGAACAGTTTGCGAGGGCGGGTTTTGACCAATTTTGTTACAGGGGGCCGATATTGCCGACCCCCGGTAACAAAAACGGCCCCCCAGGGCCCCAAAACCGGCCCCCACCCTAGCAGCCTACCGGGGAAACGCCCGGTGCCCACTATGGCCAGTCCGGCCCTGACGCCACCCCCAGGTCCGGCTCCTGCTATGTCCCACGGTGTCCACTCGTGGGACATAGCTGTTTGGTATGGCTTGGCAGGCGCATTACTGCTCCCGCCAAGCCACAGCAAACTGTACTCCGCTTTCAGCAAGCGAGAACCTTGAAAATGCTTGCTGAGGGGGGCACAATTGCTTTTCAACACAGGAAGCTACATGTTTAGCAGCTCCCTAATTGTAACAACAATTCTGGCTCCCGCAGGAGGTGGGGAGCTGGCAGGGACCGGGGGACCTTCAGGCTCCCCCGCAGCCCCCATCTCTGATCAGTGGGTGGCCTGGGTGAGACCAGGGAACCCACAATTGAGGCCGGATCTTTGGAGATGGGGTCCCTGGGGTAGAAATCGGTCCAGGGAGTGGGGGGCCGCATTGCCCCCCTCTCCTCCATTGAAAAAAAGCCTGGCACCTGGGGTATGGGGTCACCAGAGCCAAAAACGGGCCCCTCCACAAATTACTTAAAACAAAAAAAAGGAAACAAACTACAGGCAACTCACAGGAGGCCCCGCCCCCTTTCACCACCACTCTGCGAGCACGCCACCTGGAGTAAAACTGATTGGAGGACAAAGTCCCCTTGGCTGTAGAGGATCCTTGAGGGCCAACAAGCCCTCCTGTTACCTCCATTAAGTCCCACACAGCCAGACTGCTGAGACGACTTCAGAGGCCATGCCCCCTTTCGCCACCAATCTGCAAAAGTGCGTCCTGGCGCACTGCTGGTTGGGGGATGACGTCCCCTTGGCTCTAGAGTGTCTTTGGTGGCCAACAATCCCTCCTGTTACCTGCAATAAGTCCCACACATTGGAATTGCTGAGAGGTCTTCAGAGGCCACGCCCATTTCTCCACTCTTTAAATGCACATCCTGGTGCACTGTTGGTTGAGGGATGAAGTCCTCTTGGATGCTGAGGGTTCTTGGGGGCCCAGAAGCCCTCCTGTAACCTCCAGTAAGTCAGACACAGCAGGATTCCTAAGAGCTGGTTGGAAGCCCCGTCCCTTTTCTCCACCATTGGCATACGCAGCTGCCAGTTAAAAAACCTTAGAAATTCACTGAAAAAAACAAAGGTTACAGGGACAGTATAAGTAGGCTCAGATTTCACTCAGATAAAACCAGTGAAACTTAGCAGTTATAGTTACCTGACCTAATTATAACTTGCACCCCCGCAATGCACTGCTAATGACTGATTACAGAACATCACTGATGACATCTCAAATTACATCACTGATGACTTCATCCACAGAACCACTCACACACCCACTCACACCCCCATACAACCTCTCATATGCTCACTCACACACCCACAAAACTATACCCATTCAAAGACCCATACCATTACTCATATACCCACTCACTCACTCGTACCGCCACTCACACAACCATTCTCTCACCCATACAGTCACTCATACAACCAGTCACTCACCTGTACAGCCATTCACACAGACACTCTCCAATACAACCACCCACACACCAACTCACTTAACCAAACACTCACTCAAACAGCCACTCACTCACCCATACAGCCACTGAAACACCAACTCACTCACTCATACAGCCATTCAGACACCCACTCACCCACCCATACAATCACTATACACCCACATACCCACCCATAGGGCCACTCACTCACAATATCGCCACTCAGACAGCATCTAAGTCACCCACACAGCTACTCACACACTGACTTATACACCTATACACCCATACAGCCACTTACGCCCCATACACACAAGGATACACACAGTCACACAGCAACTCACCTAATATATGTTAGAAGTAGTATCACTCGGTAGTAGTGTGCCTAGTGTTCTAATTTAACTTTTGTGGTAGGTTAGTATATATGCTTAACACCCATAAACTCTTAAAAACACTTAAACTCACTTGATGGTGTCATCAGTGATGTCATTTGAGATGTCATCAGTGTTGTCACTGACCATGTCATAAGTGATGTAATATGTGAGGTCATAAGCAGTGAATTGCGGGTGCGTACGTTATAGTTAACTGCTGAATTTCATTGGTTTTGTACAAGTGAAATCAGAGCCTAACTATAACGTCCCTTTATCCTTCAGTTTTTTTCAGTGAAAATGTATATATAAAATACATAAAAGCAAATGTGTGGCACCTACCATTTATGGAACAGGGGTTCATTGGTATACACCATATAAGCAAACACATAAGGCAGAGATTATGTTTACAAGAAGGTTGCTTTCAGTCCCTAACAGTACTTCCTCTTTTATCAGCCACACAGATTGGGGCTGCCTTTCTTGGAAGATCCTATAAGCATGAACCTGATCCTGTTGTGGCTTTGGAAAAACCTTTTACTAGAGCTCTTATTAAAGATTGCTTATATCTGGACCATGCCTTTATACCCTAGTTGAATTTCATTAGAACTTCATATAAATAGATAGCGGTTACTATGTATCAGGAAAATTTTAATTGAGATTTGATTATTTCTAAAGTGAAACGACAATTGAACAAAGTCTATATGCACAGAAGGGAGAGACACGAATTAATGAAAACAACAGTCATTGTACACATTGTGGTTCTTTCTAGAGCGGTGATGCAGTCATACCTTGTACTTGTTCCAGCTCACCACCACAATGCATTTTGACAAGGCTTTGGTTGAGCACAATTCATCTGGTGTGGGTTTCCAGATGGCTGCTCCCCTAGGAGCTCTATGCACTTTTTTCCTTTGTGCAGTTTTACAAAGTCGCAAAATTACATTTCTTTTTTTTTTAACAAATCTTTTTATTAAACATGCAGGAATGCAGTATACAGTACATTCAGCAACTGAAGCGTATGGTAAAGACAATATAATATACAGTCCCAAATTACAAACAGCCAGTATTGTGAAGTGCAGGACATACATCACCAATAATTCTCGATCGAATGCACCCACACGATCCGAAGGCACGCTCGCCCCCCTCTCCTCCCCCCGCTGCCTCATAGTCCCCTGTAAATAACCCACTGGTGCCACACTTTCTCCCATTTCTTAGGGCAACCTCTGCCTTCGTATATTACTTTTTCGGCTGCACAACACCAGTCCAAATCGGTTTTCCATTGACCCACCCTCGGTGGCTGGGCAACCCCCCATGCGCGGGCAATGTTTCTCTTGGCCACCATAGCCGCCACCATAAGCCATAGTTTTTGATATTTTGGCCAAGTCTGTTCCCGTTACACATAATATATGCCATCTGGCCTCCATGGGAATGTCCTGACCCAGGACCTCCGACATCACCCGAACTACTCTCTCCCAGTACTGTTGTATGTGCGGGCAGACCCAGAGGATATGGAAAAAGGAACCTTTACTATCACAGCCCCGGACACAAGCATCTTTTTGTATACATCCAAGTTTGTGCATAAGTGTGCTCATGGAGTAGGACCTATGGAGGATCCGCAACTGTATAAGCCGGAATCGTGCCCTAATTGCCACCTCTCTCGGGCTTTGCACTGCTTCCACCCAATCATCATCCTCCAGCAACCCAACATCAGCCTCCCAGGCCGCCCTTAACCCCCCCAGGGGGTCTGGAGAGTTGTTGACGATCTTTCTGTACATCAGGGACAGTGCTTTTTCTGGCATTGGATCCAGGAGAAGTCGGTCTTCCAAGGGGCTATACTCAGGAATACGTTCCCCCTCACGGATATGTGCGCGGAGTGCATGCCCCAACTGCATATATTTATATCGTTCCGTTTCCGCTAGTTGAAACTCTGTTTGGAGAGTATCGAACGAGATGATCGCTGGACCCCTCCACACATCCCCCAAGTGGGCAATATCCAGCATCTTCCATTTGCCAAAGCCCAGCAATTTCCCAACCTCCCTCAGTAAATCGCTGTCCCATAGTGGAGTGCGTTCAGTCAATTTATTATCCCACCCCAGGAATGTATTTGCACCATTCCATGCATCCAACACCGCTCTCTTGTGGGGGGGGCATAGACTTCCCAGCGCGTTTGCGATATAAAGCGGCAGGGTAGCCACCGGCACCCATCACCCAGTGATCAACCCGGTATGCCGGATCGTTCCTGTCCTCGAAGGCCCAGTCGTTTATCACCAACAATTGCGACACCCAATAATATTTCCTGAGGTCAGGCACATCCAGGCCCCCCTCATATACTCCCCTTTGTAGTTCCGCTAACGCTATCCGCGCACCACCCCTGTCCCATAGTAGCTTTCGCAGTTCACTATCGACCTCCTTAAAGAACCCATCCGGTATCTTATATGGGGTGTTCTGGAGGATATAAACCATTCGTGGTAACGACATCACTTGAAACAGGACAGCTCTCCCCATCAGGGAGATAGGCAATGTCCTCCAGTGCGCCACATCTCTCTTAAGGCGTTCAAGCTGGGGCAGCAAATTTCGAGCCATGAATTCTGCCTCTGACTTGGTCACAACCACGCCCAGATATTTGAACTGGTCATGCACCTGCAGCCTGATCCCATCCGGAAGAACGGGCGGCGGGCCGCCCAAAAGCATGAACAAGAGGGACTTATCCCAATTAATGCGGTAGCCGGAGTATCCCCCAAACAAGTGAAATATTTGTAGGAGTCTGTTGATGGTGAAGCGGGGCCTGGTCGCATATAAAAGAACGTCGTAGGCGTATAGGGAGATTTTCTCCTCCCTTTGCCCACTGCCATCAATCCCGAGGCCACCGGGTCTGCCCGCACCCACGCCGCGAGCGGCTCCAGTGCCAGCGCGAATAGTACAGGGGACAGTGAACATCCCTGCCTCGTCCCTCTATGCAAGTCGAAGGAACGAGAGATGGACCCATTCACAAGCACTCTTGCCGATGGACTGCTGTAGAGCAGCCCAATCCAGGATTTAAATCGAGGGCCGAACCCAAACCTGTCCAAGACAGCGAACAGGTAGTGCCACTCGATACTATCAAACGCCATATGTGCGTCTAAGGACAGGAGCGCTGCGTCGACGGCCGGTTGGGACCCAATCAGGTGCATCACGCCATATAGACGTCGTAGATTCAATCTGGTGCTCCGATGAGGCATAAAGCCGCACTGATCAGGTTGTACTAACGAGGAAATCACTCCGGCAAGGCGATTAACCAAGGCCTTAGCGAGGACCTTGACCTCCATGTTCAGTAGAGATATAGGCCTGTAGGAGTTACAACGGTTCAGTGGTTTACCCACCTTGGGTATGACCACAATGGTGGCCGTTCGTTGGTCGGGCGGCAGGCAGCCCACTTCCCTGGCCTCTTCAAGCATAGAGAGAATATGCGGCACCAGGACACTAGTCATGTGTTTAAATAACTCCGCAGGTAGGCCATTCGGCCCTGGGGCCTTCCCAGACTGCAGATCCTGAATTGCCCCTTCAATTTCTTCAAGAGTGAAGTCGGTATCCAAGCTGTCTCTATCTTCTTCGGATAGCGTCGGTAGCCGGACGTCCACCAGTAAGTCTCGGCAATCAGTCTCCGTTCTGACGGGGTGTGAGGAATAAATTTCCTCATAGTACTGCGCGAATGCTTGGGCTATTCCCTCCCCAGTCACCTGCGTTGTCCCCTGCGAGTCGCAAATCCCTGCCACCCAGTTACGTTCTCTATCCCTCCTCTCTAGCCAGGCAATCATCTTGTTGGCTTTGTCGCCAAGGTCGTATACCCGTCTCTGCGTTGCTAGGGCCGCTGTCCTTGCGGAGCCATCAGCTAGGCTCTGAAGCTCCTGCCTTTTAAGTTCGAGTTGTGGGTGAGCGGCGGATCTGCCTCTTCCCCAGCCAGGATTCTGGCTTCCAAAGCAGCAACCTCAGCCTCCAGCGTGTCCCACTGGATCCGTTGTTCTTTTTTGCAGCCCCCTAGGTGGGCTTAAATATGCCCCCGTATTACTGGTTTAAACGCCTCCCAGAGGGTGCATGCCGAGTCCACCGATCCCAAGTTTTCCTCAAAATACAATTTAGCTCTCTCCCTCATTTGGTCCACTAAGTCCTTATCTGTAAAGACCCAGTTGTTTATCCTGGGCGTCAGGACGGTGGTTCGCACAGGCCCTTGAAGCGCCACCTCTACCGGTGAGTGGTCTGAGATTCCTCTTGATTTAATGTTGGCATTACGGAACCAACCCTCAGCACCCCGTAGAGTCAGGACATGGTTGAGACGAGAGTAACTGCCATGCACAGCAGAGTAGAAGGTGTATTGTTGCTCCTGGGGATGATGAGACGCCTTATGTCTGTTAATCCCATGGCCTCCATAAAAGCGCGCAATGGCTCCACCCCTTTCCCCCTTGCCACCTTGGCCACCCTATCCTTCTGTGGATCTATGGTGGAATTCATGTCCCCCCTCAATATTAAAATACCCGGTGGAAGGTCCACCAGCAACGCCCCCAATGCCGACAGTGCTTCGGTGTGCAACGCAGGTGGCATGTAACCTGACACTATGTTCAACGTCAGATTCTCCCATTTCCCAGTGAGTGCCACATACCTACCCAAAGGGTCGTGCCAAATGTTCCCTGCAACAAATGGGAGGCCAGTCCTGACCAGGATTCCCATCCCCCGCGAACCAGATGTGTAACCGGAGTGTGCTGCAAGTTTATAGCCGTATCTGTCTAGCGCCTTGTACCTGTTACCCTTAAGGTGTGTTTCCTGGAGTAATACCAGATCCGGGCATGCATGTGAAGATATTGTAGGACCACAGTCCTTTTAATGCGATTACCCAAGCCATTAACGTTCCAGGAAAGAACCTTGAGGTTATTAAAGTATCGACGGTCCCCCTGGAGCGTCCCATCTACACTTTGGCCTTCCATGCGTAAGGGAACCACCCTTACCCCATTCAGTCAACCAACACCCACAGCGGCAGAGCCACTAAGTACTGCATAAATCCTGCATAACAATATACAACAAACAAAAATTGAACATTCCTGATAGAACTAAAATAACTCCCCATATCCTGATCCCACAGTCCCCCCTCCCTGCTACCCTGCAGGCGGGTGAAACAGCCACCCACCTCCCCAACTCGCAGAGTGCCTGTCGCCCTAACTATTTGGGAGGGTGGTAGGTGCTGAGCAAGTAGCACATTGCCCCCGACTTCCGGCACATCCCCAAACCCCTCATAATTCTGGTTCAATCCTGCCGACAATACATCAGGTCATCCGCCACTAATAGTCCCCTGTGGGTAAAGTCTCGTACACATAGTCCCATCCTCAGGGTGGCGGAGGAACAACTCCCCGCCTGGCTCAAGGGACCAAACCCACCACGTCGTTTTACCTGCCATCGTCAGATTCACCATCTCAAGTACATCTCAGTCCGATCCCTGAGTCCTCAGTTCCGTAGGGTCCTACTGTCGATCTTTCCGGCCTCGTCGTCGCTCCCGTGGAGAAGTGTGGCCCACTGTGCGCCAGCCCTCCAGCCATTCCCAGGCCTCTTCAGCCGTTCCGAAATACCATGCCTTCCCCTTGGCGACCACTCTCAACTTTGCTGGGAACATCATGGAGTATTTGATGTCCTTGTTACGTAGTTCCCTTTTAACACCCTCGAAGGTGCACCGCTGTTTTTGGACCTGGAGGGTGAAGTACGGAAAAAAACGTATCACTGCATTTTCGTGTTGCAAGTCCCCCCGTGCCCTTGCCGCCTGTAGGCATGCGGTAGTTGAGGAGACGCACAATGATTGTTCTGGGTGGGGCACCAGGCTTTGGTCTGGGGACGGGCGCCCTGCATGAACGTTTGATTGTAAAATGCATAGAGAGTCTTGGGGGCTTCAGATGGTTCAGGATGAGATCTTCCAGAAACAGATCCATGCTGGGTCCCTCCATCCCCTCCGGGACTCCGACCACTCAAATGTTGTTTCTTCGAGCGCGCCCTTCTTGATCTTGAAGCCGGGCCGCCATCACCTCCTGTTGCTTCGTGAGAGTCCTGACCTGCTCCTCAAGACTTTTTGTGCTGGTTTGCAGGTGTGTGACGTCTTTCTCTGTGGCAGCCACTTTAGCCGCCATTTTATGGAAATCCGCCTGCAGGAGATTCACCTCCGTCATTACGGCGTCTAGTTTGGGTTCAAGCGAGTCCTTGAGATCCCAAATCGCCGCCATTATTGCACCCATGGATGGCTCTGCCGCGCCCTCCGAACGCTGCTCCTGAGCACCGGCTGTTGGTTTAGGGACGGCGTATTTATCCATTTTGTTCTTCTGCGTCACAGACTGTCCCTTGGGCTTCATCCTTGGGATCCAGCGTCTTCACCTATGGCTTCCCTTGTGGGCACCCTGACGGTGAGCACTGAAAATGACCTCCCACACCAAGCACTCCGCAGAACCGCACTCCAAAAAGTTCAGGCACACTGTGCCACCTCCCACTGGATACTGCACTAGGAGTACGCAGCTCCTCGCGTCCGTCGTGAAGGGGGGCCGCAGGATCGCACTCACCCGCTCTCTGGGTATCACTGGTCACTTGCCTGCTCATCCATGCAGTGGCGCCCGAAATCTTCAGGGACCCTCCTCAGCTCGCCTGGCCCATGTAAGGGAAGGTGCCCCAGATCAAGTCACACCCGCTAACCTCCGTGCCCGTACTTTTGAGTAACTTTACACTCATAAATGGTAAATAGCGGAAAGTAGTAAAGTTACTCAAAAATGTAAAAATTAACTTACATGTGTAAATTACAATTATAAGTTATGTTTATGAATAGGTCCACCTGTGTATAAAATTGTATTGTTAGTTTGCATTTTGCATGTACCCTCTTACATTGTGTGTCTTTCATAGGTGCTCCAAAGCTATTCAATGTACTCATCAATTTAGGAGCTGTTGGGATACCTGTTTTGTACAGCTTTGATATGATTTTGCCTCACTCACCCAGTTGGGATAACACATTTTTTAATGTATCTATCTCTGGTCCCCTAGAAAAAAACTTTCTTTGATTCAAGTATAATCAATCGTCATTCGCTTGTATGGAAACTCCCCGCCTTTGTGCACTCCTCTGGAAATCTCTGCAAAAGAACTGTACAAATGGTTCGAGTGTGTCGGCAAAGAATACTGGAGTTAGGGTGCAGCCCTGTTTTGTATTTCCCACTTTGGAAATGGCAAACTATTGGTTTATATTTATCATCCCAAAGCACAAAAACTATCTTGACACTTCTCTATTAAACTAACTCTTATTTGACAACGTTTATCCTAAACTGTCATCATCTGTGAAATCCCTCTGTTTCACTTTCAATTGCACTCTTGCGCTAATGCCACTCATCAATAACTTCGCCCAGTCCACAAAGGTCTTTGACAATGAAACATCTACTAATTCCAAATCAAACAAGCATTGGCATAGCCAATAGGTCTCGCTTTTGGGACCTTATAAGTATTTAGTTATGCAGCACAATATCCTTGGTGCAACAACATTAACTGTTGCATGGTTAAACACTTATAAGGTCCCAAAGGCGAGACCTATTGGCTATGCCAATGCTATTTTTTTTGTTTCGAGTAGAGCGGGTTAGCCAGGTCCAAGAATATTTCAAATGAATGCTAACGTTATCCCATCAGTAGTAAGACGCTTGCATTTTAAAAGTTATATCTGCACTCTAACCTACTGGGATGTTAAAACTGTGATTACAGACCAGGAGAGAAAAAAAAGACAACATTTGGGAGCTAAGTTTTATTTAGCATTTTATGTGTGCCCAGGGTACTAGGGCATTAGCCATTCCTGGCTTTTCAATAGCCTATTGCATTGTGGGGCTCGTAGTTTTCCTTTCAACACTCATTATCGTCTCAAACCCTCAGTGTGCAAAGTTCTGCTAAAGTGCAAGAATTGTCTGAAGGTGTTAAACATAACAGACTCCACTTGTCAACTATGTTTTAACATTTTACAAAGCTGTCTACCTCATGTCAAAAACTGCTCATCACAAAAAGCAAAAGTAAACTCTGCATACGTATTTTCTGAGGGCTCACTCTCATTCATATAATGCATTAAAATAAGCATTGGCAATACGAATCGTTTTGCCTTGTGTACAGAAGGTTTTACACAGAGCTTCACAACAAAGGTAAAAGGTCGGAGGCGGCCGCAGTGCAACATTCCTCAACAAAAACTAAGTAACTGAAAGGTGGTAGAGGTAGAACGACCACCTCACCATCACTCTCGATGCTACAAACAGGAGTTCTTCGGTCGTTCTGGACCTTCCGTCCGAACACAGAACATTCAGGAAGATGCACAAATATTTAGTGGAAGAGGGGAATAAACAGAAGTGTTCCTGCATGGAATCCCACACCTGAGAGTTCAAAATGCCTAGTCTCAACTATCATGGTCAAAAACGCACCCAGCGAACTATAACAATCGCTGCTTTTGCTAGAATGCAGTGTGTTTCTCAATGGGAGTCCAATTACTTGTTTCACTGACAGTGAACACGCCTTAAGATTACCATACGATACCGGTCTTTACACCCAAAACCGTTCAGTCAGACACAACTGTAGACTACAACTCCCAGAATTCACCGTCTGGATAACGGAAAGTCCAATTCATAGCTATCAAAGAGTAAGGTGGGAGATGGATAAATGCAGCAACCGTGTCATGCAAATAGAGGAGCAGTGTGACAAAGCTGTGGGCCTTGCTCGGGAAGGTCAAGTCAATTTTAAAATAAAATATTATAACCTGTCCAGTTCCTTTTCGTTGTCCTAGAGACTAGCGCCTTGAAGAGAAGATTGCGCCTAAAGGTTTTCTTACCACTTGTGTGGTGGCCGCTGGCGAAGGGCACAGAGCCGTCCCGGTTTATGACCGCCATAGAAGCTCCATCCTGCAGCAGCACTCGTAGCACAGGGCCCAGACCTGCTCCTCTGAGATGGGCGTCTGGTAGCGCGCCAGGACGGCGTTGGCACATTTCAAAATGGTGCCTTTTTCCTCAATGAAAGTCTCCGTTTTGCCAGCTGCCTGTCTGTCCAAATCCTGCGCGAAAACCGTGTTCCCCTCTCTCTTGGAATAAATAACACAGGTGGGTGCGGTTCTGACAAATGGGAACGAGGCTGGTGCTAATTGCAGCACTGGTGCTAATTACTACACTTCCTCATATTACTGCAGAGCCCTCGTTCACAGTGGCGCCCACAGAGTCAAACGAGACCGTGAACCATAAGGGGAGCGGGGCCGCGAGCGGTGAGCCGCAGAAGGGGAGCGAAGCCGGAAACTACGGGGCGCATCGGGGGACAGGGAGCGGGGGCGAGCGAGCGCGGCAGCCTGCAGAGCTGACCAAACGCTCGTGCGTCGTGGCTGGCCTTTGGATGGGTACGCGCGGCAGACATGTGTTTCCAATTATCGCGCCCGCGTCTGGGCACGATGAGTGGAAACACATGTTTGCCGCGCGTGCCCATCCCAAAAGGCCAGCCACGACGCTACGAGCGTTTTGGGACTGCTTTTCAAACTCGCTTACTAAAAGTCTTCGCCTCTAAGCAGCGCTTGCACGCTACTCGAGGCTCGACCTAAAAAAGCTTGCAGCACACTAGTGTAATCAGCTGTAACCAGCCTGGTCTGGTCATGGGGTGAAAGCAATGCACGAGGACAAAGTACCAGGTTGGAGTGTACGTATTTCAGCCAACAGAGTTGGTGTTCATGAGTAACATATCAAAAAAATATACTTCATGAACTCACACCACTCAAACCGAAGAGCCAATAAAAATGACCTTACCAATGGAAGGAACTCCCTCCCAGACTAATCTCAAGACACTACACAATGTACGTCTGCAGTAAAAAAACATAGGGGCATATTAGCAAGAAGAGGCGATAATCATCGCTAACCCTGCTTAGCGTGATTTTTTTTATCGCCGGCTATCGCTGGAATATATCGCCACGCTAACGCTGTATTAGCAACGATTAGCGCTATGGCGATGAATATTCCAGCGATAGCGGGAAATGGGCCAACATCGCTGAAAAACCAGCGATGTTGCATGGAGAAGGAGAACACCTTGCTGATACGACCCTGTGGTCGTATCAGCATAATCCACCCCCCATGTTAGGTATGGCTAACACCTGCTAATTGCAGGTGTTAAATAAATGGCGATGACCCCGGTTAGCGCGACTTTTCACGTCGCTAACTGGGGCCATGACCACCTTGCTAATAGGCGATAGGCCTGTTAGCGAGTGTTTCCCAGGTTTGTTAGTCGGGAACGCCCACCTTTGCATGTCATTAGCGATAAATATCGCTGACATGCAAAGCGGTAAAAAAACGGGCGCTAATGCCCGAAAACTGTCTCTAACTGTTGTTAGAGACAGTTTGCTGATAGGGCGATATAAATATCGCCGCTTTAGCGGCAAAAAGTGCCGCTAAAGCGGCGATAGTGCCCTTGCTAATATGCCCCATACTTTTAAAGCAAACGCAAAGTTCCTGAGATGCAAAATAAATTCATCTAAAAACCACTCCAAGAAGCTCTCTGAGATTGTGAAACAAAATTAAAACTCTGGCATTCAAACCACCATCAAAAACTAAATTGAAGTTCCAACAACCTCACACGATTATTCATGAAAAAAAATCAAGAACATAGAACTCTCTCTCGAACCTTTCGAATTTTTCCTGGCTCATAATACCACCTGCTTGAAATCAACTAGTGTCTGGTCCTCATTCAGAGAAAACACTGAACTTGAAATGATTAACAGCATTGCTAAAAAATCAAGGCCCAATCACATATTACCACAGTAAAGCAAAACTGACATGAGTAGGACACTGTTTACTGCCTCACACATTGCATGGAACAATTACTCTTACATGGTCTCTTCAATACAATTCCACCATACTACAGAATTGTAACCCCTTCCATCTTGAATTTGGCTAAATACCTTTTGCTAATACAAATAAACATGAACAATTATAGGGCTTCAACTATATGCGCAAATATACAGACTATAGCATGCTATTTATTACCATTGTTGAGGGATGAGAGGGACATCAAGACCCACTCAGAAGCAAAACAGAAATACTGTTGAGGTCAAAAGCAGTGCACCTATAAGCAAGTAGCCAGTACATACTGGTAATGTGAGAAGTGCTATAGTTTCTTACCCGTAGATTATGCATAATTCTTGTAAAACCTATGAAAATTGCTCAAGTACCTGTAGTTTTGCATGGGGAGTTTTTGCATGCAAGTCTGGACTTTCAACAAGTATAGACACAGGATACTTCAAGAGAGTGCAATGCATGCACCAGCCAGAATTTTGTATGAAAGAGAGATACAAGTTTGGAGTATGGAGGAATGAAAAGAGAAGACATTGACATACCCCAGGTAAGGTTAACGTATTCCAGCATCTAGAGACAATTACTGTTGCAAAGGTGGTTTCTGAGAGTAATCACACTCACTCCAAAGTGTGTCATTGATTAGCTAGGAGTTAATGAAAAATATTTGTCTGGTGAGCGGTCAGGTGTAAAGGTTGTTTACAAAACAGGTTGTTCATGGAGCTTGTTTTTAAAGTTTGTCACTTTGAAAGATGTGATGCACACCTGCCAGCCTTCAAAAAATACTCACCGTTTGAGAGCAGGTAGCCAGGGGAGTGTGGGGCCTGGGGAGGGGAAGGGACCATGAGCCCATTATCTCATTTGCTATGAAATTGCTTCTGAGAGGGTGTGGCCTTTGAGGCAGGGGCAGGGCTTCAAGCAGGTTACTGCCCCTGAGCCACCCTAAAAAAGCAAACTGAGGCTTCAAAGGCTGTCCCTAATGTCCTGGGCACATTGCAAAACCGCAATTGACATCAGCTGTGCTCAGCCTTCCACACAACGTGAGCTGGAACCTCTGTCTGCAGGGGTATCCAACTCATTGTCTGCCAATGTGTACTAAAGGCTTCTCACCAGGTGACTGTGAGAACAGAGCCTATATTCTGTGACATATGATGGTGCCATGTGGGTTGGCAGGTCTGGTGATGGGGCAAAACCATTAATAAATTAGCTCAGCACAGCCGAGGTTAGGCATGCAGCAAACGAACGCTTGGTGCTGTGCCTCACCCGGTCCCTCATCACAGATATTCTCTCCACCTGGGAGACACCAAACTACAACAGCCACTTCCACACGCTCAGGTCAGCGGCGTGCCGCCGGTGCTGCATCAGCCATGTGTAGTCCATCCGGCTTCGCATAGGCACTCAGGCGCAAGGTTGGCACATGTCTGGGTACTTAGCGTTCTGACTGGGTGAAAGGGTCACTCACACCTTGGAAGGAAGAGTGTGGTGAGACCATGACGTCAGAAAGGTGGAAGCTAGACGTGCTCCATGCTGAGTGAAAGTTAGGGGTGGGCCAGCGCCGGTAAACTCCATTACATGGCAAGGATGTAGCAAGGATGTAGCCTTACGGCTAGAGCGGTCGACCTCGAAGCTGGGGAACCAGGTTCGAGTCTCGGCAACGACGCTAAAACATCCTGTGATTCTGGGCAAATCACTTAATCTCCCCGTGCCTAACAAAAATGATGAATGTGTCCTTCTGTAACGAAACTGGTGCTCATGTAAAGCGCTCTGATACCCGATTTCTCGGGTCTAGTTCGCGCTATATAAAACTCTAAAAAAAAAAAAATTTTTAAAACGTGGACTGGGCAAATCTTCACAAGCTCCGCCGGCGGAGCGGAGTTCACCGCCCACCCCAAGCTTGAGGATGAGTCTAGCCGCCATGTTTTGGATTGTTTGTACTTTTCTAGTGAGGTCAATCAATCAATAAAGTCGTACTTATAGAGCGCAGCTTATCATCCTAAAGGGTATCCAGGCGCTGTGCTGCAGTTACCAGTCGAAAAGCCAGGTCTTGAGTACATTCCTGAAGTGGGTCAGCGAGTGTGTGGTGCAGAGGAGGAGTGGTAGGTTGTTCAAGGCTTTGCTGGTGAGGTGGGAGGAGCGTCCTCCAGAGCCGCATTGGCGGATGCATTGTATCACTGTGAGGGCAAGGTGTGAGGAGCAGAGATTCCTGGGAGGTCAGTGGAAACGCAGGCGCTGTTCTAAGTAGGCGGTTCCTTGGTCATGGAGGGCTTTGTAGGCGTGGGTCAGAAGCTTGAATTGGCATCTCCTCTGGACGGGGAGCCAGTGGAGGTCCTTCAGGTGCTGGGTGATGTGGGCCCTCTTGGGCAGGTTGGGGATCAGTCTGGCAGATGCGTTGAGGATTGTTTGGAGTCCTTGCATAAGTTTGGTGGTGGTTCCTGCATAGAGTTCATTGCCGTAGTCCAGTCGGTTGGTAATGAGGACTTGTGTCACCGTTTTCCTGGTGCTGATGGGGAGCCATTTGAAAACCTTGCGGAGCTTATGGAAGCAGGCTGAGGACACAGTGTTGACCTGACGCTTCATGGAGAGTTTGCTATCCAGGATGATGCTGAGGTTACGGGCGTGACCTTTTGGCGTAGCGGTGGGACGAGCTCCGCCAGCCACCTGGAATCATTCCAGATGGTGATATATCTGCCGTAGATCAGAACTTCAGTTTTTTTGGTTGATCTTCAGGCAGTTGTCCTTCATCAAGGCTGAGACATTCTTCATACAGTGGTGGAAGTTGGTCTTCATCGAAGTGGGGTCTGCTGAGAGTGAGAGGATGAGCTGGGTATCATCAGCATAGGAGATGATGTTGATGTAGTGAGATCTGATGATATCTGCGAGTGGTGTCATGTAGATGTTGAGAAGGGTAGGACTGATGGAAGAGCCTAGGGGTTTTCCTCAGATGGAGTACTTGGATTGTGAGGTAAAGGGGGGAAGATGGACACTCTGGGTGCACCCTGTGAGAAAGGATGCCATCCAGCTGAGCACATCATCTAGGATTCCAATCTGGTGAGTCACTTGGTGATCCTGGCATAGAGGGTGTTCTAATAGTCTAACTTGCTGGTAACTAGAGTGTCAGTGACAGTTTTTCCAGAGTTGCTTGGGATTCATTTGAAGATCTTCCTCAGCATCTTCAGCGTGTGGAAGCAGGATGCAGTTACGGCATTGACTTGTGTGGTCATGCCCAGTTTGCTGTTGATGGTTATTCCGAGGTTCCTGGCATGGGTTCTGGGTGTGGGCCCGTGTTCAACCAGCCACCAGTTAGAGTCCCATGTCAAGGTCTTCTTGCTGAAGATGACTGCTCCCGACTTGTTGGTGTTGAACTTGAGACAGTTGGCTTTCATCCAGTTAGAGACTTCGGACATGCAGTCGGTGAACTTGTTTCTTGTGTTAGGCGTCTTGTCAAAGAGAGAGTACGAGCTGTGTGTCATCTGCAGCAGAGAGAATATTGATGTCAAGTGTGCAGATGATTTTGGCCAGAGGGATCCTGTATGCTTTGGAGAGAGTGGGGCTGACGGATGAACCTTGAGGCACCCTGCAGGTGAGTTTGTGGGCTTCCGAGGAAGAAGGTGCCAGGCTGACAGCTTGTGATCTATCTATGCATTGCTCTATATGTGCATTGCTCTCTGGGGCCTTGAATGTAATACGACCCAAGGAGTTTGCAAGAGGCTTTAAGTTTAGGTTACAATTTCACCACCTTAAATTTTTAAATATAACTGTAATATAACATACTATTCTATTTTTGGGCCATGCTGACGTGAGAAGAGAAAGACAAACAGCAAATAGAAAGTGTGTGAAAGAAAAGATAAAAAAAAGAAATGGAGGTGTGAGAGAGAGCTGTGTAGTTTCCTGTGGTTTCTGCAGCTGACCAGGCCCGATGAAAGTGTGCACAGCAATTGCCTATGCAGGACATGTTTTTGTGAAGGCATGCAATACTGCTGTCCATGCTATACTTGCTTAGTGTGCTCGTTCCCATTATGAAATGTTTTAAAAGTATCATGCACTGCTGCCTACTCTTAAGTATTATATGACGAAATCCTAAGGGTTACCTATTTTAATTGCTTGCACAAATGCATCTTATGCTGTTCCTATTTAGTGCCAGACATGCTTGCGTTGACACTTCTTTACCATTAAGTAACTGTTTTGTGAGCAAGGTTTGCACCATGGCTTCCTTGTCCAACTACTGCCTGTGCGGCACCAATTATAAGTGAGAGTGACTTGCAAAGTTATTTCAAGAGCTTTGCCTGTTTTTCATGGGGGACATTTTCACTTCTGCTGCCCATGATGTCTCTGTTAGGGAAGCTTGTACTGGGCACAAGAGTGATTTTTCTTTGTTTCTGCTCTGAACTAAGAGACTATTCCTGACGTTCCCAAGCAGAAAAAGATGTACATTAGAACTTCTGCCCAAAAAAAGTGTGGACGTCTGAGCTACACCAATGGCCCCATGCCGCAAAGACCACCAATGTAAAGCTTGTGCTAGCAAGTATGAGTGAGGACACTACTGACAGCATCATATACAGAATGTCCAGCATTAATCAGAGCAGGTGGACTATCAGTTTAGCAGACAGGGTACTTTGCCATGTTTGTGGAGGCATACCCTGTCTGCCTATGATGCTTTGCCAATTTATTTGAAAATTTGTGCTTTTAAATGCACAATTTGGCCAATGTTTTAATACATTTTGTTGGGCAGATTTGACCTCTACAAACCCCTATAGAAGATCAGCTTTAGTAGGCCGCCTTGTAACTTCTTACGCAATTTTAAAAAAAATGTGATGTAAAATACACAATTTCTACCATTTTGTGCAACATTTATTCAGCTAGAGAACAACTTCGCTCCTCACTACTCAGGGCTAATGTCAGAATCCCTTTCAGAGAGCCACGGGGCACGCAGGGGTTATTGAGTACAACGATGTTGGTTGAAATGTTTACTCCTGATGTTCTGATCTATTATGGATCCTGAACAACTGGCTGGGCCAAATGACAATTCTGCACTTAACTCTCAGTGGTAGCTGTGGACTAGCGGTCAAAGGCTCCCTCGGTGAGGGGGGGATGAGTGTGGATACAGATTAGTGAACACGACTCATAACTCAAAGAGCAAACAGCAGTATCAATAAATCAATTTCCAGTCAAATACTTATTTTCGTAATTAAAAGAATTTTGTTTCTACCTTTACACATTCAAAGGTTACAACATTTTATAGACAACAACACATTTCCCCCTTGAGATCAGGGCACAAGTGTTTCACTGGCAAATCACTGACCCACCCGCTCCTCACAATGTGTTCAGGGTTATTTCTAATTCACTGGTGGCCGCATCCAGTCAATTCTCACTAGTAGTCCACTCCGACTCTTAGAAAATAGTCAAAAGTGACTTGTCACTGCAGTGCACTTAGCAGCGAGTCCCCTGGGGCCCGGTAGGCCCATTCCCAGTCTTACCCGCTCTAGCAGAGACAATGTGCAGCGTCCGGTTCTACTTGGTGAGTCAGCAGCACATGGGAGGCGCAGAAGCACTTGCAAGCACAGACTCTCCTCTGAGCCTACGTGGTCATCTCTGGCAGCAATCAGAGGTGTTCCCGTGCTCCTCCTGCACAGTAAGTTCTGCGCTCCTCAACGGGGGAGGGAGGGTCATTCTGATGCTCCTGATTTGGGTCCAAATTATGTGGCGATGCTTCCATGGCATCCTCCTTCAGTCCACAGGTTCAGGTCAGGCGCAGTCCTCGATGCTCCTTATAACCTACGGGCCATCACGGCTTCACAGTTCTTGGGCTTCAGCCCAATCGTCACATCATGATATTTTCTAGCAGCCTCTCTTGGCATATGGGTTTGCCACACCACTGCCTCCCAGGCACCGACCCTCACCGCACAGCAGTTTGTACGATGGTGGACCCTCCTGGCAGTTGTGGTCGCTGCTTCAATCCAGCACAGGATTCTGCCCTTGTTATCAGGCAGTAACTTTCACGGTGGCACCTCCTGGCATGTGGGGTCACTGCAAAGGTGCTGCACCGCTTTGCACTCACGGCACAGCACACTTTCCACAACTATCTTCACAGCACTCTCCTGGCACACAGGAGTTGCCAACTTGAATCTGCACATTGGCAGCGACCGGATCAGTGCAGCAGTCCTCTGCTCAACCCGGGAGTCGACTCGACAGGGCTCCCCACTGTACCTCGCTCCCTCCAACGCTCTCCTCTTCCTCACAGGGCACACTAGTCTTGGCAGGCGCTGGTGATCCAGGCTCCAGATCAGGTGGTTATGGTTTCCCTTGGTGGTGTCCCCTCACCCAGCAGGGAGACTGGCAGGCCTTGGCCCACAGTCCTGGTAACAGGCAGAAGTCTTGCAGGGTTTCCCATCCTCATACAGCCTGTCTGGCTGCTTGGCAGATAACATTTTTTGGGGTCTCAACCTTCCCTTTTTATAGGGCATTTCCAAATACCAAATGTGATTTAGGTAGGGTCTTTGAAGTTTTATGTTGGGGTTCTGCTTCCTTAGAGATACACACTCCCTCTCTCTCTCCCTCTTCCTCTTGAAAGGACATCTGCCACAGCAGGAGAGACTCCAAAATTGATAGTCCCACAACACAGGCCATGGGAGTGACTAGAGTTTACACCTGGATGTCAGCCACAGTAATATGCGCATCAAAAGATTAATCCTGGGCTACCAGCCCCACTCTTTATGATTCCCTTATCAGCCCCATCTCCTTCCTAAGACGTGTCCAGGCCCTTTACTTGTGATCTATCACTGAATCAAATAGCACCCTTTGAAGTGTACAGGAGGAGTCTCTTTCCCTCCCTTCTCTAGTGTGTCCCATCCAGCTCACAGGAATGCAGCAATACACAAATCTGTCTACCCCACATGTCTTCACTAGGCAGGCCTGTGCTTCCCAAAATGAAACCCAGGGTTCTAATGTAATGTAGCATTACAAGCACACTTGCACTCAGTGAATGTACACAGCACACACACAGTTCAGCACTGTTACCTCCATGTATTTTGCCATTGTAGGCACACACACATTCACTCTGTGTGCACTGCTCAGTGCTGAAGCCTTTCTGCAATGTGCCACTTTCAGGCACACATACAGCCAGCGCACACATTCACGATGCACACAGTTCTCAACACTGCAGCCTTCATGTATTGTACTCCTTGCAGGTACACATACACCCTGTACATGCACTCACCATACACACACTGCTTTGCACTACACCTCTCCTGTACTGTACTCCTCACAGGTACACATACACCCAGTACATGCATTCCTCATACACGCAATGCACATCACTGCTCTAGCCCTATATTGTACCCTTCCCAAGCACACATACAACCAGTGCAGAGTCACCACCCCTGCACTGCGCACCACTTAACATCTAACTGATATAGGCAGAGGGTGAGTTAAGCACACAGCATCAGAACTTTAAAAAGGTGAGGGAGCCTGTAGGCCTCACTCCAGTGGCTCCAGTGTTCACTCCTACTGATCACTATATGGTATGCAGCCACCACTTTAGCTTCTGCTGAAGGCGGTAGCCTTCCACCACTGTGAGGGTAGTGCTTTGGGTACTCCTCCCGGTCCAACCACACCACAATCCGTGAGACATGCCTATATCATGGTGCACACACCTGATCCGTGTTTGCCTATGACCCAAAAAAATCAGCATTAGGGATCCAGACAAGAGTACAGTTGGGCACTCATGGCAGGGGTAAACGTCCATTACCATGCAGACTTTTCCGTCCCAACAGCTAGGCTTTTTCACTGTGGGGGAATTTTATAATTCTGGCCACTCCCTTGCAACCGCACCAGATGTAATTTTATTGTATCAAAAATAAAGTCAGGTTCCAACAACAAAAGAACAGAACCCTGATTTTAATCTCGGGGGTGGCAGTGGTGATAATCTATGTGTCGATTAGAGGTCGACTGGAGTAGCATGCTCAGGGGCCTGAATTCAGGATTTCATATATGATAAATAACCTGGTAATTTCAGCCCCCCGGATGTCAGTAGCTTTTCCAGGGCAGAAACACAGAATAGTATGAGGAGGGGAGGATTTAACAACCAGAAATTATAATTTTGGCCTGAGTAAATCCAGCAGTACTCCATTGTTATTCAGGCCTTAGTCATTACCATTTAGGGGGTGAATTTACAGACACTTTCCTTAATGGCTGCCTTCAAGTTTCATGATTCAAGCAATGCACACAGTCAACCCTTACACTCCATACTGTGGAAATGAGCAACACTGAATTTGGTGATCAATCTGCCCTGCTGTGAATTACCACAGTCCATGTAAATCCAACAGAGTTGAAGTTTTTCAGTTCAAAGTTAACTCCTATTACTGAAATTCCTGCACTGCCTGGACAATAGAGCGAAGTACATCTGCGGGGCTTGTGGCGTGGGTATGCCAGGGACCCCCTCACGGTTCCTTGCAGGGTGGCCCCCTAAAAATGTGTTACGCTTCTGAAACAAAAGCCGCTGAAGCAGCCTCCCATGTCCCAGTGACATGGCACATATGAGGCTTCTTTGAAGCCTTAATGGAGCGTGTTTGTGCAGAACCTTCATGGATGAGCTGGAACCCCCCTCTCTGTAGATGGGTTTCCAGCTCAAGAGTGTTCTTTATGTACTAGTTGCTTCATTGGCTAACTGTGCGAAGAGCTTTGATATTGTGCGTCATGAGTTGGCAACACGTGAGTTGACAGGTCTGCCTCAAATTCCACTACCGATGTGCGTTGTGCAGCACACATGGAAACAGCAAAACGCTGTCCCTTCCTGCACATAAACAATCATTTAAAAAAAATGACGTTTTGCAACTTCAATGTGTGCTGCATTAAGCAGCACACATAGAAGTTTCAAATCGCCATTTCAGATTGTTTATGTGCAGGAAGGGACACCTTCCTGCATATAAATAATCAATCCCCTCAACGCAGGTACCCTTGCACTATGGTTCAAGGGTGCCTGCGTTGGCGCTAGGCAGCTAAATTTAGCGCCAGTGCAGGAGGGGACTCAGGGATGTGCCTATTCTTGTAAATATGGGGCAGCCCTGCGTTTCTAAAGTGACGGAGCGTGGCGTTAGCCTTCTTGGCTTAATAACATGCTTCACCACTTTCCTTGTAAATATGCCCCCAGGTTCCCCGGTTCCAAAGTCAGCAGCTGTAGCAGTAACGCCACATCCTCTCCACTGTTCTATGCATCTCTTACTTTGGAACATTGTGTGCGCCTCCATGCAGCTCTACTGCCAGAGAGCTAAAAAATCCGAAACTCAAAAGCATGACATTAAATGAAGATGGGATTAATATTCTGGACTCTTTGTCGTTCACCTGGAACGTGCAAGAATTAACGTTTTAGACACTGGTTCGCTGGCCCGAGGAGGTGCAAGGCAAGGTCTCGGACAGTGATACTCAAAGTCCGGCCCGGGGGGCGCTTGCCGCCCTCTTGAGCTTTACATGCAGCCCCCCTGGTGAACAGCAGCACCAGCTGCTGTCTAGTTGCTGAGCACTAATATTCGGAAAGAAATGTTAAATAAACGGGAAAGCATTTATTAACCTGCGAATAAATGCTTGCCCGTTTATTTAACATTTTTTTAGACCTCCGTACACAATCCCTGACCCACCCAGACCCACTACCACCACCCTGCTGGAATCAGTGTGGCACACCACAGACCGTACTTTGTGACCCCTTGGCAAATGTTTGTGAGTACTAGGGTGACCAACCGTCCGTAAATTTCACGGACCGTCCATTATTTTAGTATGATGTCCACAAGGCGTCCGTAATTTGGGGTCCCCAAATTACGGACGCCTTACAGACATCATACTAAAATCAAATTGGGAAATTTCAGGAAGGTATGCTGTTTCCCTGCGAGAGGCCCCATGAGTTTAAAAGATTTCACTAGGGGCCTCTCGCACTTACCTTTTAAACTGAAGAGGCTGCCTCCAGCTGCCCCTCCCGGACCTCGCACAGACTGTGGAGTGGCCCATTGTCATTCTGAGACTGCAGCTGATTAGCACTTACAGAATGACAATGGGCCCTATTGTAGTGACAGCAAGTGGTGTGCCTTCTCCTCCATCAGATTAGGGCAAGGCATTCTGCTTTTGTCTTGGCGCCATGCTGGAGAAAATACAAATAAAATAACTAACAGCGTTTTCACTGTACATTTAAAAGCCAGATTTCAACATACAAATAAAAAAATACTATTTAATGTTTATTGTTACATTAGCACAAATCTTGATTGCAGAAAGGGCCTGATGTCGCTTTGCAAAGCTGCCTGCATACTGAAAAACTGTGAAGTGCACGATTGTCTCAACCTTATTTAAACTTATTTTGACTTGTACTTATTTTGGTTGTCTATTTACTTATATATTATTGTGCGACCTCCTCTAATATGTCTGTAAAACGTATGTTTTGTCCCAAATTTTTGTCATGAATTTTGACGTTCTGTCCTGAATTTTTGTCCTGAATTTTGACCCTTTGTCCTGAATTTTTACACTGACGTCCTGAATTTGCGCCCATGCCACTTGGTCACCCTAGTGAGTACCCATGGTCTAGGAGGACTTTGTGAGGCCAGCACGCAAACTGGCACAGATCTCTGCCCTTGAGTGAGGTTTCTTTGTTTTTTCAATCTGTGTGGATTCGTACTTTTGACCCGCCGGGTGAGTCCATCTCAGAATAATCGGTGTTTCCTTTAAAAATACAGTTAATGTCGGAAACGTTTTTTTTCTTCTTTTTGGAAACTGGGAAATGTGGGGGTGTAGGAGGGTGGGGCGCCCTGCGGTTGACATCGGTCCTGATTCATCCAGATTCCGGTAGTGGGCAGATTCCAAAGAAATGTCTCTCTTCCTTTTAATGCATAGCTTGGTTTGAAGAAGGGTGGGGGCTGGGGAGGGGGCTGGTGTCCCCCGTGTGAGAAAAAGAAGCTTCTTCGCCCCCCAGCAGCTGCTCCTGTCAGTCACCAGCTCTGCGGGGAGCTATGTTTGCCCTCTATATCTTCTTGACAGTTAGCCAGAAAAAAACAACATTTTCTTCCCTTGATAGCAGCCATTTGTTAGAGGCGGCCTGGGCCTGTCTCGGGTCTGTAAGGATAACAGCATCTCTGCTGATAACTTTACTGCTGAGTCCTGCACCGAGGGGAGCAGGGCAGGTGGCTGCAGCAGCGCGGGCTTCCGCCATTTAGTAAATCCGCAGAAAATGATCGGAATTACACTTTAGAAAGTCTTTGGTGTAAGTTTTCTTTACATTACCGGCGTACTGTATGAAAACATTAACATGGCAATCCTGAGGTTTCACGCGTTCTCTAAACGTGTTTTTGATAGGAAGCATGCTGCATGCCTTTTCACACGTCTACACTGCAATATCTACAGCAGGGAGAGGGGAAAGAGATGAATAGAGGGTCAGGGAGGCAAAGAGGGGATGAGAGGTAAAGACAGACACGGACGGGTATATAGAGAGACAGAAAGAGAGACAGGCAGACAGATAGATAGACGGATGGATACGCAAAAGAAAGTGTAGTTTTTAAAGATAAAAGTACCACTTCAGTTGTCTTATTTGCAAATGTGTAGCTTTCACAAAAAGAGTTGTTGATTTGCATCAAGCATGTGCAGATGCGAATTTGCACAATGTGTAGGGTTTAGACATCTCTCTGACTCAGTGAGATTCTACTACTGCATACTGAACATTCCAATGCCCTTGCATTTACCTTCAGGTGATACAAGGGTATCTCACATAGGGGCATATTTACAAGAAAATGTCGGAGCGCGGAGCTGCGCCAAATTTGGCAGTGCAGTGCTCTGACATTTTCAAATAGCAGGGATATGCCATATTCACAAGAATACGGTGCACTCCTGTGTTTCCCCTAGCGCTGGCGCAATAAAAACTGCCTAGTGCCAGCGCAAGCACCCTGCCGCCATGTTGAAAAGGTGCCTCCGCTGCTGGGACGATTGTTTATGTGCAGGAAGGGACACCTTCCTGTACATAAACAATCAATAATGGCGATTTGCACCTTCTATGTGTGCTGCATAATGCAGCATACATAGAGCAAAAAACGAGGAGAAATTAATCATTTCTCCTCGTTGCACCAATTCTAATGCCTGGTATTCCATGGCGTTAGTTTTTGGCACTGTCTCAGCCTTGTAAATCTGGGGCAGTGTCAAAAAGCAATGGGTGTTGCGGTAGAATGCCCAACGCCACACCCATTGTACGCCCCTTTGCTGCAGATGACTGTGGCGGAAAGGGTCATATTTACACGGTTGCGGTAAGCCATGCAAGGTGGCTGAGCGGCACCTTGTGAATATGGAAAATGGCGCTGCGCCACCAGAGCGTTAAAAAAAGTGACGCTCCGGTGGCGGTTAGGGCTTGTAAATATGCTCCATAGATCTTAGACTATAGTGTGGCTGAACTGGTAATAACTGTCATTGTAGGTGCACTATATTTATTTGTATCTGTTTCCAAAGTACACAGAGAACTATTTCCTATTGATCAAAAATGTTGTTGATTTTTGTGTCCATTGTGCAAAGATGAATGCATCCTCGGCTAAATGTGCTAAGCATCTTTACAGTCGCAAACATTCCGATTCGGTGTTTGTCAACATATAATTACTTTTTCCGATTTACTAATCCTATTTAAAACTTTTCCTTGTCATAAAATGGGATTGCAAATGAATACCGATTCAGTATCCGAAAGGGAAATGCTGAATCAGTATACTATCAATGTTTTGCAATCAAAATCCTGTCACAAAATATTGAAAGGTTATTGAGACTACGAGGTAGGTGGGAATCCATTTGTAAAAGGACAGGGGTCTCTATGGACCCCTGACCCTCTGTCAATTGGAAAAAAAAGTTTGTTAATGAGTAGGCAGTGGTCCAGGTCACCACTGTCAACTCTTCAACTTTCAGAAAAAGAAAGCTTTTTATAAATCTTTTTTATTGTATAAACAAAAACGAAAGCAACACAGAAAAAGAATAGTAAAGTGCAGTGCAGTGCAATCATCGTCATTTTCAACAATCTCATTGCATTAGTACAACAATTGTCATAGCAAATCCGCTGAACTATAATGTGGTCACATAGTACATGCATGTCGTCGTTAGTAAGACATTACTCAACATCGTGGTCAGCTGACCCTGGGGAAGCATCATTAAAAGGAGTACATATCGTCCCTCTGCTTACGTTCCAGGGCCCCCTGATTCTAGTCCATTTTTGTGGGCATCCTCTGCCTTCATAAATCACTCTCTCTGCCTGCATGCACCAATCCATGTCCGATTCCCAGTCCGTGAACTTTGGCTTCGTCACACTGGCGTAACGAAACTTGAGGGGGCCTCCCTGCAAGGCACGTGGAGGGGCCCCTCCGGGCTCAATCAGGAGCTCTGCAGCCAGAGTGCTGTGCTGAGGGGGCCCCGTGGAGCTTATGGGCCCCCCCGCACCGCAGGGGCTGCGGGGGCCTGTGCTACGCCCCTGCTTCGTCACTCCTTTCCAAGTTCTGGCTATGTTGCGTTTTGCAACCATACAGCCCAGGGAGACCCACATTCTCTCAGTTCTGGTCAAGTCGGTGGCCACCAAATGTTAAGAAGACAAAGGCAGGGTGAAACTTTGATAGATTTATGACAAATTAAAGACAGCACTGATGTGACCTTTCCCCAGTACGTCTGAAGAGTTGGGCACTCCCACCACTGGTGAAGGTGGGTGCCGGTGCGACCACACCCTCTGGGACAGGTGGGGGAGCCCAATACACCCATCTTAACCAGTACTGAGCTAGTGTAGTAGGCTCTGTGTAATAGTTTAAGTTGGATAAGTTTAAAACGGGATCAAATCGCCACCTCGCCAGGAGAGGCCAGAGCCTCCTGCCAGTCTTCGTCGCTGATGTCCCTGACATCATCCGCCCATTTAGCGCGAAGTTTCTCCAGGGTATCCGGTGTGTTATTAAGTAAGCTTTTCTTTTTTAATGCAACCCCGTTTCCTTTAACGAAAATAAGTTGGATTAAAAGATAGCTTTTTCTAAAAGCAATCACAGAATGGTGGTCTGCTGAATCCAGCAGGCCACCATCTCCAATCGTCGAAATTTCATCCTACCGCATTAATATTCATGAGGTAAGTTGGATTGCGACCCACTAAGATTTGGAATTTTAAGAACCAACCTATTAGTACATAGGTCAGTTCTTAAAAAGCTTGTGATGAGTATTTTGCATTTAGATGTTCTTACAGCTGGTCCCTAACTCTAGCAGGCCAACCACTTTCCTCGGGCAGCCATTGGTTACAAATGAGCTAGGCAGTTGCTTGCTTTCTGGGATTTCATGATTGTACCAGCAACATGATGCAGTGCAGTCGGCAGCCACTGAATGTGGTAATCTCTTTTATAAATCAGGGATGTAAGCACTGTAAAACATAATGAAATGGAACTTGGCGGCAGATTTACTAACATTTTGCATCGCTTTTGTGTCACAAAAATTACTCACACAAGCGTGAAGTGTTTATTTGGGATTTAATATCTGGCGCAAAACTTTATTGGTGCTGGAAAGTAGCCCTATTGCAACAGCAGCGCTAGCCCTGGTTTGCATTGTTTTGCATCACTTTGCATCAAGGGAGTGTATCATGGGCATTCACATGCAACCACCCATGGTTTTTAATGTAAAGCCCTATCTACTAAGATTTGTAGACAGGGCTTTGACTATGACATAATACCTTTTTGAGGTTGGCGCTAAAGGAGAATTAATTTTATTTCTCCACATTTTTCTGACTTTGCATATGTACAGTTAAGAAGCCTGATTGTGCCCCAGATCTATGGAGAAAGAAAAATGATGTCATGTTTTAGTAAATATAGTGCAAGCCTGCTCTCTCCCTCTAACACAATGCTGAGCTGTGTTGCGTGAGTCTATAGAAAATTTACCCCTTGATGTCTAGCAACTGCATTCAATCTCAACGAACATGAATATCTTCCTTGGATGTTAATTCACCAAATTTCATGGGGTAGCTGAAATCACAGTCCTTTATTGGCTGCTGAACATCGCCAAACAAAATTTAAAAAGCCACAACAAAAATCCCTGTGCAACACTCCTCGCACAGATCCGCCGGCGGATCATCGCCTATGACATTACATTACCCACCGCCCAGCAGCACTTCTTAAGAAACTTTTTCAGTTGAATGTTGCTGTTGGAAAATGGCCCTTTCTGAAGGGTCACCCCAATTCTTTTACCTTCCTCCTCCTCCTCCTCTTTTTTTGACCTTCTTTTTATTGGCTTTAGGACTCAGAGCACTTTGGACTATATGCACTTTACCACTGCTAGCCAGTGCTAAATAGTATGTGCTCTCTTCTAAACATGGTACCCAATTGGCATATTTTTTTTAATTATAAGTCCATAGTAAAGTTCACTTTATGTGCTCAGGGCCTGTAAATTAAAAGCAACTCGTGGGCCTGCAGCACTGATTGTGCCACCCCCACAAGTATTTCTTTAAACATGTCTCAGGCCTGCCATTGCTTAGCCTGTGTGCGCAGATTTACGACCATGTCGTCTTGGCTTTTAAAACCCCATGTCAAGCCTTAAACTCCCCTTTTATTACACATGAGTCACCCCTAAGGTAGGTCCTAGGTAGCCTATACGGCAGGGTGCTGTGTAAGTAAAAGGTAAGACATGTACTTTTATGTTTTGCATGTCCTGGTAGTGAAAACACCTACATTTACTTTTTACTACTGTGAAGCCTACTCCTCCTATATGTTAACATTCGGAATTCCTTCTTACACATTTAAGCTGTAATTCTTGGTAGAGAAGGAGTGGCTCTGTCATGTTTTATATCATTGGAATGGTAATGATAAATCCTCTTTACTGGTAAAGTTGGATTTACCATTATTATTTTAGAAAAGCCACTTTTAGAAAGTTGAGAAAAGACAAGTGGAATTTTGTGTTGCACTCTGGTATTAAATGGATATTAATCGAGTGTAACCAAAAGTAAACAAATTTAATAAGTTTCGTGTGCACTCTGTGAGGGGGCTTCACCCGCGTCCCCGTTTCAAAATAGAAGAAGTACCTAGAACGATTGCTCCAGACACAGTGTGCACTACTGGTTCCCAAACTGGGGAAAAACAATGATTCTAATGTACATCAATATGCCTAAATCAAATAGTAGTATCTCGACCACTCATAAATATGATTGTCCATACACAAAAAATCATATATAGTTTAACACATGTAAACGTTGTCTTCGGTCAACTCATTTTAATTTCAAGGAAGTGATCTTTGTCAAATGGTTTCCATCAATCAACTAGTCTTGTCATTCTTTATAGACTAGCTGTAGAGTGTGTTCCAATGCATTTCGGGCTATCACTAATGCCTTTCGTCAGGGGTATCTCTAAACAAAAACATATATAAAGTCCTGATTACTGTACGAAATTCAACTTTAAACTGTCAGCAAACTGACTGCACAACTTCCTCCCAAGAGGGACATTCCTCAATACGACTTTGCCATCAACCATCATAAGAGGAAGAAAAAGAAAAAAAGTTGAAAAGGAAATACTAACTGTGATACAAGAAGTCATGCAGTACTTAGCATGTATTTAAAAAACTATCGAGACCCAAGAAAAACTTAGTGAATGAGAGATAAGATAAAGCGTGACAACCACCATGTGGTGCTCCATGTGATGTTGAGAGAGAAAATAAGAATTAATGTTCTCGTCATGCAAATAAAATGAGTGCGATAACAGTGAGAAATTCAAAACTAACTGAGTGGTAATCAATCACAGCTAATGAGCAATGTTGAAAATCAGCGATAAATTCAATGTAGGTCCGACTCCACACCTATAAATGAGAGCGCATATCACAACTTAACCATCCTACTGCCCGAAGTGCTGTGCCACCTTGCAATCCCAGTGAAACAAACCTTAACAGAGGATTGCACGAGTGTGGTTAACACACTGCTGGTGGTTAATGTGAAAATCCAGCTGCCGACTAATCAACAGAATGGAAAAAAAAGAGAAACACGCCATTCAAAACCACATCCGATGCTAGTAGAACTCAAGACATGAGGCTCGTGCAGTTAAACAGTGTCTAATCGTAACCAAACGATTCTTACTTGGGAGTCCCCCGGGTGAAACTGAAAGCAGCGATGTGGTGTGTGCAGCATGGTGGACGTAAATCCGGTAGCGTTAAGTTTAAAAACTAGCGAAAGTGAAGCAAGACTCAGCAAAAGAAAGAAAGACAAGACTTCTCTAGTTGCCGATCGTCCGATAAATAAAGTTGGTGGAAAAAGATGTTGAGAGAAAATTCAAATAAAGTGAAAAACAAACATGAAAATGGAATAAAAAAATAAAATAAAATGAAGCACAATTAATGACTTGTGATAGTTGTTGGAAATAGAGTCAAAAATGGAATGAATATACAACTAAAGAACCAAATATGAATAAAGTTCTGAGGGAAAATCAACCTCAATCGTAGTACTTGTGAACCAAAACACGTGTCACGGATAGAAAACAGAGAATGGTAAAAACATGCTGAAATATGTAACATATGCTCTGTTGCTCAATCTAATCATGAATGTTCAATTTAAAACTGTCACGATCAAAAAGCATGATACAGAATTATAGGAAGGTAGGAATCCTTCTGCATGGTTACCCCCACTCTTTGCCTGGTGCTAAGCTGTTTTTGACTAGTCTAACTGGGATCCTGCTAATTAGGACCCCAGTCTATCTGCTTTCTCTCTTAAATTCATATGTTCAGTACTTAGGTACATCCCAGATTGGATACTGGGGTAACCTTATTAGTCCCTAGTATATGGTACTAAGGTATCCAGGGCATAGGTACCCCAGAGGTCCCCCATGGGCTGAAGCATGCATTGTGCCACCCATGGGAGACCATTCAAAATGGCACTAGAGGCCTGACATTGCAGCCTGTGTAAGCTGGTGCTAACACCACTTACTAAAGATATAGGTCTCCTATATCTAGGGTTGCTGCACTCAAAACCTATAAGTCACCCCTATAGCAGGCCTTTGCAATCCTGAAGGCAGGGTGCTTGTTTCTAAGTGTGAGGGTGCCCCTGCATAAGCAGGACACCCCTACAGCCTACATAGTGCATTCTCCCAGGTTGTAAGTGAAGCAGCCATATACTATATAGAGAGGCACCGCGTAATTACGCGATGACCATCTTGAAATCGGCTGCAACTAATCCTATCATGTTTGGTATTAAACATGTTGGGATCATACCCCCACACCGTAAACGGTGTGGGAGGTATAATTCCAAGCACTGGAAAAGCCCTCCGTTAGGCTCTCAGTGTTTCTGATACCAGCCTTCTAGACCCGGACAGCACAAAATGGTTGCTGCTGACCAGAGACACGATTCTGCCCTCCTGCTGCTGAGCCAAGCTTGATCAGGGTAAGGCAGAACAATAGGCATCCTGACACAGGGAGGTGTAACCACCTCCCAGACAGGATTTAGTTCATTGGGGCAGTGTGGATGCACTTGCGTGCACCACTCAGTCTGCATGAGGGGCACTTTTGGTGTCCCCATGCATAGTCCAGTTCAAACCAGCTCTGGGAGCCGCTAGCTCCTGCTCTGGCACAAAACTGGAAAAAGGACATGGGAGTAACCTCCCCACTGTCCAGACCCTCCCCTGGGAGGGTCCCCTGAATCGTCCCAACCCTTTCCTTAGGGTACTTAAGGGCTTACCTGTGGGTGGGTCCCTAGATTCATCGTGGGACAAGATTCAGATAAGACACCACTTCTTCTTCTACTGTCTGGGCACTCTGGACTTCGCTGGACTTCGTTTGGGCTCGACTTTGTCTCCCTTCTAGTCTGCTGCTTCGTCTGTGCCTGTGCACCATACAGGAACCTTCCAAGGCCTGTGGGCATCAAAGACAGCTGAAGGAATCTCCCTTGAAGTGAAGGAGTCACTTCCCTGCATTCGCAGGCACCTCAACTAAGTCGACCGGTCTGCTGATCCTGAGCTCCTCTGGACTCCGGAATGTTTTGCAACACAAGTGTTAGTTTTCCACAGCTCCCAAGGCCTGCCCTCTCACCAAGTTTGAGGCCAGTATCCCTCGTGGGGCCTGCAATAGCTGAACCCTTGTGCACCGCATCAACTTGCAGTTGCAAAGGCTTGTTGACTTCCTTCCAAGAAGATCGTCGGGCTCCAAGTAGCCCCAACCTCGAGCACCTCCAGTGAGCAGAATTTTTGGCCACACCGCATTGTTGTGCATCATGGCCTGCATCTTTTGGTGAGCTGCTTGAGGTCCTCTTGCGACTCCAGTGCCTCTGGCCTGTGGGTCCATTTGAGGGTCATCTTTGTTTCTTTTGGGCTCCCCTTATTGCTCGGGTCCTGCCCTGACTCCCCTGCTTGTGGTGAGTACTCTGGACCTTGCTGGTCCCGACATTGCACCTTCTCTGATTTTTGTTAGGGTTGCATTTGCCAAGGCTTGTTGGTGCTCCCGCTGGATACCGATCCCTCAGCAAACGACATACGACATGGGACAGCTCATGCATGGCTCCTGATCTTCCTCAGCATAGCCTGGTCCTCACAGCTGCAGAGTCAAGGTCCTCGTCAACTCTCCTGCAACTCCCGACATTGGTTTGCATTCGTCTTCCAGATCTCCTGGTCACTCCTGAGTGACATAGACTCTGTCCCCTCTGCTTGCAGGTACCTCTCAACTAGAATCCACCTTCGGATTCCACCGGACACTTTCTCCTTCAGCAGCGGCACTTTCCTGAAGTCCTCCATTGGGTTTGAAGGCGGTTCACACCTATGCACCTGGCTTCCCTGGTGTAGGTAACGTGGGTGCTAGGATATCCACGGGTGGGGTGGCTCTCCAACCTTCTGTCTTCCACAGTGTTTCTTCAGGGTCCACTGGGAAGGGTCCATAATCTTTAAAAATCCAACTGCGACTTACACGTTGAGTTGTACGAAGCACGCAGTCGTGTTCCCACACTGCACACGCTCTCCGTGGGGTCCCTGTCTACTCACCATGGGTGGTTCCTTGGGTCCCTAGGACTCCTACGTCCTCTCGACCTTGTCTTGACCCGACTCATGGTTCTTATACCACTTTCTTATTATATGGTTTGGTCCCCCCCTGGGGTCCACAGTGTATTCTGTGCTATTTACTGTGTTTCTTTGCAAAGTATTGTGTGCATTGTGTTTACCTCCGGGTAGGAGATATCTAAACGTGTTAGAGAGTATTATATAATAAATACATATTTTTATAAATACCTTGCGTGGTTCTTTTTCCCTTAATCTATACTATAAGATTGCGTTCTGGTAAAACAAGCTGCTTTACACTCCTTCTGGACTAAACCTGAAGGCTGCTCTCCACAGCTACCACTTAGAGAGCTTTCTAAGGTTGTCTAAGACCTCTTAAATCACCATAAAGGTTGAATGGACTGGTGCAGGGTGTCCACTCACACAAGTGGATATCATGTACCAGGCCAGCTTCTCACAAGAATAACAAGTGAAATGTCTACAGTGGATTATACATATCGCAAGAAGGTTAAAAGATATAGTACATGTGTGAACATAGAAATAATCATAAGAAGCATGATACAGAATAACAAGTGAAATGTCCACAGTGGGTTATACATATCGCAAGAAGGTTAAAAGATATAGTACTTGCGTGAACATAGAAATAATCGTAAACATTATGATTAAGTAAGTGACAACAATGAATATACATCAGAAGTGTTCCTCAATTATAGAAAACATGACAGTTCCAACTTATCATTCATGCCCTTAGGGCTGAGAGTATCCAAAAACTGTATCAAATAGATCTCACATTGTAATAAGAACTTAGTCAAATCCCTGTATGGTGTCTGTGTTACTACTTCTAGAATGGTAAAGCGCATTTGGGCAATGGTGTGTTTGGACTCAGTCCAATGTGTTGCCAAAGGTGAACTCAAAGTTTTGGTTCTAATGCGACTCTTATGTTCAGTGATTCTCGTTCTGACTTGTCTCTCTGTTTTTCCCACATAGAAAAGCCCACAGGGACACTTGATAGCATAAATAACACATTGTGTATTGCAATCTACTGTATATTTAAGTGTAATCTGCTTGCCTGTCAGAGGATGCCAGATTATGTTCCCTTCTAGTACGTTGTTGCAATGTTTGCAGTTGTGACATTTCATGATGCCTCTATGTGTGACCTCTGTCTTCTTCACATCTTTAGACAATAGTTCTTTCAGATTTCTGGATCTTTTATAGGCGAATAAAGGAGGATTGGAGAATATCCCTTTGAAATCTGGTTCTGTCTGTAAGAGCTCCCACCTCGTAAGAATGATGTTTTTGAGGGTCGCAGACTTGGTGGAAAATGTAGAAACGAACACCTCTCTGGTTTGTTCAGCTTTTGGCTGCTTCATCAACAGAACATCTCTTGCAGTTGTTTGAACTCTTTGTTCAGCAAGGTCTACCACCTCTTGCAGATAGCCACGTTGAAGAAATGTTTGTTTGTACTCATGTATAGTTGAGAGGAAATGCTCATTGCTTGATGTGATGCGTTTAATTCGGGTGAATTGAGAGAACGGTAGATGGTTTTTAAGAGTTGGAGGATGAAAGCTGCTATACAACAAAGAGTTATTTCTGTCAGTTGGTTTCTTAAACACTTTGGTCTGAATCTCTGTGCCATTAATCATTATTTCAACATCAAAGTATGTGATAATCTGTCTCTCTATCCGATGTGTGAACTGTATCTTTGGATTCTTCGTCATGAGGTCTGCCAAAAGGTTTTCCAAATCCATTAAACTATATATGATTTTTTGTGTATGGACAATCATATTTATGAGTGGTTGAGATACTACTATTTGATTTATGCGTATTGATGTACATTAGAATCATTGTTTTTCCCCAGTTTGGGAACCAGTAGTGCACACTGTGTATGGAGCAATCGTTCTAGGTACTTCTTAGGGGGGAAAAAAAGAAAAGAAAAAAAAAACTTACCTAGTGGTCGCCGTCGCCAGCCACCTCCTCTCCTCCAGCAGGAACAAGGAAGCACACAGCCTCCCAGAACCCCCTGACCAATTACAACGCTGCCTTACAGCAGCATTGTGATTGGTCTGAATGCCATTGTTCTGTGCTCAGAGAGGGACTGGGAGGCTGGGCATGTTCTCCACCCAGGCTGTACAATACTGCCTGTGGAGAACATACAAAGTGCGCATAATGGTTTGGCCGACCGTAGGCCAAACTGTCATGCGTACCTAAGGTGCAGCCACCACTCCTCCACCGGCCTCGAAGTCAGTGTAGGCTGGCCCCGCCCTAACAACCTGGCTGCACTACAGAGTAACTGCAATACTAAAAATAAAATGATAATAATAGATGTTCCGTTATTATCATTTTATTTTTACTTTGCACTGCTTTAAAGCAATGGTGCCACGCTTCTCCGCCTTAGCACATGAGTCGCCCCTGCACTCTGCTGGACTGCTGCTCTTGAAGAACCGCTTTTCTGCTGTACCGCCCTGCTGCCTGCTACCCTCTGCCCCTGCTGAGGAAGAAATGGATGTGCTTGTACCCAAAGTGATCCCCAAGGGCTTGTTGGCTTGCCCTTTTTGAGACACAGGGATATCAAAGTTTCACTCCCTGCTCATATGCCTGGTCCAGTAGAAGCAGACCCTGGTGCCTGCTCCAGTCAAACCGACGCATCTCCTGTCTGCGTGCAGCAAAAGCAATGCATCACCGCTGCTGCGGGAGTAGAATTGGCACATCACACTTCGAATCAGTGCATCGCCTTAAAGAACTGACGCATCAGAACTGTCGCACCTCCATCGCTGCAGTGTAGGTAGATTGATGCATCGCCTCGACTGCGTGGAGAAACCCGTTGCATCGTCTACAGAGCCAACACCTCTTGGCTCATCGTCTTCGTAACCGGTGCATGGCCACCGTTGCGTGAAGAAAATTGACTCATCACTTCGCCTGCGGAATCAACACCGACACATTGCTTGACTGTACCCCACATCTTGCTATTTCAACCAGGATCAAAGTACTTTGTTCAGCAGGCCTTGCAGGGCTCCTTTGTCCGGCCTGTGCTCCATCGCAGTCAACCTGAACTCTTGACTTTGCCCCGGTCCAAACCAACCAGATAACCCCCATGGGCGCCTATTGTTTCCAAGCGCTATATTTACATTTAATGTTTAAAAATTCATATCTCGACTTCTACTTATTGTATCTTTGTCATTTTGGTCTTGTTTTATTTATAAAATCATAATCTATTTTTTCAAAACTGGTGCGAAGTGTTGTTGTGGTGTTTTCACTGCCTTACTGTTTGAAGTGTTGCACAAATACTTACACATTGCCTCTTAATTTAAGCTTGCCTGCTCTCTGCCAAGATACCAGAGGGAGAGCAAAAGTTAATTTATGGTGTGAATCTCACTTATCCTGATTTGGATTGTGGTTCTTACTCAGACAGGGTGCATACCTCTGCCAAACAAAAAAAAACCTGTTTCTAACAGTTACCAAAGGCATTGGATGCACACTTGAAAATAGTGCATCAAACGATCCCTCTTCCTTAGTCTCCAAATAGGAAGGGGAAGAAAATTGACCTAGAAACTAAATTTACATCCTTGTCACAAAGAAGCCAAGGTCCGAATGGCAGGTTCAGCACTTGACAAAAGAAATTGCTTGATTTTTGGTAAATTATTTACCTTGTTGTGTCTCAAATTATGGAAATGTGTAATGTAAATATTTGAAAACCTACTATGCAGTGTACTGCCCCACAATGCATGTTTTCATCCCTTATCCTTGCCTTAACATCTCACGATTACTGTAGACTGGTCTCAAATGGACAAATACATATCATTCCATTTAATGTATAGCATGTCATGTTTTAGGTGTTCTTGCTACTAAATGTCCTTTCTAAAGTTAACCACTGCTCCTCAAATACAGGTTTGCATTATATATAATACACAAATTAACAAGGACCCTATCACTTTGACATTGGATCAGAACAGATGGCTGCCTCAGGGCTTTAAGTGGGAAGGGTCCCTCTGTGTCTCGGGCCCGGTAGTAATTAAAACCTGACCTTGCACAGGTCCCTTTGGGCCCTAAATGCATGTCCCTAGCTTTACAGGAAAAAACACTGATTGATTTCTGAACAATGACTGTAAAACCCATTAAGCCATATCAGAAATGCAGTTCCTGTGTACAGTTCAAATATTTTACATAATATTGCATTCACTAAGCCTGTTTGCTTATTCCAGGATGCTGTATTTCTATATTTTTTTTCATCGAGCATGAAACTGTGAACTGAGTCTCCTCTAGGTGTCTGTGGAGTTTAGGTTGTGGGTAGATGTTTAAAATAGGCCATTATTGAGATCTCTGGAGTTGTGACTGAAGGTGGTGCAAGGTTCTGGCAGTGCCCCTCACTGGGTCATAAAGGTGTTCAGAGCACGTGCTCATCCAGCTTTTGGTCTCTTTGCAGAGCATACAACGCAATAGTGACATGCACCAATTGTAAGTTAAAATGCCAAAAGGAGCAACACAGCTGTCAAAATTTTAACAGGTCTAAAAAAAAATGCAGTACTTACAGGTGATTGGGTGTGTTGTGTGTGGGGTGATGGTGAAGTGAGGGAGATACAATCAATCAATCAATCATGTGTTTGTTAAGCGTGACTACTCACCTGTAAGGGTCTCAAGGTGCTCGGGAGGAGGGGAGGTGCAGGTTTCCAGTCCATCAAGGAGGGGGTCTGTCGAAGAGCCAAGTTTTGAGGTTTCTTGTGAAGATGGGGAGTGATGTTGTCTGTCTGAGGTGGAGCGGTAGGGCGCTCCAGGCTCTGGCCGCGAGGAAGGAGAAGGAGCGGCCTCCCGATCTGTTCTTTCTGGTGCAGGGGACCACAGCCTAGGAGAGCTGGGCTGATCGTAGGGTCCTTTGGGGTGCGTGGAATTTGAGTCGGCTGTTCAGGTATGCTGGTCCGTTGTTGTGGAGGGCTTTGTGTGCGTGGGTGAGAATCTTGAAGGTGATTCTAGCCTCGATGGGGAGCCAGTGGAGTGTGTGCAGGTGCTGGGAGATATGGCAGTGTCTTGGCAGGTTGAGGACCAGTCTTGCGGCGGCGTTCTGGATGTTTTGTAGCTTGCGGGTGAGGTTTTTGTTTATTCCGGCGTAGAGTGCGTTGCCGTAGTCGAGTCTGCTGGTGACGAGGCGTGAGTGACGGTCTTTCTGTGCTCGAGGGGATCCATTTGAAGGTCTTACGTAGGAGGCGGAGGGTGTGGAAGCAGGATGATGCGACGGAGTTGATCTGGCGGTCCATTTTGAGCTCAGAGTTCAGGATGATTCCAAGGTTGCGTGCATGGTCCGTGGGGGTGGGTGGGCTTCCGAGGGCGGGGGGCCACCAGGTGTCGTTCCAGGCATCGGGTGTGGGCCCATGATGAATACTTCTGTTTTGTCAGTGTTGAGTTGTAAGCAGCTGCTTTTCATCCATTTGGCGACGGCTTCCATGCCTTCTTGAAAGTTGTTTTTTGCTCCGTTGGGTTAGTTGGATAGGGAGAGGATGAGTTGGGTGTCTTCTGCGTATGAAACAATGTTGAGCCGGAGGGTTCTGACGATGGGGGCAAGCGGAGCCATGTAGACGTTGAAGAGCGTGGGGCTGAGGGAGGACCCCTGGGGGACTCCGCAGGTGGTTGGTGTAGGGTTCGAGAGGAAAGGAGGGAGTCTGACCCGCTGCGTTCTGCCGGAGAGGAAAGAGTGGATCCAGTCGAGGGCCTTGTCCTGGATCCCTGCGTCGTGGAGTCTGCGTGTTAGGGTGCGGTGGGAGACTGTGTCGAAGGCCACTGAGAGGTCGAGGAGGATGAGGGCTACTGTTTCTCCTCTGTCCAGGAGGGAGCGGATGTCGTCTGTTGCGGCGAGGAGGGCGGTTTCTGTGCTGTGGTTTTTTCTGAAGCCGGATTAGGAGGAGTCGAGGATGTTGTGCTCTTCGATGAAGGTGGCGAGTTGGCTGTTGATGGCTTTCTCGATGACTTTTGTTGGGAACGGGAGCATGGAGAAGGGTCTGTAGTTTTTGAGGTCGGTGGGGTCCGCCGAGGGTTTCTTCAGGAGGGGGTTGATCTCGGCGTGTTTCCAGTTGTCAGAAAAGGAGGCGTTCACCAGGGAGCGGTTGATGGTGTGGCGAAGCATGGGTGCGATGGTGTCGGCGGCTCTGTTGAAGATTTGGTGGGGGCAAGGGTCCGTAGGGACCCCGGAGTGGATTGACTTCATCGTCTTCACTGTGTCTTCGGTGGTGGGGGCTGTCCAGCTGTTAATCGTTGGCTTCAGGGTGTGGGGGGTGGCTGCTGAGGGTTCAGTGTGTTGGTTGTCTTCGTCGAAGTTGTCGTAAATGTTCTTGATTTTGTGGTGGAAGAAGGTGCTGAGTTTGTTGCAGAGGTCTTGTGAGGGAGGAATGTCAGTAGACTCGCTGGTGGATTGGGCGAACTCCCTGATGATGCTGAATAGTTCTTTGCTGTTGTGCGCTTGTGTGGAGATTCTGTCTTCGATCGCTGTTTTTCTCGTATTTCTGATGAGTTGGTCGTGGGCGTTGGTGGCGGCTCTGAAGTTGTTGTGGGCTTCTGTGGATTTAGAGTTCCCCCAGGCCTTTTCGAGGTGGCGGCATGTGTGTCTGGACTCTCGGTGGTAAACCATCTGGCTTTCTTGGCGTGTGTGTTGTTGTTCTTCTTGAGGGGGGCTATGGTGTTGGCGCTGTCGGAGATCCATCTGGGCAGAGTTCGGGCTGCGGTGTTGGGGTCGTCGTCTTCCGCGGTGGTTGGGGTGGAGTTGCTGAGTGAGGAGGTGAGCTGGTCATCGGTGATTTTGGTCCAGTTTCTTCATGGGAGCAGGTGCTGGTGTCTGTGGATGGTGGGTGTTCTGAAAGTGAAGTGGATGCATCGATGGTCTGTCCACTGGAGTTCGGTGGTGTGGTTGAAAGTGATGGAGTTACCTGTTGTGAAGAGGGGGTCGAGGGTGTGTCCTGCTGAGTGCGTGGGTTCGGTCACGATCTGGCGGAGTCCAATGTTGTAGAGGTTGTCCAGGAGGGATGTGGTGTTGGGGTCTAGTTGGTTGTCGAGGTGGAAGTTGAGGTCTCCCAGCAGGGTGTAGTTGGTGGATGCTATGGCTTGCGGGGAGATGATGTCCGTGATGGAGTTGGTGAAAGGTCCGCGGGGCCCGGGGGGTCGGTAGATGAGAGTTCCTAGGAGGATGGTTGTAGGGCTGGCCTGTATCTTGAAGTGTAGGTGTTCCATCAGGTCTGTGGGCTCGTCGGGGAGTGTGCTCAGCCGGAGGGTGGATTTGTGGACGATGGCGATTCCTCCTCCCGGGCGGGTGGGGCGGTCCTTCCGGGAGATTTTTATATCCTTGAGGAATGGCGATAGCGATGTCCAGTCCTGAGGTGGTGTTGGTCCAAGTTTCGGTGAAGAATGCTACGTCCCGGGTGGTGCTGTCGAGGAGGTCCCAGATTTCGGTGGCGTGTTTGTGGAGTGATCGGACATTGAGGAGGATGCATTGCAGGGTCTTCGGTTCAGTTGTGTTCTTGCGGGCGGGTTGTGCTGGGTCTGTGTTCCTGGCGGTGCTGCAGGTGTGCCGGCAGCGGTGACAGCTGAAGGGTCCGTGGGTGTTGGCTGGTGATGCTAGCTTTCAGTTGTTGTTGCAGCCTGGGTTGAGTGCGTGGAGTGCCGCTGGGTTGTAGCGTTGGCGGTGCGGAAGTCCAGGGTTCCTGGCGCTGGTCGCGGACGGGTGCAGACGGGCTTGCCTTTGGCGCGTGGCGCGCCCGCAGCGGCCGCCATTAAGTAGGGGTCGGGGAGGGCTGGGCACTGGGAGGCAGGAGCGGGGAGGGGAACTGGCTCGGGCTGGTCGCGCTGGGGGGAGGGGCCGCGGGGGCAGCAGCGGCGGGAGAAACTGGGGAAGCAAGCAAAAGAAGAGGAAAAATGTAAAGAGTAAAAGGGTGAAAAAAGAAAAGAAAAAGATATAAAGAGTAAAAGGGTGAAAAGAGTAAAGGGTGAAGCGGAGCAGAAAGCAGAAGAAAGATGCTATAAAGAATGAAAGGGTGAAAAAGCTAAAGGGTGAAAACAGAGCAGAAAGGAGAGGATGAAGGGGGCAGAAAGCGGAGCAAGAGAAAGGAGTCAGAGGTCCACTGGACCACCAGGGATGAGGCACAGGTATAACCTGCGGGTGGAGGAGGGCCTCGAACACCAACACCAGGACTTCTTTCTAGCTAAGGTTAAAGACATCATCACAGAAATAGGCAATACTCGCATAAATCCCTGCCCCCTATCATTGGGGGACCTCCCTGACTTTCAGGATGCCTCTCTCTCAGTCTTTCCGGCACTCGACTCAAATGAGCTTGCCCACATTGTGGCCAAAGTAAAATCTGGGTCACCAGAAGATCCCTGTCCTCCTAGGGTGTTTCAAATGATTATCCCGGTGGTAGGGCCAGAAGTGCTGTCCTTACTTAATCTTTCCTTGGCAACTGGGAAGGTGCCCCACAAATTCAAAGAAGCCATGGTGATTCCATAGCTGAAAAAAGCATGGGCGGATATCAATAACTTAAAAAACTTCCGACCCATTTCCAGACTTTCTTTTCTGGCTAAAGTTCTCGAGCAATACGTGCTTAGAGTTCTCTCGTCCTTCCTGGAAGAACATCAGCTGCTACATACACGTCAAGCTGGGTTTAGGGCCCACAACAGCGCTGAGTTGGTGATGCTTTCAGTGCTGGACGAATTGCGGCTCGCAGCTGATAAGAAGAATCCCTCAGCATTGATTCTATTAGATCTCTCAGCCGCATTTGACACGGTGAACCATGTGCAGTTGCTGGCCTGTGTCCGGCGGCTGGGAGTCACCGGGAACGTCTTCCAATGGATTACTTCTTTCTTGTATGATCGGTCTCAAAAGGTCCAATTAAAAGAATGTACGTCCAGGCAGGGCGGCCTACGATGGGGGGTTCCGGAGCGCTCTGCGTTGTCCCCCCCGCTATTCAATATGTACCTTCAGCCGTTGGTAGACGCACTGGCAAAACTGGATTGTCAGGTGTTTAACTACGCCGATGACACCTAGTTAATTGTACAAGTTGGCAATTCCCCCCAGGCACAGCTCAATGTTCAGAATATCCTACGGTTCACTATGAACTGGATGACCTCGAATTCACTCAAGGTAAACCCTGATAAGACAGAGGTGCTTGCTCTTACTACATGGGCCTCGCCTTGGTCCAGTTTATTTTGGCCCCATGAGCTTGGCACCACCCCGACACCGGCGCCAGCCATGAAGAGCTTGGGTATTAAGCTGAACACCAAGTTAACCCTAAACAGTCAGGTGTCTGCTGTAGTGGGGAGCTGTATCGGCCTGATGCGGCAACTTCGGAAGCTTGGGACCCTGTTGTCATTTTCCACCATGCGTACCGTCGTGATGGCAATAATCCTGTCACGCTTGGACTACGGTAACGCTGTTTACACAGGGCTTCCTGATAAACTTCTGGGGAAACTTCAGGTGGTTTTAAATGATGCGGCAAGGCTGATTTTTAAATTGCCAAGAAGAGCACATGCCAGCCCCCTGCTACAGCAGCTACACTGGCTCCCTATCAAGCAGATTGTCAGGTTCAAGGGCCTGTGCACTACACATAAAGCACAGTATGGAGAGGTGCCCAATTCCATCAAAGACGTTGTCTCCGGTCATCTGAGTCCTGCCTGCTGGCTTGCCCACGCTTTAACAGAGTTACCGTGGGGGGGGGGGGCGGGCTTTTTCAGTGGTGATCCCCCAGACCTGGAACAAGCTACCGGAGAGCTTGTGTAAGGAAGCCACCTTACTCCCGTTTAGGAAGAAACTTAAGACCATTTTGTTCAGTGAGGCGTTTGGTTAACTCCATCCTATCGTGTGCTGAGCCTAGTTGGAATAAGGGATCCCTGACTTCATGATCTAAATTGCAAGTGCTTAGAGACCTCTGGTGATTTGGCGCTCTATAAATTTAACCTAACATAACTACGGGAGTGCAGGGGCTCAGGAGAGACTTCACTTAATGGTGGAGCTGCGAGGGTGGGAGAGCAATTTCACTGACAATGAAGTACAAAAAAGTATGTGCAAGTGAGAGTGAACAGAAGGTGTTGAAGAGAAATTAGATGATGTGTGAGTTTATGGTTGCCACTTTCCCAGAGGAAAATACCAACCATTTGTTCACTTTAAGATTCTGTAAAGGGCTGGATATGATGCTTAAATAGAACTTAGTAGCAAATTGTCTGTTTTCATTTTAATATGGCCTTTGTGTTCTTGTTTACTTAAATGTAAATATTCGTCAGGGATGATTAAGGCAGCTTTAGAACCTTTCAGCTTATATTTACTGTTCAAGGTATGTACTGTTAAGGGATAAAAATACCAGCTTTGAGTGATTTTCTTAATTTGTGTATCAGCCAGATCATTAAAATACTGGCCATGCCAGTAAAAAAACAGCCAGGCGCAACCCTATGTGAGATATGTAGATGGACCATTTCAGAAAGATGTTGGGAGAAAAAGGGCATGTCTAATAATGAGAGACTGCAGAGGAAAGACACTCCAAAGACCACTTCCACAGACATTAGTATCAATCAATCAATCAGGGGATTGTAAGCGCGCTACTCACCCGTGAGGGTCTCAAGGTGCTGAGGGGGGGGGCGCAGATCTGTTTAGCCGAAGAGCCAGGTCTTGAGGGTCTTCCTGAAGGTGTTCAGGGAGGGGGCGCGTCTGATGTCTGCCGGGAGCTCGTTCCAGGTTTTGGCCGCAATGTGAGAGAAGGATCTTCCGCCTGCTCTGGCTCTGTGGATGCGTGGGGTTTCGGCTAGTGCGAGGTTGGAAGATCGGAGGTTTCTTTTGGGTACGTAGAAGTTGACTCTGTCGTTGAGGTACTTGGGTCCGGTGTTGTGTAGGCATTTGTAGGCGTGGATGAGGATTTTGAGGGTGACTCTTTTCTCCACTGGGAGCCAGTGGAGCCCTCGTAGGTGTTGGATGATGTGTTCGTGCCGGGGGATGCCGAGGACGAGTCTGGCTGCGGTGTTCTGTATTGTTTGGAGTTTGCGGAGTAGGGACTTGTTTATGCCGGCGTAGAGTGCGTTTCCATAGTCCAGTCTGCTGGTGATGAGTGCGTGAGTGACCACCTTCCTTGACTCGGGGGGATCCATTTGAAAGTCTTGCGGAGGATGCGGAGGGTGTTGAAGCAGCTGGAGGTAACGGCGTTGACCTGTCGGTTCATGATGAGGGATGAGTCGAGTACGATGCCGAGGTTTCTGGCGTGGTGCGAGGGGGTCGGTGGGCCACCAGGTGTTGTCCCATGCTGAAGGGGTGGTTCCGAGGATGAGGACGTCTGTCTTCTCGCCGTTGAGCTTTAGGCAGCTGTTGGTCATCCAGACTGCGACGTCCTGCATTCCTTTCTGGAAGTTGAGTCTGGCGGTGGTGGGGTCTTTGGTGAGGGAGAGGATGAGCTGGGTGTCGTCAGCGTAGGATACGATGTTGAGGCCATGTTGTCGGACGATAGCGGCGAGGGGGGCCATGTAGATGTTGAAGAGGGTCGGGCTTAGTGATGACCCCTGTGGGACTCCGCAGGTGATTTCCGTGGGATCGGAGAGGAAGCGTGGCAGTCTGATTCTTTGGCTTCTTCTGTTGAGGAATGATCAGATCCAGTCAGTCTGTTTAATTCACAGTCTCATGTTTTCAGAATTGAAATATTTTTGATTCTGGTTATTCACAATATGTTGTTGCTCATTTACCTGATTCTGGCAATAAGCATAGGCAAAGCCAATAGCTCTGGCTTGTTTTAGCTGCACGTAGTTGCGGCTGGCATGACTCGCGGGGAGGGTGGTCGGGGGCATGGGGGGTCACGGTGGGGGTGGTCGCACGGGTACGGGGGGTAATTAAAAAATATATAATTTAAACTTACCTTCACCTCCGGTCCCGCGTTGTGTCTCCTCTCTCTGCGCCTTACAGGAAGCAGGCAGCCTCCCTTTCCTCCCCTAAGCCAATCACAATGCTGCAATGGCAGCGTTGTGATTGGCAAGGACGCCGACCCCACAGGCGTCTATGGGGAGGCCATTTTCTCTATGTAGGCTGCATGCAGCCTACATACAGAAAATGCAGAGTGTGCATGACTGGTTTGGTCGGCCCTGGAGCCGACCAAACAGTCAGCGCCCACAACAGTGGGCAAGCCACTCCTCCCCTGCCTGGAGCAGGAACGCCAACCAAACGCTGCCTTCTGCTTTCTCGCAGTTCGAGAAGCAGAAACATAATATGGTATTTAAAATACCATTTTATGTTCCTGCTTCTCGCACTGCGAGAAAGCAGTGGGGCGACGCTCCTCCGCCCACGTGGAGGAGCCGCCCCTGGGTGCACATCTGTTATTGTGTTATATATCTGGACACATAAACAGAAAGCTACCAGAGAGGCACAAAATTATTGGTCAGGTGACACGCTATGGGAAATACAGGATTTTAGTTGAGCTGTTTTAAGCCACGTTCTTATTTACACATGCCACCCTTGGCTGCTTTCATCTATTACTTGTCTGAAAAGATGGCTGCCATTCATCTGCTATCTTCAGTCTATCTTCCCACACTGTTGAAGAGAATGTCTGTGACGTGATGTGAATCGGGGTAGAGTAAGCAGTCTAACTGAATTCAAGTTTTACATAATTCATTCAGATCTTGCTCATTAGCATTGCCTTCTCTGATCTCACAACATTCCTGTTTAATGCTGGCGCGATGATATTCCTGTCAAATGACCCGGTTTTATCAAGCCAGGACTGACCAGTAGTAATTTGTTGGTTATCTTAACTCTGTTATCTGCATCTACCCTTTCTACAAAAAATATGTTTATACCTGTTAGGCGAGGGCACTGTTACTGCAAGAATTACTCTACAGAAAAGCTTTGTTTTTTTCCATCAACTCATATTTTTTTATTTTAATGATCGCTTTCCCTAGAATGATGAATTGAGTATCCATGTGCAGGAGAGCCGACTGCACAAGAATGGTGCTCCTACATATAGACGCCACCTAGTGGAGACCTGAGAGTAGCGCAGTAGACACAGAAATGGTCACCAGGTCAATAGGGTGCGTGTCAGCCAGCAAACTTCTATTTTGCCTGCCTGGAGCACTGAAGCTCTTGGCACTGGACCCGAACAGACGGCTTTGAGTGTGATCAGTAACTACTGCTGTTTGCTGGCATGCTGAGTGCAGTGATAGAACGAAGGTGTAACATGAAGCAGATGGGAACTTGTGTATCTGTGTTGGGGGATAACATTAGGCGCTAGAAGGTGATCAAGGGCATAGTTATCAGTTGTGCAGCAGGTGCAGTGGCACCGGGATCCAGTGCCCCAGGGGCCCACTGAACCCTAATTATGGCTTTATTTTACTACCCAGTCAGAGGACAGGCGGGCATTCTCTTTACTTACACAGGACCCATGGCTACCTTGCAACGCAACTAGTGCTGATAAAATCATTATGCCCCGTTGTCTTGAGCTTGTTTCCAGAACTGAGGAAGGTATAATGAAGGGTCTGAGCAGAAGGCAAGAATCCTTGCAGTGTTATGCATGATTAAGAACCCTGCACATTTTGCCCGCCATTATGTCCATCCTGTATCAGATAGAGAGAAACATAACGATCTGATGATTTGATCGGCGATCGCAAGTGGCTATTTTTTTAAATAAAATTCCAACTAAATTATCATCAAAAGGCGCCATCATCTGCAGTCTCACAAGAGAGGCCAACGAATGAACGAGCACAGAATCTGAACTGCATGGTTGCCATACACCTGTAAGTGTTACATGGCAGCCAAGTCGTCTTTTAATATGTCTCTATAATGTGCTTAAGGCCAAAGAGTGAATGTGAGATTATCAATGAAAGAATCCACTTGGGCCAGATGTATATAGCTTTTTTTTGGTCGCATACAGCCTCATTGGCAGAATAGGGCTGTTTGCGACCCCCAAAATTTCTTTTATGTACAAAGCCCTATTTTGCGATTCGGTAACCTGTTACCGAATCGAAAAATGGGCTTGCAATTCAGATTTGGAAAGGGCGTGTTAAGGGCGTCCCTTCTTAATATGGTATGTGTGAATGTTTGCGACCGAAATGCAGTTGCAAAACATTTGCATTTTCCCCTCTACTTCAAGTAGGTGGTAACCCATTCGCAAAAGGGAAGGGGACTCCAAGGGCCCCCCTTCCCCTTTATGATTGTTTGTAAAAAAGTTTAAGAACAGGCAGTGGTCCGACGGACTACTGCTTACTTTTAAAAAATTAAAAGAAAACTTTTCATTTAAATTTTTGAAACTCATCCCATTTTCCTCTAAGGAAAATGGGCTGCATTAGAAAAAAAAAGATTGCTTTATTGAAAAGCAATTACAGACATGGCGGTCTGCTGACCCCAGCAGGCCACCATCTCTGTGATTTTAGCGATTTCCAATGGGTCACAAACCAAGACCTAACTCATGAATATTAATGAGGTAGGTCTATATATGCGACCCACTGGGAATCGCTAAATGTGTGAAACACATATTTGTACATAGCTGTTTGCGATTACCTAATACCGAATTGCAAAAATTTGCTATTAGGTCATCGCAAACACAAAGCTATGTACATCTGGCCCAAGATTTTGTATGATGGCTCATTTCTCACTTCAAAGGACAGACTGTAACACTCCTTGGGGTGGCAAGTTCCTGTGGCAGGGCAGTGCCAGATGCCGGAATATGAGAAGAATGCCTAATGAGTAGGAGCTTCAGCACTGCATGGCTGGCGCATTTTGCCTCCCACCTCCTTCCACCCCTGCCAGCAGCGTGGGAGGCGCATGGCCAACTATCACCAGGAGATTTATCTTTCATGGAATGTTATGTTATAGGAGACATGTTTATATAACACATTCTGCCATTAGTATTTGCTCAGAGTATGGATAACTTGCACTGGTGATGGTAGCAACCGAAATGCAGACAGGAGGACATTCAGCACACCAGGATCAGCAGTGTGGTGGAGGAGCATCACCCCGCCTGCTACAAGCGCAGCAGGCACACACATTAATATAATGATAATGAATACCATTTTATTTTGGTCGCAGCTTTGGCCTGTTTTAGCGCGAGAGCAGGGGCAGGGCTGATATGTGCAATTGCACTATTACTGCAGCCCCTGCCAGTGTGCATGTCAGATTGGCCGGCTGCCTACAGTTGGGGTATCTTTTCGATAGGTAAAAATTAAAGGGGGCTTATTGGTAATCAGATAAATTAATTTCTTTTATGCGCTGTTGAGCCCCCCTCCCCCTTTATACCTAACTGGGTGCTTAGACTAGTGCAAAATATTTATGGAATGATCTCGTGATTATAGGGATGGATATCCTCAGGTTTTAGCTAGGGTTCTATGAGCACTAACGCTTTCCAAGAACATGTCTCTCCTGGTGTGTGCGTGAAGGTGCTGTCAGTGTGGGCTGCGTCTTTCAACCTACACGTGCGCGGGACTGTGCTAGGAGGGGGTGTGTCGAGGTTAAGTGTTGTTGGTGGTTGCAACGTGCCCCGAGATCACGTGTGTATCTCTCAGTTCCTGGCATGCTGTGTGCATTGTAACCCTCCTTTGTGGTGCCAGATATCTCAACTCCACTCTTTCTCTAGAGACTTCTTTTGGGCAAACTTTGGGCTTCTTTTGTTGGTTTTTGGGGGGTCGAAATTGAGTTCCGTGGCATCCATGTACATCTGATTATGCCGTCTTTTGGTGTCCGAGGTCCGGTCCTTACTGCTTTCTCTGTATGGTACATGTGAGGCTTGGTGCGTTGGCTAGTTGCTAGGCCTAATATGGGGATGAGGTCATTCGGTGTTCTGGTCTTGCCTGGGGTTGCAGTGGACACTGGGGATCCCCCCTCTCCCAGGCACCCCCCTCTCCCTCGGACTATGTCCTGCTTCCTTTCAGTGCATTTGGACCTACTGTTCCTGGCTTGTGGCTGGGGACTTCTAACGAGCATGCTTCCGTCACCATTTTAGAGGGTTATGGCACGGTGGTCAGACTTTGGAAATTGGAAAACTTGAGGAAAAAAAGAAAGAAAACATTGCTGGGAACATAGGAACGTGAAGAGCCCAGGGCTAAGGCCAAAAACTTCAGCCAAAGTCTGCCAGGTGTTGATGATGAACCAGGACTGCCCCAGTAATTCTGAGATTCCTGGTCACCCTGGTGAACCTCCCAACTGACTCAACGCCATGTAGATGCCTTGCAGCTTATCGGTTCTTTTTGCGTCTGCTGTGGAGCTTGTAGGTTTTTTTACCATTCCGGGTGTATGGGAATCTTGGCTCCAACCACTGAGGACAGCTTTGTTTTAGAACTGTAAGGGGGGGCCTCTATTGGATGGAGACCTCTAGTTTTTAGAGGCGCTGTTGGGATTACACGCCATGATGGAAACCTCGGTCCTTTAGACCTCATCATTGGAACCCGTCCCCATTGACTTTGCACGCGGGGACCTGAGTGCCTGATTTTTAAGCACTTCATCTGAGAGCCACCCTGCTCCCTCGTCAGACTGCCCTCCCCCGGGGTGTGGCCAGCCAACACCACCCTGGGGGGTCAGCAGCAGAGTGGGGCCTTGGCTCCTGCAGATGCCCTCGATGGCGAACATTAGTGTGGATACCCAGTCGATAGAAAACATACAGCAGCCCTGATTCCCTGAACAGAAGGAAAAAGTTTAGATTCCTGACTTTGTCTCCTTGGTCCTTCTTATGGTTTAGTACAAATTTGTGGGGAAGAGGGTGAATGGGTGGCAATTTTTCTTATTTATGCTGGGGGTTTATCTTACTGACTCTGTGTTTGTGTGAAGGCATTACCTCCCCAGACAGTTACCCCTCCCTGCTGAGGTTGTGGCCCCATTCTCTGCTAGGCTGAGTTCCCTGTCTGTGGTTGCTGCTGCCACATGCTTATCCAACTACCTAATCCCTGCTACGGGGGTGCGGCAGCTGACGGACCACCCTGTAGCTGAATGTAAGGTGCATTCGGGTTCCCCTGTGCTTGGCTTTGTGGTTGAACGTTCGTAGGGTTTTGTGGTGGCTGGCCCTGGCCCATTGATCTCTGCTCATAATATGCCTTTACTCAGCATCAGTCTGCCAGGTGGCCCATCCTGTGGCAATAGCAGCATTCACTAGGGTCTGGTTGCTGCCAACCTCTCTTGCCTCTGTCGCCATATCTAGGTTGAAACCCTCTGGGGTTTTGCAGAGGAGCTCCTTTTAAGACTGGTGCCATTTGCACGCTTGCGGCCAAAGCGGCCCCCTCGAGGGTAGTCTTTTTCATTTCGTGTTGGACCAATTTAGGACTGTCTTTCTGGTCTTGCTCTCATATGTGGATCATTTTTGTGGGACACTGAGTAAGGGGGTATATGTCACTGCCCGCCCATCCCATATCAGCCTTCTTCCCTATGCGGTTGGCGGGGACATTTCCTTGCGATAGGTTCTGCCTCCTTTGCGTGCAGCATTCTGTACAATAGCAACGTGTTTGGGTAATGTATTCGACCACAGAAAGGGGTCCCGGGGCATGGCGAGTGCACCACATAGCACCAGTCAGCCCCGTCTTTGCCACCCCCAGGTGCATGGAGGTACCGTGGTGGTGGCATAGGTAGAGCTACGTGTTTTTAAAGGTGCATGGGTTCTAGTCATTATGGCCATTGTCCCCATGTGCCTTAGCCACATTTCCTGCTTCATGTGTGTAGCACAATCATGACTCTCTTCATTCTCAATTACCCTATTGGCTATGAAGGCTTTTGTCTTTTTAGCTGCCTCAAGTAGGAGGCAGTGTGCACAACGTGCCCATTGCATAACAAGTTCACAAATAGCCAAGAATGTTTCCATGTTCTCAAAGACCACCTCAATGAAGGTGGTCTGGTTAGTAGGTGATGTCTTCACTTGTCTACCTGTGATGTGGGGTGTGTTTCAATGACACGGGTCCTAGGGAGGGAGTCCCAAGGGGAGGAGCAGGCCATGATCCCATTGTCGGAAACTAGATGGTCATTTTTAGTTTGGTCAGAAAATCTTGTCCTAATAGATTAGTCAGGGATAAGGGAGAATATAATAACTGTATTCTCACACGATTCTCTCCTATCTCTAGTTTGAGGGGTATTGTGAAGGGGATCCTTGACACTATACCCGAGAACCCTTGTATAACTGTAGTGTCTTTCAATAAGGTGACCATCCTTTCCCTTAGGCATGACCTTGTTGCCCCATGTCTATTATGAAGTTGTATGGTGTATTGTTCACAAGTACCGTGACTACTGATTCTCCCTCTGGTCAGTTCATGATTGACAGTACGAGGTGTGTGTGGTTGTGTGCCTTTTCTACTTTGAGCATCATTTCCCGTCTTTCTCCCTTGGTTGACTGGGCAAGCCCTGTAGTCTCACCCTCGTCATCGGTTCCTGGGGAACTGGGGCTCCCTTTCTCACCCCCAGTTGCTGTTATCACTGCCTAGAACCGCCACAAATCCCCCTGTCACTCACTGAGCCAGTGGGAGTGCGTGTTCTCCATGTTGCTAAGGGTTGTATGTGTAAGATGTGTTGAACGGGGTGGGGGGGTTGAGGCTCTTGGGTCTTTTTCACCGGACTGGGGTTGCGCTGGAATTGTCTGGGCATGCTGGTCTGTTTTTCATGCTTGGGCCTAACCGTTCGTCGTTCGGTGGGGCCAGCCAACTCCTACTATTGGCGGATTGGAATATCCTAATGTGGGGGAAACTGGTGAGAGCGCCTCTATACCTGCATATGTTGGGGGAGGTGCTGATGCCTTGCTTGCTATCTGTGGTGTAGGATTATCGATCTGGGCCTCCTGGAAGATAGCCCATAGTTCTAACAATGCCTCTCTCCTCTCTTTCTTTTGACCTTTGTATTTAGTTTCTATGTGTGTTCTCATATGTTCAAGTACATTGGTGTTAAAAGTTCCCTCCTTTGGCCAGGGAAATGTGTGTGCCTTCATGTGTGCGTGCCATTCTTGGGAAAACTTATTATGTTTTATAGCCTGTGTGTGGAACCTGGTTTGCATGTGCTTTAATTGGGAATCCATAATATGTCTGGTATTTTTAGTGGACAAAGTACACCTTATCTTCTTATTTTGGGAAATCTTTCGTTTTGATCTAGTCATGGGGAATAATGTACGTGGTGTAATTCTTAAGACGGCGTACTATGAGATCAGCGCTGTCTACAGATGCATCAAACAATTCAATATGATAATTTCTTCAGCACAAATAACAATGCATGTGAAGGGTTGCAATATAGGTAGAAAGTGCAATTGTCAACAAAAACAGTATCTGAATGATATCAACTTTTGGTGTCAAATACAGTTTGCGAGGAAGAACAGCACCCTCATATGAAACATTGAGTTATCGAAGAAAAAATGCAATATTTAGGACAATCTTTGGTCAACTTTTGTAGAAAATGCAGTTTGTTATAAATAACAGCACCATAACATCACATATACATGACACGCCGCCCCGACAGGCTTCACCTAAGAATCAAGCACAATGGACCGACTTCACACTCTACGACGAAGACTCCGTCTCTAAAATCCTATCTACCTTAAACCCGAATAACCATTTTAACGACCCGCTCCCCTCCAACTGCCTAGCTGCCGCCGCCCAATCCATTATTCTTAGCTGGACTGCAACAATTAACGCCTCTCTCCGGCAGGGATCGATTACTGACTCTCTGAAAGCCGGCCAAGTCCTCCCCATTTTGAAAAAGCAGTCGCTGGATCCAGCCTCCCCTGACAACTTCAGACCTATTTCCAACATCCCTCTCTTAGCTAAAGTGTTGGAGAAGTGTGTGCAACTGCAGCTAAGTCAACACATCAACAACTTCCACCTACTTGATGACTTCCAATCCGGATTCAGACCTGGACACAGCACTGAAACCACCATGCTCCACATCGTTGATGATGCCCTCCAAGCCCTTGACCAAGGCAAAACATGTCTCCTAATCCTCCTAGATCTATCCTCGGCCTTCGACACGGTCAACCATGGAAAGCTACTCGAACGCCTCAAACTCAGGATGGGATTGGATGGCTCTGTCCTAGAATGGTTTAGATCCTTCCTCCAAAACCGATCACAGAGATTCCTAATTAACGGCAACCTGTCTGCTCCCTCTCCGGTCACGATTGGAGTCCCTCAAGGATCAACGCTGTCCCCCACCCTCTTCAACCTTTACCTAGAACCGCTTGCCGAAGTCCTACGTACTGCAAATATCTCCTACCATATGTACGCTGACGACACTCAGATCTACATCAAAATCTCATCCCTCGAGGAGATTCTCTCCCTGAATGAGGCCCTGAAGCTGACCGTCCAAGCATTGAAACCCTTTCATGAAGCTTTTGCATTTGACTCGTGAGGGACATCTAGTAACGACTAGTGGAACTGCAGCTTGATGTAATAATCATTTCAATGCTTTTGCATTTGACTTGTGAGGGACATCTAGTAACGACTAGTTGAACTGCAGCTCTTGTAGAATTATTTTGATATTGGATACTATAATATTCACTGCCCACTGCTAATCTCGTCCCATAATGCTTTGCAGGGCCTTTGGTTGGGATTGTATTTTTGCCAATAACTGTGCTTGGGGTGGTCCTAAGAGGATGGGACCACCACCGAATCGTTCAATAAGATGTGCTTTTTGTTTTCAAGGCATCTGCTTGGTTCTCTCCCTAAGTTAGCGAGGATCCCAAAATCATCACCTCTCTCACTGCTTGTTAACTTATTGTTTTCACTTTAGTGAAATGACTATATGCATTTTAGCATATAAAGACAGAGATACTTATTTTATCTTAACTTGCACTGTGCAAGATGCCATTGGCAATTATTGTACAGTGCAAACAAGCACACAGCTACACGCTACGCAATTTGTGTAGTTCAAATTGTACTTCGTGCAGCTATGCGTAGTGCTACTACGCAAACTACGCCCAGGGTTAGTCATAATCCCATTTATAGTGTGGAGGATGTTTGGTATGTGATGAAAGATTATGAACCTTTTATACAGCAACATGCTCTTAAACATATGTTCTCTACGTAGATTGGCCTTTGGCAGCAACATTTTGGGAATTATGCTCCACAAATTTTATTCAATATTAGAGACTGCGTGTATGCCAGTGGTATGGACCCAGGCCAGATTGCATGAAAAGAGTCCTACCCCGGTGTCTCAGTTTCCGATGCGAGAAGTTCATCCCATATACCACCCAGACATACCAGAGTTAACGGATCAGCAGGACAATGTTACTCGGGCCGGTGTGGTGGACCGGTTTCAAGAACAGTGGGTTTATACTCCGTGGAAGAGGAGTGAGGTTCTGTCCCTTAAGACTCATCTGCCCGATCCTAGGAAAAATCCTACTGCTTATTATAAGTAATTGACTGAAGCCGCTTCTTCGACGGTAATGACTCTTGCTGATATTGAAATGTTTTTTGGTCTTCTTGTTCCGGTTGATATCTGGAGGCAGGTTCATACTCAACATCATGTTCCGGAGTTGGGTGGTACTTGGGATCAAATTAAAGCATGGGATCAGGAAAGAAGCCAGGTGATAAGCCCCGAGTGGAGATTTTAGCGTTGCCAGGCCGCATTAATACATATATGCATTCTCTTATTCCGCTTAGGAAAGTAGATTGGGATAAGTTGACGGCTTGTCGACAAAAGAAAGATGAGAGTGTGTCTGATTTATTCACTCGGTTCGAGGATACATTTTTGGATTACAGTTGGCAGGATTTGTCTATTGAGGGCAGTGTTCGGTTGTTTGTCAACAGATTTGTTTCTAATTTACTTCCTGAAATTGCGACTCGTTTACAGGCTTCTGAAAGTACCTGGTCCACCTCTTTCCCTTCTGTTATTTTGAATATGGCTCAATATTATGAACATCGGGATAATGAGGAGAAAGAGAGGACGGAGAAAAAGCATTAGGATTTAAAGACAAAGGTGTTGTTGCAACAGGTATTTAGAGGGAATGGTAGAGGACGTGGTCGTCCTGCCCAACAGCTTCCACGCACTAGTAGGCAGCCGAACACGACGCAGTGGGACCAAATCAGTGTCCGTATTGCAAGGAAGAGGGTCACTGGCGTAGTGAGTGTCCCGTTCTTTTGCAGAAGGTGGCGGTCCCTAGAGGACGAGGTTCTGCTGGACGGGTCGTGGTGCTGGTGGGGCTGATAGGGCTCAGAACGCTGCAGCCTCACAGGGCCATTCTGATAAAAATTACTTTGACGACCCTCGTGATGGACAGTACTACCATGATGATTATGATATGGAAGAAGTGACAGGAATTTCTTACAGCTAGGACAGCCAGGGACAGAGTGGGGGACCAGTTCCGATACCTGTAGACCAGCGTGGGCCTTATATAACAGCGGAACTGCAAGATTCGATTAAGGAATATTAGCTGGACACAGGTGCGACAAAAAGTTCTGTTTCTCGAAATATGGTCCCTGGGGCGGCTCTTTCTGGCCATAATAATGTTTCGGTAGGTTTCTCTGGTGTACCGGTTGTAAGCCCCATTTCAAGACCCCTTGCATTGACTATTGGTCCTTTCACTGTGGATTCGTCATTTTTGCTGACGTCTAATTGTAGTGAGAACTTGATGGGTTTGGATTTATTGAAGAAATTGCATGCTACTATTTATTGTTCTCCGAAAGGTGTTTATTTGACGATGGGCCCAAATGTGAGTACTAGACAGTGTCTTTCTCTCCCTCTTCCTGCTGAATTTGCTGACATACCATCCACTTTATGGGTGACGGGTGATACAGATGTGGGATTGATGCATATACCGCTGGTTTCGATACAAGTTAAAGACAATGCTATTCTGCCTCGTATTCCCCAGTATAAAATACCACAGGCAGGAGAGCGAGCTTTATTGCAAATTATTCAGGATTTGATTAAGAAAGGAGTGGTTGAGGAGACGTCTGCTAATATATGTAATAGTCCCATTCTTCCAATTCTTAAACGGACACCCTCTGGTTCCCCTGATGATCAGGAAGATGTTTATCGTTTTGTGATTGATTTGCGCGAAGTTAACAAAATAGTGGTTCCCCATTTTCCAGAGGTCGCAGACATTACTACACTCCTGACGATGATTCCTTCTTCTGCCGAATTATTTTCTGTCATTGATTTGAAAAATGCATTCTTTAGTATTCCTATACATCCAGATAGTAGGTACTTGTTTGGGTTTACACTAGCTGGCAGAAGCCTTAGGTTCTGTCAAGCTCCTCAGGGCTATTCTGAGAGTCCAAGTATTTACAGTCAGGCTTTAAAGAGTCAGTAAGATTCCCTTTTGTTTCCTAGAGGTAATGTGTTGGTGCAGTATGCTGACTATCTCCTTATTGCCTCTGATACAGAGCAGGGTTGTAAAGATAGTACAATTAAATTATTGTTGCATTTGGCTCGACATGGACATAAAGTTTCCCTTTCTAAACTTCAGTATTGTCGACAGGAGGTCACCTATTTAGGTCACCTACTGTCGAAGGAGGGTAGGAGGTTTACCCCGGAGCTCATCAGCACCATTGTTAAAATGCCCGTTCCACAGACTCAGAAAGATGTGCGCGCTTTTATAGGTATCACTTCCTACTGTCGGCAGTGGATACCTAATTATTCCCTACTAATCAAACCCTTGCTTGCACTAACAACGAAAGAAGTGCATGAGCCTTTGCCTTGGACGCCTGAATGTCAGCAGTCTTTTGAGCAATTGAAAACTGCGCTTTGCTCGGCTCCAGTACTCGGCACCCCTAATTATAACAAATCGTTTGTGTTGTACGTTCATGAGATGGCTGGTTGCGCGCTTTCTGTTTTAACACAAAAATTTGGAGATAAGCAATGGCCGTGTGCGTATTTCTCTGCTGTCCTTGATCCAGTTGCAAGAGCCCCTCTGAGTTGTCTAAGAGCGGTCGCGGCTGTGGCAACTTCGTTCATACAATCGGCTGGCCTCGTGCTTGATACTGACCTCACAGTCATGGTTCCCCATGCTGTGGACACACTTCTGAATAAGACAAAGACACAGCACCTCACCAGTGCACGTCTTACTGGCTATAAATTGACATTGTTTACTAAACACATCACAATTAAAAGATGTGCTACTCTGAATCCGGCCAGGTTACTACCCCTCCCTTCCGAGAGTGATGAAGTCGAAAAACATGACTGTATCTTCCGGACGGAAGAAGAGACGAAAGGACGGGTAGGCTTGACTGATGTTCCCTTATCTGACCCACAAGGGGAACTATATGATGATGGCTCTTGTTTCAAATTACCAGATGGCACTACAACTGCTGCTTATGCTATTACTACACTGCGTAAAGTAGTAGAGACATCACGAGTCCCTTATCAGTTGGCTCAAGCTGCTGAGCTTGCTGCCCTTATTCGAGCTTGCGAATTGAGTAGAGGGACTGGTTGTCAATATTTATACTGACAGCCAGTATGCCTTTGGGGTCTCGCATACTTTTGGGCGACTCTGGGCTGAGAGAGGGTTCCTTACTTCCCATGGCACCAAAATCCAGCATGGGCACCTTATATTGCAGCTTTTGTCTGCTTTGACACTCCCTAAGAAATTGGCCATAGTGAAGTGTAGCGCCCACCGGAAGGTCACTGATGATGTGGGTAGGGGAAATGCTTTTGCAGATCAGACAGCTAAGGAAACGGTTCGGACAAGGATGAAAAGAATGTTTGTAGCAGGCCCGGCTAGGTGGGTGCCTGAAGTTGCCATGTTTGAGGATACACTTGAGAATGTAAAAGAGATACAAAGTGAAGCCACAATAGAAGTGTTAGCAGTGTGGCAGGAAAGTACAGCACAGTTGAACGATGAGGGTTGATAAGTCAGGAAAGCAGAGATGGATTTTGCCCGGTGCATATGTTTTTCCTGTAGTCACGATGGCCTATGGCCCAGCCCATATTAGTGCTAAGGTTATTTGCAAGCTGTTTGACCCTGTATGGCAGAATGACAATATTCCAAAGACAGCTGCACATTTAGTGAAGTACTATATGGTGGGCATGATGCACAGTCCAGGAAAGGGCACCCCTACACTGCCTGGTAATTTTGCACCACCCACTTTTCCTTTTGGGGTCCTCCAAATTGATTACATAGAGCTAGAAAGATGCAATAATTTGAAGTATGTTCTGGTGGTTGTATGTGCATTTAGTAAATGGGTTGAGGCTTATCCCACTAAAGACAATACAGCCATTACGACTGCAAAAGTGCTCCTGAAGGAGTTCTTTCCTCGTTTCGGCTTGCCTCGTTTGATCTGGAGTGAGAACGGAAGTCATTTTAATGCAAAAGTGATTCAATTGATTTGTGATGGTTTGCACATGAAGCAGAAGTTTCATGCTGCCAATCATCCACAGTCAGCAGGTTTGGTTGAGAAGTACAATGGTACTCTCAAGCTCAAACTGGCAAAAATACAGGAGACCACAGGGTTAGGGTGGCCAGATGCTTTACCGTTAGCTCTTTTGTCAACCAGAACGACAGCACATTCTAGGACAGGATTGTCACCGTATGAGGTCGTGTTGGGATGCCCGGCAAATGTCTGGGGCCTCCTGCGACCTCGGCGGTTCTCCGATATTGAGTATCCGTTGTTGACTGACTAACTTGGCCAGTTAACTGAAAGTTTACGTTGTATCCACCAACAGGTCCGGGATTCCCTGCCTCCTAACCAGAGGGATCCGGCCATGAGATTCAGCCTGGTGACAACATCTTAATTCGAAATTTTCAGCGGCAGAAAAGTTTGCAGCCACGTTGGAGGGGGCCAGAGCAGGTCCTGCTAGCAATTCGTACAGCAGTACAGGTCGCTGCCCGTAAGAATTGGATTCATGCGACTCATTGTCGCAGGATTCCTCTACCCCTGCCCTACGATCAGTGGGTGAAGGATGGTATGGGGGACTCAGAGTGTGAGACGGTACCTCGGTTTGTCCCCTTCAGTGATGCCAAACTGACCTGGACGCGAACGGACGAGGAAAATGATAATGTGCTGAATGCAGCTGTTCCTCTGGAAATACGAGCTATCCAGGAGCCTCTTTTCATTGATCCCTCTGTACCTGGAGCCAATAGGTACAATTTGCGCCCTCGGCTGAGGGACAGTGCACCAAAAGAGAAGAAAGATTAGACAGGGATGGACTGTGTAAGTCAGGGTGTACTTTGCTATAGAACCAACGGAGTTAGTTCAGGGTGATGAGAGTTTTGTGCACTGTTTGAACATTGGACAGGATTAATAAAAGTATCCCGTGGGGGTACAATATCCTGGTCGACGTGGGATACGAGCTTAGGACAGAGCAAGCTCCACTGCCAGTGCTCAAGACCGCCAATGTATTGATGAACAATAGGAGCCTGTACCAGTGTGGCTCTGACGGACACTGGTAACCTGTATACTACTTTGCATCTTGCCCCCTCCTTATTTTTCCATTATTTACCTTGTACCCGTTTGGCAGAATGGTTGTTGAGGAAGAACAGCCAGTGATTCACCTTGTGAATTCACATGTATTTTGGTCTACAAAGAAAAAGATTATATGTGCTGTTTTTGTGGTTTTGTTGCTATTGATCTTGGGTGGGGTGTCATGGGTTTTGGAACAGGATCAAGATCAGGATGCACCATTATGTACCAAGGGTAAGGTTATACCTCAGGTTCGGCAGAAAAGAATGATCCTGAGTAATATATTTTTAGATACACATAAGAGGTTCTTTGGAGAAGGTACTGCTTGTTACCCCACTGATTCTGTTACTAGTTTATGGACCACATATCCATTGTCTTTAGGGAATTATACATATACTGAACCCCTAGACTTTGTAGAGATAAAAGGAGTGTTTGGATCTGGTTATTCAGGACCATGCCTGTACCATCGGAAACCACTGGGGAGGGTTATCCTGGTTGTGATAACTACACTTATTGTGATATTTTCTGTATGGAAGAGCAGAACATAACGTTGGTAGGTTGGCATTATAAAGAATTGACGATCCCCCGGCAAGTTGGTTATTATCCTGCTTGTTGTCCTATTATTAATAGTACTGACACGTCATTGTACATAAATTGTTCTGGATTAGTGATGTATAAAGAAAAATCCCTTTGGTAAGAGCAGATGATCCAAGTACTGTCGGAATGAATACCCGATATTCTGTTTTGGACTATGATAGACCGATTTATGCACACCCAGGTTTTTTCTTTCTGTCTAATGGGACGTATTCTAATATTCATAATGGTATGAATGATGTGGCACTTGGAATGGTGCTGCCTCTGGGTGTTCCTTGCAAACAAGCAAAGCCTAAGGTAAGGTGGGTTAAAAGGACGTTGACCAGGGAGTTCTGTGAAGGAGTGACAGTTTTAGAAGTTAATAATTATAGTAATGGTATTACCTTCGGATACATTTTCTCCTCCATAATTACATTTGGTGGAACTGCAATGGCCAGGGAGAGAGAGCTAGAGAATACTTTGGATGTAAGCTACAAATATTTTCTAACTCCACAGTAGCAGATTTGCTACTGGAAAGTATGCGGATATATTCCGAGCAGACTAGATATGCAGTTGATTTCATCCTAGCTAAGAGTGGTGGTGTGTGTGCGGTAGTAGGAGACCAGTGTGTAGTCGGGATCACAAATATGGAAAAGAACATTACCCAACACATTTTGGACATCTTAGAAAATGTTAAGGGAATGGAAAGTGGGAATTGGAGTTGGTCTCTTTTTGGCAGCTGGGGTTAGATCCTTGAAAAGGTGATTTATTTCATTGTGATCTTGGTCTCTTGCTGTGTCCTTGTTCAATGCCTTCCCTTCTGTTGCTCTTATTTTACCACCTTTCTCACTCCTAAGAAGAGAATTTCGATTCATGACACCAATGCTACAATTGTGATCCAGAAAGAAATAGATGACCTCATGCAAATAGATGAGGGCATCTTTGAGACTTCTTCTCTCCTCACGGTCTCCCTTCCTGATGCTGAAAGTATGGAGTGTTCCTAAACAAGTCCCCTATGACTTTATAGATTTATTTGTTCTTTGCATGTATTAGAAAATGTTTTGCTCATGCTAAAAGGAGAGTCTGTTAGAATAGAAAATTCATGTTTACGCATTGTTCTATGTATGTTAGCATTAGTTGCGTCATTTTCTATGCCGGCGCCATTTTGTGTTATAATCGAAACTTATATTGTGCTATTTCCGAGAAAAGGCCTCTGTTAGGTTCTGTTTCTCCAAGGTTAGGTTTTGCTTCACTAATGCATACACTGTTCTTATTAGCGCATACCTTTCCCTCTAGATAGAGGCCTTCTCCCCCTTGTCTAGTGACGGGCACGGGCAAAATGACATTGGATAGTAGATAGTGTGTGCCCGGCTGCAGAATCAAAACGTAATTTTTGGTATTTTGCTGTTTTGCTGCATCTACTTGGAAAATTCCATTGTGGGCGTGCCTTCATTGGTTCTGAAATGTACATTATGCTTGCTGATGTCAGTCCCTCTGCAGCACTCCTAAGCGGCTGGGCAGACTGGGCTCCACTGTGAGTGTATTCGAATAAACAGATATTGGTTTGTATTCTCTACTGTCTGACTGACTCTTCATTTGGTATGGAAGGCTGAGAGGTTGTCGTGAGCGACCCGGGTGACCCTAATCGGGCCACTTGCTTCATCATGGCTGGTATAGGAGGATCAACAATATTTAGTGGAGCAACATCACTAGATTGTTTGGATGTAGATCAGGCAGGGTGTTGTCAAGGCTCTGAGAAGCAGATGAATAGGACAAATTGCCCTATGCTCAGATGAAGATGCCAATACTGAGTCAGTAGATCAACATTGTGACGGGGAGTCAGGAGGAAAGCATGTGATGTTGCATAAAGGTTTGATGGAGAACACTCCCGTACCCGCAAGCACCGAATCATGTGGTTTTTATTTTTTAGCTTTAATATTTTTATTGAATCTCTTGTGTGTGGATGTTGTTTAGGTGATGACTGTGGGTGTGTTTGACTGTTATACCATTAACCTTTTAATTCATTTTCCCCCTTTGCTTTGGTAGTGATTATCCCTTTCTACATTAGTTGCTGTATGATTTCACTACAATTTCAACAAGTTGGCTGTGTGTGGTGTGTGATTTGCTTTAAGGTTGAGGGGGTGTAACATTGAGTATGGTTGGCCTGTACTGCTACTTGAGTGGCATTAGGTGCAACCTTTTGATTTGGTCTCCCTTATACTTTTCTAGGTGTATAAGTGGATTTCCAGAGCCCTCTTGATGCCACTCTTTCTTTTTCCTCTTGTCACATCCATTTTGTAAGACATATTCCCATTTTTGGGTTTCACCTTTTATCCAAACCCACATTTACAACTACCTAGAACATTTTTGTGTGTGAAATATTCTTCATTCATTGCAATATGTTCCACAAAAGGAGGTCAGACTTCTACTGTACATATATGGGGTATTGGGACTAGCAATTTGACATACTCTGTAGACCTACTTTTAACATTCTATTCCATATTGATGCATAAAGCTATTGGAATTGGTTCTAATAATTTTTAGCACGCTCAGCAGAAACATTCTGAAGACTACAATCAGTAGTCTCCTACCATGCAGTAGATGAGTCAGGTCTCTGAGTAGAGAGGGCCCAATGTCCTTCTGGGTTTTACGCAAAATCCCATTTCTTATGCATGATGAGAGGAAGAACACCTAGAAAGACTTGGCAGAAATGAGAATGCCATTACTTTTATCTGAAGGATATAGCATATTAGTGATTGGATACATACAAGATCTCTGCAAATCAAACTGTGAAGTCCAGTCTGTTAGGAATGCTTTCACCTAGATTTAGTTCTTCAAATTTCTATTCATTTATACACCTGAGATTTCTATAAGAGGATTATTACCAGTGCTTAATTTGAGCCGGTGGTTTCCACTGCTCGGCACCGGCAGTTAATTGTCAACACAGGTACTTAGGAAAGTTTGCCACATTGTGGCACTGTTTGTCAAGCACAGTAGCAGTTGTTGGTAATTCAATATGCCTTAAAATGACTAATACCTGCCTCTCAAGCAATTCTTATAGCCTTGGGGGCCTGGAATAATCTGAATTGTCACACTTGAAGGTGTGTGATGATTAGTAGTTACGTTGGTGCTGTCATTGGCAGCGGAGGCAGGGGCAATGGGTGTTGCAAGCTGTAGTGGCCTCTTGACAAGGGCCCTGGCACTTATCTTTCACAAAATAAGCACTGAGTATTACAGATACATTCCACACGGATTTGATATAAAATCCATTTGCTGCTTTTTGCTTCCAATTTCATCTTTCTCTTTGGTGATGAGAGCTTAGCAATGCATGGTAGAACATCAAGCACATGTTTAGTCCCTTCATGGTGCGCAGTCCTGGAACTCTTTCAAGGCTGTAAATGGGGGGACATACAACATAATGAATCCAGATATCACATACAAAGTACATATGGTTGTGAGAGTGAACAGTACTCTATTGTCTTATTGCACTCATGTTTGGAATTTAAATCAGTACAAAAGTGGCACTCTTGTCAATTTTAGTGATGTCATACTTTATACTGTGCTTGAGTAATGTTTGATTTAAAAAATATATATATTTGCAAAACATGCATGCCTAAAGCAGTGCAAGTTATTGTGATGGGCGGTTGTGGGTCATGCGCTTGTATATAAACTAAATTGGTGGTAACGTTGAGGTGTCTTGATTGATTTTAGGTTGAGTGACCTTGTGGCCGCTAGATTTAGGCCAGGGGTAGTATTAGAGATGGAGGCAATACATTTGTACATAGATGTACCCTTTATCTGTAGTAATTTCAAGTTTATTATTTATACATAGTTATTTAAAACCATAGCATACAAAACATTATCATTAAAAGATATACATCAGGCAACATTTCATCGAAATTTGGGACCAAAATACACTACTATAAAAACATTTACTGTTTATAAAATATAGACAGATTACTTATAAAACAAGAATCTCTTGCTAATTATTCTGAAGACGAAAATATTACGTCGCCCTAAAGTGCATGTGCTCTAAACAATATTTAAAATACAATATGTGCAGTACTATATAAATGGTATTCTAAAAAAACAAAAATGGCGAGTATACTGTGAATATTTTAAACAGACTCATGTACCCTCCAAGTGATCCGCTGTACCCAATAATAATAATTTTCCAGCCACATTTAAAAATTTTGTGTAACGACAATTTATCATTGAGTCAGTGGGTCTAAGGCATGCAGTGACCGCTTGCCTACAAGTACCAATTCCCTGCTCCTTAAAATAATTTTTTAACAATATTCTCCTTTCTGTCATCAGTCCCGGGCATACACATACAATATGGACAATGTTCTCCATCCCTTTATTACACAGTCTGCAGAGTGTTCTTGTAGATGTCTTATTCCATTCATGTTCTTTCCCTGGGATTTTGCCGAGATGGTAGTGCAAAAAATAAATTTTCTATTTTTTTGACCAGCCGGCTTCTAAATAAGGTTGGATTTTAAGAGATTTATATTCATTAATAACCAACCAGGCATGGGCTCTACTCGTAAATTTCTCCTTATCTTGTACAACAGACACTTTCTTTATTATCTTATTGATTAATTTTTGTAAAGCAGTTGGCGGAACAGGGTTAGGCCATATACTCAATGAGTACTCAATTTGTTTATGGCTGTATTTAAATAAACATGGGCTAGAGCATTTTCTTTTTGTTGCATCTCCTCCAACAAAGCTTTGCATTAGTGATTTTCAGAGGCGGTTCTTATTTTGTTCCACGGTTTTCATTTTACATATGTTCCCATCCTTGCTGTTATTTGATTTATGAGCCCGAATTCCAATCTTATTTGGGCTGGATATTCTTTCAAGGGTAGATGGAAGAGAGATCTAAATATTTTGGTGAAGATCAGATTTAAGAGAACTGCATCCCTACCGCAAAGTTCTTCGCTTCCGTATGTAATTGATGGAAGGAGTCTAGCTGAAATCACTTTCAATGGTGGAGCCTAGCTGGGACCTTCTAATGTTCTTTGTAGGATGCGGAAAGCCTGAGTCAGGGAGATAGCTTTTCTCTTCAAGTCCTCTTTATGCTGTTTGAAAGTTGCCCTATGATCAAAAAGTACTCCCAAATATTTGTACGATGTTCTCTGCTTCAGTTGGTTTGTTCCTAAGAACCATTTATACTTCTTCTTTATTATTCTACTCACTTCCATGATCTTTAGATTAATTGTCAATAACTTTTCTGCAGAGTATAAGAAGAGACGATTTACAAGTTGCTGCAAACCAATTTCTGTCAGGCTCAGATATATGACGTCATCTGCTTATAGAAGGTTAGATATGGGTGTGGAGCCCCACATTTGGGGGATGAGAGTTTACTTTGTTCAGATCAATCGGGAGGAAATCTCTGAATAAGTTGAATAGGTAAGGATGCAAGGACACAGCCCTTAGGATTTAGAAAATCCCGTCTGGTTCGGAGGAACAACATTGTTATCAATTGACCATTTTAACAGTTCACTAAGAAGATGATTGGCAAAATATTTGGCTTCAACATGTTGCAGGGTAATTTCCGGGCGATGCCTATTTCTTTCTTTAATGACTGGATTAATTATCGATCCCCTCCATGAGTCAGGAACCATCTCTTGCTGTAGTGCATAATTGTAATACTGGGATAACTTTCTTGCCCAAAAACCTACATTTGATTAAAAAAGCTCTTGAAGCAGCTCATTCGCCCCAGGGACCCCGCCGTTCCTGCTTTTTTTGTATAGCTTTGTCTTTGAGGTTGAGGTGTCTTGATTGATTTTAGGTTGAGTGGCCTTGTGGCTGCTAGATTTTGGCCAGGTGTATTATTAGAGATGGAGGCAATACATTTGTACATAAATGTACCCTTTATCTGTAGATGGTATCAGTGGTATCTTTAAGAATGAGTGTACCGTGCTCCTTCCTAGAGGATAGAACGCGGGAGAGAATGCTGTAGCCGGTGTCTATACAGGAATGACTGCGTAGGATCACGCCCTGATTGTGCCAAGCAGTCCTAGTAATGGTAGATTGTCCAGTGTAGCAGCTGCCCCTTGGAAACATGGTGAGAGCAACCTTGCTAATGAGATTATATTGTAATGGAAATATTAGCTCTGCATTGATCATAAAGTAAGAGAGCGCAGGGGGCATGTTAAGTTGACCCTAAACATGGGTGCAGTGGTTTCCCTTATTTGGTGAATCTAACTTCCATTGTGTCTGGGTAAGGAGCAATGATAGGTGTTCGGGACTCGTGAACAGCTAAATTGACTGTGCTTGAGACTGGACGTCATTTCCTGATTACAGCTGCTGCAGTCCGCTAATATCTATATATACTGGTTTTCCTTAAAAGGAGAATGACACATAGTAAATAAAGGTTGGGGCAGTGTACAGCGGGTTAGTTAGGGTGATATAAATTCCTGATACCTGCTGTTTCATTACAGAGCGTCGTCACACCAGGGTGCGAATCAGAGCTTAAATTGAGCCGGTGGTTGCCATGGGGGCCACCAGCACTTATTTTTCTGCCTCAGACATTTACGAAGAGCAAGAGAAAGAGAAAAACAAATCAGAAAGATGGAGAAAGACTAAAACACTGTCACAAAGGGAGAGAGGAGGAGCCTCCAAGAGTGAGATAAAGGGCAGGGAGTGTCTGATAGTGGATTAAAGAGGCCTCAGGAGGACTCAGGGGTATGCCGCCATGCCTTCTGATTTGAGCTTTGGGTACCTGCACTCATTCATTTCCAAATTAAGCACTGGACTGTGAATAAACACATGTGGGGTGTTGGTAAAGAAAGAAAGCATTGGCTAAGTCAATAGGTCTGACCTATGTGAGATTTATTTGCTTTGCTAATGTTTTTTAGATACTTTGCAAATGGCTGAAAGTAATGTAAAAAAGCTGTATGGCACAGCCAGCGATGTCCGCGTTATAGCGCTTTTATTTTGTTATTTTCAGTTATGCTGCACTGAGGCTAGCACTGCTGTATAATATGGCTAAAAAAACATATCAAAGCCAATAGATCTCGCATAGGCGAGGCCTTTTGGCTTTGCCGATGCTAGGTATGGAATGCCATATGGTAAATTATAAGTATTTATATATAATGTTTACAACGGCTGAAGTGCACATTTTATAGAATGGAGAATGCCCTTGCCAAGTTGCTAGCATGTCTAAATTTAGAAGCATTTTAGGACCATACAAAAACTGTGAGAATGTGCCATATAAATGCACTGAATGTACCCTAAGTTGTAGGTAGATAGAAAAGTCCAATAGGTTACAGCTTTTATTACGAAGATACTTTAGGCTATGTGTTAGTTTGGGTGCATTGGTTACAAAAGAACCAAAAAAGCATTCCTGACTGCTTGTTTGGTAGTAAAATATAGCAATAATGGGTGTTCAGTGGGTTTCTTAGGCCTTTAGATCCCTGTTTCACTGCACCTGCTGCACCATTAAAATCATGACCCTAGTGCCTGCAAGTTAATTGCATTGGTGACTGCTTGTTTAGTAGTAAAATATAAATAATAATCAGTGTTCAGTGGGTTTCCTAGATCTTTTGGTGCCTGTGTTAATGCACCCGCTGCACCATTGAGATCATGACCCTAGTGCCTGCAAAGACAAATGAGGATATCGTTTATATGCAGTACTATATGTGTCCCGAAAAAGGCACAGTTGCAGACAGAATGCATAATTATTGTGTAGCTAAACATAAACACAAATGCTTTCATAAAAAGTACCTGTAAACTTATCCATCTCTCCAAAACGAGTAGCTACAGATGTCATAAATAAAGCATATGCTTTACACATCAAGGTGAAAACCAAGCATTGTTAAATTGTATTACAATGTGGCTGGCTCTTTCCTGTGAAATGATCTTATCCTGTGCTGGACAGTGAATGGGCCATAAACCGTGTAAACTGCCCAAGATCAGCATATGTTAGGCTGAGACTGAAATACGGTTTTGTACTTTGTTCCTAAAAAGGCCGTTTCACAAATTAAATAGACTTACCAAAGAAGAGGAGTTTTGCAAAAAATGTGCAAATGTCTAAAATAAGATAAAAAAATTTAAAAAACGGCACAAGCACGCTCCATGTAGAAAGTACAGTGCATTCCTCTTTCCTATAAACGCTCTCAGTTTGAAGTCAGCCAAAAGCAAAATAAACACCAGGCACCCACGAAAACACAGCTTGACATTTGACCTCAGTCTTTGAATGCCCAGCAAATGTGATGAGATATGAAGAAAATGTAAGGGTTTGTTTATTACAGAAAACGAGTTTGTGGAAGAATACTGTAAACACAACTTTACATGGGGAGGTACGAACTCAAGTTGCACAACCTAAAGCAAATAAAGCCAGCAAATGGAAAGGCAGAAAATGTGAGTTGCAAACCACAAAGCCAATAGCAAGCCACGGGTGGAATGCATTCCCAGGTCAACTTTTCAAAAGTCCCCAAGATGTCTTTCACATAGCCAGACAGCTGCACTTTCTGGTAGGTGGCGATCCAACCAGCTGTCTTCCGAAAAGGCTGTAGGGTTGTATGAGCGAGAGAAGAACAACATATCCATAGATGGACCAGGCGTGATTATGTAGTGAAAAGTGAATTAATCGATAAACATTGACACCTTGAAATAAATGTGACAGTGTTTGGGCTGTTTCTAAAAAATAATGGGTAAAGAATGAATCACTAGAGCAGTTAAAGTTAATGAAAGAGGGGGACACCCCTCTTCTTTTGCCCCTTTGACACATGAATAAAGAAAGACATAGAAGGTGATGCGGTTTTATCACATGGTACTAGAAGGAGCAATAATGTAGCAGACGAATTCACAAGTCCTAGCAGACTACCTTTCTATACGATAACTAAGTTATCTTGAACTCAGATTACCAGCAAATCATGGAAGGGTTGGTTGACATGTCATGTATTAAATTAGAATAAAGAGCACACCGTATGTCAAATTAGATTCCTAATAAATTGCTCTATGGATATATATATATATATATATATATATATATATATATATATATATATATATATATATATATATATCCCAACAATTCTCTTCGCACAGGACCCGAGCCTCTTCACGACGGCGGGCCGCGGTGGGGTGGCGAGCCCCTATAGTTCCCACAAACGCGTCGTTCCCTCTTCATAACGAAAAACTCACCGCGGCCCAAGTACTTTTCAAAGCGTGTTTATTTTTTGCAATGCAGAGTTGCATTGCCAAAAATAAACACGCTTTGAAAAGTACTTGGACCGCGGTGTAATGTTCGTACGAAGAGGGAACGACGCGTTTGTGGGATATATATAATATATATATATATATGCAGCTATCTGCTAATAGAATCCATATCTTGTTCCTAGTTCAATTTTGAAAGTCTCTTTACATTGGCAAAGCAAAATATTATGCGTGTTGGCATTGGAGTAGGGTGGGTTTTGGATGCGTAATGATCTCTGTTGACATAGGGGCTCATTAGGATGGCAGAGGGGACCTGAGTCTGCCCGCCATCCCCGCGGTGTTGGGACCGGCCGCCAGACATGCGGCGGTCCCGCACCGCGAATTAGGATGCGACCGCCACCATGGCGGTCGCATTCTGCAATTTAACATTGCGGCGGGTGCTGCTGACAGCAGCACCGCCGCAATGTTAAAATCGCGTGCCTGGCATTTCACTGCACCACATGGCAGGCACCACACGGTGCCTGCCACTTGGTGCAGCAAAATGTAGGTGGGTACCATAGGTACCCCCAAGTGCACCCCACCTCCCCCAGACACAAGGGGGGCCCGCAACGGGCCCCTGGACGCAATCCCCGCCAGCCTTTCCATGGTGGCGTTGCCATGGAAAGGCCTTTCAAACACGACATCCTAATATGGCGGACGATGCCTGCTAGGCACCGCCACCATATTAGTGGCCCAGCTCTGCCCGGCCGGCAATCGTAACGATTGCCAACCGGCGGAAAAGCGGCGGACGGACTTTGCGTCCACCGCGATACCCACCGCCATCATAATATGGCGGGAGGTATGTCACATGAGCATGGCATAACGATCGCCACCGCCGGGCCGGCGGTGGCGATCGTTACGCCATCCTAATGAGCCCCATAGTTCACGGTTCAGATTGTTTCATTGGATTTACTGCTTTCAAGTTTCCATTGAAAATACATTTCCTTATGTTTGCTTCCAAAGCAGTGCACTGACCCAATAGAAATAACGTAATTGTTTTTGTCTCTTAATAGCTTTTTGCATGCTATGAAATATGAAACAGGTAGACCATTCGCTTGTTTGGAAAACTGACGTAATCATTCTGTCTATTGCAAGTAAGAAATATTTTTAAGCAAATTAAAAGAGGGAAAAGAAGCAAGCATTTGTCATAACATCTATTGCAAAACATGTAGAGCAAGATTCACCTAAATCCCAATATAATGTTGTGTCTTGGAATTAGGGTTATAACATTTCTTCATGGAGCCTGGGTTAAGAACTTTGGCCTGAGCTTTAAGCAGTTCATAAACTTGGGAAGCTGCATTGAGATCAGAGATTTTTTGTACAAATGTTCTCATTATATGGGATTGCAAAGTTTCTCAAGATTTTGTTAAATAAAATGCATGGCAAAATGTTTTTACCACACCGAATTATAGCAGGGTAAATTTCCCACCAACAAAATGTACAGAAACAAATGTGTCACAGAAGAAAATAAGCATTGGCAAAGCAAATACGTTTTGCATTTTTTTTTTTTCAAAGCATAAACCTATTGACTTTATCAGAGTTTGTTAATTAAAAATTGTGCCACCATTTTGGAATGCTTTTTCTTTTTGTTTATTATAAAATCCTTTAAAAGATGGCAGCCATATTGAGTTTTTTTTATCAAGAGGCAAGCATTTCAATATGACTGCCTGTGCTTGTCGCCATTTTGAAATTGTTTTCTATGATTGCATTTACCGTTCTGACATGGCTGACTGCCGTTTCTGAATCCTAAATTAAAACAACACTTGCGAGGGATGAAGCATAAACTAATAGAAATCAGCAGCCTGTGAAGTTTCCATAGCCTAGACAAATAATTTAAATTTGTTTTTACAAAAAAGCATGGGAAGTTGCTGAGGGTGGAGCAATGGTCAGGAGTTGGGACATTGAGGCCAAACAATCAAACAGATTAAAATATAATGGAAATGAACAAAAGATAAAGCAGGTGGGGAAATGGAAGAGAGCAAGGTGTGTGCTACCATTATGTGCTAAAGAGAAATGCAACCAGCTCTGGCAAAGCCAACGGATCTTGCCTTTAAAATGCATGACATAAAATGTGACTTATACTAAAATACAACTCTGGTGGCACAGGGCTCAACCCCATGCCAAAGAAAAGCAATGAATGCCAAATTAAACGTTTGTGTGTGTGTGCATGTGTGCGTGTCTATGTGTGTATATGTGCATTAAAAAATTTCAGCCACTTAAACAGTTTTTCAGGGAATTTTGTGAGCAGCAAATATAACCAATTCTATCAGTTTCTAGTTTTCTTTTATTGATGTTTGTTTGTCAATGAGTAGTAAAATAAAATCTGCCAGTTCTCAGACCTGGTAATGGATGCAGTTTTTATCCAAACCTGTTTGACAATGAGGATAATTCAAGTACCACTTGTCCTTGGAAATGGGAAACCCCTTACCTATTAATTCAGTAATGACAAAAACTGCACTAGGACAGGTGGTTGTTTTTACAAAAGTTTGTTGAGGACCAAATTCAATATCTCATTTAGTACTAACTGGAAAATGAAGTTGGAAACTTGTATCTTCGCTTAGTTTCTCCAAAATTTATTTGAGGTCATAAATGATCATGACAAAGAAACGTTTTGTGAGGCACACACAGCCAACACATGTTTTGCCCCCTGCGGCCTGTGAGCCGGGGCTTTCTCAAGGCTGAAGTGAACAACCACATCACAGAACAAAAACAAAACGAAACAATACGTCCCCAATCCCAGAATTTGAAATATGTTTCATTACATAGAGAAATTAACCCATGGGGTATAGAGAATGTTATTGATAATCAGTAACACCCAAAACATTATGATAGAGAAGAGAATAATCAATTAGTGCAAAGAACAATGGAAAAATTAGCAAAATCGACACAAGAAAGACAAAAAGGGAAAAGAGGAAAAGGAAAAAAGACAAAAAAAGTAAAAGGGAAAAAATCAGAAAAATAAAAAGCAGCAGGTAGAGACGAGAAGAGAAGAATCGTGGAAATAGCGTTAAAGAATTGATAGCAGTGTGTAAAAGGGAGACAAAAGAATATGTTATCCAAAACCAAGTAAATTGTGAGGGTCCAGGGGAGAATAACATAGGGGTTTATTACGATGGCGGTTGGATGTCCACCTCCGGGTCGGCGGTGGTGCCCGCCGTACCGGCGGTGGACATCCGCCCGCCATCGCAACCAAGAAAACCGCTGGTCATATTAGGATGGCGGTGGTGACCGCGGCGTTGGGAAATTCCGACCACCGCTTTACCGCTGGTTGCCATCCGCACTCCTGCCTGGCGGACGGAGCAGGACCGGGATATTGGTGGCGGTGCAGAGAAGGCTCCGCCTGCAGGATTATGATGCCGGCGGTAGCCAGCCTTTCCTCAGCGGTCAAACCGCCATGGAAAGGCATGCGGTGTTTGTCTTCCGGGGGCCCGTTACGGGCCCCCAGTGTGTTGGGGGGGTGCACTGGGGGGGTACCCATGGTCCCCCCCTACATTTCCTTGTACCATGTGGCAGGCACTGTGCAGTGCCTGCCACGCAGTGCAGGGAAATGCAGGACATGCTCTTTTCGGCATCGCGGCGGTGCTGCGGGCAGCAGCAACCGCCGCAATGTTAATGCCCGCAATCAGACCGCCGCGGTCGGATTTCAACCGCGGGTCATCGTAATTCAACTGGCGGTGATGTTGCGGTACATGCGTGCGGTCTTTTCCCGCTACCATGGCGCTCGGGGACGTTTCCCGACCGCTATCGTAATCGGCCCCATAGAGAGGTGAGGGAATATAGGCATTCAAGTGGTTCATTATACATTAATCGTAACAGGAGAGAAAGATCAATTTGTCAAGAGAACAGCATTAGAAATGAACACATTGTTCGGTTGAAAACAACGGTAAATGTAATTGCCCGAATAAACATAGGTTATACGTCATGCAGGGCATCAAGACATGAGTTTCCAACAGAAAAGTAGCCACCAGTGACAAACCATTGATTCCCACAGCATAATCACAGAGGGAGGAAAAGATGCTTATATACATACGTGTGGAGGTAGAATTAGGATTTTTTCAGTCATCATAAGGCAATAGCAGAGAACAGAAGAGCAAGGAAGGACAAAGGATTACATTCTAATAATTGCTCAGCAAATATATTGCCCTTAATCAAAAACACCATTCTGCGGTGTGAGAGTGATACCAGAAAAAGAGACAGTGCGTATATCTGGTTCCATCTAGCCAAGTGATATACGTGTCTCCAGAATGGGCAACGTTGATGTGCATTGTGATGGGAAATGTTAAGAACCTGTCATAAAGAGGGCCCGTATCGTCTAACACCACGTGCCTAAAATGTATATTGTGGTAAGGCGGAGTAGATATATCAAGTTGGAAAGAGCCACGTGTCGGACGTGTCTTAAAGAACAAGCAAAAAAGATGCGCATCGTATTGGGAATTATCATTATATGAATCCGTTTCATCTATAACCCTGTGCCTAAAATGTATGTTATGGTAGTGCTGTGCGAACCGAGGTCATCCCCACTCCTGTTTACTGTAGAGTATGGTCTTTACCGTTTGATCAACAAGGTAAGAGAATGTCGAAGGGTTTCACCCATCTAATGAAGAATGAGCGTCATTCTGAAAGACTAGCACGACGAGAGAGATGCCAGATAAGAACAATTGATCTTCAGAAAATTGTTTTAAAATTTTAATTATGTCCCTCCGCATGGTTAGCCCTCCCCATATCAAGAGAAATTAACCTGGATAGTGCCATACCTGTTATCGGGTATGTAGGTAGCGCTCAGTTCGGCAAGTTAAATTTGTGGATAGCGATAGATAAATCTGCGGGAAGGAGACAGGAAATAAATTATGTACTTTCTCGTCCCTTGTAGAGAGTGTAGCATCATGTCCCCCAAATCTTAAGGTCTTACCTAAAATTCAAAGGGCGTCTTTATCCATTTCTATTGGCATGAGCAAATCCTCCGGGAATTCGGAAGTATTTTAAAATGGGGAACCCGGAAGTACCTGCCCTGCCTTCCGGTTGAGGCCTCTGGATGTAGAAGGTGCTCGTCCATGGAAGGAACGGAGTGCCATCTTAAAGTAGGTTTACCCTCCAAGAGTTGACTGCCTGGTGCCAATTGGAACGATCAGTAGCACGAAAAGTGAGGAAGCAAGGGACCACTACTATAAAGTAAAAGGAGGTGAAAATAAAACAGCCCAAGACACGTAATGTATCTAAAAGAGTTAGGATAGTAAAGGAGAGTGGCTGGGACCAACATGAGACCGTAGGTAACATGACAAAATGAGATGGACGAGAACCACTTCAAAGAATGAGAATGAGGTGAAAAGAAACTTGGCCATAGCAGGGAAATAATCTCAGTAAGTATATTGTGGTAGTCAAATAGTCCCTTAGTTCGGGAACTCTGAATCAAAAGAAGACCACTCCAGCCGGAGCACCATCTTCTAGTGTTATAGTTATATATATATTATGGATGCTGATAAATATAATCAAGAAACTATGAGGCAATTGCAGGATGTCGGGTACTATCAGGTTATCACACTTGAGGCGTATCGTGCGTGTGTCAGTAGATTTCAAACACAGCTTAAAAACTGGCATGATGCTAGTATTTTAGATCAGGATTAATTCAACTTTTTAAGATCTGAACATCCCAAGATTTCCTCATTCTATCTGTTGCCGAAAGTCCATAAAAGATTACACAACCCTCCCCGGGAGACCTATTGTCTCTTCTAATGAAAGCTTCTTGGAAAATACAGCTATATACATTAATTCGTTCCTCTTCCCTTTTGTTAAAACACTTCCATCTTACTGTAAAGACAGTGGAGATTTCCTCACTAAAATTGATGATTTCACTTGGAGTGAATCCTATATCATGATCACACTTGATGTCACTGCCCTTTATACTTCTATCGATCACGATCTTGGGGTATGTGCATGTGAGTACTATTTGAAAAAAAGACCAGCTTGTTTTCTGGAACACACGTGAATGCTTCTGGAGATGATCCGTGTCTGTTTGAAGGACAATATCTTCATACATCATGGGAGCCTGTACAGGCAAATAATGTGGACTGCTATGGGCACCTGCTTTGCCCCCAGCTTTGCCAATCTGGTAATGGGCTGGTGGGAGAAGCAGGTGGCCTGGGCAGTAGAGAATGCAGAATATGTACAGCGTAATCTGGTCTGGACCCGCTACATTAACGATTTATTTGTACTGTGGAATGGGTCCAGATTGGAAGCTGAAGAATATGTTGGAATTTTCAACGAGAACCCCTATAATTTGCATTTCACCTCACATATAAGCGTCAGCAAGATAAACTTCTTGGATATTTTGCTACAGGTGAAAGAGGGTAAAATCAACACCACCGTATATCGCAAGACGACAGCTGGAAATAGTACCCTACATTTCAAAAGCCAACATCCGACCAACTTGAAAGAAAGTATCCCCTATGGGGAAACATTGAGGCTTAAAAGAATCTGTAGCCAGGAACAGGAGTTCCAAGGCCAAGTACAAAAAATGAATGAGAGGTTTTGCAAACGGGGATATATCCCGAAACGTTAACTGAGGCAAAACGTAAGTCTGATAACATCACTAGAAATCAACTGCTTTACCCCAATGATAAGAGTTCAAAAGGAGGCCACACCTGCCAGATTTATCACTTGTTTTAATTAAATGTCTCCCAAAGTACATCAGACTATGAGAAGGCATTGGCAGGTAGTCAGGAATGACAACATAATTGGAAAAGATTTACCTATGGTACACCAGTGACATACAGGAGAGGGAGGACATTAGGCGATAGCCTGACACATAGCTATTTCACCAGAAGTCGTATACCTGATACTTTGTTATCTACCACAAAGGGGTTTTTTAAGTGCAATCATTGCAAAGCCTGTAGAATGGTGAAAAGCGTCCTTTTATTTAAGTCCAAGGATGGACATACAAGAAAGATAAACGGGTTTTTCAATTGTAATACGGATCATTGTATCTATGTACTTAGTTGCCCCTGTCCTCTGATGTATGTGTACGATTTTCCCCCTTAAAAAACGTATGCTGGAACATTAGGAATCTGGATTTCACATACTCCGTAGCCAAACACTTTTATGACAAACATGAAAGTGATCCTGGATTGCTGTATTTTTTTGCCGTGGACAGAATCCTCCCAAATATAAGAGGAGGTAATAGAACCATGCATTTGAGACGTTTTGAATCTAGGTACATTTTGGATTTAAACACAAAATTTTCAAATGGGTTGAACATGGATGAGGAGTTAGAAGTACGTTTGGGATGATTTATTATCACCCATTCCCTGGGCCCCTTTCTCTGCCTAATCTCATGCCTCCTCTCTAATGGGGTTTTAAAAGGTTTTTATGATGAAGGGTGTGCAATAAGATATAAATCCACTCCAGCACTAAGGCACTTTAGATATCTATGATTCTTTTGTTGGCAAACTCTTGCACTCGGACATTTTATGCATTTCACATGTTTTATATATTTATAGATATTTATTATATTTATATACATAGAGAAGGATTAAATATATATTTTTGTATAAGCATTTTTGATATGAATATACCTATACATGAACTTCAGAAGTATATATTATATAGTAATTGATTTATATTGTACGGGATTCATTTTCAATTTAGTTATTTATATCCTTTTATATATAGCTTTTAGAACATATGATGTATGAAATGTATCTAGGATGGTCTGAATGCTCTGAGCTGGCCATGACTACTCTAAAGAAACTGTTAGCACGATTCCCGCTATGTCAGATGATGCTTGTATTAACAAGGGCACTGGCCCAAGAGCTTACTCCTAGAGTGTTCCTTAGGTCCAAGCAGGAGATACAGGAGGAATTGAAATGTGAAGTTGGCTTGCTTTTTATATAAAAGAATTTTTATAAAAACCAAACAAAGAGTATAAAGGCAAAAATATATATATATATATAAAAATGATTATGGAGGGTAAAATGAATATGTATTAGCCAGTTTAAAACTCAGCATTTATAAGGATTAGGGCATAGAAAGTAACAGAGGTTTTCTTTTCTATGTCTATGATTGACTGTGCCTTTAAATAAGATTGATTCCAAACGTAATGTGACTTTGACAAAGGCTGGGATTAGCCGGAAGCATCAGGACGGACACCGTGATGTGAGAAAATAAAGAAATTGCTTGACTTGCCTGGAGTGCCCGCCTTTGCTCTTTTATGTGAGAGTTTCCGAGGTATATATATATATATACACACACACACACGGTTCTATCACATATGATGTGATCAGTTGATAATAGGCTAAATGACAAGGAGTTTCTCTGTCGTAACTGGCGAAGAAAGACCTAATCGTATGCTGAGAAGCGATAATTAGAACCAAGGTCGAAGGTTAAGAGATATCTTAGTTATAAAGTGCACCACGCATAGGGTATATCAATCATAAAAAGGAGTTGTCCGCCTTCTAATATTAGTTGCATTAATAAAATTTGGCACTACACCCAATAGCTTATAGCATAGATATATGTTCAAATCTAGCTATGTTTCATACGTTCCTACAGAGGAATTCCTGCTATGTAGCACATGTACGCATGAAATAGGGGTCTCAGTGTATCCTAAATAAAGTTTGTAAAAGATTATGATATTGGCAAAGAAGAGATAAACCCACAGCGTAAATGATCATACACTAGTATACAATCTTCGCCAAAGATGATCTTTGTGGGTACGTGATTGGTAATTTAATTTTGACTTGTCACATCAAATCGAGTGTGTAGTTGCAGAGATATTATTAGTGCTAATGCACTGACAACCTGAGACAACAACCAGGTCCTGTCGTGTAGTTCCAATAAACCTATATAGGATCTGCGCGTTTAGACAACATACACTTTAAGATTGGTGTCAGACTGATTCTAGACACCCCTGCCGGGTATGTTAGCCTGTGTACCAGCTAGCTCACAGTGCCACTAGAAACCCCTCTTACCAAGGAGAGAATCGTTCTTGGCAACTATCGAACATGACAACTCGGAGAAAACCCCATGTCATCTTTGGACATTTCCGTAACTAGGTAAAAGGTCAGTACTAAGAACCGTTATGTAGTGTAATGGTAGGGAGAATATAGGTGAAAGGTTAGGTGACAACCTGAGCCTATATTAGGGTACCTATATGCAACATAACAGTCCCTCTTCTAGCTCTGATATCGAATTGCCGGCTACCAGCATAGAAACCAACCCATCAACAAGCAAAGTAAATTTTTACGAGGAATTCCTATGCTACAGACTGGGTATAAGAACAACAAACATCCAAAATACCACAACCCCAGATGGACCAACAGTGCCACGTCGAACCCCAACATCAGTGACAGGGGTGACCACACGAGCCAGGAGGAAAGAACGGGAAAAAACACCAACAATATAGATAACCTGGTTATTAACCTGTCTAATACCCAGATATCTGACACTGAATTAAATACCTTCAACAAAGCCTTATCTTTTTGCCCTACAGCAACGTGGAATCTAGTCAGGACACAAATTGACTTATTTAAATTCACAGGGAAACTCAAGTTACGAGCATTTTTTGCAGACAAACCATCAAGACCAAGAACTCAATCTAACATACCATTATCTGACCTTTCCATCCAAGATCTATCAGATATCGAGCTACTAGAGAGCCTGGCAAGAACAGGTCATGACCCTAATTCAATAGTGACAACAGAAAAGTGATCTGGGGATAAGCACAGACGCAACGGAAAATACACAACTAGCTATGAGATCAACCTTCTGATTGATGCTACACTCTCTACAATGGATGTAAAAGTACATAATTGTTTTCCTGTCTCCTTCCCGCAGATTTATCTATTGCTATCCACAAATTTAACTCGCCGACCTGAGCGATCCCTACATACCCGATAATGGTACACTGACAAAATATCGACACCTGAAAAATATTATGACCAAAATATTGATGTAAAAAATATCTACATCCTATACTTATACTGGTAAGTACAAAAAAATCGAGAAAAAAATATCTATGTCATAAATATAGTTGTACAAAATATCGTTTTTTTATATATATAAAATAAATTAATAAATATTAAATCTATTAAAGATTTTTTTTTATTAAAAATAATAGATTTAATATACATTTTAACAAGTATAACAAATACACTTTAGTTAAAAAAGTTAAACACACATATATAATAATTAATATATATATATATTTACTTTAAAACAATTATTAAACTAAACATTTTAATGTATTTTATAATTTTAAAATTATATAAAAATTTAACAAATAAATATATATACATATACATATACTAATAGCATAAAATCTATTTGGAAAAAAATTCTATTATTATATTATAAACTAAAACATTCAACTATTTAAAAATCTTTAAACTTAAATTTCCCACTCCAGTGAGTGCAACAGTAGGGAAAGTGTTGGATAGCTGAGGGGTAAAAATTACTATTCCCACTCCAATGAGTGCAACAGTAGGGAAAGTGTTGGATAGCGGAGGGGTAAAAATTACTATTCCCCCTCCAGTGAGTGCAACAGTAGGAAAAGTGTTGGATAGCGGAGGGATAACATTTACTATTCCCACTCCAGTCAGTACAACAGTAGGGAAAGTGTTGGATAGCGGAGGGGTAAAAATTGCTATTCCCACTCCAATGAGTGCAACAGTAGGGAAAGTGTTGGATAGCGAAGGGGTAAAATTTACTATTCCCACTGCAGTGAGTGCAACAGTAGGGAAAGTGTTGGATAGCGGAGGGATAAGATTTACTATTCCCACTCCAGTGAGTGCAACAGTAGGGAAAGTGTTGGATAGAGGAGGGATAAAATTTACTATTCCCATTCCAGTGAGTGCATCAATAGGGAAAGTGTTGGAGAGCGGAGGGACGAAATTTACTATTCTCACTCCAGTCAATGCATCAATAGGGAAAGTGTTGGATTGTGGAGCGGTAAAATTTACTATTCTCACTCCAGTCAGTTCAAAATTAAAAACAAACAAAATATCATCAACAAAATAAAAATATACTTTTAAAGAAAATAAAAAAAATATAAATATGTTAAAAATAAAAATAAAAATATATTTAATATTAAAAATAAAAAAATAAAAACATATTGTAATGTTAAATACATATCACAAATACCTACAAATAATATAATAAATAAAATGAAAAATAATTTTCAAACAAATAAATATTTTTATTTAGAAATTATTTAACAAAAAATTTAAATTATTACATTAACTTAGTCTATTTAATTCTTACCCTATAACACCACACAACTCACATCCCACATTGAAAATTTAAAAAAAATTATTTGCATAATTAACATAACGAATTATCAATTAAACCAATATTATTAATTAAAAAACAAATTAAAACACATAAAATGTAATTAACTTCCCATCCTTTAAACTTATAATCCCCACAACCCACACTTAAAATTAAACTGTAAAAAAATTAATTACACAATTCAAAGCTTTTTCAATTAAATAACTAATAGTATTTAACAACGGATTATAAAGTAAGTAAAATTAATTTACTTCCCACCCTTCACCCCTACAAACCCAAAACCCACACACAAAAAAAATTAAACAATTACACTAATTAATTATCAATTAATTAATTAATATTAATTAACAACTAATTATTAATTAAAAATAAATTACTTCCCACCCTTTACCCCTATAAACTCCACAACCTGCACCTAAAATTAATTACAAAGTTTTCCATAATTAATTGTCAATTAATTAATTAATATAAAATACCAACTAATTATTAATTAATTAAAAATAAATTACTTCCCTCCCTTTACCCCTATAAACCCCACATCTACACCTAAAATTAATTACACAATTTCTTGTGAATTAATATTCATTAACAGCTAATTATTAATCAATTGAAAATAAATTACTTCCCACCCTTTACCCCTATAAACTCCACAACCCGCACCTAAAACTTACCCAAACATTTTTAAAACACAATTAACATTATAAAATCTCAATTAAAAACATTTTACCATATAAATATATTCATTAATTTATTATAATTAAATTACTTCCCACCCTATTCCCCTATAAGCCCACAACCTGCTACGGAACTAAAAACGCAACTTTAATTAAAATAAAATTAATAACTACTAAAAATGGAACACATATATTAAAAAACATAAACAGTACTTATACAAAAAAATACATCACATACATTTAAAATATATACTAAAATACATAACACTAATTAAAAAAACAATATTTGAAACAACTATATTTTTGCAAACAGTATTAATGACTTCTATATTTTTAAAATCGATATTTCGTACCTTAAACTCAATATTCTTGACCACGATATTCTTGCTGTCGATATTTCTGTGTCACAATATTTAAAACTCGATATTAGTGTAAGTCGACATTTCCAACTCGATATTTTGACTGAATACCACCAATAATAGGTATGGCACTGTCCAGGTTAATTTCTCTTGATATGGGGAGGGCTAACCATGAGGAGGGACATAATTAAAATTGCAATTCAATTTTCTGAAGATCAGTTGTTCTTATCTGGCATCTCTCTCGCCATGCTACTCTTTCAGAACGACGCTGATTCTTCATTAGATGGGTGAAACCCTTTGACATTCTCTTACCTTGTCGATCAAATGGTAAGGACCCCATTCTACAGTAAACGGGAAAGGGGACGACCCCGGTTCACATAGCACTACCATAACATACGTTTTAGGCACTGGGTTATAGATGAAACAAATTCATATAATGATAATTCCCAACATGATGCACATCTCTTTTTTTGCTTGCTCTTTAATACACGTCCGACACCTGGCTCGTTCCAGCTGAATATATCTACTCCGCCTTACCACAATATACGTTTAGGCACGTGATGTTAGATGATACGGGCCCTCTTTATGACAGGTTCTTAACATTTGCCATCATGATGCACATCAACCTTGCCCGTTCCTGAGGCACGTATGACACTTGGTTAGATGGAACCAGATATACGCACTATCTCTTTTTCTGGTATCACACTTACACCACAGAATGGTGTTGTTGATTAAGGGCAATATATTTGCTGAGCAATTAGTCAAATTGAACCCTTTGTCCTTCCTTGCTCTTCTGTTCTCTGTTCTTGTCTTATGATGACTGACGAAATCCTAATTCTACCTCCACACGTATGGATACAACCATCTTTTCCTCTTCTGATGCAATTAATTGTGAGTATGGTGTGATAATCGATGGTATGTCATGGGTAGCTACTTTTCTGTTGGAAACTCATGTCCTGATGCCCTGCATGACGTATAACCTATGTTTATTCGGACAATTAAATTTACTGTTGTTTTGAACTGAACATTGTGTTAATTTTTAATGCTGTTCTCTTGACAAATTGACAAATTGATCTTTCTCTCCTGTTACGATTAATGTATAATGATGCACTTGAATGCCTATATTCCCTCAACTCTCTATGTATATTCTCCCCTGGACCCTCACAATTTACTTGGGTTCGGATAATATATTATTTTTTCTCCCTTTTACACACTATCAATTTTTTCCTGCTTTTCCCCCGATTCTTCTCTTCTCGCCTCTACCTGTTGCTTTATCTTTTTCTGTTTTTTTCCCTTTTACTTTTTCTGTCTTGTGTCCTTTTCCTCTTTTCCCTTTTTGTCTACCTTGTGTCGATTTTGCTAATTTTTCTGTTGTTCTTTGCACTAATTGATTATTCTCTTCTCTATCACAATGTTTTGGGTGTTATTGATTATCAATAACATACTCTATACCCCATGCAGTAGCGGTCGGTGGTGGGAGAGCCGCCGCTGCATCGCCAAATGCAATGCAGCGCGCGCAACCAAATTCGTTTGATTTATTTATATGTTTACTTACCTGTAATCGGCCGTAATCCGTAGTTTACTACCCCCCACCCTGCCCCTCCCCCGCCCCACGTCAGCGCCCGGCGGCACTCCCACCACCGACCGCTACTGACCCCATGGGTTATTTTGTCTTTGTAATGAAACATATTTGAAATTTTGGCAAAGGGGACATATTGTTTTGTTTTGTTTTTGTTCTGTGATGTGGTTTTTCATCTCAGCCTTGAGAAAGCCCCGGCTCATGGGCCGCTGGGGGTGAAACTCATGTTGGCTGTGCATCACAAAACTTTTTTTTGAGATGATCATTTATGACCTCAAATACATTTTGGAGAAACTAAGAGAAGAAACGAGTTTCCAACTTCATTTTCCAGTTAGTACTGAACGAGATATTGAATTTGGTCCTCCACGAACTTTTATAAAAACAACCACCTGTCCTGGTGAACATTTGTCAGTTCTCAGACCTGGTGGCAACATCTCATTTGATTATACGAACAAGTGCTCTACATTCACGTGCAGTCTGTGCATATGTATGCAGCTTCTTATATTGTGAAGCTAACTAAAAAGTAACATATTGGTGTATAAAAGGAGTGTTATAATCATGCTTGTTGAGAGCAGGTGAATATAACATTGTAGCCAGTTGTACAAATCCCGTCATCTGAACAGAGTTTCCGGTTTCCAGTTAAAACACCAAAGGGAATATTCGTTTTTTGAACAGAAAATGGATAACACTGTTGCAGGGAAGATCCTCACGATTCTGAGGACGTTTGCCCATCACTGAGTTAATCATGACGGGACTAATCACAAGACCCCCACCCTGAACTATGGCTGGAGGAGCAGCTCCAGCCAGAGCTACCAAAAGTGCACAGGACATAAACTGTATGACTCGTCTATGAAGATTAACTAATTGTGTATATAGCAAACATAGCTCTACGATAGTAACATTTAGATCATTGGGATGCGGTGTAAAACTGGCCAATCAATAGACATGGGGTCCATTCAAACAAAAGAGACTGGGTGAGGAAGGGCGCCATTAAACCAAATGGTATGCTCCCAGGACGTCAACGGAACTTCAATCAACTTGTTAGGTTGATACGCTGCCAGAGGAGCAGCAGCGGTGTAAGTATGAAAAAAATTATCATTAGCATCAACCGTGGGAAATGTAACCCAAGAGTAAAATACTCTGAAGCGTTATGCTGGAGTCGCTTCCACTACGAAAATAAAGGTAGCCCCGCATTGGGGACCCTGTGCTGATTCAAATAATTTGTGACCGCCGCCCGGCTATGCGCCGGAATCGCGACCGGTTGTGCCATATATAATGGAAAGTCAAAGAAAGCAGCAGCTTGAAAAACCTACAGAAACAGGTGTACCTTACAACTGTAGGAGGCTAAGCCCTTCCACCTCGGGCGTCCCCGAGAAGCGGCGAAAGGGTATTGTGGACGAGCACAAGCACTACTCAGGGGTCCCGTGAATAAGTACCAGACCAAACGTTGGCGGCGCCATGTTGCAGTGATTCTGCGCAAACACAGAACTGTGTGTAGGATTATAGGACCTTAGTATATAGGGACTGAGTCATCCTACCACCTTAGTACCCATGAGCCCAGGACCGACTAGCTATAGTGTCTCACCTGCCCTCCTACTCAGTCACAGAGGAACAAGTGATTAGACACCCCAGAACACAACACTCCCGACTCTCTCAGGAATCGCGGTTGCAAGACACACCCTTTCGCTCACACTCTTGTACTTGTCCACAATAAGATCTAATGTGCTCTAATATGCAGTATACATGCCACAATAGCAGAAAAATGCATAACACAAATACGGTCAGAATAGCAAGTAATCAGTAGATCATAAAAGGAGCTGTCATAGTGAGCGACAGAGTAGCCTAACCTCCCTCCCCTTGCACAGACGCAGGATGATTATATATTAGAAGATCTCTGGATGTTATCTGAAGACCCCGTACCTCAGACTATAGATGGTAGTTCTACATCATAGGTGCTGTCCTGCTCTGATCCCTGGAAAGGTCCCTCTCCAAGTGTGCGCTGCCTATCCGTTTATTCCAGTAAGACCAACGTACGTTTTTCTAAACAACAGCTGCATCTGTATGTTTTGTTTAGGTGCTAGGGCCTGACCAGAGCAGAATAACAAGGGGAATAATTGCAAAGCGTGAACACAACAGTGGGTTCTCATGTGAAAATATCAAATGAAACATTTGCAAAAATAAGCTCATGTAGTAACGTGTGCAAAGCATCGGACAGTCTGCAGCATGCTCATGCTAACTTAGGGAAGATGACAATGTCCCCACGGGCCACGTGACAACACTGTTGCTGCACTTTTACTGCTTTGGTGCCCTCTAGTGTCAAACGGTATAAATGCAGTACCTACATCTTGGGCCATGCTATGCCAATTAGCATGCTCTTTTGGCCATCCCCAAGGCCGCTGAACTCCAAGGACCTACTTCTACTTCCGTTTTGGAAGCATGGCTCATATCATATGGCTTCAGCTCACTGTTCACTGCATGTTGCTCCCTGGTGGCCAGCAGGGTCGCAGCTGAATTCTGAGCAGGGTCTCCCTCCAGAGAAAGTAGCACCACAATGATTTCATCCTTCTTCACTGATAAAGGGACAAAGCTTTGCTTTCCAAAAGCTCTTTTATCAGGTTTGTGTCAACAAAGATCCCTGTGCATACAGATACCTCCTAGGGCTGAAGCTTCTTTATTGCCTTAACTTTTGGTACTTTGGGGACAGTAAACTGTGCTGCTGTATGAAGAAACTGCTATCAGTATTCATATTAATATCTTAGGAACCTTCTTCTCTACACCAGCTAGAGCAGAAATAGGCCAGATCAAACAGTAATAATACATTTATTTGCCCAGTTCTTTCTTTGGATCTCAAGGCAAAGAACTGGACAGAGTGACAGTGGTTTGCAATTACTGAGTAATGAGCACCCAATTATATTTATATATCCTATGTCCTAAGTAAAACATCTTCATTCAGCACATCTCTGCCATTTGTTTAAATAACAGAGCAGCAGAAAAGTGTTAAAAGCCTACCATTAAACTTTTATCTGCTACAATCAAATCTTAATGGGGTGCAAACATATTTCCATTCATGCACATAACTGATGTGGAGTGGGACAGGACTACTGAATAGAGGGATAAGAGTACTGAGAAAATAGACAGGCAGGGAGTTCACATAAAGAATCAAAGGTTTCTTGAAAGACCAAAATCAACGAATGATTTCAAGTAAAGGAGTTAGGAGTGGGAAAGAAGGTAGGAATAATTGACAGCAGGAATGAGGGAATGAGGGAAGGAAGAAAATGAAGGAATGTTTGTTATAAGCACATGAAAATTACTATACCTGTGATCGTGTACAGAGCAAAAAGGAATAAACATTGCTAACAATTGATTTTTACCATTTTTGAAAACATTGAAAAAAACTGAAAACCCCCATCAGAATTCATAACAAACAGAAACTGAAAACCGGAAATTTTAAATATGAACCGTGTTTTATCAGAATCAAATGTTTTTAGCAATTCTTACCACTGAGACATCTTGTCCCAATGGTTTTTCATGGCATTCCAAGGTAATGAACTGAACAGTAATCAAAATGTTGGCAGATGCAATTAATCTCTTCTCATGAGTTCTGCTTAATCCTAGTGAAAAGTCTGTCGCTGTGGATGGTTGTTGTCCCCTAACAGGGGCTAGCACAGGTCGCTCTGACATGGGGCTTTTGCAATACGCATGCATAGGTAGCCTACATATGTTTTCTAGAATATGCAGCTAACACCATATATGCTCCTTTTGCTATGGAAACAGCACTAAGGTGCAAAGCCAAGCCCATGCATTACATGCTTTGGGGCCAAGTAGAATGTGGTAGTGGAGAGCATCTCTTCTTTGTACCTCATGTCCACTGTGGTAACAGCGATCCAGTGGAGGAAAGATGGGGGTTCAGTATGATGACTCTTCCAGGTGCTCATGATTGATGAATGGGAAGAGTGGCCTTACAGAGAAAAGTTAAAGCAGCAGGGGCACTTGAGCAGTTCCACTAGACACTCATGTATGAAAAGAGTAGCCCAGGTGATGAAGGGGGTGCTGGAGACGTTTGACAGCTAAACTGGGTGCTCATGAATAGAAACAGTGCCCTAGCAAGGGAAGGGGTAGCAATGGAAAATGCATGCAATGATTTTCTGGTAGGAGCAGTAAAGTGGGAGACAGGGTAGGGGGTGTGAGAAGGAGCACCAAAAAGCAATAGATGGCAGAGTTAGTGGAGCAGGCGGAGAGTCACCAATCAGTAAAAGGCAGCTGGTGAGAGGGGGAAGGGTGAGCCTGCAGCCAATGTGTGTGAGAAGAGGCAATATTTTACTATTTTTAGGATTTTCACATCGGCATATGCCATGCACTGATAACCTGTGCCTAAAGCCAGTTGACCACAGTAGCCAGTGGCTGGTAGAGGCAGTCCAAAAGCCATTTCTGTATATGTTTATGTTGTCTATTTATGTGTATGTTGTATGTTATGTGTTTTGTGGTGAGTGCTCTATCTAGAGTGATGGCAATAGCTCTTGGCAGACAGCTATAACTGGTTGTGAGAACTAAAAAATGTCCCTTCAGGTCAGCGATGGAAGGCTACAAGTCAGTCAATCAAAATGATGGAAAAGAGGCTACACTCCAGTGGTGAACAAAAAAACAGAATTATTCCTTGAAAGCCCTGACTGGTAAATGAGACACAGGTGGATTGCAAGGAGGAACGTTCATTTTGCATGTACCCATCTATGGTATAGATGACACAGCACAGGCACACTATACCATATACTGCATCATAATCAACTGTGTTGTTGTAATTACCGATAATTGTGTCACACTCTTTTCTTACAGGTACAACGAGTTGGGTGAAAACCGTGAGTTACTGTTTCACCCAAGAAAAATAGAGAGAATATCTCCACCACTTAGCACACCTTAGCGTGTGTGCTTTCACAACACCCAAGGCTTAATAGTTTTGGGGTTTTCTTTTTCACCTATGGTCTTGAAGAAAGCCACCTACTAATCACTTCCTTTTGGCTGAAACATGTAGACCAATTTTATGAATACAGGAGATCAATTATTTCTCTCAGATTTCCGCATTCCATTTTTAACCCTGCCCCAGGACCCCACTATTAAAACACTCCTGGCTAGGAGGGGGATCCTGGAGACAGTTTTAAATCACCATCGCCAAAATCTGTCACTAACAAACACCTGCTCTGCTGTAATCAGGTGTCGAAGCACACCTAGGATGCACTCAGCACCCTAGGTGGGAACCCAATGATGAAGCATGCCACCAACTAGGTTGGTGGGTGAGGGTTCTTTTAAAATCTATAGGTTTTGTCCACACAAATGGTTTTGAATGCAGTAAACCTTTCTTGAGACTGTTCTTTTTGTTGGAATGAAAGCTATCAACAAACAACTCTCCAACCATGTTGAACAACACCACCTCGCAGTCTGGATTGCACAGCAACCACAGCACAGAAACCGCTCTCATTGCAGAAACTGACAACATTCAGACCATCATGGACAAAGGGAAAACCGCAGCACTCATACTACTCAACCTCTCCACAGCCTTCGACACCAACGCCCACAGCACCCCCATCACAAGACCCCACAACTCCGGAGTACATGAACCCTCCCTGAGATGGCTGGCCTCTTTTCCCTCCAACAGGACCCAGTGAGACAGGCTCCCACCTGAACCCAAGAGCCTCATCTGCATAGTCCCTCAAGGATCATCGCTGAGCCCTGCTCTTTTCAAAGTCTATATGGCACCACTCGAATATGTCATAAGATCCCACAGAATCAATATTGTCTCCTACGCAGACTACACCCAGCTCATTCTTTCCCTCACAGACAACAATCACGCCACCAGGACCAACTTCACAACCTGCATGTCAAATGTAGAAAACTGGATGAAACAGAACTTCCTAAGATTCAACATGGATAAAACAGAAGTCTTGATCTTCAGGAAGAAAGGCTCTTAATGGAACTCCTCCTGGTGACCAAAAGACCTGAGACCCATGCCCTCTTCCACCGACCACGCCAAAAACCTCTGCATCATCTTGGATGACAGACTCACGATGGCCAAACAAGTGAAAGCCATAATCTCCTCAGCCACCCTCCACATTGCGCAAACACCCCGAATTCGCATGGGCAAATCAGGAGGATGCTCCTCCTACATCGCCGCCATATTCTGGAACGACCTTCCAAACCACATGAGAACCTCCCCATCCCTAGTCGAGTTCCACAAGAAACTGAAGACCTGGCTAATCAACTAGGAGCCTTATCGGCCTTCTCATCTACTCCAGTGCCTGAATACCCCTCAGGTGATAAGCGCGCTTTTCAAATCCACATCACATGTAGCCTAGCAGTTAGGGATTGACTCCTTCGCTTGAAGTGGGGCCAAGACTGACATGCATCCTCTGTGCTGCATCCGATTTCCCAAATCTTAATCCTCCTCTTCCCAGAAAGTCTTAGGATCTATTCTTTAAAGGACTGCAAAGTTATGTTCACACAGCAGTAGAGAGAAATAACTTTATTGTGTGATTAATTAAAACCTTACCAATATAGCACGTTGAACCTGCATAAAAAAAGGGATGATTAGTTCGGGAGAACAAGGGGTTAAAAATGATTGCAGTTATTTTATTTTTAATACAATTGTTTAAAATCGACTGCCATTGAGTCAAAGTGCACAGTGCATTGAGATTAGTAGATAGTAGTGCATATGTCCATCATAATCTTGTGATATCAAAGAAAATGAAATGCATATTTTGCAGGCAGCAGTCATTTCATAGAGGATCAATTTTGCCATTGAGTCAAAGTGCACAGTGCATTGAGATTAATAGGGCTTGAGTACCATATGTCCATCACAGTCTTATGGTATCAGAAGAATAAAATGCGCGTTTTACAATCAGCAGTCATTGCATGAAGGATCATGTGGTTGGGATCTATTGAAGAATAAAACCAAATGCCATGTGCATTTTATTAATCAGCGATCATTGCTGCACTTCAGTGTATTGTTTTAAGCAGATCCTGCACCACCTTGAAGTATTTGCTGATTCTGGCCACTTCCGAGGGGACCGTAGTGGGGAATATCCAGGTCGTGGCATTGCTACAGGTCCTTAGGCCATTAATTAGAAAGAGCGGCTTTAGTAACATCTGCCTGGAGTGGAGCAGCGACAGACAGCAGCAAAGTAAGTGAGGGAAAGATTCAAGTTTGTAACCACACAACCTGCACTTCAATATTTTGGAGAGGATTGACCAATTTAGATTAAAGTCTTTAATTTGTAGTGTCATCATCCTCGCAGCCAACATTTGAGTGACGCAAGCTTTCCGAATTGAACAACTAAGGTATGGCTGTGACTTTAGGTTGACCTGGTGTTCGTTGTCATTTGAGGCTACCAGGGCTTGTGAGAATGAGATAGTTTTGATATTTTCCACATCAGCAAGTTTCTAAAGGAATCTTGTTTCTTCAGTATGTTTTTCACTGCTGAGTGAGGAAGCGATGGAGAGTTTAATATGCTTGGGTAAATTTGGAGGGTGTCTTCTGAAGCCATTGAATATGTTCTCCAGAGGCTATTTTTGGTTTGGAATATATTTTGAAGGATAAACCTAAAGGTACCGGGCATGGCCAAAATGCATCTATGATAGTATTTCATAATAGAGCCCATGCTGGTCAAATGTAGGGCCAAATTCCAGTCTCACCAACGATCCCCTGGTGTAATATGATAGCCTAAACACTCTTTTGTAGGCCTATAGATGTAGTTTTTCGATGCTTTTAATGAAAAGTCTCAGGAAAGCCTCACTGCCTTAAGAGATGGCGGATGGTAATGTTGCCGTGAGTACTTTTGGAATTGGTGCTGAAGAAGGGCTTTCAAGGGAGGAATTCAATTGGCACAGTCTGGTGATAATTAGTGAAGCCTTATCTTTGAAATGATTCAGATCTGTTTTAGGTCCCCCATTTGCCGACAACCTAGTACCCAAATAATTGTACACAGCAGCATTTTGCAAAGTCCACATTTTTTTTCATTTGCAAAGATTGCAAAATTTTCCACTTTAAGGTTGCCTTCAGCCTTGCAAAATGGTTCTGTAGATTGTGAGATAATATTCGCTCAAATGAAACCCACCCAATATGGAAAATGTAGGTAGCATATTCCTCAGTTAACATAAATTGTCGCCAGCTTCAATATTTTCATTCAAATGAGGTGAAAGACCACACATCTTTGCAAAGGTTGTGAGAAAATCTCTTCTAAACTTCTCATCGCCCAAGCTGATGTTCATAATTGTAGAGGGGTCATCTTCAACAGGACAATCGCGACTTTTAAGCACTGGGCACAGGCTGGGCTTTAATTCCTGAAGTGGGAGGACAAAACACGAATAAATAATATATATCTGCAAATGCACGTGCATCAAAAAATTGAGTTCTCAGAATTCCCTCTTAATCCAGAGTAAATGAAGATGCACTGTACAACTCAGATGACAGCATGGTTTATGCATTGAGGTGATTCGTTTTCTTTCAAAGTTTACAACAAGATCGGAAAAGAGTCTCAAAAGGCAAGCAATCCGTCAATGAAAGGCCAGAACAGACCTGTGGATTACCAGGCCATAGGGACATAGCAAAACCAAATGCCATGTGCATTTTATTAATCAGCGATCATTGCTGCACTTCAGTGGATTGTTTTAAGCAGATCCTGCACCACCTTGAAGTATTTGCTGATTCTGGCCACTTCCGAGGGGACCGTAGTGGGGAATATCCAGGTCGTGGCATTGCTACAGGTCCTTAGGCCATTAATTAGAAAGAGCGGCTTTAGTAACATCTGCCTGGAGTGGAGCAGCGACAGACAGCAGCAAAGTAAGTGAGGGAAAGATTCAAGTTTGTAACCACACAACCTGCACTTCAATATTTTGGAGAGGATTGACCAATTTAGATTAAAGTCTTTAATTTGTAGTGTCATCATCCTCGCAGCCAACATTTGAGTGACGCAAGCTTTCCGAATTGAACTGGGCACAGGCTGGGCTTTAATTCCTGAAGTGGGAGGACAAAACACGAATAAATAATATATATCTGCAAATGCACGTGCATCAAAAAATTGAGTTCTCAGAATTCCCTCTTAATCCAGAGTAAATGAAGATGCACTGTACAACTCAGATGACAGCATGGTTTATGCATTGAGGTGATTCGTTTTCTTTCAAAGTTTACAAGATCGGAAAAGAGTCTCAAAAGGCAAGCAATCCGTCAATGAAAGGCCAGAACAGACCTGTGGATTACCAGGCCACAGGGACATAGCAAAACTGACAGCTTCTCCTTCTTTTAAAAAGATAACTTGAAAAACACCTGTGAAGAAGAGAGACCGCTGAAGGTTTCGCAGAGTACTGGGAACTATATACACGTAAAACCCACAAAGATTTGGGGAAGGTTAAAAGACGGGCTTTAAACGTCCTCCAGTGTAGCATTACCAGGATCCACCCTCAAACAAACACCTTTTGAAGTGTTTGCAAGTTTGGCTTTGAGTAACATTCCAAGGGTGGCTTTCCAGATCCTTTGTACAGATGTCATGCTAAATATCTGCAGATTTCATTTACAAGGGGACAGGGCTCAATTCGAACAAATAAAAAAACAACAAAAATGCTACTGAGTCTCTTCCTTTTTGCTTGGAGGAGCCAGTAGTGAGAGGAGGGGGGGCTGCCTGTGTGTGGTGATTGCTGGATTGATAGAGTAAAAATGAAGGACCTGAGTATGCCTGGCCAACCTGGCCAAGGGCAGTAAGCGGCTTACCTGCTGCGTTCTCTACACCGCCAGGCATTTTGGCACCTGCAATGCACTGCTTAGATATACAAGGTGTGAACAATACAAGGGCAGCCCTATCTGCCCACCAGAACTAGGGTAAACATATTATGGCATCACAAGTGTCCCATGGGACTCATTTTCTCGTGTAGTTCCTATAAATCTATATAGGATCTGCGCGCTTAGACAACATAAACTATAGAATTGGTGTCTTTCTAGACTGATTCCAGAAACCTCCACCGGATATGTTCGCCTGTAGACTAGCTAGCTCACAGTGCCACTATGTGCCCCTCTTACCAAGGAGCGAATAGTTTCTGGCAACTATCGAACATGACAATCCTGACCCCTCAGGGATCGTGGAAACAGTACAGTACTTTTTGCTCAATCACTCGTGCTTACTTTGTCTCGTAGAGATACACAGAATAAACGATGGGGACGTTTTCAATAAACATTTAAAGAACCAGCGTCATTCTAGTGTAAAATACGTGTGCTGCAACAGCCATAAGACAGAAATAGATATATACGATTATAAGCACCAACAGAGTAAATAGATGGTAGAATTCTACCATAGTGTTAAAACAATGAATATATGCAGGCATATAAATACATGACAGTAATAATACATACTCCTACAATGCTAACCCTAACTAGATGTACCTAAATGTACCTAGCATGTATGTAGGTGTATAGCCAAGAATCCCCTTAGGGACGAGCCAACCGGATTACCTGATGTGAGAGAATGAGGGACCCGTCTTGGTCTCGTGTTGGACACCCCGTGAGGAATGTCAGACCACTGCGTGCTGGAGTATCTGCGTGCAGGGACCTCAATGTCTCGTGTCAGCATGGAAGTCTTTCTCCTCTTCCTGGCTCAGCGAAGATGTGGTGCTTATATACCCAAAAAGGTACCCTCAGGGGTCTACCTTGCTGTGTCATGTCGGCAGAGGATGACGATAGTGATGAAACTTATACACAGTTATTATGCAGAAGATGGTAATCCTGCTGTGATTCTGAGAATCCTCATGCATAATAAATGAGGCTAGTTTTACGGAGAAAACCACACGACATTTATGCAGCACCTAACTAAGTAAAAGGTCAGCACCAAAACCGTTATGTAGTACAATGGCAGGGTAAATGTAGGTGAATGGTTAGGAGACTACCCAGGCCTATATTGGGGTACATTAGGAATCATAACTAATTGTCAACATTCCATTCCTCATATTCTCTCAAGGTATCAACCTATAAATATATCATTCATTGCCTACTGGATTATGCCAAATAGGGAGAAAAGGATAGTTTTCTCTTTTGTTTGCAGAAATCATTACAATGCTTTATAGGAACATGGTAAAGAATTGTTTTTGTTCAAGACACGTGGCACATGCAGGCATTCCGTGCAAAGAAAAACAAGCACAGGCAATAGGTCTCATCATAAGTGTTTTGCCAGAGTTATAGGGTTTGCCAATGTCTTTAAGCTATGTTGTAAAGCAGCATGGCTGCTGTGCAGGATGTTAAAAAGTTATAATAAAAAGGTGTTACAAGCATTTTTGTTACCTTACATATAACCAATAAGGCATTATGTACAACTGAATGACCCTTTCAAAAAAAGAATTAACATAAAAAATGTTGTTTCGTTTTTTTGTCTTTGCTTCTTGTGATGAAATTAATCTCCAACAGCCCTGAAGCCTTGAGACTGGGAGAACACATGGGCCATTTACAACTAGCGAAACCGGATTGTCCGTTAATTTCCTCACCAGGCTAAACACCAATCTGAGACATAGGCCAAAGGTTGTCCTTCCGGAAAACAACTTGAGACTTGGGGGTCGATTCCGATCCCGGTCGGAGGCGTACCTAATACCATTCGGCCGGGAAAAAAGCCAGGCGAATGCCTGTTTCCCGACCGATTCGCACATACGCCCGAACGAGCAAGTACGATGCGCACAACTGCCCAAATCCCGACCCAGTCGTACTCACCCAATACAGGTCCTGTTCTCCGACCGAGGCGGATCCGGGAAACGCAGAATCGAGTCGCACGGAAGCTAAAATGCAGCCCTGTCCGGCCGGACAAGTACGATGCGCCCTCCGTACGCGCCGAACCCGTCGCTACGCACGGCACGTCAAAGCATCCGGGAGAGGCGCACATAAGCTCCGATTCACGCCACAAGACGATCCACGACTATGATACGAACACGCCAGCGATGAGGACGAGGCGAAGCAAAGAGAAAGACGAACGAGACGAACCAACCATGAATCCCATCGTGCCGATCCTACCAATATTCTACATCTATTACTGGAACTGGCACGGACGCGTACGAAGCAGAAGGTAAGTCAGACACCCACCACACAAACAAACCACACGTACCCAACATATCACACACACACATAGGGATGCAGAAATTACTTACACCAGCAACAGCAGCACCATAGGGGCGGGATGGCTATCACCAATGCAAAATATACACATAGGGGCCTGGATGCCAACCACTAACACCACCCCTACCCAGGGGGTGCTAGATGCCTGTCACTACTACCACCTCTACCCATGGGGGGCTGGATGCCTACCACCACTACCAGCCCTACTCAGGGGGTGCCAGATGCCTACCACTACCACCACCCCTACCCAGGGGGTGCCAGATGCCTACCACTACAACCACCCCTACCCATGGGGGGCAGGATGCCTGTCACTACTACCACCTCTACCCATGGGGGGCTGGATGCCTACCACCACTACCACCCCTACTCAGGGGGTGCCAGATGCCTACCACTACCACCACCCCTACCCAGGGGGTGCCAGATGCCTACCACCACCACCACCCCTACCCAGGGTGTGCTAGATGCCTACCCCTACCATCACCCCTACCCAGGGGGTGCTAGATGCCTGTCATTACTACCACCTCCACCCAGGGGTTGCTGGATGCCTGTCACTACTACCACCTCTACCCATGGGGGCTGGATGCCTACCACCACTACCACCCCTACCCAGGGGTGCTAGATGCCTACCCCTACCATCACCCCTACCCAGGGGTGCTAGATGCCTGTCACTACTACCACCTCCACCCAGGTGTTGCTGGATGCCTGTCACTACTACCACCTCTACCCATGGGGGGCTGGATGCCTACCACCACTACCACCCCTACCCAGGGGGTGCCAGATGCCTACCGCTACCACCACCCCTACCCAGGGGGTGCCAGATGCCTGTCACTACTACCACCTCTACCCAGGGGGTGCTGGATGCCTGTCACTACTACCACCTCTACCCATGGGGGGCTGGATGCCTACCACCACTACCACCCCTACCCAGGGGGTGCCGGATGCCTACCACTACCACCACCCCTACCCAGGGGTGCCAGATGCCTGTCACTACTACCACCTCTACCCAGGGGGTGCTGGATGCCTGTCACTACTACCACCTCTACCCATGGGGGCTGGATGCCTACCACCACTACCACCCCTACTCAGGGGGTGCCAGATGCCTACCACTACCACCACCCCTACCCAGGGGGTGCCAGATGCCTACCACTACCATCACCCTACCCAGGGGGTGCTAGATGCCTACCCCTACCATCACCCCTACCCAGGGGGTGCTAGATGCCTGTCACTACTACCACCTCTACCCATGGGGGGCTGGATGCCTACCACCACTACCACCCCTACTCAGGGGGTGCCAGATGCCTACCACTACCACCACCCCTACCCAGGGGGTGCCAGATGCCTACCACTACCACCACCCCTACCCAGGGGGTGCTAGATGCCTACCCCTACCATCACCCCTACCCAGGGGGTGCTAGATGCCTGTCACTACTACCACCTCCACCCAGGGGTTGCTGGATGCCTGTCACTACTACCACCTCTACCCATGGGGGCAGGATGCCTACCACCAACAACACCCCACTCATAGGATGGGTAATGCATGACACAACAAGCACACACCAACATAAGGAATGCAACAAAAAGACATCCCCCCCCCAACACCATGACAAGCGTGTGTAGACTGTGTCAAATGCCTACAACACTGAACATGACTTTGAACATACAATGTGACCCCTATCACATGTGTCACACATAAATGTGTGTGGCCCCCACAATGCAAGCAGACCATGACCACTGTGGCAATGGGGTCCAACCCCCATCATCACAGTGACCAAAAGGTAAGTGTGGGGTCCATAGCTGAAGCACATTTTGAACATTGTGGCAATGGGGTCTAAACCCCCATTATCACAGTGACCAAAATGTAAGTGTGGGGCCCATAGCTGAAGCACATCTTGAACATTGTGGCAATGGGGTCCAACCCCCATCATCACAGTGACCAAAAGGTAAGTGTGGGGTCCATAGCTGAAGCACATTTTGAACATTGTGGCAATGGGGTCCAACCCCCATCATCACAGTGACCAACAGGTAAGTGTGGGGTCCATAGCTGAAGCACATTTTGAACATTGTGGCAATGGGGTCCAACCCCCATCATCACAGTGACCAAAAGGTAAGTGTGGGGTCCATAGCTGAAGCACATTTTGAACATTGTGGCAATGGGGTCTAAACCCCCATCATCACAGTGACCAAAATGTAAGTGTGGGGCCCATAGCTGAAGCACATATTGAACATTGTGGCAATGGGGTCCAACCCCCATCATCACAGTGACCAAAAGGTAAGTGTGGGGTCCATAGCTGAAGCACATCTTGAACATTGTGGCAATGGGGTCTAAACCCCCATCATCACAGTGACCAAAAGGTAAGTGTGGGGTCCATAGCTGAAGCACATTTTGAACATTGTGGCAATGGGGTCGAAACCCCCATCATCACAGTGACCAAAATGTAAGTGTTGACATTGAAAAAGCTGCAACTGCCAAACTGCATGGATGATTCCTGGTCACAGAACAACAAACACATCAGTGGCAAAGTAGTGCTTGTGTCCCATAGCAACATAGATTGGGGGAGGCAAACAGTGCAGTGCAAATAAGACATACCTTTGGCCATATGCAGACAAACATCACCCATGGGGGCTGACACTGTCAACATCCATCAATGACACAATGACAGAAGTGACCATCATAATGCAGACCCACATATTCGCACCAATGGGCACACAAATGTAGATACCCTGTGGAGACTGTAGATGTGAGGTGAACAAATAACATACCATGGCAGCAATGGGACACACAAACAATGATCATTGTGCTGACTGATGGCCTAGGAATCCCAGGGACAGCAGGTGAAACCCAACAAACAACATACAGCCAATGGCACACTAAAGATATGCCAATGCAGTGGTGCAGATGTACAAACACAAACAGGCAGACCCACACTGCACATCAAACACAACAGGTGAGGGGGGGTGCCAGTGTCCCCAGGCAACCACACAACACATGATGAGGCCTGAATACCAATTACACAGATGCACATACAGTGCCACACAAAAGTAACTCATGGATCCAAATCCCCTATGTGGGCAATCAGGCATTGTTAGATGAGAAGGAGCACAAATTACACATGTCACACAAGCTTGAAGGAACAGCAACTAACACAGCAAGAGACAGACCCACCACAGCACTACCCCCAGGGACCTCATATTGTGCTGACACTAGCCTGCATGATAATCCCACTGTGATGACAATGTTAGATGTCGTTCACACTGTGAACCCCAGCCATGTGTCCTGAGCAACTAACTACCATCACACCTACACAAGCTCCAATCAATCAGCACGGCCTGCCAGCCAAGGCCAATATGGAGGTAGGGGTCTGGCCGTGCAACAACTCACTTTTGCACACACTCAACACCACACACCCTGATCTCCACCAATGTGCAGCAGTGAAGCTCACATGGACTGGTGACATTGCACATGCACCCATGACAATACCAGGGGTGGTGGTGGGAACTAAGGTGCAGAAACCCATCACACATGGCCAGTCAACAAGACTCGTCAATGTCTGAGACACAGCACAGTATGCCGTACATGGGCATGATGTGAAATCCACCACAATCAATGGGATCCTGGCCATAGTCACACACCAATGAAGAAGCCAAGGTGACACACGAAGAACACACGTACACAACTACCAACATTGCAGCTCTGACCCTGAGCAGTGGCAGCAGTCACACACACAACGTGTCACAATCACTGAAAGCTAACACAAACTGTAAATCACATGACTCGTGTAAACAACAAGTGCCAAGGGGAATCCTGAATGTGTCCCATCTGCGTTTGCCCACATCCCCAGCACTGACAACAAAGACAACCTGGGATGACAACCTCATGAACATTAGTTTGCCATGCACCCACATCACAGAGAAACCAGGTCCAAGATGCTGGATGAATACAGAACAACTCAGCAAGCATCACAAACAGGAACATCCCTAGGGACACAGCCTGTGTAGGAAAAGGGAAGGGAACACGCACAGACATGCTTACACAACACAGGCCCACGCAATGTCACCAGATTACACACTGCCATGAGGGCACTCCACTCCTGTGGAAGGTCCGCTGTGCCAAACCTTGTCTGTGCACGACCCAAACATGTCAGCAGAACACTCCGTCAGTGAGTCAACAACCACAACACACAGGAGGCTCTGCTCACATCAGCCTGGGTACGGGAGTGTCACGTCAGTCATCTGCACACACACCAAACACGTGTCAAGCAAGTTGCACTGTATACACAGATGAGTCCTTCGACATTGATGTGCAAAACTGCATGTCCAGTGGAGCTGGGCACACAGTCAGGGAAATCGGAACATTGAACAGTGGTAAGCCCACCAGATGTGCATCAGTGTATGTTAGAAATGGGATCTCTAGTTGGAAAGGGCTTGAACCTTTGTCCAAGTAGGGACCCTTCTTCCTAGTCAGGGTAAGGGTGTTACACTCGTGAAGTAACCCCTGCTCACCCTCGTGGTAGCTTGGCACGAGCAGTCAGGCTTAATTCAGAGGCAGTGTGTAAAGCATTTGCACATAACCAACAGTAATACAGTGTAAGCACTACAAACGGACACCACACCAGTTTAGAAAAATAACCAATTTTTATATACTCAAGACAAGACCAATTACGACAAAAATCCACAATACGATACTTTAAAAATTAATGCTTGATAAGGTAACTTCTTCTTTGCAGGAATAGTTCAAAAACAAAGTTCGTACGAGTCGGTAGCTCCGTCCGAGCCTACCGCGATGCTGAAAACCACAGAGTCTAACAGTTCCAGCCGACCGCGTCGATACGGGCCTGCAGAGTCGTAAGACAAAGATGTTCATTTACAAATGCAAAAAGGACATCCCTGTGTCAAATGCTGAACATTACACCCTCAGACTGTAGCAAAGGATGCCATAGATCCAGACTACAACAGGACACATATCCCATGGACCACATGAAGTCCATCACTGCAACTCTTCTTTGTCCTGATGTGAACACTATTACAACTGCAAATGCAGGATGCTACTCATCCACATCATGTACATCAAAAGAAAACCCAAAAGTAAACAAAAAGGGGCTTTATTCAGCAAATGTCAGGGTAAACACGGAAGTCCAAAAGAAACTAAGGCCAATGGCCAGTCCAAAATCACAGTACCAACGGGGTGAGAAGTGACAACTGGTCACACATTGCTTGCCTGCACTGGTACGGTTGGGGGACATCCCCCTTGGAGGGGCATACAAGGGGCAGGCCAGGCACCCCAGGGACAGGATCAGGGGATGGCAGAGTGAGGCATTGAAGGGGTGGTGGGTGCAGGAGTGTCACCGGCAACTGCAGTGGAGGTGTCTGACTCAGGGGGGGCCGGCACCACTGTGGTACACAAGTCAGTTGGTGTGGGTGCTGCAACCACTGCAGTGGGCTGGACTGATGTAGTGGACTGGGTACCCACTGCAGTGCCCGAGTCAGACGTGGTGGTTGTGGACTCCACTGCAGTGCATGACTCCAAGGGAGTGGAAGGGTGGGCAGATGAGGTGGGCAGGACAGAGGGGGGGGACCCAGTTCCCACAACAGTGCCACTAACAGGCAGAGCGTCTGGGTTGGGGGTGGAAGAGCAAGTGGCAGGGGGAGGGCCTCAAGCAGTCTGGGGATGCGGTATCGGTGTGTGGGGGAACCTGGGTCAGGGTGTGGCAGGGGAACCTGTGCAGTGGTGGCCTGGGGGGTGGAGGAGAGAGACTGGGCGCTGGAGCTGCGTGGTGGTGGGGTCTTGCTCTTCCTGCTCCGGGGGGACTTCCTAATGGGCTCCTGTGTCTGCCTGCGCCTGGGGGAGGGTGTCCAGGGGCGAGGGGGACTCCTCTCTGTGTGGGTGGACTTCCTCTTCCCCTGGTATGCTGGATCCGCAGGAATGGAGGGGAAGAGGCCGAGGTCACACAGGAAGATCTGCTGTGTAGGTGGGGTAGCAGGCGAGGCAAGGGAAGGGGTCTTGGATGGAGAGGATTTGGAGGACTGCGGAGTGAATGTGGATGCCTGTGTGTGTGTGTGTTCCCCATCCCCTGTGTCTGTGGTATCAGTCCCCTGAGGATGCTTGTGTGCACGTCTTGCCTTACTCTTGGGTGTGTCTGTGCTGCTCGTGTCTGTGTGTTTGGTTGACTGTGCAGGTGTGCATGTGCTTTGGAGAGGTAGGGGGCAGGAAGTGTGGATGGGGCAGAGGTGGGAGGGGTGAGGGACTGTTGGAGGAGGGACACTGCTGCCATCAGGGAGGAGTCCATGGACCTATTGCTCCTCTGTAGGGCAGACATACCTGCCGAGATGCCCTCCATGAACGACACCAGCTGTGTCAACAGAGTGGTGTGTGCATGGAGGACACTCAGCATTGCTGTCTGCCCTACATGGAGCTGCCGAAGGAGGTACACAGACTCCTCACTCAGGGCAGCAGGGGACACAGGGGCAGGGGCTGCGGTGCCTGGCACGAAGGAGACACGCTCCCGAGCACGGGAGCCTCCACGGACCTCAGGAATGGGAGCCAATGGGAGGGCGGTGGTGGTGGTGGTGGTGGCGGGGCCAGACAGACTAGCTGGCCTTTGGTGGCTGCTGAGACCCGCCTCCACAAGGGAGTCATCCTCCGAGCTGCTGTGGTCCCCAGCTGAGGTGGATGGTGCTGAGGACTCCCCGGTGTGGCTGCCCTCACCCTCCGTGCCACTGGGAACCTCTGACCACTCGTCCAATGCTGACCCAGTCTGGCTCCGCTGCTCCTCCTGGTCTGTGGAGCTGTCCCCTCCTGTGGCCGTGGATGTATCTGCAAACAATTAGGGAAACAGACAAACATCAGTCACCTGCACTGACCGCACACACCACAGTAAGTACAGCACATTACAGAGCAAGCCCTGGCATCCTTAGTTGAACATTGCCTAAAGTCCTCACACAGATTCGGGGAAGCCAATTGTCAGTCTGATGGTCAACCATGGGACTCACACCCCTCCTGCCCTTGCACTCATCTGTCTGGTGCCTTTCTGATGGTAAGACCCCAGTGTGGACACATGCACCACCTACACAGTTGTTGGACATTGCAGGGAACACGGTGAAGTATGTGAACATGCACACATCACATCTCTTGCCACTGAGTCAGTGCAGGTGTCCGGATAAAGGGATGGCCAGAGTCTAATTAGAAATGCATGTGATGCATACCAGCACCAGACACCATGATGCACCCATGTCCGGATAGTCAATGCCACAATGGGGTGCATGTTGCACATGTCACTCCCCTGCAGGATCAGTCCCAGGAAGTTTAATGCCATGACACAGGAATGCGTGCAAAGTCATACATTACTGTCTCAAGTCACATGGCCATGGCAGCCAGCCAACAACAGTCTGCACTGTGTCACAATCCAAGGGCATGGGGAATGCAAGTTAGGTGACTGACAAGTGCACATGTCCATCCCCCAAAACCACATCATCTGTACTACTATTTGTCCACGTCATACCAACTGGACATATGGGGGACATGAAACACAACTCTCTGAACATGAGCACCTCACAGTGTGCTGTGAATGAAAATACAGCTGCCTGAAAGTCACAGTCGCAAACACCTGTGTGCACAGTCAAGTGATCAGACACCTATAAGTCATAGAAGTATCGTCTATCATGGTCAGATCTCAGATGGCATGCTGAGCCCTAACCGATAAACATACCAGTAGTCCTGACAACGAAGACACAGCACAATGAGACAGAGGCAGACACCTGAGGGTACATTTCACTGATCACAACATGCCAGATGATACACGGGAGTGGGAGTACAGAGTGTATTGTATGCCCTGGAGTAGGCATGACTGTCCAGCTCCACCTGTAAGAGGGATGAGTCCTGGACAGTAGGCAGGTGGCTAAGCATGTGTGACACACTGGATACAAATACTCCTGAGGCCCAAACATTGTTCCCACCAGCAGCATGGGTGTGTGCCAAATTCCCCAGGGACATGTGGTGAGTCAGAGCAGCAAGCGGACCACATATCAAAGTTACACCCAGATCACATGTCAGAACTTAGACATTGTGTAAGCAGTTGACCCACCCATGAATCACACAACATAGTCACGGGAACAAATGCTGTCCCCCACCTTGAGCAAAGCAAAATGCAATGACACAGTCCCCAAATGACACAATTTCCTGACTATAAGGGCCACACATATGCGTATCAGAGGAGAAGTGGGCATGTCACAAATGAGGGACATGGGTCCTGGACCACATGACTGATGTACTGTGGAAGTTTAACCAGGCCAGAGGAGGGCACATAGCATGTCAGACAAAGTGCACAGTGCAGTCATGGACTCACCCCCTCCTTGCTACTGTCTGTCCTTCTGCTGCCCATCCAGGTCAGGGAAGACCACCGCCAGGATCCGGAGCATGTGGGGGGTCAGGGTCCAGTTTCCGCCCCTCCTGCGAGGAGGCGACAGCATCAGCTGGACCCTTGCGATCCTCCGGGTCCAGCCACGAAGGTCCTGCCACCTCTTTTGGCAGTTGCGGATCCTGCGCCTGTAGACCCCCACGGATCTTACTTTCCGGGCGATGGTCAGCCAGATGTCCTGCTTCTGGTGGGCATCAACCTGTGAGGATGACAAAGTGAAAAAGCCATTACTACACATGCAACATATACGTGCATAACACAGTTGGATATACATGTCTCAATCACAGGGGCATATGATGTACACAGGCAGTGCAACAATGGCTATGAACAGTTTGCCAGCAGTCACTACATGGTATCATTGCATGGGAAGTAAACCTAGTTGGAATGCACTGTTACTGCACTGTACCAGTTCAGTGCATGTAACTACACACTTTGGGGTGTGACAACTACTCAGTGGGCATGCTAGCCAGTGGTGTGCACACTGAAAGTCCTGCTAGTCAGACAACATGCACAATTAGTGATGCAGTGGACAGCACACTCACCTGCTCCCCTGGTTTCCCATACAGCTTGCTGTACTGTGGAAGGAGGCTGTCCAGCAGGGCCTGGTTCTCCTCAAGGCTGAAGGCTGGAGCTCTCTCCACAGTACGTGCCATTGCAGGAGCCAGAGGATGCATAATCAGCAGCAGTGTTGGTGGCAGATGTCGTCCTGGAGCATGTAGTGCAGGCAAGTGAGCTCTCAGGGGAACAGCCAGCATTATATGTGTGCTGCAGAGGCAGATACTGTCCCATGTGTCCAAAGTGATAGGTCCAAGTCGTTTGCATCTTCTGAATCTGACCAATTCATGGAATAGCAGCACTAATACACGCCCACAGCATCCTTCAAATCTTCAACTTCATGACACCCATGATTTTGCAACATAGTTGTGGCTGGCCAACTGAATTCACTGCATCAGACTCGTTGGAGCATCGAAAACGCGTCCGTTGCCATGCCAGGCCCCAGCCAATGTGTGCGCACCGTTCGGTCCATTGCTGTACAACTCGTACCCGCTCACATTGAATGCAATGGGCCGGCCGGAACACCGATCGGTCCATTGCTGTTCAACGCGCACCGCGCTACATTGAATGCAATGGGCCGGCCAGGCACACCGATCTGTCCATTGCTGTTCAACGCTGTATCCGCCACATTGAATGCAATGGGCCGGCCGGGCACACCGATCGGTCCATTGCTGTTCAACGCGCACTCAGCTCATTGAATGCAATGGGCCGGCCGGGCACACCGATCGGTCCATTGCTCTACTACGCTGCATCGGGATACAACGCGTGCTCCGCTCACATTGAATGCAATGGGCCGGCCGGGCACACCGATCGGTCCATTGCTGTTCAACGCTGCACCGCCACATTGAATGCAATGGGCCGGCCGGGCACACCGATCGGTCCATTGCTCTACAATGCGCACCGGGATACAACGCTGCACTCGCTCACATTGAATGCAATGGGCCGGCCGGGCACACCGATCGGTCCATTGCTGTTCAACGCGTACCCGCTCACATTGAATGCAATGGGCCGGCCGGGCACACCGATCGGTCCATTGCTGTTCAACGCGTACCGGCCACATTGAATGCAATGGGCCGGCCGGGCACACCGATCAGTCCATTGCTGTTCAACGTTTACCCGCTCACATTGAATGCAATGGGCCGGCCGGGCACACTGATCGGTCCATTGCTGTTCAACGTGTACCCGCTCACATTGATTGCAATGGGCCGGCCGGGCACACCGATCGGTCCATTGCTCTACAACGCGTACCCGGGATACAACGCGTACCCACTCACATTGAATGCAATGGGCCGGCTGGGCACACCGATCGGTCCATTGCTGTTCAACGCGTACCCGCTCACATTGAATGCAATGGGCCGGCCGGGCACACCGATCAGTCCATTGCTGTTCAACGCGCACCTGCTCACATTGAATGCAATGGGCCGGCCAGGCACACCGACCGGTCCATTGCTGTTCAATGCGCACTCGTCACATTGAATGCAATG